>CM068321.1:31453859-32138859 GCA_034766995.1 Acanthacorydalis orientalis | reverse complement strand
ATAAAAAATGAAAGATACAGGAAACTATTGTTATTATTATTATCACAATTATAATATTGATATAAATATAGTTTGATTAAAAAAATCGTTATAAACATTTCATGAAATATGTTTTTAATAAGACAAATTGGATGATTTTGTTGAAAAGAATATTGTTAATGTTTTTTTCTGAAAAATATACATTTTATTAGTTTAATTATAAAATAATAAAATCATTTTTGGTTTTTGAATATGAAAAGTCATTTGGAAGTTGGTAATTGTTAAAAAATATCTATAATTAAAAATCAACATAAATTTTAGTGTTTAATATAAACACATAATAGAATATAATAAAAGATCTTTTTGTACTGTTTTAAAAGTCTCGGATTTTTCCTACATAATTTTTAATATACAGTCAGTTATATTTTAAAAGAATATTTCGTTCCCGATCTTACAGACTGATAAACATTTTAGTATTATAAATAATAGTATACAATGTTAACGATTAAAGAAAAAATATATATAAAATATTCATTGTTAAATTACATGCAAGAAATGTATATTTATCTTTTTATATTTCAAAAATGTAAATAATGGAAGAGTTCATAACAGATGTATTATTTTTTTTATTCGTACGTCAGTTGTAATCCGTAAATGTACTAAATGTAAAATTGTTTGTTTAAAGATCGAAGTCTATTTCCAATTCCCAATCCATCCATGTACAATCCCATCCACCCGATTGCATTTCGCGTCAGTTCGACGTAACGCTTTACTGACTCCTGTATCGCACTCAACACCATCACCAAAACCTCCATTCATTGCTTCACGCTCTACGGGATGTGAATTCGACTATTGCATGGAGTTGCACTGATTGCATTGTGCCATCATGTCATTGGCACTTGACCGTATATATATATATATATATATATATATATATATATATATATATATATATATATATATATATATATATATATGCAAGTGTTTCAGCTGAATCCCAAGCTCCGTATGTTGATCGTTCAAATTTGACACCGGGATGCTAAACACGTGTCGTACTGTTATCCAACATTGTGGTACACAGAATTTGCAAGTCTAGAACATCTGTCTGTTCTGTTTCAGTTCAAACAGTCGATGCAGATGTGCCGGCTGGTATTAATGCTTCATTAATATATTTTTGAGAAAAATGAGTCAATACTAGTTACAATCTGTTTCGTTTAAAGAACACATTGCATACTCTTTCTGACGTACGTGTATGTTTTTACACGTTTTTAATGAGCTGACACATAAATATTTATCTTTTTACCGTATTTAAAATTAAATACTAGGATCTTATAAGAAAATACACATTCTTCTACAATTAATTTTTACCAATACTTTTTCTATAAACATTTTTCTTACTAATTAATGAATAATGGTTTAAATATAAAATAAGATTCTTTTCTAATAAAGATATTTCAGACATTTGTCATTTCGTTTTGAAAATTCAAATGAACATAAAGTTTAATAGATGTTCGAATCAATCATCTTATAAAATTAACATTTAATGGGTCACTATGACTGATATTAAATTCAAGTTAATTTATTCTTTAAATTCAACTTATAAAAATCTATCTAATAATGGCTAACGAAAAAAATAAAACTAAAACGAGTGTTAGCTCGGTCGAATACCATTTTATATATTTTATTAAAAATCAATAAAAGATATACACGTGATACATCAACCGAATAGACCCAATAAATATTATTGATAAAACGGAATATATTCTCCAAACACAAATAATAAAAAAGCACACAGAATGAAACAAATAAAACAAAAAAAAGTTATCTGCATTATACGCATAAATAATACATTAATACGTTCGTATAAAAAAAGGAAAATGTTTACAATGAAACATTCTAGAATAAAAGTAAGTTTCAATGCACGGTGGAAACTTTCCTTACACGTATGTACTAACAGTAATATTCTCCAAGGACCGTCGATTGTAGAATCGAAATATAAAAGAAAATATCCGGGTGCGTTAGAAGTTGTATTTCACATCCACCTATTGAAAACTGACAGAACAGGAACATTAAAGTTATGAGTATTTTCGTCGATGGGGATTTCGAGAATGAGTTTTTCATGCCAGACGTAGAGAATTGCGTCGAAACCGTCACGTTTATTACAATAAAATATATGACAGTATACTTATTGATACTTATTCCTAATTATCAAGTTTTTTTTACTCAAATTTGAAATTATATAATTTTCACACATGAATTGTTTTTTCGGTCCATATGAATCATACAAAAATTCTGATCAAAAATGTTCAATAAATCATTATTAATGGATTTTAATTGTTGTTTATAAGAATTTTAACGGTACTGATCGCTTCAAGGTACAAAAAAATCTAACAGAAACAAAAAAGTATGGAAAAGTATTTATTTTTTAGTACTGTGGCTCTAAATTCACTTTCATAAATCAAACTTTCATTCATGCATTGCACTGTACGTTCCTTAACAGTACCCACAACAAAAGCATCGTTTACTTTACAAGCAGTTTCTCCTGCTTTACCACCCGTTTTGAACTCATACAAAAAATGTTCTTACTTGCTTCTTTTCCATCTTTAATTCAATAGTCCAATTGCAAGCAAAATTAATAATAAACCAAAGTCAATCTTACTAAAAATACATACTGAAAATTCCACTTTAAAATAATATTAACATGAACGCAATGAAATGACACATTATCAAAGTTAAACAAAAACTGCAATTACTTCCTTACCAACCTGATACTATTCTTCTTTTCTATTTAAGATTTTTCAGGAATATCCCATGAAATAAATTATAAAGCATTTAGAATTAACTCATTATAATTTTCCATGAAACATTTAAACATTTATTATTAATTTATCTTATTTTAATTGTATCAACACTATTCTTAATCTAATATTCGTTATTAACTAGATGCAAAGAGAAATGTTTTACTAAAACTGTTTTAGTTCTCAGTTCAACCTGGTACTCGTACTTACAACACACACACACACACAAACATATATATATATATATATATATATATATATATATATGTGTGTGTGTGTGTTTGTATTCATTAAGGTAGTCGATGCTTTTATAAGCTATTATGAAATTACATTCAGAACAAAGTTTACTTAGCAAATTAGTTTAACATAAAGTTCAGTCTGGTAGTGTGTATTTTTATTACAAATGCTTCTAGTTTCCAGTGGTCAGTTTCGTTTTTAGTTACTATTAGAATTATATCTTGAATATTGTATTAGTGTTCTTACAAAAAAAATATTAATTGAATGAGTGAAATTCGTGACATTATTATTAGTCAAAGATAATTTATTAAATAAATATTGTTTTTAAATGATTTAGTAATTTCAAATATAAATTTGTTATTACTTTTTTCATTTTTAATTAAGTCGAGTCTTATGTAATTTTTCAGGTGAAATATTATTACCTAAATATATCTCATTATATGTTACTGATTGTTTGTGAATTGTTGCATGGCTATACAAATTGCCTTCCCAAATATTTGATTTAATAGGTCACTGAGAATAAACTTGAAACGATTTATAAAGAAATTAAGATTTATCATCTAGTTTAATTCTTGTGCTATAAGACAACAATTTGATTATATTTCTGCTAAGCAGTATCAGTGATAAAAAATGAATATAATAGAAGTTATCAAAACACGACTCATATCTTTCTTAGGACAAAAATCAGAAATTTTGTATAAAAATTGCATTGAAAAGCTTGTTAATAAAATGAGAGGATTTTATGACAAAATTATATCGAACAAATATTTTTCTTTTAATAATTGGAGCTGTTTGAATTACCTAACACTCAAATATAAATTAAATTCATAGGGATATTATAAACTGTGGTATTATTTTTAAAACTGAGCTGGTTTTTTTAAAAAAAAAAAAACAATTGTCGATCTGCTTTAAATAAAGTATTTGACGTACAGCAAACAGCGCATATCTGAAATTATTTCGTTCCCTTTTACGAGCATCGTAGTGTTTTGACATGTTAATGCGCACCGAATGATAATTTTCAGTTCTG
The DNA here is from genome assembly GCA_034766995.1 of Acanthacorydalis orientalis. Classification (NCBI taxonomy): domain Eukaryota; kingdom Metazoa; phylum Arthropoda; class Insecta; order Megaloptera; family Corydalidae; genus Acanthacorydalis; species Acanthacorydalis orientalis. Next base: position 32,134,818 of record CM068321.1, on the reverse strand, counting down.
TTTTCGTAAACATAAACGCAATTCCAGTTATTCACTCGCATATAGTAAATAAATACCGTCGTTGTGGATGACATACGAGAGCATGAATAATATTTAACGCGAAATGTGTGAACTGTTTAAATGAAAAATATACGTACGTAATTACGACAGGCATAACATATAAGAAACTACACGCTATAATAATGTCATCATAGTCGGAGAAACAAAAGTCGCCTCTCGAAACATAAAAAGACTTCTCCACGACCATAAACAACAATAATCCAACAGCAATCAACATTTCGCCTTGTATATGGTGTAGTTTATTTCTGGCCACATGAAATATACGCGCTGGTTCCTCGTTACGTCCGCCGTTCAACGAGCATGAGCGGGGTGTACTGTTGATGCTGCATGCATCGTCTCTTTCTTCGCATTATCCTTACACCATTAACTCTGCGGCTTTGCAAAACTTTCCGCCTGAATCTTGTTCTCGAATAACGAACAAGATGAAAAAACTCCCACTCGTACTAGCAAGCACGAGTACTTATTACTGCGCTGCTCTTGGACGTATGATAGTTGGAACTGCACACTGCATTTCTTGTCGTATCCGACTGAATTATTATTATTATCAACGAAACTACTAATAGTCTGTATCATTTCATATTCCTGGTACACAGATCATCTCGCTGATTATCTTGGAAGATTGTGTGTTTGAACATTGCAATTAAAATTCGGTATTTGTGTCGTCGTCTCGGTTAAACACTCGTTACAACACGACAAAACTTGTCTCCAGTCTAAGTCATTATAACATACATACATATTATATATATATATATATATATATATATATATATATATATATATATATATACATATACAAATTCATAAACTTACATTACTACTGACACAAGTAATATAACTTTATTTAAGAACAAAGTTTTTAATTGCTAATAGTAAATCTTACTTTTCACAGAATTACAAAGACTCAAGATTCAAATTTAAATTACTAGGATAAGATTACAATTAATCTTTTAAAACATTATTTCTGTATGCAATTCTAAAAAATACTGCGTATTATTCAATTCTACTATAAACAAAATTATAAACAAAATTTTTCCATAAACAAATTTTTTTTATATGTACACCGCCTTCTCAAAACACTCCCCCGATATACTCTACAAGTAGCACGTTAACCATTTCTATTCCCGATCATTTTCAATGTTTCGCAAATCATGTTCATCGATTCAAACGAAACAATATTCGGGAACGACCAGTTGTTGGTCTCTCCAGATATATTTATAAGCAGGGTATTCAGTTTAAGTGTACAGCAGAACACAAATCAATTATTAAATCATCGTTTAAAATTCATTTAAAATCAAAAAATTAATTTCATTACTCAATATTTTTATTTCGTTGTACATTTTTCATTTAAAAATTGTTAACACTATCAAGAACGAGCGGGGCGGAGCCCCACGTGGATCAGAAAGCGTAGCGAGTAGAAGTGTAAAAAAATATTCTAAAACTTAAGATTCTAAAAATAAATTCAAAAAATAATAATGGAACTTTAACAATTTGGAAATATTTTTGTAAATCCTCATAAAAGCTTTATATACATTAATGTATTGTAATGTAAGATTTTATTAAGTTATTTAATTAAAAAAGGACATTTCCCAGCCTAAAATGCAATATAGTAAAATATAAAAAAATATGCACAATACAATTTTTCATATTTAATCACACACTACTCAAATTACTAAATCATTCTTAGTACTATACAATTTTGTACCCTCTTAAAACATTATTTATTTATAAAGATCGTAATTAGAATATATGAAAACAAGGACACGTTGAAAAAATCTATAAACAAGTAATGAAAATAATATTTACTACCGGTCATGCGAAAATAATGAAAGTAATAGAAGGGTATGAAAAATGTATGCACATAACACTGGCCGATAACAATGATGTATGTAAAAAAATTATACATTGTAATGTAGTTATATTAAGACAGCATGGTGTGTTTTATAAAAGTTGCAGTTGTAATAAACGTGTAAAAAAATACGCATTCTATTACAGTTCATTGTATGTAATCGAGAACACTAAACTTTTTTGTACGAAATCAGGTTTATTTTTTTCTGCAGTTTTTTTTGTCAGAAAATTAATTGTAATATTTTAATCCGATACAGATCTGCAGTTTTTGGTTCAAATATATGCACGTATAATTTTCATACCTACATATAAATATATATATTTAGTTTTTTTTTATATAAAATAAAGATTTTATTTTCTGATATTTTTAAGTCAGCATGGTATTTTTATACATTATTTTGTATTAAATTAAATTTTTTTAAAAATATATAATTTAAAAATACAGCTTGTATAAAAGATAATACATGGACTAATTTTTAAGTAATTTATAATTAATATTAACGACAGAATTATCTGAAAATAAACTTACAAGAAGACCTATGAATATTTGATAAATATTTTCACGTATCCAGCCACATAATTAAAACATTAAATGAAACAGGTATACATATATATACATATATATATATATATATATATATATATATATATATGTATGTATGTATATATATATATATATATATTTCTTTGTTTAAAATAAACATAACTATGTTATTACAAACATACAGTTATGAAACAATACTCTCGAACAAAACATATATGATAAATGAATAAAAAGTATATGTGGATAACTACAATTATATTATTATGTGGAAAGAAAATAAAGCAATCTTCTAAATGTTTTAGTGTACTAAAACTGTATACGAATGAGTAAATAAATTAAAATGATAAGTTTTGAAATTGTGCTTGCATATACATGTACAATGACAAACAATATACATGTCTACGATGTTGCAGCTATTATCTGTTTGTTCTGAAAAGGAAAACAAGTCGCGAATATGAAACCGTTTCAGATAGAAGTCATTATAGTAATCTGGTGTTTTATAAAAAAAAGAGATTGAAATATGAAATAACTGATAGATTTTTTTTTAAAATAAATATGTAAATCTATAATTTTTATTCTGAACCTGACATTTGATGTTATTTATGATTACTTTCTAGTCAAAAAATGTTTGTTATCGTGATTTTTCAGAAAATTATTTTCAAATTACTTCAATAGAATGAGTATTTAATATCTATGGCTCCTTCACTTTCTTTATTTTTTAGTTCTAATTTGTGTTACTTTCAGATATATGATTACATGAAATTTCTTCCAAAAGTACAAGTAAATGAGATACATTTTTTTTGAAAATATACTTTTCATAGTTCAGTTATTGAAACAATTTAAATCTTTGAAAACATTGTTCAAAAATAATAGGATTCAATTTGATTTTATCTGATCTGACATGCAGATCTGATTAAACTTGAATAAACAGGCCCAAACTTGATTAGAATAGATTATTTTTTTCAGAAAATTAAGCTTTAAAAATGAATTTTTGACTAACTGTAACTACGAAGCATTCAGTTTCAAAAACTAATAATCGAATAATGTTTTAAAAGAAGATTCATTCTACACAAACAGAGTTTAAGTAACCTACCTACGGGCTGGACGATTTAAAAACCGTTGAATTAAAGATTATACTGAAACATCTCTGAGTTACATGCGCATACAAAGACAAAATAGTATCGATATATTTGTTTAACTTATACTAATTATTCAAAAAGGCGTTCAAGATTCAAAAAATATACTTTGATTTATAGAAAAAAATGGCATACAAGACAATAATTCATTTGAAACCAATGACCAGATATTAACAGGTATTTATGTTTAATTTAAAAACATTTTCATAACGAGACATGAAACGATTTTCCCCTACATCAACAACCACTTAAAACTACACCACCCTCCAATTCCTGATGACTTTAGGCATCTTTTAAAAAACAGCGTATCGATTCACGTGTTTCCATTTACTCATCACTTTTTTTCGTCTGTGTGTGTGTATTTAGATATTGAAATCCTGCGTTAAGTGCATTCGCAATAGAATCGCGTGACCTCGCATGATTAATAACGCCCCTTCATCCCGTCCTCTTCAAACGTACTATATACGTCAGCTAGCAGTAGAAACGTGCGTGTTATCAATAAGGCACAGCAGTACGGAGATTATTGACAACATGGTGACGCGTTATTTGCATACCACTCAATCATTTTTCCACGACAGCGCACAGTCTACAAACACTCTACGTAATTCGAAAATACATCACATCGAAATCCGTCAATGTCTGCTGCCGTGGTTGTTGGGTTCCACTCAACACTGCTGAGAGTTGAATGGTGGCGTTATTTTGGTTCAAGTGATGCAGCGCTATGGATCTGATATATATATATATATATATATATATATATATATATATATATATATATATATATGTGTGTGTGTGGAACGGCTATCAAGTCCCTTTTCAAACAAAATATGGGGTAGGTTAGTGTAATTTAATGTAAATTTATTAGGAAGAAGTATAAATAATAAGAAAATATGCAGGATTATATAAAATATGTAAAAATAATTTATAAGATGAAAAAGAGATTCTTATAAAAAAATTAAATGTTGGAAATATTTGACAGAATATAAAACAGAAAAGACTAGTATGAGTTCACTTGTGTTTTTTACTTTTACATTTTTTTTTAAATATGATTAATATAAAAAATGGAAGTTTATTTCAATACTTTTACAGTTAATAATCAGTTGATTATTACTAAGATTCATCGATGCAATAAAATTTAAATGTTACGAAATTGTTCAGTAATATATTTAAAAATGAACACAATCGATCAATATTTTTATTTTAGATTCATTTTAACTGAAACGAATATTTTTTTGAGAAATCTGCCTTCAATTAACAGTCTATAAAACATTATTTTTCGTATATCAACTAAATTTTATAATTGTATTTCCATTTTGTCGATATTTTATATACTAAAAACGTCACAGTAAATATATTTATAGAAGTTCTTTACGTTATAGACTTTTCAAGAATAAAAACTTAGGTAAATTGACAGTATTGATTTTCATTAATTTATATTTATTTTATTAAGAAATTATTTATTTAATATGTTTAGAATTTCATAACTGTGAACAAAAAATCTATTTCCCAGAAACTAGGCATCATTTCTAATCTCAATATATTTTTCTCAAAAAAAATTCTTTATAATTCGTATCACATCATTTATTTCAGTCAGCTTATCAATACATAAATACCCTTATTAAGAATATAAATCGAATATTTCTCTTTATTCAGTTAAGGATTCTGTAAAATAATATATTGATTATTTCACAAAGTAATGATTTATGGACTCATTTTCTAACATAAGCTATAATACTAATGAAAGAAACTAAATATTAAAATATTCCAAAAACTGAGAATTAAAGTTTTGAAAGTTGAAGAACCTAGAACCGTATTTTAATTATCTAAATAATTTTTTATAAAAATTTCCAAATATATTTAACTTTAAAATTTTAAAAAGTATTTTTATCTATAAGCACATCTATTAAATAACCGCATGATGTATTCTTAAGTATTCCACAGATATAAAAGTAACAAATATAAAACATGAAATCAAGTAATACCTTTTACAGGAAATATAAACATTTCAAGTTGTAAATTTGAGAGATGGTGCGGCAAACACATGCAGAACTTCTATAATGTCGAACTGCACACACTAATTTAATGTTAAATGTATTTTATTTAATAATGACCTAAGCAAACTCTATTTTGAATTGAACTGTAAACTAACAAATATTTTAACCGATACTGTTTGTTGACAGCGCGAGAAACAAATGAAAGTCGCCAATATGCATTGCCCAGCTACGTTAGATAAAATTTGTATCGTATGCACTGGCCAGCTGCGATTTTAAAGTAATTTTTACTTCGAATACTAAATGTTGATATTGGGGTCTTACATGTATATTCAAATATATATTTATCTAAAAAGTTTTACTGTATTTTATAAAAAAAGTGATACTCAGATATTAGAATAAACACTCAAAGGATAAATTTATAAAATAAAAATGCCCTGGATTATCTTGAACTATATGAAAGTTAATAAAATATCCTTTATCTATTCATAATCGTCCACGGATGTGGTTTCAACAAGATGGAGCCACGGTGCACGCAGAAAGACTCATTATAAACCTTTTACAGGACACTTTTGGAAAACGCATAATTTCAAATATCAGCGATTTTAATTCATCTGTCCGTTCGCCTGATTTGAGCCCTCCTGATTTTTTCTTTGGAACCACTTATAAGAACGTGTATGTGTCAATAAACAAAGAAACCTCCTGCAGCCAAAAAACAATATATTCGAGAGCGTTATGTCCAGCAGTCGTGAGAGAACTAATGGAAAATAACTTAGAAAGAGCTCGAATTTGTAAAACCGAAAATGGGTATCGTTTACGTAATGTCATTCTTTTATGTAATCAGGATGAATTCCCCATTGTTATATTGTATTTGGGGATATAAAAAAAGATAAAAATATTACAAAACAAAAATATTATTGTTTGAAACCCCTTCGTTCTTTTTGGACCACCTGTATATGCACGAAAAAGAATGACAAATTAATTAACAAAAGTAATTAATTAAAGAGTAAAAGGTACTGTAAATTACTCTTGTGATCTCATTAATTGTAATTAATTACATGCATACACGTGCAGACAAATATAAATAAACATAAAAATTTCATGCATTTTGTAAATGTAATTTTACATATGTTTGTTTATATATATATATATATATATATATAAACCGTATGTATCATTGTCAGAATTAACAGCATAAAAATACAGTGTTCAACCCTCGCCTATTACACATATCTGATTTTTAACGACACATTTTCGCTTGTATTTATTTGTTTATGGATCTTTTTATAGTCACTTCTATGTGTTTCATACTTCCGTATGAAACACTGAATATACATTCTGTTTTATACGGAAGTCCTTACAATATTCATATTTCAGTTATCTTCTTTTGAACAAGTTGCGAACAACATCCGTTGTAAGAAATTCATGATAAAATATTACGTACAGAACTTTTGAACAATATTTATTATACGATTATACATAACGTGCAACAGAAACTAAAAGTTCAGTTAAGTTTCACGCCTTTCATAAGTTTAATCAAATGCACTTCACTAACAAAAGTCAAATAAACAACATACAAATTGTTGTTTTCCTTGACGTTGTTCTCGTTCGTTCGTTTCAAATCTTGTGTTAACTTTATGAAGATTTAAACTAATTTTATAGACTTACTGTTCAATTCACAATATATATATATACATATATATATATATATATATATATATATATATATATATATATATATATATATATATATATATATGTAATATGTATATACGAAAGAATATGTAAATAATGGCCAAATTTCACTTAGAGTAGCACGGTTATAGCATACATTACAGTCACTTTGCATTTCAGGCGTAATGAAGCATACATTTTTGTAGTACCATGTGTGTAATGGCATAAAGTAATATAATAGATCAAAAGAAAGATACTATAAGACGAAAATAGCATTTATAGCATGCTAAAACTATATCCATTGCGCAATTAAAGCTTTAAGTAATTTATACACGTGTGTATGTGTTGTTAGCTACAATTATTTTCTTTGTAGGAGAGAAAAGTCTTGTTATTTTTTTTGTACCAATAATTTTTTCTATATATAAAGTTTTATTACTTGAAATGAAATTATGTACTGTAATACTGTGCTTTATTATTATAGAAGTTAATATTCTAGTTTGTGTTTGTATTTATCATTATTTTATTTTTAAACATAGAATTTATAAGAGAAGTGAAATCGATTATAAAAATTCCTTTTTGAAAAAGCATGCACATGTGAAAAGGAATATCGTGAATTTCATCAAAGTTAAAAGATTGAAATTCTATTAAAATTGTGTTTATACTCGAATATGATTATTTAATGTTAAATTAGTTGGAAATGACTATATTGCCAGTAAATAGTAACCGAGTGGTTATAATGTGTGAAAAAACATGTGTTCCAGAACACTTACATTATCATTAAATGTAAATTTGTCGCATTCTCGAACAGCACTTAACGAAACTATAATTTTAAATATTATATAACGCGGCATAGTATAACAACTAGAGAGTATGTCTCAGATTATCCAGGGAAATCAAGTTATATGGCGTGATAATTTACATTTCGCTCATTACATTGAAGCATGCGTAAGATATGTCAAGAATCCAGACGAACTGTAGTCTTAAATGAAACTCGCATCTGTTAACTTTCCGTTTAATCTTGCGTCAAGTTTTACATTGTTACCAGAGAGCATAGCCCTTTTGTTAATTATCTCGTACTGAATCTGTACTTTCGGCTTAACTAGAGATATTTTTTTCGGGCGATATCTCTCGCTCACACAATTCCGCGTTTCCAAACTTTGGAATAATACTACATCCCATTTACTTAAATTATCATACCACTGAGGTTTCCTTTTGTTTCTTTATTTTAACTTTTATACGTATTTCGACGTTCGTCTCATTGTTTTCCTTTTTTATTTACACTAATTGTGAAATTTAACCAGACACTGAGCATTTTCTGACGATTGCGAGGAAGTGTTCTTACATTTTAAACGTAGTTTTGAGTGAAGTAAATATTAAAAGAATTAGTTTCTTGATTTTATATTGCAAATTTTACATAAGGATTGGTGTTAAATAAAAATTTAGAATTTAAAATGAAATCAAAGTTTATACAAAAATAATTCGAAAATAACATGTTTTTTTAAAAAAAAAGTACTCGATTTTAATTTTAAACAAAAAATATTCCCTAATTGAGTATAATTGTCTGATATTTAAAAAAGTTAATATTTTAACACGATAAATATATAATCTTAATTTATAAAATACAGAAATGATTGTATCATTCCTTCTATAACAGAAATAAAATCTACAGAGTATGAAAATAATCTAAAATATAAGCTTAAAATAAGAATAGAATAAAAAAAGAACAAAATATAGAAAACAGTTTTCTATATTTTGGTGCTCTAAGGATGACACCCTAGATATGAAGACCTAGACACCTAGCTATCGAAATGAATACAAACAGAATTAAAATTGATGAACAATCCTTTGAATGAAGATATAATGACTGAATATTTTTAATCAGAAAACGTTTTTGTAGCGTGAAAAAAATAATTTGTGAAAGCGTTTCTTAATCTAAGTAAATGTTTAGAAAAAAAAGGTTCACATTCACGTGCGTTAAAAATCTGTCATCACTTTAAAATAAAAATATATTTCGAAAATCGTTTGTCAACAGTGAAAGTTTTAATGTAATATTTTCCATTTTAAACAAAATAGAAACTTTAGTTTCAATACTGAAACCGTTCCACAAATAAATCACATGCCATTTTATTATTAGTTTTTTTTTAAAAAAAATAATGACATCCTTATCAATAAAATTATCAGGATTTACAGAAATGTAATGTTGAAAATGGAACAAGATCAATTACAACTGAAATACACATACAATCTTCTTAAATAATTAATTCCACGTCAACTTATTGTTACAAGAACTTCAGTTAATTACAAGAAATGTGTGTGTGTTGTACGTAGTTTGCACGCACGTTGAAATTCGCAATCGAATCAATATCTGATTGCAGATAGAGATCATCCTGTGTATAATAATCACTAGCGTGCATTAGTAATTTCCGTCACTTTTGACGCCGTACGTGTGCTGTTGTCGGCGACGTCGCGGCGCGTGGCGTCATCTAATAACTGATTAGCTCTGCAGGGGTCGAGGAACTGTCAACTGATACAACCATCATTATTATTATCAGCGTGTCGGTCGGTTTCTGTGGAGACGGCTCACATGAAATACTTCAAATGCTGACGGAAATTCAAGTGGGTCGAGGGGGTGTCTTTCAATTAGAACTGAGAAACCGACGAGCGTCAACAACTTTCAATATTGTTTTATTATCACAAAACGTTCTTTACTGTATATACTATTGGTTTTCTACATAGCAGATGTTCGTTCCACACAAAAGATAATATGTATGAAGTGGTAAAAGTGACGTTTGTGTTTGTTTATCGAACGGCCTTTTTTTTTGTAATTATGTTCTGAGTGAAGTTTCTGAACATGTACGAGTCTTATTTCATATTTATTTTTATTCGAGTTTTACACTGGCATATTTTAAGAACGTTATTATTAGTAAATAATATTTTTATAAACTTGAAATAATAATAATGTTATTTTTAGAACAAAACTAAAATACAATGTCTAGACTTTTAGAAAACAAACACACTTCTTAACTGTATTTTTCTCTTCATTTTAAAATAGATATATATTTTCATACAAGTATGTGTACAAAAAAATATAGTGAGTATTTCATAATTTATTTTAATATTATTAAATCTTACCTTATACCGAGAGAAATATTTAAAATCGACCTCTAAAAGCAGTAATACGAACTTACCTGAAACAAAAAGAGAATCAATTAATATACAATTTAAAAATATTTTAAAACCATGCATTCATAATAATACAAACTGTTCCTACTACATATATTCTTCATACATTTTTAAATTTCATTTCAGATAGCTTTTCAATTTATTTTTAGCATTAATAGTTTTAGATAATGACGTCAACTATTTCTTACAGCTTAATATATCCTTGAATAACTAACAATCAATCGAAACTATTTATAACAACGTTTGAATGTAATGTACGAGTTATTTAATCACAACTATAGATAGATGGGACGCATTGGACGCAAAGTATAGCTCTTGAGTGAGAAATAAGTTCTAAATTCTCAGACAGTAAATTAATCAAAATATATTCATGTACTTTATTTCTTTGTTGGCAATTTAAAATTTCAATAAAATAAGATTTTCGAACCTAACAATCAGATATTTATTATAGTTCTTAAAATATTATTCTTCAGCATGATTGACTACCAAAACTCCTACGTACTGAACCATAAATATTTCTCTGATATTAATCTTATGTATTTTGTTGATATTTTTTAATTAAATTTAATAAGAAAAATTAATATTTTGAGTAAATTTCTTCGTAATTTTTTTTTTAAATTAAAGAGAACAGTACGGTAGTTTATAAATGAAATCATTACTAAAACAAATTGTAATTGTGTATATATTTGCATTTCTGTTCTTTTTTTAATAATAGAAAAAGTAAATACACGTCTAATTGTACACAAAATTACTGTCTTCTTCATTATTTCATATTATGGTTTTAATTTGAACAGAAACAGTTTTAATCAAGCAACAAATTAAACAAGAAAAACATTTGGTTAACCTTTATGAACCACACTTAGTCAACATTTGTCAATAAAAAAAATCCCGTTCGCTAAAAAAAATTATATATATATATGAACAAAAATTGTTCATTAAAAAACCCAAAGAAAGAAACAAACTAAACAAGATTTTTAATTATTTCATTTTGAACAACAGTCGGTAGATGTATAAATACTATTCCGCCATCTGCTCGAAAACAACAAGCAGCAGCATAATGCTGGAACGCTGACGGGGAAATGTCAAAACTTCGAGACATATTTTTCCCTTAATAAGACATTATTTGGTAGACTTTATTAAAAATTTCCGTACAAAGCCAGTGGTAGAGAGTATGGTGTTGCCCGCGGCTGCATTCGTACGCTATTCAGAATCCCAAGCGCCCGACGGCTGCGATGGTTTTCTACACTGCAGAGTTGTCCTAAGGGGGTTTTCAGCAGGTGAGTCGTACGTTGTACTACCTTTTCCACTACACAATTCATAATTATTGATGTACTTTTCATATAAATTGAAAATTTACGTGTGCGATCATTTTACATGGACTCACTGGTATAAACTGCACTGCAGAAAAACAATATTTGGCATTGAGAAATTTGAATACTTCAACATGATTTCTTACATGTCTATTGCTACATTTGATTCTGAATATATTTATATGCACTTCAAGTTGACGTTGAAGAATAACGCACTCAGATATTTTACTAGAAACAGCACAAAATCAAAAGAATAAAATACAATATTCAGATAACAAATTTACCAACTAGTATATCTCACCAATTCAGTATACAACCAGAATATCTCAGATATATATTCACAAACTTTATCTTTCAATTAAAAACATCATATTACCCAAGTATTACTAAAATAAATACCCCATAATTTAAATTTACCAAAAAAAATATGTAGGGTTTTTATATAAATGACTATATCTACAAATTAAATTTTAAAGGAAACACAAATGATTTATGAAAATTTTAAAAATCACAATATAATTATAATTAAATAACAAATAAAAATATTAAATTGTAATTTCATAGAAAGGAATATTTAATCAATAGCATCACATATAAGTTTATATTTCGATTCTAAAACCTAACATTTGTCTCAAAAAAAAGGCATCGAATAGTATACGAAAATAGAAACTTATGTATTGTAAAATCTCACGAGACAGTCGGAGAGCTGAATGGATAACAACACAAAGACATGCGATATCATCGAATGTGTGAAGAGACTAAAATGACATCGAGTAGGTTACATTGTGACCGATAGACGGATAGAAAAAATCGTAGATTAGGTTTTATACCGACAATATCTATTGTATGGTTGAATCGTATAGAGATATTGAATGTTATTGAGACACATTATATTAAAAAATAATAATAAATATTTTATAACACTGTTTACTAATGCAAATCAGATACTTTAAACTATAATTGTCATATTTTATCTTGGATACAAAATGATTTCTATGAAGCATTTTGTACAGAATTAACGATTTTAAATACTACTCTGTACATTCTGTTTGTTCTCGTTTCACCTTTACCTACCATCACCGACTTGTTTTATGCACCCCGACACGTACATTTAATGGGAACGGTGCTGCAAGAGGTAACAGTGCACACATTACTGAAAACAATTATCTGTGCTTGCAGCGCGGTTTACCTAATTACTATGCTGGTTTGCTACAGTACTGCATGTGCGTCATCTGAACAATACAGAAAGACAAACCGAGATGCAATCGTGCACCTCTAACTAAATATTTTAACTTTTATCGTCTCGGAATACACTTAAAAATAATACGAATAACACCTGCGTACACTAAGTTGAACACAGAAATCAATACGAAAACGAATAAAGATATGTGTAAAACAGTTCTTATGTTTGGACTGAATAAAACTAGACTTGTATGTCGTTAAACTGGACGCGTACAATTTAAAAATAGAACGATATGACGAATAACTGACAACAGTTTTTCAGGGAAACAGATATTCTAAACAATGTTGAAAAAATGTGAACTTGTGCAGAAGATACACGTTTCCTTTTGCAAGACCGATCAAAGTAAAATATACAATTATCTATTTCGGGAAATCAAATAAACATATGTCAGCACCACTTGCGTAAACACGGACGAATGGTTAGTTTGTCTTTAAAGAGGCTTAGCAGCGATGCGGCAACGGATTGTGCAGAATTTTATTTTGATTATCACACACAGAGACGTCATTCACTCATACATATACATTTGTATACACATATATATATATATATATATATATATTATATACATTAAATATTTTAACATTTATAACGTAATTACAAAAAAAGCATACATACATTCAAACATTATTTTTGTTTTATTTAAATGTTGGATATTTTTTATACAAAATTGAAATTAAATATTCTTATCTCTATTTTTGGTAATATTGTTTATAATTTGAATATAATTCTAAAAATTTTACAAATGATAAAAAAATCAATAAGACATAAATATTTAATAGGAAACTAAAATTTTAAAGTTAGTGTTAATCTGAATATAAAATTTCTATAAAAGCGTGTATATACCAGATTAAAATACACAATTTTAATAATGACATTTTCTATAAAAAATATAATAAAGATTAATTTGAATTCTTTAACCATTCCATTGTAATTAAATACCAATAAAAGAGCATTTACCTTGAACGTACTTTCGAAGAAATCGCCTCTTTGAAATTCATTATAGCGAATCTCGCGTTCCATTAATGTAAGAGCAACAAGAATTTAATACCGCGTCGTAATGAGATTGAAATTTTAGACAACATAAAAGTTTATTATAATCGAAAAACATACTCGAAAAACAGTAACAAAAGGGTAAACAAAAACGGAATGTGTTCAGTTTCGAAAAACAAATTTGAAAGATCTTCGTTTTCGTATAACAGCGTCTGTGAGCATCGAGATAAGTGTAGTAAGTATAAAGAGAAAACTCCATACTAAGAAGTGCAGGCAGGTGTGAAGTCGTGCGTAAAAACAAATTGCCGTGTTAGATACACACAGCAAAAAGATGTCTTTCAACAATATCCGACGAACGATTGTTCGTATATTCATTCTTCTTTCTATAGAAGGAACGCGATGGTGTATCATAACACCGCTACAACTGATAGTACTTCATCCGGTCATATATTATCAGTTTATCTGTTGTGTTCTTATAGTCAGGAAACTTAATAATGCGGAAGAAACGACAAATGAAATTCCACACTGTTTGTAGTGAAAATTCTTCTTTCACCACACGGTTCGCACCTTTATATCTTAAGCAGTATAATAAATTGTAAAATACAGTTTATTCGCTCAGTAATAAATGTTAACATTAAGAAACATATATTATATACACACATTCATTATATATGTGTATATATATATATATATATATATATATATATATATATATATATATATATATATATATTTATATACGACTTAAAACATTTGCTTATCAAATTAAGTTTAATTAAGACTGAAGAGTCATTAATTTGAAATTTCAAAATTTTCACTACAATCAGTAATTTTTTTCAGTAACAAATTCTCTTGTCACTTGACAAAGGACACATTTCTTTCTGATCAAAAATATTCAATAAATCATTATAGATTATTTTTAATTGTTGCTTAAACAGCAGAGCTACCGAATTCTCAAAATGACAAAGTACAGAAAATGGTTTTTATTTATAATTTTTTTAAAAAATATATTCAGTTATATTTTTGATCATTTAATTTTTGTTCTAAACTAATGTATTATTAAGGATTTTAAGTATCAGAAAATAAATATAAAATAAAACACTTTGAAGAATAAAAAATCGTTTCTTTTCGATTTTAGTACGTGTTAAAAAAGATCATTTTTTTCTGAAAAATCTTTGAATCATAAAAAGTACCGTTTCGAATATCACAGTGAATTTTCGGTTAATTTTAACATTTAATCTTTTTTTTAGACTAATATATTATTAAAGATTTTAAATATAACAAAATGAAATCATTTTACCATTAAAAAAATATTTCTTTTCGATTCTTGTCTCTATTAAAAGAAATTAACTTTTCTATAAACAATGTTTGACTTCTAAAATACACATTTTCAAACATCACGAAATATTTTTACTGGAAAACTATTATCTTCAATATAATCTAACTATTTATGAAGGAGAATCGCCAATTTTCCACCTTTGATTTTTTGGTTTAAAAATAACAACGACCTACAGTAAGGAAAAATTGACAAAAAATCAACATTTTTTTAAAATAGATTTTTTTTTAAATGAAACCATACTTGCAGTATTAGAAATGGCATATTATCGAAAAAGAGTACAATAGTTTACCTAATAATTTAAACATAAAACTTAAAAATACATTTTATGATTAATAGTTTCACTGAAAAATTACTATTTAAAATTCTGGTCAATTCTTAAGTACTTATGTTCATTTAAAATATATTAAATTATTAGACATAAAATAAAAATTATTTTAAGGTTAAAAAATATTGATTTTTAATTTTAATATTATTAAAAATTAATTTTTAGTTAACGTGATAGGAAACTGAATAAAAGTTTCTTTTAGTTTTTAGGAAATCTATTTTTCCTCTTCGTGTATATATATGTATATATATATATATATATATATATATATATATATATATATATATATATATATATATAACAAGACAAAACATTTACAATGTAATTATTATTATTCACTGAAGCAATTATATAGTTAAAAACTTTAATTACAACGAACCCATACTGTAAACTCAAAAAACGACATCAAGTCTTTTTCACTTAAGCTCTTATTTTCAAATACAAGCACATACTTCCTAAACGGTAACTGATTACGATGATATTTATCCCCTAAATCATTTTGATAAATCTGCACCGTACGTATAAAATGTAATTTGTCATTTTGAAACGTTTATAAACATCCGTCGTACGTATGAAAATTATTTTCGTAACGTTTTAGTAACAATATAATTTTATTTTAAGACACTGTACGAGTAAATATTTAAGGTCATTAATTAAAGATTAGGGTACAGAAACGGTGGGGACAACTTGTTAATTGGTCATTTTCCGCTGTTTAATTTTGTCGAGAGGTGAGCATGGCTAAAATTGTATTTGAAATTAGTTACGAACGAAAGTGTTAAGTAAAATTTAATTGAAATTGATCAAGGTGATTTTATTACAGTTTAATGTTTAGATTTATTTTTTTAAAGGTCTTTTGTATACGACTTTTTTATTTAATTCATTATATGTATGTATGTAATATATATATATATATATAGAGAGAAAGAGAGAGAGAATAAAACATTGATATCATATTGTAAAAATATAATCAAGAAGTGAAAGATGTGAAAAATACTATTAATTTATTCTGCTTTATATTAAAGATGCTAAAAAATCTGTGCCTAATTTTTTTGATATTCAATAATATTTCATTGTTTATAATTCACATGTTATTTAACTTAGACAGACCAGATTTATTACCATCGATTGAAAAAATGTTCTGTAAATATTTAAAAATATATTTAAAAAAAAACAACAATTTTTTGTACGCAGAACGATAACAGTCGGTGCAATTATTTTCAGATTTATCATACTGATATTAATGTTTTATTATTAAAATATTTTTTTCTACAGTTTACGATTTTATTTTTTGTTTAATTAAAAAATTACAACCTGGTTACTCCTGCGAATGAAATTGTTGACATATCAGTGTAGTAATTAATAATATAAAAAATATTAAATTAATTAAACATAGCCGCAAGTGTATTTTTATTTTAATTAAATTTTAATCATATTAATCAAGTCCATGTTTTAATTTTATTACCCTTTTAGACCTCGTTTATATATATATATATTAGAGAAAGAGAGAGATAAGAAACAAAAGATATAATTTTATATAAGCAGTAAGAAAAAATATTAAAAAGATGAATAAATAAATATACCATTAACCAAATTAATTTTAATTTATCAGAAAATATTGAATAATTTTTTGGAGACTACAAAGTACTAACTACATTTGTTTACATACCGTACTAAATTAATCCTAATTATTTATCTCAAGGAAAAGTAAAGATTAATGAACTCTTATTCATACTGACAAAATTTAAAACAAGTTTTTTATATATATATATATATATATATATATATATATATATATATATATATAAAAGAAGAAAGAGGGAGAGAGATATGCCACTAAGACTTCCACACGAAAGTATTAAAAATAACGCAAAAATAAAAAAAAAACATCTTATCCCCCATTTGGTATTTTAGTTTAATTGTATTTTAATACTGAATTGAACTAATATACTTAATAAAAAATAATATTACTTTTCTTAGCTCCTGCGCCCCCTTTCAATACTTCTACGTAGAAGTCTAAATTGTATAACCTATATATGTATATTTACACAGAGATTGTTCAATACATTCTTATCATGAATATATTCGCGCTATGTTCAATAATCCCTTTTAATATATAACGAAGATAACAATTCTCAAGTGTACCTCAAAACAAACACACGTGGCACAATGCGTTCTGAACTGTGTGTACGGCGCACATCTATAGTGAAAGCAGCGGTGGAACGCATTCTAGTACTGTTTAATACTCATTCTTTAACATGACAGGCGCAAGACTAATGACTATCTTATGGAGATGAAGCTCGACAGCGTGCGTCTGTAGCATCGTTTCCAACCGCTACTACACCCGCGATGCAACAGACTGGCGGGCATTTACTTTGCAATCTGACATTAATTCGAACATATTAGTTGACTGAACGATATCATACTGAATAATGCTCTATATGACTGCCGGCATTTATTCAAAGTTTAAATCCGAAATAAATTAGAAATGGGGGAACACTGTGATTGCACTTTCATGGGAATTGAATATAGTTGTCTGTATTATATAGAAGAGTTTGGTACGAACGACGATTAACTTTCACTTATTGAAAACTTTATATGCTTTTGTATGAAATAATAGATTTTTAAAATATTTCCCTACAGATTGAATATCTGAAAGTCTTGAAAATTCAAAAATGATATTTGGTGAGTAAAATGATTATAAAAAAAATTTTAAATTATCTGAAGTTGTCAATGTAGTTCTGGCAGTGGTTGAAAAATGAATTATTTTTCATCTCACATAAAATATAACAATGTTTAATCAAAAATGTTCAATAAATGATTTGTGATTATTTTTAATTGTTGCTTACATGCATTACTCAAAACAATAACATACAGAAAAATCCTTTTTTCTGTCCGTTGGTCTTCTAGAATAATGACATCGAAATTTGGATAAGAAACAATAAAAAATATTAGTAATTATTTATTAAACATTTCTGATCAGAAAGTTTTTGTTTTATTGTCTGAAAAAATCATTTGTAAAAAATTACCTGAGAATAACGGAGAATGATGTTTTATTTACTTTTTTAGATGAAATGTCCGTTACTGATTCATATTGAATAATAGAACTAGTAAACAGTTTTAGAAACAAATCTAAATTTTATACATCTTGTATGATGAAACAGTTATTTGTTTCAGTAAACGCTTTTAAGAATAATTAGACGAGGAAAATCATTACAAATTAAAATCTTGTTCAGTTTTGAAATCCCTTATGTTGTATTTAATTATCATGTGATATATTAAGAATTATTATAGTGAAATCTCGTATAATAAATTGTTCTACAATAAAAATAGGTATTTAAGGAAATTTTTGAGCTCGATTTTAGTTATTCGTCAAGTATTAACTCTTTATATCGAATTATCTTTACAACGAAAGAGATTAAGTAGTGAAAGCAGATTAAGTAGTGTAATTAATAGTTTTCATTGAAATAATGTTAATGTATTAGAAATATATTATGCACCTCTGTATACTAATAATAATTATAGATAAATCTGTTAAATATTCTGATTATAATGTTTCGAATTTGGAACGGTTTTTGACACTATCTAAAAATGGGTATAATTTAATGTTCACGGTTTTCATTGATAAATTTTAATTCTGAACTGTTGTGGGTTTACAGATATTTACTTTTTACTAGATTCAACATATAGAAACGCACATATAAAAAGCAAAAAAATTAAAATTATAAACTTTTATGAACGCCATTATATATATTTATAAAAGCATAATACTGTAAATAGTATTGCATAAAAGTAATTGTCCTATAATTTCTATCAAATCCACCATTTGGAAATCTAAAATGACACACACATTTTCTTTTTTATGTATAATACTGACATTTACAATACAAGAGAGACATCAAAGCAATTCATACAGCAACAGTTTCTTTGTATTAATATAATTTATGAAAATGAAACCGAATCTAATTTCCTTGAGAGAAAGAAAAAAATTTTTTTTAATTGCAATTCTTAAAAAATCGAGAATAAGTGCTAAAGCAATAAGGAAAAAAAGCATTTAGAAGAGAAGCAAACGAGATTAAACATTAAACACAGATTTGCTTACGCACTTAATTAAGAAACACCCTACGTCTTTTAGAGTTTTACTATTGTTTTTTTTATATCTTAATGACGATTTCAAGGCACTGGACATAAACATTGCCGAGACTCTGTAATAACATCTGTCGTCAGCAGCAATAGCAATTGTAACGAATGGAAATGATGGTCTGTGGCGTTGGGCGAGGGGGCCGCTGCGGGTCGCGACAGGTGTGGAGAATCTGCACAGTGTTCCCGAAGTGTAAAACCTGGCATGGTTGTCTTTGCGCGCTGAGCACAATTAGCAAAGCAATTACAGAACTCGTCTAGTGTGTAGTTGTATAAGGTTTATCACAACGACTCCGCACACTGTCTCAACGACTATGCGACAGCGCTTACTCCCCGTTCTTGTACAACGTGTACGTACACACTGGATTATTATATCACAAGTGTATCAAAGGATGTCTTTACAAATAAGAATATTCTCTTTCAAGAGGCCCTTTACAGAAATATTCCCAATTTGTGGATGTAATTATGTGCGTGTTTCCGTTACGTCTATATGTTACAACTTTATATACGCATTTACACATACACATAGACAAACACATGCATATAAGTTATAATTTAAACTAAAAATGTATATTTGGTCGAAATTTCCAAAGTTCGTCTAAAAATAATAACTATCTTCTATAAGATTTTTTTAAGGGTAGATTCTATTAAATTTTTTAACATATTATTCTTGTTTTAGATAAATACATTATTATACATCTTAAATATAATGAAATAAATAAAAAATGAAATCATTTTATGATTAAGAAATACTTATTTTCAATTTTAGTTCGTGCTAGAAAAAATCAACTTTTTTGAAATCAATATTTTATTCACAAAAGGTATATTTTCAAGTTTCAAAATGGATTTTCGCTGGAAAACATTTGTTTTCGGTATAAACTTTCTATTTATTAAGAAAAACCATCAATTTTCCAAATTTCATTTTTTGACCTAAAAATAACGACGACCTATAGTATGGAAAAATTAACGAAAAATCAAATTTTTTTAAAATCGATTCTTTTGCAATAAAATCATAGATTGGCCATTGAAAATGATATATTTGTGTCAAAAAATACAATAGTTTACCAAATAAGTTATAATTAAAGTTGAAAATACATTTGGTTGGAATTCAATTTTTCGACTACAAACAATCAATACCTTCTTTAAGATTTTTTTATAGCTAGATTCTGTTAATTTTTCAATATTTAATATTTGTTTTAGACTAATATATTATTATAGACCTTAAATAAAACAAAACAAAATCATTATACAATTAAAAAAAATATTTCTTGTCAATTTTAATTCGTGCTAAAAAGATCAACTTTCTTGAAATCAATTTTCTATTCATAAAAAGTACATTTTCGACCATCAAAGTGAATTTTCGCCGGAAAACATTTGTTTTGGGTAACAACTTTCTATTTATTAAGAAAAATTATCGATTTTTTAAATTTCATTTTTTGACCTAAAAATGACGACGACCTATTGTATGGAAAAATTGACAAAAAATCAACATTTTTTAAAATTGATTCTTTTGGCATGAAATCATTCACTTGATGTTAAAAATGATATAGTAGTATCAAAATATGGAATATTTTACAAAATAAGTTATAATTATGACTAAAATGTATTCGGTCGAAATTTCATAATTTTGGCTAAATACAGTAAGAAGTACCTTTTTAAAATATTTAAAAAGAAAAAGTGTCACAGCTACTAAAGGATACAAAGAGTTTAATACAACTATTCTCAGACATTATCAATTAAAGTTATAAAAAGAAATAGGTCTTGTAAAAGATAAAAATAATAAGAATCTATCAAATAAATGTGGAAGCACTAACTATCTCTATTTTTTAAGACAGTGTTCTTGTTGTTTTTACACATATTTTTCTACTATCTAAAAATTAAATTTAAAGCTCAAACATTGAATGAACTATTTATTAAATTATAAATTATTTCAGGTAGGTTAAGGAAACTATGAATTCAGGTTTGAAAATAAATGTAAAGTGTTAAGTGTATATGTTTTGTTTTGAATAATATGTATGTGTGTATATATATGTATATATATATATAAATATAATTTCCAAATAGTTTATATAATTAATATATGAAATATTATACGTAGATAATATTTTTTTTCAAATACAAATTAATATATTATGTCGAGAATCAACATTTCTGATTTAATCGAATAAATACATTCAGTACGAACAAGCGACTCTTCGTTATAAATTAATCAGATAAAGAAATAAAACGGTGCTAAATGTTAATGGCAACGGATTGGGAACGATTCTTTCTAAGATCTTACGAACTTCTAATGTTTTGAACACGACGAGTCGAGATCGGAAACGCTTGTACAGATGTCAATTCGTCTTGCATTGAAGGGCTATTGGTTTTAAGTGTACGACAATTCAAAGTATTGCTCGAAGCGAGAAATAACATGGATCGTGTTCTTTTTTTGTGTGTCTGCGTGGGATGAAAAGTCCATTTAAAAGTTTTTTTTCCGAACAGAAATCATCTCGATTTTTTATTTAGAGCTAGAAGTTGATTTTACGATACGACTTTTTTTTAAAGGGTTAGTCAGTAATAGGATTTTAAACATAATTAGTTTTATATAAAATTATGTCAATTTTATCCACACATAATATTAATATGTGAATTTCAAGAAATAATATTTAATCATTTTCAGTTTGATCATATAGTAGTGACTTATAAGTGTGTTTAAATTAACTTTAGAAAGAATTAACAATTCTGTACAGAACACATTTTAGCTTTGAATATAAATTAAAAGTAAAATTTTTAATATGAAAAACTAGAAATTTTCTCAAATAATTTAAAATAAATTTACATTCATATATTGAAAGAAATATATAATCAATTTAATACATTTTCATATACATTTAAAAAAAAAAGATTAATGTATAATTCTGTCAAGGATTTGAAACAAAAAAGTTAATACTTTCACTTTTCTTGATTTAATCAAATCATTTTCTGTTATTAATATGAATAAATAAATATGATTTTTTGTTTTGATTACTTTTTCAATTTATAATTACTCTATTTTTATGAGAAACATCTCTTATGCAAAAAATAGTTATTATTTAAATAGCAGTTGTACTAATTGTAATTTCTTAAAATAACTCTCTTAGAACCTAGTAGTTCAGCACTATATTATATTACACACATTCTCTATGTATATATATATATATATATATATATATATATATATATATAATGTTTAAAAACAGCTGGACTTGAAAATATCTCTACATCGATGCATTACACTCCGACAGCCCCATTTGCCAGGCTGTATTTTCTCAATGATGTTGTAAAGTCTAAACTTTTTCGTCGGCCAACAACGTTAGTTCAACATAATACTTTTAGAGTTTTTGTGCCCGCCAGTAAAACAACACGTACTCTTATTTTTACATTAATTACATCAGCGTTAATTAATGCAAGGTCGTATTACCTGGAGCTCAATTATAAATATACGTGAGCACGACAAACAGGAAGGGTGGAGTAATAAAGCTGTAGGGGATTTGTTGCATTTTAAGAGTACGTGTATTAACCCTTTTGATAATGTGCTGAGCTATATTATGTAAGTTGGCCTGTGATAACAGTGAGCTACGGCTATTAACCCTTTAAAATTTTCATAAGGAGACAATTGTGTGCTGTAGTGGATATGGTATACGATAAAATGTTAGCTTCTATTTTGCTGAGTGCTATCTTGTTTGAAGTTCTTTATCATTCCCGTGATGTGAACAGTAATATTTTTGTAACAGTATGTATACAGTCGACTTACTTGTACGGACGCAGAAATCCCACACATACAAAAAAAGACACGCATATATATATATATATATATATATATATATATATATATATATATAATGTTCTTAAGCATACACTAATTATTTTCATATTTTAAAACAGACTCTAGTTTATCATCACAGTCACTTTTCAAATTATAATACTCTTCAAGTAACGCAAATTGTGTTAAAAAACATATTATTTTAAAAAAAAAATCTTTTCTCTTAGTACAGAAAACGTGTATTTTTTTCTGAGTAATTGTTCGTGTTGAACAAATAAATACAGTAAAATACCAGTATGAGAAACATAAATTAGATTTTTATATACTATATATTTTTTTAAAAAAAAAGATTCCTTCCTTATAACGTATTTTAATTTCATCAATGTTGCAACTAGTTTTTTTTACAGTGTCGAAATATAGATTTTATTATTCGTTTGACTGCAGAGAACAGTTCATATAAAAATTATAAACCGAGAAAATATGTAAAATATTTGAGTAAATATTTAATTCTCATTCAGTAATTGATTCCAATCTTGTATTCTGCAAACACTTCTTATTTTGTGTCTGTCTTAACAAGAAACTAAACCAGAGTATATGTGATAGGCTATAGTTTTATTTCTAGAAGAAATTCTCACATGAAATTGTTTTATCTTAAGTAGATATATTTTTTAATTTGTTGTATTGGTTATCTTTGTTCTTTGGATCATGTGAACGTCGATTCTCCAAAGATTCAGTGGAAAACAGACATTCAGATAATCCAAAAGAATAAAAACTATCACCAACGAGATTATAGGTATAAAACTTTACATTTATAATTATACTATAAAATTTTATAAGTATATTTTTCGATATAATAAATATTTATAATTAAAAATTCAATTTGAAGTATATCTAGATCCTCTACATTTATTTGCTACCTTTAAAGCTAAGAAAAAATAAAAAATAAAGCTAAAGTAGAAGAACAAATAAAATATAGACAAATAAAATCATATGACCTAGTAAAATATTTTCCAAACATTCAAGAAATTCCTAATTTGATAAAAACTAAAATAATTCTTAATGATTGAAATATTAACCTACATAAAATCAGTTCAAAATAGATTTTATGTTTCAATGCTTTTTAATAAATTATATTATTAATATTTTATGGTCGATTAGTCGAAAATATCTCTTAAAAATATTTATATAAGATTTTACCATTTTTAACACACTGATAACATAAAAAATGTTTAAAAAATTTATTATTCAAAACGACAACGTTACTAAAAAAAACTACTTACAAATTTTTATTTTTCAGATCGTTTCGATTCGATTTACAAATAAACAAAAATAAAAATAAAAAACATTTCTTTAAAGTATTTAATTTATAACGTGTTTTGTAATTTACTTCCCTGTTTTGGCGCTGAAGTTGATAATGTACAGTAATTATTTTCGGACATAAATAGCTTCACAGAAATTGTATTTTTAATGTATACGTTTCAACGCTAATTGCTTTTTCAGTGTGTGTATTTTTTTCGGGTATTGTTACTGTATTGTGGCGATAAATTTGTTTATAATTACATAAATGTTCTGAGCAGGCCTCACTCATATAAAACGCTGACATTTTACACCGATGTCGCTTCAATTTGACTTTAATGTAAAAATGCGTGTAGAACTAAACGATTTCGTTACAACTAACTGAACACTATTCATTAAAACCTTGTTTTACTCAGACTGAAATCGATTTAAAGATCGTTTGCATATATTTTTTCAACTACAGATGTATATGTGAATTCGTATGATTTATAATTTCATTTTTTTATATATAACTAGGAATGAAAAATATATTTTTAATTGATTCATTCGTAATAATTCCACATAAAAATGTCTGAACCTAGAACATGACTTTTAAATTACTGAAATAAATTTTTAGTAGTTTTAATACGTTTTTAATTTTTATTAATCGTTCTATTTTTATTTAAAAACATTTTATATCAAATTTCCATACTTACAATCTAATCTTACGTTCGATACTATTTTATTTATAAACTTAGTGTTTTGATTTTTGAAAACATACAAAGAGCATGCAAGAATGTGAAATTCGATTTATTCCATTTACAACACGCGAGGAGCTCAACAACAAACTTTGTCATCCTCGATAAAAAAAAGCAACGTTCAGAAAAAAATTATCATAATTCTATTGCGTGCTGTATTTTTCTAGAAACATTACAGTACATGTTTTTCAAAGTTGTTATTTTACACGTTCGATTTTTTCGAACAGCAGCAATTGAATAATTTAAATTTGTCGGAACAATGCAGTTTAAAGAGATATAATCAATTACCATCTGTATGACAATGAATCTTGCACATAATCGACATTGCACAAATTATATTTTGCAATTCATGCATAGAATTTACGCTATTGTATACAAACACAGAGAACTTTCTGAACGAAATGGACGTGAAAGCAATGTGAATGATTTATGATTGATGCCAGTGACATTTCAATCTGATTGATATTAATAGCGAGCCACGGCTAGAGTTCGTACAACGTTGGTTGTTCCTGCTCATATATATATATATATATATATATATATATATATATATATATATATATATATATATAAATTCTTCTATGCACAAGGCTTCTGTTGGGCAGAACGTAGTTTAAATCCAATCTCCGATAAGAATCCCGACACGCCAAGTCATTTGTATTAACACCCTTTACATCATTTGTTCGTGTTTGTAATTTTTATCGAAATATTATTTTCGAACAACAGACAATCTTATTTATTAACATGCTATTTTATAACAGGAATTGTATTTCAAGTACTTTACTATAAATACTCAGTGTTTAGTTATATAAATAATTTCATGTACAATACTTACATAATTAAAACTATAAAAATAATTTGCAGAGAAAAAACATACATAAAGAATGTATTTAGAACAAAAACATCTCGGTCAAATCCTGTAATTTGTTTATTGATAAAAGTTTAATGTTTTTTTTTTTGATAATAACCTAAATGTATATAAGATGTGATCAAAAATATCTAAGATTTCACTTTCAACCTCACAAATTAATTTTGTATATGTATATGAATCATTAATTGCTATCCACGTCAAAGAATCTCTTTGAGATAATCAGAATGTGTCTCAGGAATGATCTGGTATTCCTGAAAATGTTTATAAGAAATTCTGGACGTCTGAATATTATACAATTAAATTATCTTATCAATTGATGGAATATCATCGAATTGATTTTAGTTACTATTTAGTTTTTTGACACTGAAAAGAATTATACAAAATAAAATCAGATAAAAATGAGAAGTTAAGTATCACAGGAATATGTTTTTCTACCAAAAATTCTTAAATAGAGACATAACTGTATGAAACAGCTTAGTTGAAAAAATTTAAACTAGTTTTCTCAATCTCATTACAGTTTCCCCTAAAGTTATCCTTCAATCTAATCCTCTTTAGAAAACCCCTAATTGTCTGAAATTTATATACGAATTTCTAGTGAAAAAAAAACTTCAGACATTTAAAATAAGATGAATATTCTTAAATTTGACCCAGGCTTTAATTAATTTTTCAGAAACGACAATGTTTATTACTTCCAACAGAATTATTAGAATTTTGTTTTAGGATCTTACACACATGTTTTATCACCAGTAATTATGCAATTAATTAAACTGGAACTGATTTATAACCTGGTCTCAAACCCGTCTATATTTCTTGGTGATATAAAAATTGATCCTCGCTTAACAAACTTAAAATTTGCAGAAAGTCAATGAATGCCAAAAATTACAAAAATGAATATGATATTTAGAAGTTTCCTGTGAAGCAGAAAATATATAATAATAATAATTTATTACCATTAATAATTACAATAAAAGTAGACTTAAATAACGTTCATCAGATTTCTCAAAAAAGTTATATTGAAACAAAAAACTAAAACCAAATGTTCACTCGTTGAAAACAACTTTTTTTTATCAAAATGATCAATAGTTGATTATTTTTTATTCTGATTATTTCTTACTGAATTTGGATATCTATTCAATCTTTCTAAGACCATTAGTTTATAGGAATATATCCTGTTGCTGTGAAAAAATGATATTCTGGTCAAATCAATTTTACAAGTGCCATAAAATTTAATCAATTCAATAAGATATTAGTTTTTTCATGAAGTATCGAAAAAAAATATTTTTGAAATGTCATTAATTCATTTTTAAAAAACAAACATATCTGCACGATTAATCGATGGATTATTATTTAAATTTTTCTATTAAATATTTTTTCATTAATGTTTTATTACAAAAAAAAATTCAATTACTTTCATAATAAAATGCTAGAAAATTAAATTCAAAATCATTATATCCGGCTTTTTAATTTATGACACACTACTATTCTGAAACCATTTATCTTTTTTATTCCTAATCATTGAGTATTTAATCTTAAATGAAAATACAACAAAACTTATATAATAAAATTGAATAAAACATGTATCTAAATATTTAAACTGGCACCAATTATTTAATTACTCTCACCAATTAGCCGAATTTATAAAATGATACCGAAATGAAAAAGTACACCGGTCATGTTCCTCTCCAATAAAAATAAATAAAACAATTTGAACGGGAATGAATCCAAGTTCAGTGAATATACATTTCTAGGAAATGCTATTAAACGATTTTTCTTTGAATAATGAAAAATGAGATTGTTTTAAAACTACACAACGGGTTTTACAAACATCAGTGTTTAGCAAAGCAGCAATTTATCAACTGTAAAAGAGATCCAGATATAAAATATGATTCGTTCTCGCTGCTTCAACATGTAAAAACTTCGTTACGAATTCAAATGCATATATTTACATTTCGACCAATCTGTGCATAACTGCTAGCTGATATACAAGCATAATTATTCATAAATTATGACTGGGGACGAACTGATAACATTTTTTTTTGAAAATATCTCAATACTTATCGATTTATATGACGAATCGCTTTATTAGTATATTAATTGAATTTTATGTCTGTCAGTTTACAACAATGATAAAGTTGTACTATGCTTTTGAATAAAAAATATAATTATGTTATTTGAAATTTGTTATTTATTTATGTAAAAATATAAAAAAATCAGTTATAATTTCTAAATTGTGATTCAAAAGGTCGAAGATCACCAGGAGTATGAATCAAAGGGAACACAAAAATAAAAACATACAATTGCAATTTTTGAAATTTCTAGTATTTGCAGTTTAGGTTCATATATGAAATTATTTTTTAAGGAATATTTTTCGAATAATTTGCAAACTTTAGATAAAATCTATTAAAGTACATACATGTTAAAAACGACTGATTTTCAATGCCTTCAAAACATTTAAGAATAGTCTTAAAACAAAAATCAGTAAAAATGAAAACAATTCTACCCCACTGAATCCCACGTCGGTAAATTTAGTATTTTAAAAAGGTGTATTGATAAAAAAAATGTTAAAAATCTTATTAAAATCCCTATTTTTGTAAAATATGAAACCGAAGCAATTACTTTTCTAAAATAAATCAAACATTAAACAACAATTAAATCATAAAAATATCCACGAACTCGATCGTTTATTTTCAAATTAAACAAATATTAATATTTCTACAAAAAAAAACTAACAACAAATTCTAAATACGCCTACACTTGTTTACAATAGAAAAAATGCATATTCATCAAATGAAAATATCTTAAACGTATAATTAAGGTTAAAACACTAATGACCGAGAACGAAACCCTCGAGAACATGCAATTTTAAGTAAATATATATCTTTGTGTATATTATACTTGGCTCTTCACCAAAAAATATAAAAAAACGACAATAAAATATATAGCACCAATAGGATAAATCACTATTGACGCTTGTATAGGTTCCTTGCCAAAAAATTACTTTAACCTCGCAAAGATTATATATAGTGAATTTATGACAAATACATTTCAAAGTGTTGATAAAATATAAACGTGCTGCAAATTAATATTTAATATCGTTTCCAATATCTACAATCGATTAATCTCTCTCTCTCTCTCTCTCTCTCTCTATATATATATATATATATATATATATATATATATATATATATATATATGACTTTTAAAAGATTTGAAAAAGATCAAAAAAAAACTCTTTGATGGATATCACAAAAAAAGGAAGATTAAAATGCACGTTTATAATTCCAACATAATTTTATATAAAATAAATGACGGAATTAAGTTTTTTTTATAAAAGTGAAAGTGCACTAAGTGATTAGTGCAAAAAGTTGTTAAATTTTTCAAACGTAAGCTTGCTGAACATGAATATTTTTAAAAAAAAATCTACTGCAATGTAAAATGTATTTAACTTTCCATTCTAAATGTATAAACAGCGTTAGTTAAATAATTCATACATAAATTGTACGTTTGTTAACTTCATAAAAATAAAGTGTAGTTATATTATAATAGTTTTCGTATTCAAATTTTTATAAAGATAATATTTCACAAGTAAATAAAAACAGAGCAGAATAGTTTACGAAATTTTTAAATTAATGAAAAATCATTTCAGATTAATTACGTTCACATTTACATATTTAGCATTTTTAAGAAGATATGTGGTGGTTATAATTTTATAAATGATAATCATTTGAATAAAATAGTTTTTTTAATAATCTAATTTATATTTTACATCTAGTATAAAAAACCTCTACACATAAATAAATATAAAATTAAAAGATAAAAACAATCTATTTTAAAAAAAAAAGAAAACGTCCAATCGATAAACGATACGACTACATGTAAATCTTGGAGGATATTCAAGGGATGATAAAAGAAATGAACTTAATAAAGTTACTTATAAGTAGTTATTGTTATTATTATTATTATTCAAGCTTAGACGGTTTAATTAAATTTTAATGTCGAAAGATATGACGTCGTAAAATATTGTGGACACTATTGCAATGTAAATGGAGAGCTGACCATAAAGAGAAAAGTAAATGTTTAAATAAGGGATTGCGTACAATATATAAGGACTCTCGCTTTGTATTATGTCACACGGTATACGTCGGTCTTTTCTGAAACATGACCTTACTTGCCAGTTGACGCTCGTGAAAATGGTATGAGATGAAACAGCATGAGTCAGTGTATTATATGAAGATTTGAGGTGGTGTGAGACGATGACAGAAATGAGAAATACGTATATGAAATGGTTCGTATTTTGTGTGCGTGCATGTATGTATATATATATATATATATATATACACTTATAGGAACGATGTTGAAATTGACTTTAATTCTTTCAGACTGAAAAATGTTTTATTTTCTACTTGTACAAAAAATATTAATCATAATCAGACATATGTGAATTACACCTGTACACCTATATATATATATATATATATATATATATATATATAATGATAAAGTGAGAGAAGGAGATGAAAAAAATTCTTCAGAAAATATCATACAGAAATTATAAACATACTTTCTACATTTTCTAAAAATGTAGTAATTTTATATTTGAGATTTTTATATATTAATATAAAATTTAAAAGTTATGAAAATAGTTATGAGTAATATGAACAAATGTCAACTAAAACTATTATCAAGTATTCGTTTTTTGTTAAAATATTAATAATAATAGAGTACTCGTAATAATTATTTAGGCTTAATGATTCTATTTGTTTAGCAGAAGTCAATTTCGGAATAAATTATCCTCAATTTCCATGGAGAACACCAACAAAATATACAGAAACAGTACAAATATAATTGCTATTATTTTCACGATTATATTGTGATTTAAATAAGAGATTTTTTAATATATTTTAATAACCATATTACCAAACAGCAAATATAAAATATAAATAACGTTAAAAAGTTTCTAAATGTTTTTAAACATTGGAATACTGACAAATCCATGCGTTGTTTAGAAAAAAAAAGTCTTAATTATAAAATTCTTTAGAACTTTTTCTTTATATGTTATGCTATTTTGAGTATAAATACATTAAATATTATAAAATAATGTTCGGGTGTTAATAAGCCTCACTGGAATAAAGATAATTTTGGATGATAAAGTTACCTGTATTTGACGAGTAGGCTAGAAACGCACTATTCAGATATATTAATTTTGTGTCAAATTTTGTTCTTAATCCCTAAGATTTAATTTCAAAGCGCTCAGAAGTCCCTCTATAAGTACTAGCAGAGATAATTCCTAGTTAATCATTTTTATGTTATTTAAAAGAATAAATTTTTATTTATAAACATCAATCAGGATTTTTAATAATTAGGTGTTATTTTTAAATAACACACAATTATTAAAATAATCAAGCTTGTGATTAGCTAAGAAAATCTCTGAAGGAATAAAAATCATTTTCAAACAGCTTGAATAAAAATAAAGTAAATAATAGTTTAGTAATATCTTTAAATAAAAAGGTAGATATTAGAATGGTTTGTTGAGATTGAACTGACAGAAATGATTAAGTGAATTAAATACGTGGAAAGAAAATCAGGAATAATGCTTCCAGTTATCAATAAATTACTTTATTATTAATCGATTTGCGTGCATGACTGTATATATATATACGTACAAAATTAATTTGAAAAATTACAAAAAACCAATCAATAAAAATAAATGTCCCACTCTTTGATTGAACGATCGCCTGTTAACATAATAATATCACTAAAATATGAAACATTCTACTTACGAGTAATAACACCGTGATGGGTTTACACGACATGATGACGAGTATGAGAAACGTATGTAGAGGTGGTACGGCGGCAGAGGTGAACATTTAAAATGAGGGTGAGTTTATATCGAGCATTTATAAACACGCCAACATTTATTACGTCAGTCCGTGCGGCACGCACATGTCACTTCCGTTACCCATCACCCTCTTCGAGATATAAACGAACAAACGCCGCTTGATAAATAATGTGTTACACATCAGTTATCCGAACACAGGCAGATGCTTGGAAAAGTTCGAAAACACTGTCGAGGAAAAATGCACTGAAAGCATCGCCGCTTCATAACATGTCCCGAAAAATATGATAGCATTAAACACGGATCGATACTTGAGTGTAAAAGGGAACGAAATGAATTCAAATGGATAGATAATCTTAACAGTTTCCTAATTACAATGATTGTATCAATCTGGAATTGGATTTATGGTTCTGTTGAGAAAGATACGATTAATGAACTTATTAGTAACGTAATTATTCGCATTCTACTTTCTCTTGGATAGTTTTAGAACAGAATTTATTGTTAGAAATTTACATAAATATTGAACTGTAACGTTTAATGAGTATTTTGTTTAGATTACAATTTCTGTTCTATTCTGTTCTAAATTGGTCACATGACTATGTAAATTTTATTATCTTTATAGACAATTTTCTATATCTAAACTATTAACTGAATTAATAGCTATTTGATATTGATAATCAGATTTTTCAGTGTTAAAAGAATTTAGTAACGAACACTTGTTATTTTATTAAATAAACTAATAATTAACAAATATTGTATCTTTTTATTTTTTAACAAGATCTAATATTCTAAAACTGAATCCTTGAAGATTTTATCGATATTTTCTCTAAATTCCACTTTTATTCTATTTTTATACATTGTTATTTTGGTCTATTTTTATACATTGATTTTAGACTCTATATAAATTTTTTCTAGCCAGTTTTCTATATCCAAACAAATCAATTAATACTTGTCTAATACTGAAGATCAGATTAAAAGAATTTAAAAACAAAAAGATGTTAATTTTACTAAATAAGATCAAATTCTGACGTTCTAAGATAAAGTCATTGGACATTTAATTGATATTTCCTTTAGATTCTAGTTTATATTCTACCCTTTAAATGAATTTTATTATTCTATATATTTTTTTCTAGACACTTCTCTATGTCTAAATAATTAAATCAATTAATAGCTCTCTAATACTGATGATCAGATTTTCCAATCGACTTGGATTTCAATTTGTATTCATAATTCTTCTTGAATTCCACGACCACAAAAAACATTTTTTTTGTTGTTGCTTATACGCAATTCGATGATGATTCCATCATCTTCATTCCGCTGAATTGTGTAACAAAAGCTTCTTTTCGCTTTCTATACGCAATCAGTATTAGTATTTAAATTGTTACAAAATTTAGACACGAATAAAGCTAGCTGATATATTGTACCATTTGTTTCACATGAAAGGCCGTCATTGACACAGTAGCTAACATATACATACACATGTGATATACATATGTATATGAATATGAAAATACAATACAAACACTCCATGTATATGTAAATCACGAATAAACTCACACACTCATAGTACCTGTACACCTACACGACTTCATATATGTAAACAGGTTTATTTACATATGTGTTTACATATATATATATATATATATATATATATATATATATATATATATATATATATATATATATGTATGAATGTATGTATTATATAAAGGCATACGCACGAACATGCGATTTGAGTTCAACTATGGTAATGCATTGTACAAGTAGTATAGAAAGCAGGTAAGCAGGCAACAAACAGTTGGCAAGTCCTCGTACTGTCTCCCTGGCGAGAGCGGTAAGCAGGATCATGAAATATGTAAGGCGTCACTCACGAATGCAATGTTCGTGCGGCTCATCTAGCTGAATTGTAATGTGGAAAGGGTTTTACTCCAATGCTGAAATACCATCTAATAATCATTATTACACCCGTTGACCTATTTTGTTGTACTTTATTCGACACTGTTGTGATTATATTGATTTCGATCGACTCGTCGTACGATTTCAACTGCTTATATATATATATATATATATATATATATATATATATATATATATATATATTACGGATTTATCATAAATATATGTTATTTCGAATCAGCGATGATCAAAATATCCTTAACGGAAGATTCGGAACATTTAAAATAGGTCAGAATCGTTCCACTGCATTCGATATTGTATTTATGAGGAAAATAAACTTTAACGTAAGCTGGAGTGGATAACGTTTTTTAAAAAATTTAAGAATGTAATAAATTCCAGACCTCACGACCGAGATATATGTAAAATATTATCATCTTTCATTTCAAACTGAAATTAAATTACTGAATATAAACAAGTTCATAAATCACACAAGTAAGTCAGATTATACAAATAGTTGTAATAGTTAAATAAATATCTGCTTATAAACAACGTTACATGAAGTTCGTATAGTTTATACACACACACAGATATATATATATATTATATCATATTATATATATATATATATATATATATATATATATATATATATATTTTAAAGTGAAATGTTTTTTTTTAAATATGTGAAAGAAAGAATTATTTCAAATTTAAAAAATGTTGTATACAATAAATAAAAAAATATAGTTTTCGTCAATTTATTTTACAAAAAAATTATTTAAAGTATAATATATTTTCTATAGTTATAAAAAAGTATACACTTTGAATATAATTAATTCAATGACTTTTAAAAGGATAGTGATTGTCCACTTCTTAGTAACAAATTTAATGTTTATTGAAATGTCATACAGACTTTAACCTTTTGTTAACTGAATTAACTGAAATATAAAAAGGGAACAATGTAATTTTTATTATATAAAAAAAGAAATTTTACATCCCAGTATGTATTTTTCCATTTATGAACGCATTCAGAATTGTATACCGTTATTTTGTGAATCAATTCTACAAAATTAAATAAATCATTATGTATTTATTAATATACAGTACATGCAATGAAATATGATAAATTCTGTATCTTTGTAAATTCTGTAAAACTGTATCTTTTTTAATTTCAATGCCTGTCATACAAATCAGTTTGAGTTTAATATGGAAATTCTTATTGGTAATTAAAAAATACACGGATAAACACCTTTAAATAAAAAAATATATGAAAAATTTTAAATGACTTGCTTCAATATAAAAAATGTGTTTTTGGATACTTTTAAAACAAATTCCAATCCTGATTAATATCATATAACTATATATATATATATATATATATATAATTGTAGATATAATAATAAATAAATGTATTTCTATAAAACAATAAAATTAATTTTTATGAGCTTAAGGATACAAACTCAATATGACTCATGATAAAGTACGTTTTATAAATACACAACGCACGTGCACAAAAATTGTAACTAGCATAGAATTTAAATCAATACATTCGAGATTCAAATTCGAAAAAAAAAAATGTTATTCATATTGCACCAATCCAAACGTCACGTAGCTAATTTTCGTGAAAATTTATTAATACAGTCACACTTTTTTGCAGCAAATATATGCCATACTTTTTATTGCGTGTCATTTTTGCGACGATAATGTATGCAATAAGATGTAAATTGTGGTATTTACACATTTTTTTATTAAAGAATTACACACTCGACATACATTTATTCATATGTATAATTTTCATTTCGTACCACTAAGTGGAAACAGAATATAGAACTCGAATATATGTACATTTTTTTTCACTAGTTTGTTTTACTTCTTTCGTTTTGTTCAAATTATTCACTTTTTTATGTTTTGCTCTATTTATATCGAATATATACGATTAAATAATTTGCATTATGTTTTAATTGTTCGAAATAATGTAAGTTGGAAACTTTTTTTTATTTAGAGAAACAATTTTGTTTGTTATATAATTAAACAAGTATCTATTGTCATTATTAATAATGTATATATATATATATATGTGTGTGTGTATGTATTTATATACATATTTCCCACTTTGATCTTACAGAGTGAATTGAATTCAAACATTTCATAAGAGAAAGATTTATAGTGATGCGTTTCCAGTAAGATAGTAATGTTCAAAAGCATACACCTTAGATAATTTATAGTGTATGTTGTTTACAATGATATTCTTCCGATACGAGATTATAATAAAATATATCTATCTAGCATAGATGTGAAAAAAAAATAAATCAAAACAGTATAAATAGATTCGTAACGTATACAACAACACATCTCTCGCGAGTAACGTATATAAATATAAAATATATAGAAATTTATTTCGACAAGAACATAAACATTTCTTCACACGTTTCAAATGAATACGAAAGAAAAAAATATGTTCCGTATATCGCGGTGCTTTCATTTACATGTTTTTAACATCGATCTGGAACGCTTCTCTCAACGTGCTTGCTACTACCTAAGCTGAAACAATCCATTCATTCATCATGCGTTGTCTAACCCCGATCCATGTGAAGGGGGCATGTGGCAATCTTATGGCAGAATCTACTGCAATATTCACGAGGCTGAAACCAGCAGACAAGGAAACCCTTTTCAGCCAACACGGACGAAAGCTCTAGCTGCTGCTGCTGCTGCTGCCTGCCTGCCTGCCTGCCTGACGTTCACACACAAAAGTCCCCTGAATATACATCTACCTACCTCCGCGCCAACAATATGCCTCTATATGTGGGTTTGACGGAAGGACACTGATTATCAGAAAGGACGACGTAAAAATAATAAAGGTAACAATTTCCACAAAAGACTCAATCTGTGTTTTTTTCTATACTTCGAATTTGTGATTACTATGTTGAATTCTTCAAATATGCGTACATATAAACACACACACACAATTATATATATATATATATATATATATATATATATATATATATGTTTAAAAATTAACATCTGTTTTTCTTTATTGTTTTTCTAAAAATTATTGATCAAAAAATAAGAAATAAAAGAAAAAAATGAGAAATAAATAATAGACGGAAACAAGATAAACAAAGAAAGAAAATAAAAGAATATAGGATGTATATAAGTAATTATTCAATCAAATTATCTGAAATTCTACACTTGTGCTTCATCATCGTCATTTAAATCCATATTAAACGATTCAAATGTATAATCAAGATTGTTCAATATTTTATGGTGTGTGGGAGTGAAGTGAGGTTATTTTTAACACACACTACATATATATATATATATATATATATAGAGAGAGAGAGAGAGAGAGAGAGAGCGATGATAGATATGATTAAAAATTAGCATCTTTTGTATATTTTTCTAAAAGTTATTCATCAAACATAAGAAATAAAATAAAAGAATGAAAAATAAAGAAAAAACAGTTATAAGTGGTTTAAGCAGACAGTCAGAAAGAATAATATATAATAGTCTATATAATTAATTACTGAACTAACTGATTTAATCAAAAATGTTCAATTAATCTTTATTGACCATTTTTGTTTGTTTCTTATTCACATTTTTATCATCTTCAAAGCACCAAGATACAAAAAATATGTACCTTGGTGCTCTGAACATTTTTTATTTTTAAAAACAATTTTTTTCGACTCACAAACTATAAGAAAATACCTGAACAATGGATCAATATTACTCATTCAATCAAAAATGATATATAATGATTTATTCAACATTTTTGAGCAGAAATTCTTTCGTGTTGTTTGTGAGATGAAGAGGAATTAATTTGTGACAGTGAAATTACCCACAGTATCAGAACTGTTTTATGACAATACATTTATAAACTGTACAATCACAATGTATATTTTATTTATTTACATATAAATAATGAGATATATTGAAATTCTATTCAATTTCAAATTGTAAATTTTCATCCATGTATATAAAACACATACACAATTCTTTTTAATTATATTTTCTCGTACGTTTTAATTTAAAACACGATCAGATCAAAGCGCGAACCCGTTCATATGTATATATCCGGTACTTTTGATTCCACTGTCAACGGTAGCAAACTTCTTTAGATAATAACGTCAATTATTACAAGAGATGACGAAATGCACAGTTCAGTGCACATACGTACACTGTATGTACAAGAATTTGCTGCTTTGTGAAAAACAACACGTTCACTAATTGCTCTACTAAGCTCAGACGCGGTTGTAGAAGCTCTGTTAAAGGTACCTACCAAAGCATGAAGCGTCAAGTCTCGTCTACACTGTTGCGCAAACAATTATACTTGCATATACTAAACAAAAGCAGCATGACAATGTTATTTCTAGAATATTTAGTTTCGTATCGTGTTCGATTTGGGGAATAAATGTATTGATAATCGAAGGATGTAACTATGCAAGAGTTCTACTGTTTGTTAACAATATTGCTGATTCATTAATCTATCGATTCAATAACAACCATATGATTATTTACAATTATTATACCTTGTAAAAATGTTAATAAATATTTAAAAAATATATAAAAAGTTATATAACACATTATACACTATTTAATTACAATTATCGACAGGCATGTTTTTTATACAAAACTAAAAAAGACTATCAGAAAGTATACTGAAATAAAATAATAAAAAGATAAAAAAGATACAGAATATAAAAATTGTTTGCATTGTGTGTAAAAAAAAAGTTTCAAGTTTCGATAAAGGTGCAAGGCACATCATTCTTCCACGCACATTCAACAAGTGACTTGTTTTTGTCGGTTAATTAATAGCGGTTTGACCATTTAGTCTTTAGATTCACTAAATTTTATAAAATTCAAAAAGTCAGACGGAAAAAAGTCGTATATACATTGTAGTGAATTTGGTATGTTTAAAGAAATATATTTTTTTTATAGAATGGAAATAACTGGAATAGATTTTAAAGTTTAATAATTCATATATTAAAAATATTTAAAGAAAAATTATATATATATATATATATTCACATTTAAATTCAATACTAAAATCGAGTGAATATATAGACTTTTTTTTAATAAAATATTAAACTTCAATGAAAAATTATCTAGAAGAGAGATGAAAAAGAAAGCATATGATCTTTTTGTCTATAAAAATTAAAAATAAGAATCTAAAATATTTACATTTTTTCACTTAACAAACCATAAAAACTTTTCTCCTCAAAAATGTTCAATACGTCATTATTTATCAATTTTAATTCTTATTTATATATATTTCGATAACGATTCCAATATATTCAGAGCGCCAATATATACAGAAAAATCTCTAGAAACAATTAATCTTAGAATTGTAGTCTTATGTTGATCGCACTGATTTCAATTTCAATTAAAAATTATTTACATTTATTTAAAACATTCTTTATCAGCATGTAAGACCAATGAAATATATTCTAAAAAAATTTGTATATACCTTGAAACTAAAAGTGATCAATAATGATTTATTAAACATTTTTGATCAGAAACATTTTTATGTCTTATAGTTTGAAAAAAGAATTTTTTGTAGAAGCGAATTTAACCGTAATCTCAGAATTGTGTTATAATATTTAGAATTACTGCAAACTTACTGTTCATTTAACACCAGTTCATTTTCCAAATAATACATTATACTTTTAAATAATGATTTAAATTAAAAAATGTACTGATTTGATATAATATTTAAAAAAAACATTAAGCTAAATTTATATTATCAAGAATAAAAAGAGAGTGAAGATTTTCGTTGATAATTAAATACAATTTTACGAAAATTGTCTATTTAAAAAAATGTAATTATCTGGGGATATTCTGTAATGTTAAAAACTAATTATTCTTTATACAGTTCGTACGCAGTACTCTTATTTGTTTCAAAAAAAACCCGAATTACACTTTATCCTTAAATTAATACCATTAACAAACGCTAATAATACATTCACACACAACTAAACGCAACTGTGAACTAATTAATTCAAGAGTTGAGAAACAATTACAGCAATATATTCAAGATAAATGCGACTTAACAACTGTAAACAAAAATAACGCAAAATTCTGCAACAATTACGACCAATTCCGAAAGACTAAACAGTGAAGACGAACTTGATGAGTATCAAGTAGTATTAGTAGAGACGCGGATGCAATAATAATATTCTGAATTTGAACTGTGCAATATACAAATTAACGTACAGTCTCCCAGGACACGAAATGTAATTCAACGTGTAATTACAGGAATAGACAAAGTACACACCACGACGAATAATTAATTGCTCATTCGTTGCATTGTAAGATGCAATATATTGGAGTTAAATTAATGCTCGAAATATACTTCAAGTTTCAGCAACCGGGCGTAAGCAATTAATCTTAGAGTTGCACACCGTCTTTATTATCCTTCAATTTATGCTGATGGTGCTGTACTAAATTTAAATTGGAAATTATTCACATTTATTTGAAACATTCCACGTTTATTACCGATATGTAAGAACAGAGAAATATTTTCGAATAAAAAATATAATGTTGATACAAGCGTTCTCGAAATAAATTTCAATCTCTAATACCTATTTAAATATATTTAATAAAAATCTACAAAGTGATTTTTTTTTCTAAAAAGAAAATATACACAGAAAATAAGCAGATAATAACATAACTCTGTAAATTAATACATCATTAACATCCAGATTCTAGTAGTATTAATATCAACGTTATAAAATCATCATTCTGCTACACACGATTGTATAAAAGATAATTGCAAATGGTTTTGAGTTAAAAACGGAAAAATAATTACTGATATTCATCAAATTCAACAGAGATTTACGTTTTAATTGCAAATACTGAGATATTTTTCAAGATGTAGATAATAACGTTGTTAAAATTCTACTATGTAATTGCTATTTTTAATTAAAGGTATTAACAAAACCGTACAGATATATTTTTCACATATATATATATATATATATATATATATGTAACAATACCAAACTAATTCCTTCAATAAAATAAAAAAATAAATGATACAGAAGTTTATACAAAAATGACAGAGAAACTAATGAGATTTATTTAGAAATAATTTCAAAGTTAAGCTTTATTCATTATAGAGAAAGTTTTATTCTTTAAAATGACAGATTTGAACTAAGTTTTCTATTATTCACAGTATGATTAATTTAATTGATAATATTTCGATTTATTGACTGGTTTTAAGGTTTATAATAATAATTTTATAAAATATTATTGCAAATATGTAAAGAAAAATACTAGTTGATAAATAACATTCAAAACAAACTAAATTATCATCTTTACAAGCAACTATATTCTAAGAACATACAACATTACACTTTAAAAATTTTTCAAAAGTCTTTCCTTGAAACACTTACACTTTTAAAAGTCTCTTTGAAAAAATAAATTGAATAGTTCCAATATTTCCAATCAGTGAAAGCTAATAAAATAAATCTTGTTGATAATAGATAAAATATTTTCATTTCTTCGGAAACTATCCTAGAAAAATTTTCTATTAATAGATATATATATATATATACACGTTCATATATTAAACCAATTTCTACCGTTAATACCTGTAAATAAGTTCCAGCTTTACTTGCTCAATCTGAATTATCACATAACTCTTGAAATATCAATAAGGAACTATTATAAAAACTTAATTTAAAATGTTTGATTAATAATGAAACTGTTAATGTGTTAAATATTTAACAAATTTCATTTTCCTACTTTCCCCGTAACATCTGTGGCTGAGTAACTACTGATTTGTTAACAATGTATAAAGTTTTAATGTCTAAATTTAATGGCAGAATCGCGTTGGAACTTGCACGTCGTAACAGCAAAATAAACGATACGTTGAATAAACAATTAATATAATTTTAAAGCAGATCTCTTTCGTTCTTGTGTGCATTACGAGTTAACAAACTTAGGAAGGAAAACAGGTAAATAGGTAGAGTACAATCTTCTCTGATAGCGAATACAGAGTGGTGCACGCGCACTAAACTAGTTTAGTTTCATTGTCGTTTCTTGTGCATTATGTGCAGACGAGACACGGGTTGTCGGCAACTTGCATTGCTCTTATGAATCATTCATGAAGTCTCATGTAAGTATAAAATACGACATGGAGCGGGCGCTATGCGCCACGCTGCCTTAAAGAGGGCGTTACGGTGCGCCGAGGCCTCCATCACACTATCGTCTGAAGAACGGCCACATTTCGTATTTCGCGCATAAAAAATACACTATAAAGTGCAAACTTTACGTCGTGAAAAGAATTACCAATTTTAAGATGGGTGATAAGAAGTTATTCATGGCTGATTTATTATTATGTGGCATATGGGCGGGTTTTCCCAACTATGGAACAGTGTCGTTGAGCTTACTCATTTTAACAGAGACCGTGCTTACGTAATTTATTACGTTCGTTATATTTGCACAATTTTTTAAAATATCAGAATTTAGTGGTTTATTTATTTACAAAGTGGAAATATTTACTGAGTGCACGCGTGATTTATACAGAACATATTTTATACTTTATTAATCTGGAAGATAATTAAATTGTTGTATAGTTGTATACATTGTTTATTGTAATGAAAAATATTCAATTTACAGGTTGTAAAATATTATAAAACTTGCATTTTAAATCTATTTGTAACGTTTCTTACACCAAAGATTTTTTAATAGAGACAGGACAAAGTTATTTAATTAAATCTTTCTTAAAAATATTTACCTGTCTGTAACCAAAAATAAAAATGTTTCCTTAATTTTTTGAAACGATTTTCAAAGAAATTAAGAATAAACAAACATTCAAAACAGTCAAGCATTCCTCTCCCTGAAGATAAGTATAACATTGTTAAATAATTAACGAAAGAATATTTAATTAATTTTTCTAGTAATGTAGATAAGACTATATTTTTTACAAATATTTAAATAAACTGATGATGAGCTTAAAATGGCTATAGACACACATTATATATACACTGATTTATTGATATTTTACAATATTTCCATATATGTATCAAATAATATTATTTTATTAAGAAATATTGTGTAATGGTGTTAGTGTATGGTGTTTATTAAGAAATATGATATTAAGAAATGTGTGCCACACATTTTAAATACTCTCGTATGTGTAGAACACAAAATTACAAATACTCGATTGATTTCTGTTTCATATTATTCAGTTTAAACAATTTAAATTAACATGACAAGTTTTCATTAATAAAAATCCTGATTATCGAATCAAAAATTTATTTTTAAGCATAAGTTCAGACAAACTTAAAATAAATGCCTTTTAGATACTTTATAGAGATGAAAAAAGATAAAATAATGAAAATTTCTAATCTTGCTTTTCTATATATTTAATGTAAAAATTTAAAATTTGAAATAAAAATCAGTTTATTCAAAAGAAAATATAATTTACAAATGTGTTACCGTTTTTTTTTCTAATATTTATTTGACACATAAACAGAATGTCAATTCGATAACAATGCATGGCAATTGTATCTAAATAAAAAACAAATCAAGCGTGAAGATATATAATATCAGTTTAATGAAAGCACACCCCCACACTCACACCTGTCCAGCAAGAAATTTAGTTTTATTCAACTATTATATATACGTTACTGGTGTACAAATGCGTGCACGCGTATCAGCCTTTTTTTTAATTAGACCCATTTTTTTATCAACACGGAAAAAAAGTGGTAGTGGCAATTTGAACAAGTTTTACGACTAACATATTTTTAAAATTTGACACGTGTAATGCGAGCGTACAGAACGAGAAGTATGAATATAAAATTTGACGTACATGTTGCAAATGAACTTGTTGGAGTTCGTACCTATTACTTCTGCATTTATGTTATAAATAATGTAGAGTGCCTCACGTTTACGCCTGCCCGCGCTAGACCGCAGACGGGCTAAATCTCATTTGGCTCAGTCACTGTGAAATGCGCATATAAT
The DNA here is from genome assembly GCA_034766995.1 of Acanthacorydalis orientalis. Lineage (NCBI taxonomy): Eukaryota > Metazoa > Arthropoda > Insecta > Megaloptera > Corydalidae > Acanthacorydalis > Acanthacorydalis orientalis. Next base: position 32,090,655 of record CM068321.1, on the reverse strand, counting down.
TGTGTACAGCGCGCTTATAAATAATGAAATATCACCGCATCCCGACCACGGAGCCCAATGGTGCTGTCGGATGTGCGAGCTTGTCTCTTATTGTTAACAGAATTCCTTCGCAGCACTATACAGATTGGATTTAATTGATTCTATTTATTAACGCGTATAATTCGTAACCGTTACAATAAAACTCCACGTTGGATTTGTTTCGAGACACTGTATGCTTTCCAACAAACCATACTGCACGATACGTTTTTACACGTTTTACATATTTTATGTAATCGATTTACTCTAAATAGATTCGTTTCGAACGATAAATGAAAACATGTTTTTTTTCCTTTTTTTTTCATGTCAAACAAGTTTAGATTTCAATTCTCACACTAAAACCTTTTTATTTTTTCCTCATATAAATTCATTTTAATTAAAATCATAAATCTTAATCCGTGATACGGTATGGAACAATTTCCTTTCAGACCTTATAATTTCTTTTTAAATACATAACGTAATAGCTCATTTTTTAAACTGAATTACATATAGATCTACAATATGAAAATTTTATTTATTATTATTACACACACAATTCCAAAAAGAAAATAATACGAATTGTTATCGTGACTACTAAACCAGTCTAAAGTAACATTCTTGCGGAACTAGTGTTAAATTTGAAGATATATGTCTACGCAACAGTACATTAAATGTCGCACATTAATATGCTGTTACACGCGTACTTAATTATTACAGAAGCGCATATTCTCAAGAACGGCGGCTCGTGTTAATCTTAATAGATTATACTCACATATATTACAATGACATTGTGTGCTTTATTATAACCTTTCATAAATTGAGAAAAAATATATAAAAATGGAAAAGTAACAACCTATTTTTACCGAAACATCTTATAATACATATTTTGTAATTAATAACATTTTTATAATTTAATAGCATCATTTTGTTCATCCTATAATATCGTTTTTTTAACAAGTCATTTCTCAAATAGATTTTTGATTCTATCACATACTAAAACCAATTCTCTAATCAAAAATATTCAACAATTAAACAATTTATCATTTTTGATAACTTCTTATGTGTACTTTGAAAGGAATGCCATTTTTAATGTTTTAAAAATTCAAAATTGAAATTAAGAAAAATTAAAATATAATCTTTATTAAAAGAATAGAACAAATTAAGAATTTCTGAAGAATAAAATAAATCTAACTGGATTTTAAATAACATTAAGTAACTAAATCGTTTTTTTCAATAAATAATATAATTGTAAATAATCAATAATTAAATAATTTATCATTTTTGATCATTGCTTGTACATACTTTGAATGTCATCTTTAATGTTTCAAAAATTCTAAACTGAAATTATATATATATATATTTTCTTTATTAAATAAATTGAACAAATTAATACTTCTTGAAAATTTAAATAAAAGCTAGTTGGATTTCGAAGAACATTAAGGGACACAATCGTTATTTTCAGTGTACAATATAATTGTAGAAATCAACTTGAAACAATTCTTATACAGAACCTAAATGTTTTTATCATTTATTAAAATAATTATTAATAAGGAACCGAATTGAAATGTGCACACGTTTTCTAATGATTAAAACACGAACATGTGACGATTACCAAAAAATAAATTACTATAAATATATTCAACAGAACAATAAATAAAATTTAATTGTTTAAAAAATTCAAAAATAACGTTATGATTCAACAACTTTAGATATGATTCAATTGATGTGTTAGCTAAAATTGGATGGGAATAAAATCACGTGTGTTTATAGAATGAATATATATTTGATGTTTTGTAACCTTGATGTTAGTTAAGATAAAATAAAAAAGGGTATTCATTGTATAATTAATAAGGACACAAACATTGTTTAATATAAGTAATATTTATACTATACTTGCAAAATAATACAACCATTCTTTGTAACATGAGATATGCAAGCACTTTTATTTATAATACTGATTGTATGTGACCAAATTTAATATTTCTTTAGTCAGAAACTTAATATAGTACTTAAATTGTATATACTTTTATCAATTGCTGACTACTAGGATTTATAGTTGACTCACAAAATATTTTGTAGTCAGCTAAAGCAAACATTGTTGAAAAGAAATGTACATTATGACATTCCTTCGTTTCTACTGATATGATTTATTAATCAACTAAATTTAAACATTGACATTTATGTCCATGCTATATTTAGATTTAAATATTTTAAAAAACACAATCTCCTCTACAATTTATATTATACTTAAATGTATCATTATCACTAAATTATTACCGCATAACTACTACTGACAATTAGAAAATCTATTTTATAAATAAATAAAAATAATATGGTTCTTTGTTTAGGGTAAATTAGTCGGTCAATTGGTAACAAATACAAAAAATATTCACAAACGTTTATTTATGTTATAATAGGACACTGCCTTTTTCTATGATCTCTTAAAAAGATTTATTTATTTATATATATATATATATATATATATATATATATATATATATATATATATATATATATATATTTGTGTGTTTATAAGTACACGGTTATATCTAGTAATTATATCTCATTAACGTTCGTGAAAATCAAACGAATAAATGCGAATTAATGTTAAAGTAAAGCATTTATTTTAATGACCTTTTCTTAGATGTTGATTAATGGATAAGCGTGTGATGTTTGAAAAATAATGTTTTAGCAAATGGAGAAAATGAACGTGAAAATACTTTGATGAAAACATCGAATGAAAAAACCTTTGAATCTGTATGAAAGGAAAGTAAGATTAATGAGCAATGAATACACACTCTCACTCAAAGAAATAGGGCGAATAGTACAAATCGAATTTCATTACAAATTAAAATAAATGAGAAGTATCAATATACAAGTGTAATATATATATATATATATATATATATATATATATATATATATATATATATATATATATATATATATATATATAATATGCAATGATCTGTAAAAAAAAAACTACAGAAAGAGTGAAATTCAAATAAAGTTTAAGTTTTATCAATTATAAAAATATTTTTTTATTTATAAATTAAATATTAATTTATTAAAATAATTTTGTTTCAATTTACATATTTATTTTAATGAATAGAAACGTATCATTATAAAAGAGATAAAACGCAAATCAATAAATTTTATATGGGTGTATTGAGATTTCAATAAGTTCAATTTTACAAAACGTTCGATAGAAATACAAATACTCTTTCTTATATAAAATCGTGAATTCCATTTCAACTGTATTCGAATCAAACTGTAATTGTTAAGAAACTTTTCAAACCGACCATAAAATGAAGATTTCACAATTGTTTATTTTATGGAATCGTTATATTTGCGAAGCTTTAAGGAATTTCAATAAAATATATACTAAATGTGCAGAAAAACTCAAATATTAAACTTTGGTTTAATTAAAAAGTTTTCTGTCGGGAAATACTTTTTGCGAACTTGTTAATTTCGCAACGATACGGATAGGAAATGTTCGAAAAATATCAACTACTGGTAATACTTATTTCATTTTGACCTTTTTTTGTAAAAGATTTCAGTACTATTTGGTCTCTTACTTTTTTTTAGAGTCGGTAGTTTGAATTTTATTAAAACAAATAACGACATCGAGTTTTTATTAAACGTACAAATTATATTTTGATTTTGCATTTACTCAGATATGTATATATATATATATATATATATACATACATATATAATATTATCTACTTTTTATCTGCTAAATAGAATTACACTTTCACTAACATCCATACAAATAGTTATTCTATCAGACATTTTCTTACATACATTTACGCTAGAAACAGTAACTTGAATGAACTCCCCGTGTATGGAGTAGTAAAATGATTTACATCACATTAATGTCTCTATTTAATCATATCTAAAGTGATGTTACGATTCCGAAGAAGAGATAAAATATAGCTATTTGAAAAAAAATCCTTTATTGATTTATTTGAATATATAAATCGATTACGAAATTAAAATATTATATTAAAAATTTTTCAATACATCTAAAAAGAGTCGGTATTTAATTCGTATTTTTTTTAATTTGAAAAATCGTACGAAATAATTCAGAATCCAACAAACAAATCACCGCCGTTTATCTCGTGTACTGTTTTTCCAGTCAAATACTTTTCTGATCAATAATCATTGTTGACTGAAACATCTGCGAACCATTAATACACTGAAATTATTCAAATATTACCAAATCTATACGGAACTGTTTACGTACGAGTAATTTAAATTTTAAACAATTCTCGAATTGTCTGTTTATTCACTGCTTACACACCACGAACACTTGACAAAATAAATTCATCTCGCAAACTCAACCCCTACGACACCATTATTAATTACCCTACCCAAACCGTACTCAACTGAAGATGTCACAAATCCTACACATAAATATGCAACGCTATGAGATAGTTTGAATATTGTAGTTTATATTTGATTTATGGCAAATTTGATAAGCGACCCTCAGATATACGCCGGCTCGAGTTTGGCCTGCATATACTGTCAACATGCCCGCCGATTAGAATGTTCCGACGGCGATGACAGAAATATTTTCAGGAAAGTGAACTTCTGTGTCGTTTTCATAATATTACATTTGAGAGATTTCCTTGTTGGGTGTATAACCGGGTGGGTGATGAATCATTTGGGTATTTCTACGGAACTGGATGGAAACCTTACTTTTATTCAGTGGATTTTAATGAAAACAATGTTCGAGTTATGCGTTTCTTGAATAACAGAAATATACAAAGCAGTATTGATTTTCATTAAAATTTTATTTATTTATTTATATATATACTCGTATACATATATATATATATATATATATATATATATATATATGTATATATATATATATATACATGTATGTATATATATATATATATATATATATATATATATATATATATATATGTACAGGAAACTATCATTCTGTATTTTAACTTTGACTAAAATTTGATTTTCTTAACACATTAAAATTAAAATGAAACGATTTTTTAACATTGAAATAAATTCATTTTTCATGTATATTTTTTTGTTATATGTTAAATATATTATTGATTTTTAAACAAACATTAACTACTTAAAAACTGACCAGGATCTTATTTAAAATAATTTTAAATAAAGTAGTTATTTTTCAGCTAAACTATTAATCATAGATTGTCTTTCTAAGCTTATATTTAAATTATTTGGTAAACAACTTTACTTTTTACCACTAATATATCATTTCTAATACTTGAAGTACGATTTCATTTAAAAAAAATCGATTTTTAAAAATTTTAATTTTTCGACGATTTTTCCATATTATAGGTCGTGGTTATTTTCGGGTCAAAAAATAAAAGGTGGAAAATTGTCGATTTTTCTTCATAAACAGTTGGATTATATCGAAAAAAATAGTTTTCAAGTGAAAATACTCCTTGTTATCCGAAAATGTATGTTTTAGGAGTCAAATAATGCTTTTAGAAAAGTTGTTCTTTTTTAACACAGACAAAAATTGACATGAAATGATTTTTTAATCATAAAATGATTTATTTTTTTATTTATTTTGTTATATTTAAAATTTCTAATAATGTATTGGTATAAAACAAAGATTCAATGTTAAAAATTTTAATAGAATCTAGCTTTAATAAAATTTTAAAGAGGACACTGATAAAAACTTGATATTTCAACTAAATCCATTTTTAGCGTAAAATACAATTTATTTGGTAAACTATTGTACTTTTTACCACCAATATATCATTTCTAATACTTGAAGTATGATTTTATTTAAAAAAAATCGATTTTAAAAATTTTTAATTTTTCGTCGATTTTTCCATACTATAGGTCGTGGTTATTTTCGGGTCAAAAAATGAAAGGTGGAAAATTGGGGATTTTTCTTCATAAACAGTTAGATTATACCGAAAATAATAATTTTCCAGTGAAAATACTCTTTGATGTTCGAAAATGTATGTTTTAGAAGACAAACACTGTTCACAAAGAAGTTCATTTCTTTTAGCACAGACAAGAATTGAAAGAAATGTTTTTAAGTCGTAAAATGATTTTCTTTTTATTCATTTCGTTATATTTAAAATTTATGATAATATGTTAGTCGAAAACAATGATTAAATGTTACAAATTATTCCGGAATATATTTTTAAAAAATAAAATAAAATCTACTTTTATCTGAAAATTAGAAATTTCATCTAAGTAACTCTTTATCCTTTTTTATAACTTATTTAGTAATCTACTGTATTTTTTGACAATAATATATCATATTTAATATCCAATCTATGATTTTATGCCAAAAAAAAAATAGATTTGAAAAAATATTGATTTTTTGTCAATTTTTCCATATTACAAGTTGGAAAAATAGCGATTTTTTTCATAAACAGTTTATATCGAAAACAAATGTTTTCCGGCCAAAATTCGCTTTGATGGTCGAAAATATACTTTTTATCAATAAAAGATTGATTTCAGAGAAGTTAACCCTTTTTATCAGGAAATAACTTATTATAAAATAAATATATTTCTTAATCATAGAATGATTTTATTATATACCTAATTTGTTACATTTAAGATCAGTAATAATTCATTAATCTAAAACAGAGACTCAATGCTAAAAATTATAACAGAATATACTTTTTAAAACATCATAGTACTTCTATTTATCAATCAGAAAACGATTTTTCGAACATCAACCATTTCCATCTAATCTTTAATTTAAAACCCAATAGTTATTCGTTTATTATTAAACGATGACTTGAAATAATATTACACATAATATTAAAAAATATACCTCTGTTCAAAAAAATATACAGTTGGTATTAAATTTTTTTTTAGATAATAAAGTGAAAATATAATGAATTCAATGAGAAAGAGAATATTGATAGAATAATGAAAAAAATCAATTAACAATTTCGAAGTTTCCTTTAAATATCAAAGCAGTATTATATATATATATATATATATATATATATATATATATATATATATATATATAATCTATATGAAACTATGTATGAATGTATACAGCAGGCGAACATTCGCAAAGCTAAACATCGAACTGTATTTATAACAAGGCACTTGAAAAAAAATGATTTTTATAACGAAATTGTTTACACTACGTTCTTTATTTATGAGCTATTCATTTTACCGCATGTTTTGCGTGTTATTCTTTCGCTTCAATAATTTAAGAAAAACAAATTGAAACGCCGAACACTCGACGAAAAATTATTATTACGCTTGTATCGAAAACGTGTTGTCAGAAACATTTGAGAAACATGTTGAGCAATATCAGTTACTGAGGAAGTATATTTAATATCGCACTTCAAACTAACACGCACACACCACGTACGCACACATAGAGAATGAATCGTAAGTAATGGTGAAATATAATTTTAGAATAAAACTATACAACGCCTGGCAATAGTTATAACGCACAGGTCATAAGAAGAATATGCCACGTTTTAATATTGATCAGAGTTGGGCTTGGAATTTCATGTTTATATATATATATATATATATATATATATATATATATATATATATATATATATATACACTCATATATATATATATATATATATATATATATATATATATATATATATATATATATATATGATTACACAGAACCGGTTCTTTTTCCAATATAAAGAATATAGTCAAGAAATTTCAAAAAAAAAAATGAAAACACTTTATTGCTTTCAGAACGCAACACACAATCATAAAGGTGTATAAATAATATTATTTATTCTTTTTTAAACCTAAAAATAATACAATTTATCTATAACTGTTTACAAAAAAAAGTATTTTAGGTACGTGAGGGAGTAGTTTCTTTGTAGTGCTAGTTATACATTTGTTTCAAATAAGAATACATTTAGGGACTAATTCTATAAGATAACTAAAAATAACGGAATTTACATAAAAAATAAATATACTTTATAAAAAGAATATTTTTTTAAAATATAAAAAAAATATATTTCATAACTATTTTTTTTCGCGACACAAATCCTTAAAAAAATTATAATCAAAAATGTTCTTATGTTGTTTCTTTAGAACGATAAGATAGAAATATTTGATGAATTTTTATTCGGATATATATCATTTTTTCTCGTACTACAACCTAGTATTTATTTTAAAATTATGTTTATTAAAAACTCTCTAAATAGCATAAAAATCTTATAATCAGTTTTCAATATAAAACAAGAACTGTTTTTTTATAATTTGATTTAAATGGAAATAAATTATATATACTTTAAATTTTTAAAGTAAAATTTATACTCACTTGTACAAAAAAAAATAGAAAACCTTTCGTTTAAATTTGTGCAGATAATTAATAAAAATGTTTGTCTTAGTCTGAACAGTTACTTATTGTTACTTCATTCAAGGACTAATTCTAGGAGACATCGGAGTAGAGTTTTCTCTTGTGAATTGATATTTAATTAAACCAATAACACGTCACTCTTCAATGTGCAACTCAGACAAATTCATAACTGCACTAAATATTAATAAAGTAATTGTTAACTGGACAGTGAAGCATTTATTAATAAAAAAAACATTCTATTAAATAATTATAGAAAAAATACATAAGTACTCGTCTCCAGACACCAGTGATTTAATCAAACACTATTTATTCCTCATCTAATTTACTTTTTTCACGAATTAATTTATAACTACTTAATAAATTAAAAAAAATCTGTACAAAAATATCAAAATGAATTCTATTTTTCTTTTTCATCTTTTTAATACAAATTCTGAATTACTGAGACAAATCTATCCTAAATACCAAAACCTGTACACTGAAATCCAATTATCTGAAGTGTTGATCAGAAGTTCGTTTTGTGCTTTGTGGAGATAGAAAAAAAAAACAATTCTGAATATAGTTTTAGCCATAATATCAGAAACTTTTAACAAAATATAAAAAATTTAAAAATTAAAAAAAAAATAATTAAAATGTCATCAATGTCTAGTCTTTTCAGCTAAGCTGCTTTCATTTCTAATGATTTCATTGATTATCAATAAACTATCAAGGTGCTATGTTTAGTATGTTTCGAATTTAATTTACATCATAAATGAAATTCTTATAGAGAAATCAGTGATGTTTCAAAATATAAATCAAATAATTATATAGAACAACCAAGATATCGTTTATTCGATCAATTTTAAATCAACCAATTCACTAAACCTTATCCAATTAGAAAATTATTAATAAAACTTATTAGTTGAAATCAGTACTGTTATTAAAATTTGTTTCTTCAAACAAACTATGACATACATTCGAATCTACTTCAAAAATAGCTCTGTAAATCTGGTTTTCTACAACTACAAACAACAAACTGTTATATTCAAATAAATAAATACAATAAAAAAATGATAACAGTATTTATAAATGTTGCAAATGATTGAATTTCGAAAATATGAACAGTATGTGTAATTAAAACGATCATGTTCAATGATTAAGATAACATCTGTTACAATTATGTGAAACATTCAAATGTAAACTTAACAACAAACAAACGTACTAAATGAGCAGTGTTTTGGCCTCAAGTATAATAGAAATTAACCCGCATAAATAGTTTTCACATCTAGTGCATAGAATGTAAATTTCAAAAGTTGCAAACTTTGAAAGTGAAACGTGAATTTATGGTTAGTGATATGTGGTAATAGTGTAAAATAACATTTCGAACATTTTTGTCATGCGATATTATAATACATACGTGAAGATTTAAATATTTTTAAAAGTATTTTTTTTATTCGCAAAATGTAAAAATAATAAAAGAAGACTTTTGGAAATAGATTTTGATTTATTTAAATATCTCTGTCTGAAAATAATTAAACAATTAGCTTTCGGTTTCATATTTATTACAATTATTATTAATAATAAACAAATATTAGAAATGAATCAAAATACTACTAAAAGTTAAAGAAAAATCGAAGAAAAAATGCTAACATTTATGAATATTTGTGTTAATACGATTTTTTTTCCAAAATGTGATAAAAAGGTGTACGTTATTTTAACATTTTTATCGAACCGTGCATTTGGAATATATGTGTCAGGGGTGAATTTTTGCATATAGTTCGGTATTTTATAACCCTTTCATGTTTAGCATAAAAATTTTCACATACCGTTCGTGGTACGACTACCACAAGCCAAGGACCGTTGATTTATCTACTACATATCATTATATATATATATATATATATATAGCAATTTTTTATTCTTTATTTTTTATAAATTAAAAAAAATATTTACTAACTTTAATATATTTTAAGTTTTCAATTACTATCTTTAATATATTTTGAGTTTTCAATATTTTTTTCATTTGTAAATATTTACAAAATTGACTAAAGAATAACACATTTAGGAAAAGTGTTTTCACATTTGTTAGAAACAACTATTCATTGAAATGTGAATTATTATTTTTTTAATTAATATGCAATTAAAACAATGTACACTATAGTTTCATACAAGATCAATAATGATTTTGATGAAAATAGATAATAATATAGACTAAAGGTAATGTACTTTTTTTAGTTATAAAAAAAATAGGAAAATACGTAGAACTAAATAAAGAACGTATTCAAATTTTTATATCTATTATAGTAATATTTAATGGATTTTTAAACAAATAAATGTATATATACTACCAACAAATTAAAATTAATTCTCCAGTAAAAATAAATTATCTTTTTCGTACTAAATATTTGATTTAGCTTGGTCATTTTTTATTTAATTTTTTTTATATAAATACTCTAAATTTAGATAGAAGAAATACTTTAAAACTTATACAGCTGCTTGCAAATTTCTTAATAAATTCAAATGAAAAGACAAGAGACTTCTAAATTCAAATAAACTTTGGGTTAATTTGGGTTTATATATATATATATATATATATATATATATATATATATATATATATATATACATATACAAACAGCAAGTGCACAAATTAAATCAGTGCCTTTTTTTATAGATTTTGGCAAGAGTATCAGATTTTTATTATATGGATTCGTACTTAAAAGACTGAAATTAGAGATTCAGACAGGCAGATTCAAATAAAAATTAGGTCTGATTATTTTTAAAAAAATACTACATTTGTCAAATATACTTGAAAGCAGCACAAGTGTCAAAATCTGTTCTAAACGATAATAAAAAAAATTCATCTGAAAGAAAGCAATGATAACATTTATTACGAGTACAAATTAATTCGGTGCCTGTTTTATATAAAATGAATGTTTACGGAAAAATGGGATAAATTTCAATCATAAAAATATATCATATTATTTTATATAACTTTGCTCTATCTGTCGAGTGACCGTTGAATATCTTGTCGGAAAAAATGGCAGCTTTGATTTGATGGATGTGTAATACATTTCGGACTGTTTTAGCATTTTATGCATGTTTTATGAGTAACAAAATCTTCCTCCAAAGCTGAACAAATCATTTCCGTGGTTTCAGCGTTTTTTTTTCAACTGGAATGCGAAAAGTGTGTAATGCCTAATATGCTGCTTTCGGACACCATCGTGTTTACTACTGTTTTGTGAAATTATGCCAACTACTTGGCCAAGTCATATAGTGTTTTTAAATATTAAGATTGGCGCTACAAATTTCTAAAACTACGAGAAAATATTTTAATTGTAAACAGAGTTATGACTGATTCAATTGAAAGGCACAGAATTAATTTTTACATCTTATATATAAAAATAATTTCATTATATAATCCGGTAAACTTGTAGAATCAAATCAGTAAGATTTTAGTTCGATATAGAAATAAGACAAGGCAGCTACACCGTGACATATTTTTTCAGTGAGAGTTCAACCCTGTGTCGGCCATCTGTTCTGTTCGCGAGCCGATTTAACCGGCTGTGTATACGAAACAGTGTTCGCTGTGTGCTGTAGTTCCGTTATTATACCGACAGTGCGCGAGTACGTGATTCATGGAAAGGTTGAAATGAAACATCAACAAACATGTCGATCATGACGATCTATTCCTGGCAGCTTAGTACAAACATTCAACGTACATATATTCTCGCTCGGCCACATTCCGACTGCCCGGCTCCAGTGCACGCGTGTCCTGTGTTAACTGGCCACAAGCGACCCGCCCAAAGTGGTTTCTCGTCAAAGGAATTAAGCAGATACAGTATTTTTTTGCGAATATATAACGCACGAGATTATCCAGAGTTCAATAATCGATTTATTTATTTTTTAAATACTGATTTTTCACAGTATTGATAGAATTCAAATGAATCCAAGGTTCAATTAAATATTCAATTTGAAATCAAGAGTAACTTTTACTTTCTAGCAATACATCAAAGTAGAAAGTTTTCCATATTAAAATATTCTATCTCCAAGAATGATCACGATTTACGCACAAACATCCAGGGATAATAACTTTATTTCAAATCTAAAAATGAACCACGAACACGAGATGCTGTGATAAAGTTACAAGCATCTCATATTCCACTGGTGTATAACTAGTAAGTAATGTTTCTTATGAAAACGTAACTATACGCATAATGAAAATATTTATGTTACCGTTGTTGTCATCTACTGGTTAGTAGGGAACGCTTTGTTTGTATAAACCATTAAAATTATACAAGTAACACACTGTAAGTGCGAACACTAACTTTAAATTTACAACAAAACTTTCGTATCGAAATGTGCTACATACGTGTTCGGAATCTGATCATCTATCCACAATAAAAAAAATAGAGGTAATAAAAACTGTAATACAATAACATATATATATATATATATATATATATATATATATATATATATATATATATATATATATATATATAATTACATTATTATACAATTTCAAATATTATCAAATAAAATAAAAATAAATAAAATGAAAAAAGAATAGTTAAATGTTGAATACTTAAAATTTTAGTTCTCATTAGACAATGATTAAGAAATGTTTTTAAACTCTATTTTAGTTTGAATTCTAACAACTATACATTTTGTCATACATTTGAGGGGTGGTTATCTTTTGGTAAATTGTACCCTGAATGTTCAGACAGTTTCGTGCGGCTTAAAGCCCCAAAAACCTGTACTTTCATGATGTTGTTTATTGACTTTAGATTTGAAGCAAATGCCTATCATAATTACCTTTTTTCTGAAAAATAACAACTATACAGATTCTAAGAAATTTATAATGATTCTTTTTCTTAAAACAAGTCAGTTCAGTCAGGGTTTCAGCTTTAATTACTTGCCGGAAACAAATTTAAAATACGAAAAGGTGTCAGAATGGAATCTGAATATATAACCCTTTCGTTACTAACGCGATACACATGTTCCCCGATTTTCAAAAATTCTTCTCGGAAAAATAATTTACATAATCAACCCACTATAAAATACTGATGGGACAAAACTTTCCAGGACTAACCTTTTATCCAAGATGTCGGAAAATTCTTCAACAATAATTTTGGGCAATTTTAACTACCTTTTAATGTAATCAATTACCATTTACCGAAATTAATCAAAATAAAACAGAGTTAAAGCTTATATTAAAAATGAAATATTTACAAAACAGATGACACTGTGAATAAATTATTTTTTACCCCTCACATTTTTTTCTGATCAAAAATATTTAAAAAATAGTGACTGCTCATTTTTGATTCTTGCTTAGGGTACATTTCGATTATAATTCTTTCATCTTCAAAGCACCGAGACACAAAGAAATTGAAAAGAACTTCTGTTGTGGTTTGTGGAGTGAAGAAAAAATTATTTACAAAAATTTGCACGTTTTCAATATTTTTTTTAAATTTTATCTCAACGATCCGTCCTTTTATAAATAATACAATTTTTTTCATATACTAAATGTTGTATAAAGGAAATTATGAATTTAAAATCTCGAGTGAACTTTTTGAGAAAAAAAGAATTTTAAAATGAAGAATGATTGAAATTTAAACTCGATGTCTTCAATTTTCTAATTTCTCTTCAAACAACAGTTAGATATAATTAATTATAATTAATATGAAGAGTAAATAAAATCACTGGCTTGTTTAAATAATTAGATGGCAATTAAATAATACAATTGTTTACTTTTGACCTTTAAAAATCTATTTTCACAAATATCTTTTCTTTCTTTATAGCTACAATTTTTTTCTGATCAAAAATGTTTATTAATTTATCATTTTAATAATTACTTTTCAATATTTCAATATTAAATCTGTCGTATGGAATAAAAAATGCACAGAAAAATCTGATTTTTGTAATTTTCTGTTAAGCATTGAAAAATATATTTTTTTTAATAGTTTTTTTTCAAATATTTAATGTATTATCTCCTCTGTAGAAATTAAATAAATACGAAAACGTACATAAAAATCAAGCACACGTTTGTAATTATAATTTTGTCTATTTTTTAATTAACTAAAACTGTATATCCAGTTTCTACGAATAGAAGCATACAATAAAATTAGTATCGTTTAATAAAACGAAATAATAAACCTGACAAATAAACAGAATAAAAAAAAAGATCCCCCCATATATAAATACTCAAACTGTACGTAATCAGCGACCGAAGTTGTTTAAATAATTACAAACTACTCTTAAAACTCGTTAAGATTACATTTGAAGAGAACAGCGAAAGCAGTTCCAACATTTGAACACTTTTAATTACACAGTATTGACTTGAGTTGTAGCTCGGCTTGTTTAGTAAACTAAAACAAGTTCAGTTTAAATATTGCATATTGTAATTAATATGAATGTCTTGGAAAACTTTTCTCCGTTATACTTAACAGTGGAGATGCTCGTTAGTTCCATAGTAAAAGAGAAACTGTGCGCGGCGTACGTACGTACCCGAATGACATGTATGTGACAAGTACATTAAACAAGTCTAACTTAGTTTGACTTAATTTATTCAACAATTATAACTATAAATATTCAACATTAATCGACTAAGTCGGGAAGTTATCTAACGCCCGTGCCGTAGAATCAAACTTTACGTCTAAGTTCGTTAACGTTACGAATATTCCACGCGACGATCTGTGAAGGTGACGTTTAATTACCAGTGATTCAATTACTGGATGAGTGAATTCGGCTTCAATGCATTCATCAAGATCGTATTGAATTAATTCGATGTGTATCTGTTACGATAGATACTTCAATACGAGCCTGAAATAATAACGTACGGAAGTGAGATTCAATCTTGATACATGGCGATGGAGAAAAAAAACAACTTGAAGAATTAAGTAGTGGAGGCAAGTTTTCAAAGAACTTTGTACGATTCGCACACAAACAAGGACGATTGAAGTCTTCAATAAGCAATCACGTGTACAATACTTAAAGTAACATACAAAATACTTTTCCACTTGTACTTTATAGAATACTATCGATGTTTCAGTTTATTATGAATTCTTTGAGAGTACTATAAAAGAGATAAATATGTGTAGAAGAAAATTGCAGTGTGTTTAAAACAACATTAGTTTAAAAAACTACATCCGAACAGTTAAGAGTCGAAATATAGACTGTTTTGGAAAGACACAAAGAGAGATACATATCCAGAAATTATTTCTAGAATATATAAAAAAACTTAACCATCCAGACGACATTGTTTTAGAATTATGAATGCCACAAACACATAAATACACATTCTCTTTTATTTATATGATATCTGATTCAATTTAGATAAAACACAGCTTTATAAAAATAATCCGTCTAGTCTATTAAATTACATTTTACTCTATTTAAATAAATATTATTGAATATATGTATATATATATATATATATATATATATATATATATATATATATATATATATATATATATATATAGATTTAAAAGTGTTATTTTTGCAACTACTAAATATCGAAATGGATAACAGACGATCAATATCGATTCGTTTCGCGGTATATACAACGCTTTTAGTTGAATTTATAAATACTCTATAATATACACAAGACAATGTAAACAAGTTTGCTTACAATTGCAATCATATATTTTTTTATAAGTTATATTGGTATTTATATTGTATACATTTTTACAAATTTCGTAATAGCTATTTGGAAGAAAGTAAGTATTTTTGTGGAGAATTGCAAAATTAATAAGTGTAAGGAAATTACTATATAAATTTTTTTTAATTATTTTATATGTGTTTACAGGAAATTTATCAAGATATGGAAAAATAGTAAGTTTGAATAATTTTTCATTAAACCGTTCTATTCTTGAAATAAAATATATAAAAGACGTAATTACAAATATATATATATATACATATGAAATTATTAAAAATAACAGAATACTTCCATCTAATAAATTATTACAAAATAGCAATAAAATAAAATCAAATAAGACTATAAAAAAGTTAATATTAACAACAGTTTTTTTTTAATTCTGTATACATTAAGAGAAAATCTATACAAATTCAAACATAGAAATATTACTTTTTTCATAACTGTTCTATTTTAAATGTTTAAAAGGTACAACTACTACAAACATATGTGAAATATTAAATACCAACATAATTAATTAATAAGAAATAGTACTAAATTAACGTTTATTTTAAAAAATTCTAGATTTCAATTCAAAGTCAGGTTTCTTGTTTTTGTTATGGAAAAATATTATAATACCTCAAAAAAGCACAATAAAAGAGTTTATAAATTATTAACCATTAAAATGATGTGCTTCATAATTTCATTTCGATTTATAAAACAGATTTAACTACTTTATGAATCATTAGAAAAAAAATACATGATTATATTGTTAACTGTTTCTAATAAAATATTAATGAATTATTACACTCTTTAAAATTTAAACACTTTTAAAATACTAATTTAATTTATTCAATTTTCAATCTTTTTATAATTATATAAAAAAATAACTTTTCCATTAAATTGTTTCATCTTACAGCTTTTACCTAGGTTTCTAAGACACAACCACTATACACGAGAATACAATCTATATCAAGATCCCACCTGATATCTCTGAATCGTCATAATATCTAACACGTGTTTCAAAATAAACAGTTTTCGTTCTGTATATTCGTGCTGTTTTATTTAAAATTCCCTTTGGCACTTTTTGTCGATTAATGTTATTCTAAAAAGTAGGTTATTTAAATTACAGAACAATTCAAGTATACTAATAGGATAAAATTGTATTTTAATATTGTTAATTTATGAAATGCCTTAATGTTTATCAAGGTTGTTTATGAATGTTGCCGAATTTCTTCTCGAAATGTTTATAAAAGAGACGAGAGATTCTTATGTTTAAAAAAAGGTAGCAGTATGATTCAACTCGTTGATTATGACAATGATTGATCGACTGATGATATCCTGTTTCAATAAAACGTTTTATTGAAAACAAAATACTCACCAAAGCCGAATCGTAATAAGCCAGCAACTCTGGAAAATACAGCAAATCGTAATCCATATCAAACTAGTAGAACGGAAGACACTGAACAACAAAAAAAATATATATAAAACAAACAACAACAACAATAACCACACACAACACCCGACGAACAGAGTTCTGTTGTCGAATCGAAACGCACAAGACGACGAGGACGTCGCGAACGTCTGTAACACCGCGACGGCAGAGAGCAGGCAGCCACAACTAAGCACACAGCAATGTTCGGTGATCAAACGCTGAATAATTTTTGAAGCTCGCATCAGTGTGCAAGAAGATTTATATTATGAGCAGCACATAACACAAACATGAGGCCGGATTTGTTTGTTTATGTTAGCACGTCCGAGACGAAACTGAACCGAACTGTGAGCATCGACCCGCGAGCAAAAGTCTCGCGACTGATGACGTTCTGCCGTTTTGTTTCTTATCCGATATGTTTTCCGCATGTGATTGTGTGTGTGTGTGCGTGACTTAGACTATTCGACAGTGTGTGCGTTCGCATAAGTGTGTGTGTGAGTGTATTATCATTACGTAACAACGTAACACTATTACCCTATATCCACGACGTACGTACATGTCCCTCGAGAAATAAAGTGGCTTTATTGCAATGTGTAACAAAGAAATTGGACGCGCTGCAAGACAACAACAGGCTGCGGTGGTGGTGTCTCGCGATGAACGCCGTTTCTTTTTTTTCTTGGAAACTTCTCGTTCCTCACGGTTTATATGAATTGAAAATGTTCAATTTCTCGCTTTATATATAATTCAGCGGGTGTTATGAAGAGATTGCATGAATTTATGCGTGAGGGAAATGTATATTATTTTCATAAATCTTAACAGCTACAACAGACGATGATTTTCGTCCGTGATCGTCTGTCAATGTTGTACGTGCATGGTTTAAAGGAAATCCTTATTTGAGAAATCAAACACTACTATACGGTTCGAGATTTAAAATCAAACACAAATCTTTGATCAAACTGTTTAAAAAGTAACCGAAACAACCTGATACCAAATCTTTATCAGATATACATATTTTAATAAACAATTCGAATTGCAGTTCATTATTTTCGTTCATAAAGAAAGTGTAATAAATTTTAATAGCACAAAACAAGTATTTATGTCAATAATCATTTTAAGAGATGTGTAAAGATTTCATTAATTCCTTACCATAAATGTATATTCTTTCCTTAAATCGTAACAATGACATTAAACAATGATAAAAATTTGTAACTTTGGTTTGTATATTAAAATATTTTGAATTTTTTTTTGGGTTGATCAAGCTTAAAACGAAAAATAATCTATCTTTATTGTAACATAAATAATAGTTATGTATTAAAATGATAAAAAGAGATAAGGTGAAATCCAAGTCTTTTATAAAATGAATTGGATTTCTTCTTATTTAAATCGCTACTTTTTCAATGATAAAGTTCAATAGAAAACTAAACTGAGGCAGATCAATAAAAATAGAATCATTATTCCTTATTAATCTCCTTTCATCATAGTTTCTATCTCAATCAGGTGTATTCTCAATTATTAATAAATTAGAAATAAACTTACATTCTTAAATATTTATATACATATTTAAAGAAACGACAATGAATCAAACCAGAGATTTCAAATTTAATTTCATACTATAGGTAGAGAAGATTTAGTGAAATAATTCTTTTCTAACGAATTTTCATTTAATTGAATTCATTTATTTAAAAAAAAATGATACCCAAACAAGTATGACTGTTGAGTTATTTAAAAAATATTTCTTAATTATATATATATATATATATAGATAGATAGATATAGATATATAGATAGATAGATATAGAATGATTCGATTTAGGCTACCACATGAAAATATTTAAAAAATCACAATAATTAAAAAATAACATGATTTTTGTTAATTTTGCAATTTTTTTAATACTTTCATGTGGAAGCATTAATTGAATCGCCTATATATACATCTATCTATCTATATATCTATATATATATATATATATATATATATATATACATATATGTTTAAAAAAGGTTGATAATTGTTGTCACAGTAGATACAATTAAATGAAGAATAAGTGATTAAATGACATTTGAAAATTTCTATTAATAACTGTTCATATTTATAAAAAATAAAAATGAATGATTGAAAATTAAACAAATATGGAAGAGTGTGAAAATGTACTAATTCTTCTCTTAATTAATTATTTATAAATTAATCAAATTATCAATCAATCAAACCGCAAATTAAATAAATACTTATTGAAGTGTTGAATTAAGATGTAAAGATACGAAAACTAAATGGAATTTCATAATTGAAACTCTCATTCTTTGTATATGAAAATTGATGCAGCAAAGATAATTTTTAGAATACATTCAACAAGTGATATATTTTCTTTGGCAAAAGCAATTTCGTCCTTGGTCTACACACTGCTGTCGTTTATTATAATAATAATAAGAGAAACCCGACCGTATATAATACATTTTACATAATATCTTATAAATAGCTTTTATTAGATTCAAGTTCAATTCTTTAACAATTTGACTTTTTTATGTGTTCAACGATAATTTTATTTATTATTACATTAATTTTTCTTTTTAATAAATATATTGATTATTAGTAGTTGAACAGAGCTAATGTAAAGAACACATTTAAATTATCTAAAAAAAACGTTTAATTCTTTTAATTTAAATAACAATTTTATTTTTTAATTTATTTATTGGTTCATTGTTTAACATTTTAAAGCGCCTCAATTGCTTTAAAAAAATAGTAATAACTTCATTATACAAAAAAAAATGGAAATTTTAAAAATATACATTACGGTTTTTTATTTTTAAAAAAATTAAAAATATATTTTAAAATATTTCTCTGTTCAAAAAACATGTTTTGAGAGCAAAACAATCCTAAACTATATTCAATTTTAATTCAAATGGAAGTAAGGTAAACTTCAATTGCTCTTAAATCACAAATTGTTGACAGAAGCGCGGAACTAAAGCAATTCAAACAAAAAAACTTACCCCTGGCAACGTGTGTTTCTCATGCAGAGCGTTCTGGGCGTTGAGGGCGCTCTCCGGACTGAAATATGTCAAAAACGCGCAGCCTGGAAGAAGAATAAAATTTGTTTTGATAGAGTTTATGTATAAATCTACATTTGCATGTAATTAATTAAAATGTAATTTTTAAAATGTTTGAATAATTTACATCTATTGAAAAAATAGTTAATTTTTTCTACAATTAACAAATGTTTTAATTTTTTAAATAAATATATGCATCAATAAATATTTTTTATTCAAAAATACAGATCAGTTCGTGGAATAGGACACATACTCAAAAATATACAATTGTAAAAGTCGTTTCCCTATTAATTAACACTCTGGAGGCTCGCAAATTAATTCTCTTTTCACCTCAGAAACTTCAACAAACGTTCAGGATTAAAAATGTTCAATAAATAATCATTGATCATTTTTGATTGTTACATTTTGATGGCAATGCCAGTATCTTCAGAATGTACCAATGTATAGGAAAATCTCAATAACCCACAGACTGATTTCTCATTAATTCTCGATCTTACTTTTCTTTTTAATTCACAATTTAATTCTTGAAAGCTATGAGATGTTTTAATCCTGCATCATCAGGTTTATGAACTGAAATTTTGGTCATCATCTATATTTCTTCCTTTTAAATGAATTCTGGCCCTAATGACTTTAGTTTTCGACACGGCTTTATATCCCAAATAACGAATTTTTCTATGAATTGAAGAAAAAAATCAAAAAATGGTGTCTGGATCAGACTAATGTTCATTTATATTTTCATTTTTACATAACACGCAGTCCATATTGAATTTTTTTAAATTTTATACTACACTAATTCAAAAATAGCAATCTACTCTAAAAAAAAAACAAATATTCTTCAAAGTACTTTCAAGTTCAAAGTACGTTCAGTTCACTAACAAATATGTACACTATGTTTGTAATTAATTACTTTTTAATGAAACATAAAAGTGAAAATTGTTTATTATTACTTATACATTTATTTTCTGCGAATCAGCACTGTAAAAATATATTTTCTTAAAAACTTCGTTTCAAGCAAAAATAAATTCATTATTTTAGCGAAACAGCTCTGAATAATTCTTGTAATTTTGAAAATATATACTAACAGGACAAAGACTCGTTTATTAATTACTTGATTTGTTTAAAAAAGATGAATATACTTAACTTTACACATCTCTATAATGTGTTTGAGAATATTTGAAAAGAGCAATATTTTATTTGTTTCTCATGTTTATGGATTAAAAATATTTTAAAACTAGAGAAGTTTTCGTAGCAAATAATGTTTGTTTATATATATATATATATATATATATATATAAATTGTTCATTATATTTAATTACAAGTAATAATTGGTCAAAATGCAGCTTGCAAATAACAGCGTCGGGAAAAGGCCATAAAGCAGACGAAGTAAAATAATTAAAGAGCTAATAAAATATCTCATTATATAAAATAAACCGTGCAGACGGGTTCAACATACGAACGAACCGGGAACATGTAAGTAAACCATTAAGAGAAATACTAAAACAAACATGATTAAATAATGATGAAGATAAAACAGTCAAATACGAAATAAGTTACGACCACAAATTCATAGGCTGTCATCACTAACAATAACGCACTTTTGTGAATACGTAATCGACTGAGATAAGGAACATAACGAACAAGATGTCAGAGACGAGCAAGAAGATGCGAGCCGGCCTCATCGCATTATGCCGGGATTTACAGCCATCGCGAAAGGACTTAATCTGCCTAAAGCATCAGTCGCTGTAACATATTAGTCATTATGGCCCCCTTCATCAGCACATTATCATCGGGACTTATGAGAAAGCAGTTCCGCTGTCCAGTTCGTCGGGAATGGAGTCTCTCGTTCACCCACACACACACACACATATTCGTGGTAGAAACAGAGAAGAGCCGATGTGCTCTTGCACAGTAAACGCCGGCTCGGCATGAATGATTGAGGAAAACCCACCAGACCGCCTGATAACAACTGTTCGGTTCACAATGGGGAAACGGGATATATGTGTGTCTAGTTGGAATCGTGGAATTTTGCATTTGCATAATTTAAGTATCTAACATGAGAATGATGTTATTGTGTTCACTGATTGGGGAAATATTCGAGTTTATAAAAATATGTAAATCTACACACATATCCCTTTTATTCGTACACTTTATAAATTTGAATTGTGCTAGTTATTTAAAATTCCATCAGAATTTATTTACTGTATTTTTGAATGCATTTTCTGTCTATCGACATTATTAATAATATAATAGAAAAAAATCAATTATTTTAAAAATATATAATCATTTCTCAACTATTATAATTTCTAGATTAATACACAATTAATCAAAAAAACTATTTCGATTGATTCTCTGAAACGATAAACGTTTGAAATTTGATAATACATCACAAATATAACTTAAATAACCCAGACTTTTTTCTTATTAAAAAAAGTGTATAATATAAATCATGGAACAAAAAGAAAAACTAACAATAAAATTCATTATAAACATATCCGTTCATTTTTATTATTCCACAGAACTTTATTTATTTACTGGATGATATAAACACTGTTCAAATATTATTATTACATTGTTTATAATAACTATTCTACAAAAATATGGTACATTGCTCCTTCAATAACTCTTTATATTTAGATGTGTCATGCAGTAATCTTTTAGTGCTGTTTATAATGTTCTGTTAACATGAAACGTTCAAGTTATTTAAAGCTTAACTTGTTAACACTGTATATTTTATGAAATTATTACCATAGTACAATCGTTTTAATATTTATCCAGCGGGTATTTTATTTAAAAAAATTAATTTTAAAATTTTTAGAATTGAAAAATGAAAAATTTATTTCTGTATTCGTATTTTTAATTCTAATTTAAAGAATGGCGTCTTTTTAATTGTGAGAAATATTTTCAAAAATTTATTTCACTCTGAACATCGACAGAAGTTTGTTTATTAAAATATTCAATAATTAATTTTTGATCATTTTGATTTTAGTTTAAATAAAATTTTCGTTAGGTTTTGAACGTGCAAAAAATCTTCATTGGTTTTTATTTATTCTCCCTCAGACAAATCTTATTAAATAACCATTTAAAATGTGACTCACAAATGATGTTCTTCAA
The DNA here is from genome assembly GCA_034766995.1 of Acanthacorydalis orientalis. NCBI lineage: Eukaryota > Metazoa > Arthropoda > Insecta > Megaloptera > Corydalidae > Acanthacorydalis > Acanthacorydalis orientalis. The sequence continues at coordinate 32,067,107 of CM068321.1, read as the reverse complement.
TCCACAAACTACAAAAATATTTATACTCAATAAATCATTGTTTATCATTTTTTATTGTTACTTATTTAAATTTTAATTCAGAGTGTCAAGGTTTTAAAAAATCAAAATTTTCTACATCTTTATTGGACATTTTTCAGATTTTTTTTGTTGTTTGCAGGTTGAAAAAGAATTCATATATAAAATTTATATGTGAATTTAAGCCATAGTGTCAGAACTGAATTGTATCAAAAACTATCTAATCCAAATTAAAAATAAATAATAATTAATAATTGTACATTTTCATAAGAAAAAAATTTGGAGTGTGAGATTCATTTCTATTTTTATTAACAACAGTGCCACTAAGTATATTTACGAGTAGTAAAAGTGTTTATTAACATTTTTTTTGTTATAAGTAAAATGATTTTCAAAGATTTAATTTCAGTTTACTTGTAAATTGTAAATTTATGTTTTTGAAAAAATCATATCATTAATTTATGTTAAAATAAAGTTGTATAAAAGAAAATTACCTGAAATGTGTAAATTTTTAATTGTATTTTAGTAAATTGTCAATTTTTTATTTTAAGTCTATTTATAGTAGTAAACATTTTATTAATCTAATTGATTGTGTAATTTTAATTGACCGAATGATATTAATACATAATAAACATTAAAACTGATTTGAAAAAATAGGATAAATGTTTTATATTTTAAAACAAAACGAAGAACGTTTAAAGCCAGTAATCGTCGCGAATTAACGTTCTCCTAGCAGTAGAAACCAGCATTCAGCAACAAGAGTTTTTCTCTACTAAATCACGTTTTTAAAAGAATGACATTGTTTCTAGAATACTTAAATTGTACAATAGCAGTAAAATGCTCAGCATGGGTTGTAACTACGACCGACGGATCCACTAGCAACAGTAACCTCCCCATTCATATTACTTGTGAAAAGCGATGGACCGAACAGTAGGACGGGGGTGAACGCTACGTTAGTACGAGAATAGTGCGATGGCATTACGCTGCGCAGTTCCGGTGGCCATCGCCGCCTCCGCTGGTCGTCCATCTTGATGCCCTCTACAACAAAACGATTTCATTTCCTGGCCAGTTGCGGAAAATACCAACGGTACCGCCATCCAGCCAGCAGACGACGACACTAATGAAGCAGCGGTCACTTCTTTCGTTTTCATTGCTCTCAAAGCCAACAACAGCTGGTAATCGTTGTTTCTATGGTCTGTTAACACTATAAGATCACTGCGCTTGTTTTTTACTACGTTACTCGCCCGTTTATGCAAATCGACACTGTTTACATTTCAAGAATGTATTTTTTAAACGTCGAGACTGAATTCGAATAAATAACAATAATATTCTTTTTTCAATAATAGAACGAAATTCAAATATACAATCCATAACTTAGATAATTCTTCAATTATTTAATATATAGTTTCCTTACTACTATAATAAAATTTATTAAATAGTATTTATGTATGTCGTGCTGTATATAAATGACACAGTAAATTAAAAATTTCCTACACAATTTATATTATTATTTACAACTGACTGATTTATTTGTGATGGTAACTGAAATTCAATTGTAGATGTCTTTAAATTCAATACCAGTATAAATTTATTTATGCTTATGATATGTGTACACTAATCGATAAACAATCAGAACGATTAATAAATTAATTCGAATTCGAAAAAGTCAAAATACACACACACAAACTTTGACAACGTAATCCTGTGTGTAGTCCTTTGTGTATGGTCAGACTGGCCAACAAGTGGTTCAGAAGATATTTTCGTGGTATCACGTACAATCAATTTCTACAGGAATACTTAATAACTGTAACCCTTTCGTTAATATACATATAGCGAGCGATTTTCTCAATAGTCTCGTTGAAGAGCATCAACATGTTAACTTGGGTGTAAAACAGTAAGTGTTTAAAGCTACTGGATTTTGTTATCCCCAGGCATATGTGCGTCGAAACAAATGTTATAGTTTAATAAGTGTGGCGTGAATATAACAGAAGTTTCATTTGGGTACAAAAGGAGAATTCAAAGTTTCACAGAATATAGAGAATATCAACGAACGAGATGGCTTATTACTCATTCGTCGACGTGTAATCTAATAATATATTCAGAAGTTAATAAGTCATGTATGTGTATATATATATATATATATATATATATATATATATATATATATATATATATATATATATATAATGTGTATATATATATATATATTATATATATATATATACATATATGTATATTTATTATTATTCAGCAGACTAAAATATTTATTTAAAGGACCCGTTAAATGTCAAATAATAATTTATCATTTTGATAATGAAAAATAAAACAAATCTTATCATTTATACTTGAGACTATATTAATTTATTTTTCTTTCATATGAAATAATTATCAAAATTTACTTAAAATATACAAGAAATATTCATATTAGACAAAAATTAAATAAAACAATTTTTTATTCACTACTTTTGAATATTGTCAAAAATTAAAACTTGTAATTGTTTAAATAAACTGATTTCTGAAAAGAAGACAAATAATGACAAAAATTTTCAAACTTTGAATCGTACTTCAAAAAATTATCAATAAATGTATTTATTCATTTCTTTATATATTAGTTAATTTATTTATTTTTTAAAATTAATTATTTAGTTTTTTTCTTATTTTTTGAAGAATATCTTAGAAATTTTGAATAGAACTTAAATATATTTATCAGTAAGTATTTTTTACTTATTGAGCTTTCATATTAAATATATTTTTCCAAATTGTTTACTATACTTGATTTTTCTTGAAAAAAACGAAATTGAAAAATTTTAAACACTCTAAACTGAAATCTAATATAACAACTGATCACAAACAGTTCTAGAATTGTGATTAAATTCGCTTTTACAATTATAACTTTTTGTCAAATCAAAAATGTTCAATAATTAATTATTGATTATTGTTGGTGAATATTTCAATAGTAATACCATCATCCTCAGAATATTTTAACATAGAAAAATCTATTATTTTTATTACTAATCTATAAATAATCTTGTATCCATTTCTTTGCAGGATGACAATTTAATATCTTTTATTGAATAATTTTCCAAATTGTGTTTCAATAAAATTTGAGAATAATATTTGATAATAAATATAATTATCCATAAATATATGAATATTGTTTATTAACTAATAAATATATTATTATAAATTATGTTCTTTTCTATTTTATAATTTATTATAAATTATCTATTTATTCAGTTATTGTCTTAAATTTTTTTTAACGTTTGATATTTTCAGCTTCCTAAAGAAAAAGAACAAAATATTTGCTACCAAACTTTGTATCGCACGTTATCAATAATTATGTTTTTTTTTTAATTTTATAATTAATTTACAAACTGTTTACAACTTCTTATTTCTTGAAGAAACCAATTAATTAATATTACTGAACTGTGAATTCAATTTAATTATTTTTATCGTTAAATAAATTTTATAATTGGACTTTTATCTCAAATTCACTTTTGTATAATCGCTTATTATTTTTAATTTTAAACTGTTCAGTATTTTGAAAGATCTGAATTGAATTTAAACAGATTTATCAGAAACTACATTTCACTGATTTATCTATTGTTTTAAATATATTTTATATAAACGTTTAATATATTTGATTTGCTAAATAACACTATAATAATACATTTTTAAAAGCTTTAAATCAAATTTATATTTTCATATTAATCAATGATTTTATATTATTTATTCATATGTTGTTTTAATAAGCCTTGCCTAATCGATTACTATTTTTAATTACTTAGAAATATTGCACGTTATCTTTAGAAAAATTGAAAGTTAAATATTTTGATTAATAATTAGATTTTATTTATTCAGTTATAATTGTAATAAATTCATATTGTTTCTAGTACACTTTTTAGAAGAGCAAATTCATTAATTAATAAAATAAATAACAATATTTCATTATATATTTTTCTAATTAGTACATACATAAATTATCTGTTTAATAAAAATATCATATTAATTCTAGTTGCTACAAAAAATTGTTTTACATTTTAAAATGCTGCTTTTTATGATTTATTATAAATTATTTATTTTATAGGGGTTTAATTGTTATACAGCAATAAGTATATGTACATATATATATATATATATATATATATATATATATATATTTATATGTGTGGGAGAAAGTGTGTGTGAGATATGTATAAAATTTGTGTGTGTAAGTAAATGTGTTCGTGTGTGTAAGAATGCTATTATGTGCGTTATAAACATGGGTATAACGATGTGTATACACACAACTCTTTAAAAAAAATTGACACGCTCCAGTTTGACATTGTCAAAAAAAAACCTCGCATCAGCTTCGAAAAGAAAAATGGCTATATTTTTTTGTTGAGTAAAAGCATCCCTTAAAAGGAAGAATCATTACACAAGATATATACCAAGGTAATATTTTTCTCATTTCCGTTTGTTTTCACACATGTTGTTTACGTTCTTCATCCACAAAAATAAACATGACTTTGAAAAGCGACGGCGGGGAGAATAAACCTTAATGGCTCTAGAAGCCGGAACCAGGTGATAAAAAGAAAATTTCGGGGATGGAAAAAACACGAGTAAAAAAGATTTCTTTCTCGATACTAAAGGTAAACTAAGCATTCTTTTTATTTGCGTTTTACCTTTCACGAAATCTCTTACGTTGCAAAAACTATTAGTGAACGAAATGTTCACGAGTAGATTTTATTTTACGGACGTATAAGATCAGCAGAATCATGTATATGTATGTACATTTGTTCGTTTATTATAAAAACAAGACTTTTAATAGATGGTCGTGTAGTTCGGTGGCTCGTTTAAAATACACAAAAACAAGTTTTGGTAATGAAAAAATCGTTTTTTTTTATTATTCAAAAGCCAAGATTAATAACAGGATACGCAGAACTTTACTAATATCAATAAAAAACTGTATTCTATCTTTTACTGACATACATATTATTATTATTAGTTTCTACAGTAGCATTTTTCTATATTATTTTATAATAATAAAAAAACCCTTATTCATCTCCTCAACTGAAAAATGATTATTATTATAAATAAATAATAAAAAAATAATGAAATATCATACCAGCAGATTTTATTTTAATAAAGCAACTAAGGCGTAGATTTATGATTCATTTTTTATTCTGAAATATTGTTATTTTTCTTAATATCAAAAATATAATATAACAGATTAACTAAATAATTAAATAACATAGTTCACCAACTGATATTTTTTAAGACAGATATGAAATGAATAGGCAGGTTATAAATATATATATAACTGTTTGCATATTCTTTTTAATAGAATTGATACCAGAGATCTTCAGTAGGGTTACATATTTGAATATTATTCCAAATATAATTAGTTATTAATTATTTTTATGATAAAGGAAAGAAAAAAATTGCACTTTGTTGATATTCAAAATGTGCTTTGATTAAATGTTTTTTTTAAGTTCGGAGCACAAACTCTTTTAAAAGAATAAAATGAAAAGATATATGTTGATAATTTTGAGAAGGATAAGTTGAGATGTAAAATGATAAGTGTAAATTATTAACAGGAATGTTGGCATTTGAAAAATATAATAAATACAATTTTCTTATTGTATACATTTTTTATATAATTCATTGAGAACTTTATTTAATATTTTCCTTATGCTTTCAGTATCTGCTTAATTATTTATACATGAAACTTTTTAAAAACTGTTGGATTTTTTTCGAAAAATGATTTATGATAATTTACCAATTGATTTGTGAACTATTTACAGATTAGTACATAAAATAGAATACTAGAAGAATATTTGAACTAATTAATCTTTCACTATCCTCACAAATTATAAAAAAATTCTGGTCAGAAATGTTCAATGAATGTTTCTTAATCATTTTTGATTTATCTCTGAAAAGGATAGCCTTACCATCACAATGTACAAAATCAAAAATCTAAAATGATATAATAATTAATTAATGATCAGAGAAAAGTTGTAATTTGTGGTGTAAATGAAAAAATACTTTATAAAAGTGAATCTAGGCACAATCCCAAAACTGTATCGAATTGGAAGATTACTTTGTCTGTTGTTTTATAATTTATTTAAAAAGATTTTCAGAATTAATAGCGTTATACCGATTCGTTATCCAGTAAATAAAAAAATGTACTTTTTATATCTCAAAAGATTTCCTTGAAAAATACCGTCCTTGTACATATGTATGAATTTCTGTTAAGATACGAGTTCATTTGAATACGTTAAGATTCGCAATATTTCATTTCAGATAATTTTCGTCCATTCAAAAGAAAATAAATTAACTGATGTTTTCAAGCATCGCGATAAAAAAATACAGTCGCTTATTAATCACGTGAGATTAATATAAATAATAAAACAGACATTTAACAAATTAGTGAATGCGTAGTACGTAATACTCGGTGAATAGGAACAAACAAAAAATATTCTCAATTTTTATTTATTCCAGTCGATAATTCAACTGTTGTTTTGATGGCGTCCGGAACTGTGATCATTTTTTTCACCTGCGTAGCGTGACTTTCGCCTACACATCGAGACTACTATTTTTACCTTGAGTCGCAATAAACTGTCGACGTAAGGAGATATGATAAGAGACTCATTGTGATCAATGATAAGGACGGCCGAAGCTGTCTAAAGAGGACACGCGATAAACTAGAAAGCGCGCGTATAAGTGCTGCCCTCCACCAACACCGCCGTTGACTTCGTGTTCCCGGTCGTTCATTAAAAGCTTTGACGAGGGTTTTAACATTTACTGTAAAATATTACTTTATTATCGTTTGATGTCGGGCTTACTCGTGTAATATAAATTCTCATATATAATTCCGGCCTGAAATTTGTCATGGTACGACGGCCAAGGGACATGAAAGAGTGTAGAAGAACGGCAAAAACAAGATGGATTGGGAAAATTAAGGCAATAACCGATTTTGACTCGAACGAAAAGGCCAAAAAATCATTAAGCTCGGTACGTATCGAGGAATCAGTTCTGGTGCGACGCAAATTGATGGAAATGTATATCATCATACGAATAACATGTTTTCACTACATATGTACATAGTGTAAGATATATATATATATATATATATATAAGAAAAAAGAAGTAATATTTCATTACAATTCAATGGCCAAACCTTCTGATAAAGATAGATTTACTAATTTATGATTTTGACAATGTTTTTCAAACAAGACAAAAGCTTTAATACGTTGATGTACTGATACATTAAATATAGAATTGTTATAAACGTTCAATACAAATATGTGAATTTATGAAGTTTTTATACAATGAGACTAATTTACAAATGTAATAAATTTTAATTAGTTATTTAGTTAATTTGTATATAATCTGTAATTAAAACTATCTGCTAATTTATATTCAATAATTATAACTTTTCGTACTGTCAATTAATCATTATTATCAAAATATAATTTCTATTAATTTCAGTTATTAATATATATATATATATATATATATATATTGTAACATAAAAAGGGTATGAAAAGATTTAATTTAATTTATTAGAAAGCGTACAGATATTGCTTCAATCGTCAGAGTGAAATGGATTTATAAAAACTGAATGGTGTTATTTATGTTTAATGAAATAATGTGTTGTATGAAAAAAGTCAATATATTTTAATATTCGATACATTTTCAGTGTAGATTGTAGATGTTGCATTCGTATTTTATGTTCTACTAATAACGGAAACATTTATTAAAGTTCATTTCGTTCGTATTTCCCGCAAATGTAAAAATAAATCTTCATAATATTTTCAAGCGCTGTTCACATTACTGTCCATATTAAACTATAATCAATCTTTCGAATTGCGTTTTACATAATTCGCCGCAAAACCGTTGTAAATCATAATTCGATAAGCATATAATGAAATCGTTGCATTCAATCTGGAACATTCTTATCTATTCAATTATTCACGCATCAAGTTTGAAGTCGCCTTTCCACGTTATCAGCAGTCAAGCTATGTTTCCACTTAAAGAGTATTCTTGCACGCTCAGCCCATAACACGGAGCCGCAAAAAGTTTTCCTTTCAAAACATCCCTCAGCTGACGTGACGTCCGTCCGCCCCGCTGATTGGACGAACTGGGGTTGAGAAACTAAGGGTGGACGTGAAAACGAGGAATGAGAAATGGTGAGGTGGGGATGACCCCACGATGGTTATCGTAAACACTGTCTGGCGATCACGCACGCAACCTACTTCCAGAATATTTAACGGAACCCTCACCGTGGGTAATCGCCATTAAGAAGTTAGATGTTTTCTACAGGGGCAGGATTTTATCTTTAGCTCTGAGAAGTTTCTCGTTTCCATACATTTTTAATGTTTCTAATGAAACGTTCATGACCTTGTTTTATAATGCACTTTGTGATAATAGCTTCCGAAGCTATGTTTTCGTATCTAAGGGTTTTCTTTAAAAAAAAAACTTTGTTTATACACTAAAAATGTTTGTTATCAATAAATTAATTTTTAAAACCTACATGCTGTTTAATTATAGATATCGTTTCGTTTTTTGATTAACTTTCATATTTCCTAATTAAATATTCAAAAGAACGACGCCTATTGATTTTTTTATCGTGAAAGTTTATTTACATTTACGTCGAAGTTTTTTTTTCATTATCAAGGTTATATCAGAGAAACCGGCTGATTATCTATGAATATATTTACGAATTATCTTACAGTTTTTGTCTAACGATTTCATTATTATTAAGCTGCAGGATATGATATTATATTAATCATAAATAATATTAAACATTTTGATATCAGTTAAAAGAGTAACATTTTTATATCGAAAATTAAAATTATCAGTTGAAATTTATAAAAAAAATCAATAATAATTCTTTGTTATAATCAAAATATAAATTGAAAACAATACACTTCTCGTCAAGAATTTTCCTTTGTTTTCTATTTTTCTAAATGAAATAAAAAATCCATAAGTGAATAGCCACAATTTATAAAACTAATTCTAACAAAATAATGAATATATATATATAATAATATTTAAGTAATATATATTTTCTGTAAGTAGAATTGCAAGTTTTTCAACTTAAACGAATAAAGAAATAATTGAAACGCTCACAAACAACAAAAAAACTGTTTTTGCTCAAAAATATTCTATAAATCATTATTTATCCGTACTTGATTGTAACTTATGCGCATTTCTGTGAAGATTCCATTATCTACAGAGTTCTAAGGTACAGAAAAGTAATAAATGTTTTTTTAAAAAAAACTTTGACTGTCTGAAGGTGATAACATTGAATTTTCACTCTCGAAAAGTGTGTAAACACCTAAAAAATAATCAATAATAATTTACTGAACATTTGGTATTAGAACATTTTTTTGTAATTTGTGAATTCGAGAATAATTCATTTGTGAAATTGAATTTATCCACCGTTTCCTGTATGAAATTTTATATTGTTTCAAATTAAAAAATAAAGGAATAAACATTGAAATGATTAGGAAAGTTGAAAGAATGAGGTAATTTAAAGGGCAGTATAACAAAATGTGATAATAAAGTCAGGAAGTAAATTGAAGATTAGATTAAAATGGAGAATAACATTATTTGATTTTTTTAGTATCACTTATCCATTCAGAATGCATTAAAGTATTTTTTTGGTTTGATTAAAGTATAAACATGAAGATAAATAGATGGACTTATATTTTCATAAATTTATTTGAAAAAAAATTATTTTACTTATGAAATAATTTGTTAATTAGTAAACTTTTGTATGTACATAAAATATCTTGGTTTTCGAAACGAAAAAATGTAGCTTTTATCTATAAAATATATAAATACTAAACAAAGAATCTTTCTTGATATATGTGTACGTTGAATGTTTTCTCTTCACGGCCTCATTGCGTACAAGATTTTAAGAAAGAAAATTCCTTTAAAACAAATTTTATACAAGAATATAACTTTTAATGGAAATTTATGTTTTCGACGAGATTCGTAAGTGCGGTGGAACAGAATTCAGTATGTTTTTTTTTAAAAAAAACAGCAAGCACAAGTATGAATAAAAAACAATATACGTCAAATCCGTATTCTTGTTTGCTGCGTGCGACCTCGAGCGAAGTTCAAGAGCCCATAAAAACGTGAACGAATTGACGTTTTGCGGCTGTGTCACAAAACGCAAATGTTTATGCGCGCCTGTCATCATTACTTCATAATTTAAATGACACGAAGCCCCCGACTACAATGGAGAACGGCTGTTGGTCGCCGTGGAACATTCATGTGAGTGCGACCTCGACGAGCCAGTCAGCCGCGCGGTTTTGTGCAAATACTTAAGCGATATCGTACGAAACGAACAAGTAAATGCGTAAATAATTCCAAGAATGGGGTTGACACGGAAACTTGCATTAATCATGGAGATTCTCCACCGTTCGTCGGGCGGACGGTGCTGCCGCGTCGTGTCGTTTGATGGAACAAACGATATGTTGTCTGTAACTCGGTCCATGCACACAATGCACTGCACTACCGACCGACTACTGATGACGGTTATGCCGCCATTAGTACACGTCCAGATATCCATCAGCAAAAATAAAGTACAATAAACACTCCATTTTATCAGGACGGGGTTGTTTATAGGTGTTTTTTTTCCTCGGTTCAGTTTTAGCGATATTTACTCGTCGTCCAGACTTATTGTCATCGAGATAAAAATATAGTTAATAGTAATGTGTTCGCGCGTACGTTGAAAAATTATATTAATGTTTACTGTTAAGCTACAAGCGATTTCTACAGTCTCGACGTTGACAGCTCCATTGTAGCCTTAGATGTGAAACCGATAATCTAGTATACCTACATTACTTTATTTTTTTATTTCCTGATCTGACGTCAGATTGTGTCATTCTTACACGGACCGACTGTGTCCTCGAATGCAATTTTAACACCTCGTATCAGAAAATTACTATGTCATTTTTATAACCGTAATTTACATATGTTTTACTTATCCTGTTATCGTTCTTTTTACCCCTTCGAGGAAAAACAGAAATGTAATTAAAACGCTTCACACCTCGACGTCCTTATGTCAAAAAAAAAACTTTAATGATTCAATTTAAAGTTATTTTAAAATGCTGACAACATCGACCGTTATTAAATGTAACTTTTCATCAAAAGCAAATTATTCTATAATTAAAAACGGCATTACTAATTTCTCTCGCTAATGACTTACTAACAACGACTGTTTCAGTTTTTTTTTCAACTTGATAAGAAAGTTAAGAATGAAAAATAAACTGCAGCTGAATTATATTTAAAATATGAAATAAAGTACAATAAAGAACTGAAATATTTCTTTCTATACTGAAAGATACAAAACGAAAAGAACACTTAACTATTTAACAATTTCTATGTTAATTGATTCTCATTCTCATATAATTCATAGTCCTATTCGTTTTCGTCATTTTAAATCAATTAAGTGAGACCTTTAACTGATTCAAATAGATGAGAACCAAAAAGATATCCCATTAACGAGATCACAGTTATAAAATCACACAATTATACTTATAAAGAAGAATTATTGTACAAAAAATCGAATTTAGACTTTTAAAAAAAATAGTTAATGACCTTTAAGTACAGAATTCCATAATTAAAAAAAAAAATTTCGTAAAAAAATGACTTAACCTTGATAACTCGACTGATCTGTGATGATTGATCGTAGATTACAGTTCTTAAGACTATTGATAAATTTATTTTTACCAATGAGAACCAGTGTCTATAAAATGCACACTGTTTTCTTATAAAATTCTTTAAATATTCATCTTTCTTTATCAAAAAAGAAATTGTTTGTTTTGATTATGAATTTCGGGAATTTCAATGCTTATTCTCAAAGCTCCATTGAAAGGGAAAAGAATATTTTAATGAGATAAAATTAGTAATTGCTTGCGAATCCTAGATTATTTTCTATGAATATAAAATCAATAATTTCTCTATCTGAATCCTGAAACGTCTTCTATGTGGATAAATAAATAAATGTTATATGTTGTATGAAAAATGTTTTCTAGATAAAAAGACTAACTCAGAAGTGGTCTATAAAATCCAAATCTAATTACAAGTTAAAATCTGCAGAATAAAAAATGAACCAAATTGATAAAAATATGTTATGTGGAAAATGAAAATATGAAAGTGTTAAAATATTTCGGTATTAGTAAGAAACTCTAATTAAATTCCAAAAAAAGTAAACAATGGCACAAAATACTGTGTTGTTTGCACCGATCGAAAAATACTAGAAAGAAGAAAATGCACATATTTTTTCCATGAAACATGTTCTGAAAATCCCGGTATTTATCCTAGAAAACGTTTCAAAAAGATCATAATAAATTAATTAAATTTAAGTAGTAAATTTAATTGTTAATATTCCAGATTTAATTTCATTTAAATATAATGAAACTCTTTTTTCATAGAATTATTTTTTTTGAGCATCATCTTTATAAAATACTGAAACAGAATATTAAACATGATTCTATAATGTTTGTATGAGAATAAAAAATGATTGTAGAGTATTAATATATTTAAAATAAGTAGAGTTTAATTAGAACATGTATGTACTTGAAATTTAACACCACACTGTTATTGAACCGTTCCGTATGATTTATTCAAATCGTTAATATACATCAAATGACTAGAAAATATTAACTTTTGAATTAAATCGTCATTATTTCCATCGTATTCCATAAATAATAAATAACGACTTAATTTATTTAACGAATATTTTATAAGGCGTCGTTCCGTCGACAATTATTTACGTTCAGTCCGACACTAGAGCCCCTTTCACGCTCTGTTATAATTTTTATGATAATTTTCTTATAAACACTTCCACACCTAATTTATTCATTGTATGCATTACACACGTATTATATATTTCGTGACGCTAAACGAGTAACTGACTCTCGGCCACTACACATAAAGTAAATACTTCTTAATAAATTGGATATGTGGAATGTGCTAATGTAACGCATATGTTAAACGTGGTTTCAATTTGCAAATGCATTTAGTATTTACGATCCCCTTAAGATTTAAGCGTATGCGCTCGTTCAGTAGGTGGTATTTGTTCTGCAGGGTGGTAGGTACATAAACTAAATGCATTCTACTATATATTTCATATACTCTATAATATAGTCGACTGTAATAAGGATAATCAGAACACATGCATTTGACCTCAGTACGATGGAAATAATGGTTAATTTTACAATCAAGTGAAACATATTTTATTTCTATTTGTTTAGTTCGTAGCACGAGTACGTTTCGCATAAATTGTACTATGAGTCATACGGTTTACTTGTATTGAAATATGACTGAATTATTACATTTTTCAAGAGAGTGTTTATAACTGGAAATAGTTTCATTTTTGAACAGGGATTGATTTATCGATTACTGCTATCGTGAAGGTTATAGAGAAGGTTATAGGATATATATATATATATATATATATATATATATTATTTTAAAATTGTCAAATTTCGTTCAAAATAACCTATTTCTCAGTGAACTATGTTATTAGACTGAATTATGACCATATCATATTTACAACTCTATATTTTTCAACTTTAATCCTCATTAATCCAAACATTTTCAAATTAAATATTTTTATACTAGTTACAGACTTTTTATTAAATAAAATATACTATTAAAAATAAATAATCGATTATTAATTACAATTTCATTGCACTTTACGTTAATAAATCTGTTTTAACATTAATCCTAGAAATTAAATAGGATATAAAAACATAAAATATTCAAATGAAACTCAATTTATGTATAGAATATTAACTGGAAGCAATTAAAAGCGGTGTTCAGTTTTAAACAGTGCGCTTCAATCAATATGCTAGAAATATAAATAAAACGAACTGTACTATAAAAAAAGTATCATAAAATGAAGTTTATTATAACATATAAGTATTTTCGTATTTCAAATTGACGACGGTATTTTACAACGTCAGATTTGTATCCCGGTAGTTGTCTAATGAACAAGAATTGTGCGGTTACGACAAAGTATAAACATACATGTATTTATATATATATATATATATATATATATATATATATATATATTATATATATATAAACACATATACAAAACATATATATAGGACACAAAAGCTGCACACGTCCGTGGCGTCGTCTGCAACGCGTCTGGCGATTTCATTAGCTACGTTTCACAGGAGTCCATAAAACCGAAATGGCGCCTGTTGTCGCTTATATTGCAAATGTCTGTTGTGATGTTCGTTGACATGGCACCGACTGTACTGACCTTTCGGAGTTATGTGGACGATTGCAGAGAATAATTTAAAGTTAGTGTGGAAGACGACTTTTCATATAAAATAATTTCATATTTGTCAGTTGTGTTTTAATTAACTTTTACAGAAGCATGTATTTTATCAAGAATGAATTCAACGTTCAGTTAAAACCATAGTACCTAACGACTTTAAATAATTTACAGTACATCACTGATTACTTTAATAGTTTTTTTTTGTATTAGTCCGTAGGTTGTATATAGAGGTTGTATACTTAAATTATTTGATTACATTATCAAAATTTAATTCTAGTTAATCGTTCAACTCGAATTTCTTAAAATTTCAAATAGAATTTATTACACACTTGTCTAATAAACAATATTTTTTTACATTTAGATATGTTTTCTTTAACAAAAGAATGAATATATATACATATATAAATGTGTGTGTTGACAGACAAATTTTATGTCGAAAAAAAAACTAAGAATTGATAAAACGAAGAGAGATCTCTAATATACTAAGAAACCAGTTGTAAGTCTATTTGAAACCTAAGTTAAAATTTAAAAGAGATAAGATTCGTACCACTTAAACAGTTTAGTTAGAAAAACATTCAAAAATAGACAAATGATGATGGAATGTGTTTCACAAAAAACCAAACAAAAATTCAAACAACTATTTTTATTAATGAAGTAAAACTTTAAACAAGTAAAGTTTAAAAACGTACAATATTTCAAAAGTTTGAAAACTGGACAGAACTGTTTCGTTTTCTCTCCAGCTTTATTCAATTTTCCGCTCAAGATTTCATGAATCTTCAATATTAATGTCGTGCATTTTTGAATGTAATCTTAACAGTTCTCTAATTAGGAGATTTTAATTAAGCTGTCTCGTTAGATTCAAGTACATGAATATATATATATATTAGTGTGTGTGTGTGTGTATGCACAACGATTTATTTCTCTATATTAATTTAAGTGCGTTGTCATTTTCCAGCAGTCAAATGTTATAATTTGGTCGCGAGTCACGTATTTTATCAATGCAAAGTAAATTAAACTAGCAAATAGCAAAAAGCAGTGTATGGTGGCGGAGTGGTGGAGCAGCGGCTGACCCGGCAGCCAGTGTATAACGCAAAGAGCACGAGAGCACCAGAAACGAAGAGATATGTGTGGATAAGAGCAACGCTTGGCACGATGCGTACATAGTACGTGATGTGACCGTCAGATGGTGGCCAAGTTGTGGCCAACTTTGAACAGCGGCGACGACAACAGCAGAAGCACAGCAGATGCCTTCGTCTGAAAGGGTGGAAGTAAGCCTCTGGTAATTAGAACATTATGGCGACAGCTAGAGACAAAGACGTGTTGTGTGGTGAATACGGGAAGGATTTATTGTCCTCCCGGATAATCACCCGACCTCGGTCAACCGCCACCTCCTGGCAATACCTACTGTATTATTGGATTATTGTTAATTCAATTATACCTATATATATATATATATATATATATATATATATATATATATATATATATATATATATATATATATAATGTACATGTAAACACTATCATGTTTTTATCAGAATCGCTTTTCGAGCAACGCAAATATTTTTATATCAATGTTGTATAAATTTTATAAATTAGATTAAAAGCTTTCTTATGACACTAAAAGTAAAAATAACTCAAAAGCTAGATCATATTACAGAAAGCACGCTTAATCCTATATATATATATATATAAATATATATAAGTGTAAATATTTCCATTCTAAATATTTCTGTAATAAAATAAAAAATAATCTAAATAGTTTTAAATTGAGATAAAATTCTTTGAACGCTTAATAAAGTTTAATGTCACAAACAGAGCTCATACATATTTTAAATATATTTTTCGTGTTAAATCTATGTATCAAAGAACAGATATAATTTTAATAGTTGGCTTTTTATGTTAGAAAACGTTATTTTACAAAAATGTTTTCTATGTATGTGATTAACATATTTCGGTTGAATTAAAATAAACATAAATTATTTACCACAAACACACACACATGTATGTATGTATATATATATATATATATATATATATATATATAAATATATATATATATATATATATATATATATATATATATATATATATATGTGTGTGTGTGTAAATTAATTTAATTCAATCTATAATCAAGTATAAAGTATGTATTTGGAGCTTGTAAAATAAAAATTTTAATAATTTGATTTATCTTTCAATAATCGCTTTAATTTTTGACATAGTCTTAAACCCCAAATAACTATCTAACAAACGTCATCTCTTTTTCATTAAAATGTTGTCTTATTATTCATATTTAGATGTAACTAAAATGATATATGTTACATAAAATTATTATCACTAATATATAATAATGGATGAATAGTGATTTTCATAAAATGATAAGAAATAATAACACTGAAATATTTGTAGTGAGAATATATAAAGATGACAAATTATTTGTTAGAATATTTCTATCCACTTTTATTTTTATTTTTTTATTTTAACTGTTCTAAGGACTTGAAATTTTGAATTTTTTATTACTTGTTTTCACAAATCTAATTTTAAACAACTGATCTGCTACAATTCAGTTCTGGCTGGCTAAATTCGTTCAAAAATAAATTCTTGTTTCATTTCACAAACCACAAAGTATCTTTTTTGTAAAAAAATGTTCACTGAAAGTACAGAGAACTTTAATGTTTTTGTACTTGGATACATTGACGATTGTATCGACATCGAAACGCACATTTGACAAGGAAATTTTTTGTGGTTTACGGAATAAAGAGAATTAACTTTTGAAAATAGTTCTGCTTTCACTAAACACGTTTATTTATATGTCAATCATTAAACTAAATTCATTAGAATCAATCTGAAGGCGACAGAGCAGTACAGTCAATAAAAGAGCATTAGTCCTCAAAAAAACAAGAAAAATATTCTTTCTCTGACTAATGGACACAAGTGTTAAAATTTTTAACGAATTTTCAAACAGAACATTTCATTAATTAATGAAATAAAAATTGAGAAAAGGCTGAAAATAGTTCTGGCGCTGTGACTGAATTCACTTTCAAAAATCAATTTTTCACTCATTCCACAAACTAAAACAAGGAGTTATTATTGATTTTTTTTGATTGTCACTAATGAAATCAATTATGAAATTAAGAAAAGTATTCCTTTTGACTAAAATCTATTGATTATAAATTCTTTTAGAAAGTACATTTTAGTTATAAGACAACTTGGAGATAAAAGCATATTTTTTTAGAATTTTACTTCTCAGCCTGAAATTTGAAACTGAATTAGAAATATAATTCAATTAAAATATAAGTATATATCTACCTATCCGTATATTATGTATACATATATATATATATATATATATATATATATATATATATATATATATATATCAATTTTTTACCAGAATATAAAAAATCTAATAAAGGGAACGTCATTCATATACATGTTGACGTCTTTTAGTATCTTTCAATGCTTGTACACTGAAAATGACAGCACTGTCATTGAAATATACATAAAAGACATAGCCTTTAATAAAGTTTCGTTTTTTTATATTTTTATTAAAAAATCATAAAAAATACATTGTTTGATATTCTTAAACTCTGTATTATCTAATAGTCTAATATTCTTATAACAATTTATTTTATAAAACATCTGGAAAAGGCAAGTCAATTCCAAAAAAAGATATGATTTATATATTTTTTACATATTTATGTGTAATTTCTTATTTTTATGCGTGTTTACAATTATTTTATTTCGGGAACGTCTGAAATAAATTATACAATCACTCATAAATAATAAATTGCTATTTCAATCAAATTATAAGGTTTTGTTCTTATTTTGCAATTGATTTTTTTTGCTTTAATTTGATTCACATGAAATTTTGTATTCTATAGAGAAATTTATTAAATTTTATCTGTTGTAACTAATTTTATATTAAATAAATACGAAAAATGAAAACGGTACGTAAACAAATAACATTTTTGTACATCAAGAGAAAATCGTTGATACCCCGAATATCATCTTTCAAACAAACACCGTGTTAAATGAATAAACATCTATTTTAATGAAAATTTCATACTTTTATTTGTTTATACCGCGTATAGCAATATGCAAAATCAACAAACAAGTACTAATAATTCTGTTAACAAAAATTGCAACGTGCCATGTAAAAAAAATTACATTTGTGTGATTGGACAGACGCCGATAAAACTAATTACATATTTTTTTATTTACCTGATAACTATCGCATGCTGAATTCGCTTAATTTGACATTTTTTGATAGATTGTTTTGAAAATTGGCTCGCATCAACACTATCTTAATGATATCAGTAGAAAAATTGGTATACAGCGAGTATGAATTATTTAATTGTTTAGTAGTGTTGTTCGTTGGATTATATATTAAATAAATAGATTGTTAAAATTTAAATTTAGTACCTGGATTATTTTTATTGTAAATTTACAGAAAAATATAATTCATAATAGAATCTATAAAATTATGTCTCGATTAAATATGTGTTCTTGTAATTAAGTTACCGAGAATTTAGTAGACTAGAATGATCTTTCAATAAATGTTTTTCAAATAATCAAAACATTATGTATATGAATGTATGTATGTGTGTTTGGTGTATTCAAGTTCAATTACATGTCATAAATATGCCATCAGTCAATTCAGTAACATACATAAATTACGAGAATTATCTAATTGAAATGAACAATGTTTTTCAATATTCGATAAACAATTTATTAACAGTCTATATTTGTCATCAATCTAGATTCATTTCTAAATTTAGTAAAATAGTTTATCGCGATCAACAATAAGAATCACATATAAAACGTAGCATTAATATATAATAATTGTCGTATAGCATGTCATATTTTTCCCAATTCTCGTGTAAAGCCAGCTCTAGACTGTACGCTTTGCCTACCTGTACGATTGCATTCCTGCTCCATGCACGACACGAAGCTTAATTCGAGCTGGCTGTCGTACAATTATAACAAAAACAAACTGAGTCACGCCAGCCGCTCACGAACGACGAATATCTAGTGTCAAACACCAAAAGCACAGCACTTAATGGCTCATAAAAAAACGAATTTATTCCATTTCGCTTTTACCGGTAATGTTGTACGTGGACTTTTTTTATATTTTATGAAGATTTTAATTGTTGTATTTTTTTATGAGCCGTCTCAGTTTTATGACGAATGAAAACAAATAAAAAAACTGGTCTGGAAGTGTTCACAAGTGCTCGTTTTGAAATATATTATCTGCTTCGATGATTTCGTACACAGAAGAATATTGTAACCTCAGAATAGAATACAGAAAACGTTCTAATACAGAAAACAGGACACTAGTTGAATTCCGCAAAAAATAAAAACATTTTTTGAATTAATTAATCCAGAATTTAACACAATTACATGTCAATCGAAAACAACAATCATTTTATATAAAAAATTAATACATTTTTGATATAAATAACATATATAATTATTTTAACAACATGAAAGATAAAAATAGTCTACAAGTTCTGATCTGATTTCAAAAATAAAGGAAACTTTTATCACGATTAATCTTTTATACACTGTACTTACTAATGAAGTTTTATCTTATTCTTTAAAAACCTAATTATAAAACTTTTTTCTCAGCTGAGTAAAATTAATGTTTCTATGAAAATCAGAGAAATATCTTTCATTCATGAATTATTCATTAAGCATTTCAAAAATAAATGACTTTTCTGTATTTCACTGCTCTGAGAATGATTGTAACGTCATCAAAATGCAGATATTTTAAAAATCTGTAACTCAACTTGAGCTTTCAATACAAAACAAATTATTGATCATCACAATATCACATCTGACATCTAACAATATGGCATACCTATCTTTACATCAACAGAGAAATATTTCATTAGTTTCTCAATTATTGCTATAATTTTTTTTAAGGCAAAATTAGAACAAATGTTCTCTTATACTTCGGGCATTTAATAATAAAAATTATTTATAATCACAAAGCAATAAATAAATTTATTCATTAAATAAATATCAAAATATAACATGAATTTCTTTTAAAAATGAAAATTAGTGAGTTGTTTGCATAACTGAATATTTTATTCATTTCAGATTACAAAAAATTGAATAAAAATTTTGAATAATTAATTATTAACAGTTCTTTGATTATTGCTTATTCACATTTCAATTGAAATGGTACCATCTTTAGAGTACTGAGATAATAAATCAATTTCTTTCAAAAACCTAGTCATATTTTAAAAATCTAGCACTCAACTTGAGTTCTAGATTTGCCTTAATGTTGAAAATTTGAAACCAGTCGCAGAAAAAACCAATTCGTTCGTGAATTACATAAGATTCGTATTGAATAATGAAAATTAAATACACGGGAAAACAAAACAATGAAGAATAATTAATATGGTATAATAAATTTATGCTAAATAAAGGTATTTAACAAAATTCGTTCGGTATAATATGCAAACACACGACTGGAAAATTCTAAAAGTATATGATCTGTTATAAATTGATAACTTGTACCTCTCGGCGGTATATTTACCGACAAAAAATACTTGATGAACATTTATTTCCCAAAAAAAAAATGTTTATATATATATATACGTTCGCCCACCGTTTTATATTTACATACAATTTTGTTTACGAAACGTATCCATGGATAAACGAACATGGAAGACTTTTACATGAATGTACATATTAGTATACAACTCAACACATCAATATGCATTCCGTTCATTTACATTCTGCTTTATTATTCGATTTAAACATGAATTATTTACAAACCGATCTCCATATGTTCATATAATTATGTTTACTTTTACTGATTTTACGTATTTTAATTACCGGCGAAGCTCCATGTTATTTCTAAAAAACGTATAGATTTGATCAATACAAAAAATGACTCATCAGAATAAAACAGAGTACACGAAAGCGATACAAATTCAGAAGAGGTCTTGTTATGTTTATTTTTCATTATAATGCCTAGAGAAATATTTTTTTATTATATAAACATTTATGTATATATATATATATATATATATATATTTGTATATATATAAGAATAAGTGGAAATATATGTGCGTAATTGTGTGGATATATGTATGTTTATATATGAAATATTTCTGAAATATTATATTTTCTATTAAATACTACATCGGTCCTCGGGGAAATTTTCTTCGGTAAAACTAAGCGAATATAGGATATTGAAGAGGGATTGTGGGTCATGTCAAATTTCTCTTATTGAAAAAAATATGAGAAATTTAGCAATGAAACGTACGGTTTGAAAAATTCAATTTAATACTGATAGGTTTTCATATAATAATACGATCATTTTTTAATGATACAGAAATAGAATATCGTGTTTTTTTTCCTACTTAACGATTTGTAATTATTGGAATACGAATAAATGGAACGAATCGTTTCATTCATGTAAATAGTTTTCTGTAAAAAGTAATTTGAAAGCAGGAAAGATGTTTAGATATTTTTTTAATTACTGAGTTTTATAAATCAAACATGTTCCGTGTATTATTCATTAATCATAAAATTAAATGGTTTTATTATTTAAAATAGATCTAAGTTTATTAAATACATTAAAATATTTGATTAAAAATATTTTAAGAATTAAAATTCTTTTTTTTCATTTTTTTCTTTTAATAATTTCACAAAAAGCAAAGAAAATTCATATAACTAGCAATAAACATTTTATTCTATTCTGTTTAATTGTATTTGCATAATTATCTTCTTTAAGTCCTTTTTATAAATATGTTTCTTTATGATTTTGTCTGTTTTCTTCAAAATAAGATATTTTTTCTACTTAAAACAGGAATGAGATACATCCCTTCTAATACAAATTCTTTTTGATCTCTTTCTCTCTCTTTATATATATATATAGAAAGAGAGAGATCAATATATTGAGATATATCAAATCTGATAGAAGATTCTCTTCAAAATTTAAAAAACATTTTTACAAACTCCTTGTTTAAGTTTTTAGTGAATATCCTGGTGGTTGATATAATTTTACATAATTTGGGTTCCTGTCTTAATCACTACTTCCAGCACTTGTTCCATTAAGTAGTTTTAAATATATCAATAGTTTATGGTTTAATTATTTAAATCTACGTGAAGATGGAATAAGTGCTGACACTTGTAGTAGAAAACAGCAACCCACTCAAATGGTATAAAAAAAAACGAAGATTACTAAGATAACCACTAAAACTGAAACAGAGAATTTGTGTGCTGAGTTATGAAGAGAATGTTCTATCAGTCTGATGTATCGCAATATAGAAGACAGAAATTTCCGCAGAACATCTTCTACCAAGTCTCAATATTAAACACAGAAATTCATAAGATTTAAAAGATTAAAATTCTGAAGAGAATATTCTCTCAGATCTGATATGTTTTTACATGGAAGATAAAAACTCAGATGACCTAAAATGACAAAAACCTCCAAAACAATACATTGACAAATCTATTAAAAAAATTTTTTGTGATGTATGAAGAATGATAATTATTTGTGAAATTGATTTACCTACACTGCCAGAATATATAACTCTGAATTATTTTATTTTACTATTTGAAATAGATTTAGAAATATGATTCTACAATATTCTATAATATTTTATTCAGTATATCGATTAAACAAACAAACATAATACCATAATTCATGTTGAAATATTCATGATTTATATTGTAAGACAACAATTTATATTCACTAATGAGCATATTAAATATTGCTGAAAGCTATTACAACAAAATGCTTTTGAAAATAGAGTAACAATGTAACATTATCCACCATTAAATCTCATATCGTTTTAGAAAGATATACGTTTAAAATTATTATAGATTTTTAAAAGAAAATCTATATATTTTTATAACAAATTTTATACCAAACCAATTCTTATCAGAAGTTTGTTGAAAATTTTTATCAGTAAATATAAGATAAATAAGAACAAATTAAATATATTTTAGTGTTAAAATAATTGAAAAATAAATTAGTATCAGGAAGAGAATAAATTTTTAGTTAATGATCAAAAAAGATATTTAACATTTTAATATAAAAAACCATATAAGGGGATTGCTTTATTTGTTGAAAATACACGAGGTAATTTAAAAAAAAACACAAAATGTCTATAAAATCTTTTGAATCAGCCATTGAAAAATTTAGAAGTACAAATTAATGAAACAATTAGATGAAAAAGTATTTACATTGTGTATATATATATATATATATATATATATATATATATATATCAGATTAAACTAGAGGTAAATAAAACCTAATAATTGCGGCAAAATTCGATTATATATTTTGGAATTATTGAATAGAATTAGTACAGTAGATTGCAACATAAACAAACCGATAACTGAATTAATATGCAGTCAATGTCATTATCACAATCAACAACAATAGCAACATTATCACGGTATGATGATGCTGTCAAAATAGCATTATGCTAACCCCAAAAAAAAATGTATGCGCTTTTTTATGCAACGATAATATTGATAGCGGTTAAATAGAATGTAGGGAAATTTGGACATAATATCATTTAATATGACTCGCTATCAAACGTATCAAAATATTATTTTGATATGATTTGTAGACAGACGTTTTTTTTAAAAAAAAGTATTTATATTAATCAGATTAATCATTGATTAGAAGTCAGTTCGATTCTATAAAATTTCTTTAACTGTGTCTGAAAAAAAGGTATGATTTTTGATATTTATTAGCATTAAATAAAAAAATATAAATTTTAAAAGACTTCTGAATACTGAAGGAGTGTCTAACGGTCTACTTCACTGACATTGATTTATTGAATTAGGTGGAAAGCATGTATATAGATGTTATATTAGAGAGAGACATATTTTTTCAAATTATTCGAGTATAAATAAAAATGAACTACATTTCATACCACTTATAAATGTATTACAGAGAGAGAAACAAACGCACACACACACATGCGGACATAATTAAAATTTCTTTCCATACACAATCTGTGTACAAATTGCGATAAAACGTATTTGTTTTTATGTACATTCGGCGAACAATGAGAAAATTATAAATGTTGTACACGGTTTGATGTACGTAATCGTTTCATCTGTTTCGCTTATATGCTATTTTATTTTTATGACACTAATCGTCACAATATCAAAGCTTCAAATCAAAACGCCTGTCTTTGTCATTAATAACATAAAGCTATCGTGCAATATGTTATCAAACTGTCAACGTCAAGATCATTCATGTAGAATTCCATATCATTCAATTACAAAAGGCTTTGCGTATCTTTAAAAATGGATGGAATTTATTGTGTTGACACGTTCTACTTTGTTGCATTATGTAAGTTCAAACATGTGTATTCATTGTTTTTTTATCGATGCAAAGAAAATACGAACAATGTATGTTTTGTATAATGTAATTATAATCTTTATGTTTTCATGAAACAATTCACTATGATGTGAAGTAATTTCATATTATGTTGAAATAGAAATAGTGCTTGGATTTTGTACGAACATGTGCAGTTTATATCGAAGCGGATTAACTAATTAGCATTTAAATAAAAGCTTTAATGGACTTCAGTAAATAGAATTTTTATCTAAATAAAATCCTGTTGGAAAATATAACCCGCATTTCGAACTAAATCCAGATTTCATTTATTTAAACGAATTACACATATTTTACGTACGGTATGCATAAACTAACCACAAAAAATGTTAAATACCTACCACAAATATGCACGAATTGTGTAAATAACTACATTATGAATTAGGGATTAAAATCAAACAATTGTTCCTCTATAAATAGCACAATTATTTTAATTTTAAGATACGCTGGTTTAATATATTAATATCGTTAATAATTAAAAAGTACTACTCAACTTCTTACCAATATTTTTTATATATCAATAAAACAAATTTTCTTATCTATGTGTAGTTTTAATTTTATTATTCCAAATATTTTAATTTTTTTTATTAAAAACAAGCTATTCTAATATACTTTTTGAGCACTAAATTCACATTCGTAAATTAATTTTTCACTCATCTACAAACTACAAAATATTTTATTATTAATACTTTTTTATTATTCTTTATATTCAAAGTAATATCATTATCCTCAGAGAAAAAAAATACAAATTTGTTGGTTTATTAGAAATAAAATATTTATCAAAAAAATTAAATATTGTTGTCACACTTAACACTCTAAAAATAGATTGAATGTCGCAATTAGTAAGGTTATATATAGATAATAGGTATAATAAATACATATTTAAGTTATTCATTCATGTTTAATTATCACATAGTTAATTGCATTAATAAATTTGTAAAAGTATTTGAAATAAAAAAATCTTATATTTGAATAAACTGATAGGCATTAATAAAATTAACAAAAATAATCACAATTAACTGTTTTTTAATACAAATTCAGATCATTAGATATCAAATAAATTATTTAGAGTTTATTCTACTACTTCCTTAATGCATATATTCGTAAATTCCGAATTTCTGGACACTTTTGTCCGGATACTGTATGCACCATCCATCTTGAAGATCTTTTTCTTATTTGATTAAACAAACAGTATGAGGAATAAAATCAATGTGAAAAATAAAATACTTAAACAAATATAATAAATGTGAATCATAAAACACACAAGTGATAAAAACAAACGTTTCGTAAAATTCGAACATATTTTCTCATTTTTTTTTAGGTTCGAATATGCAATGAACACAGTGTTCAGTCCCTCTATACTTGTATCTATTTGCATCCATTCGCCAAGTCTGTATCAAATAAACGGTGACCTAACATTGTCAAATTATCATTTGTTTGGCACGGTACGGAATGAACTCTACATATATATATATATATATATACAGAAACACGTATAATATTCCTAAATATATAAACTCCTGTCAGGTTAAGGTTCTAAAAATGGTACAAGAAAATTACAAAAACAGATACTAAGAATATCGTGCTTGTTCGAGAGTAGTATGTAGTTTTATAAGGAATGGCTTTATGCTGATAACATTTTTAGATATTTATCTATTTTCCTTCAGTCATACATAAAAATAAATTATCATTTTAAGTTACATCTATTTTACAAACAATGAAGTAATGGGCGCAAACATACTCATCTTATAAATATCAATCGACTTTTAAGAGATATGATTTTGATAATATTACAATTTTAAATGAAGAAACTATTTATTTAAATGAAACAATTTGAAATGAAGAAATCTGAATTTGAATAATCCAAAAACAAATCGGGCTAGAAACCAGTTGGTATCAGAATGGATACATTGAACACGTACCATGGAGATGACACAAATATTGAAAAATAAGCCGTTGAGCGGAACCCTGCAGGAAAAATAAAAGTGGGATGTCTTGAAATAACACATGCCGAGATACGAAGATTGTTTTAGAAAGAATTGAAACGCATAAGATATTTTACTCGACGGGGAAGCATTGTGGAGGTTTCAAACAATCTGAAGACCTCTCTATCTTCTTCTCTTTATTTCTTTTTTTATGTATATATATATATATATATATTTATATATATATATATATATATATATATGTATATTTATATATATATATATATACAGAGAGAGAGTATGTGTGAGAAAGAGAAATACAAAAATAAAAATATACCTCTTTCCAAAATATGAAACGAAATTAATTTGTGAAACATTTTGTAATGAAATGTAAATTAATTTCTTAGATAAATAAATAATAAATAAATTTCGTACATTATATATATATATATATATATATAGAGAGAGAGAGAGAGAGAAATTAATAGATAAAGATATACCTTCTAATCCAAAATATAAAATGAAGTTAATTTGTGAAACATTTAGTAATGAAATGTTAATTATATTCTTTGGTAAATAAATAATAAAGAAATTTTGTACGTTTTACATATGTATGTATGTGTATATATATATACGAGTATATATAAAGGATTTAGTATCTCATATAAATTAGTTTCAATTGTAACTACTTGATTTTATAAAAAAAATATCTACGTAATTAATCTTTAGAGTCCTTTTAAAACTACACATTAATTAATTTAACGATACTCTGTTGAATAAAAAAATTAACTCTAAAAAAATAAAAAAATTAACTCTGCATACTAAAAAAAGTTTTGTACTCTAACATATATTTATACTTACACACACATACATATAATTATATATATATATATATATAATTATATATATATATATATATATATATATATATATATATATATATACACACACAGTATATTTTGATAACAGTAATTGTGAACAAATATATAAATTATTTGTTGTATGACTCTGACCATTTCTATCTAGAATACACTGTTTATTATAACATATCCGTTTATTTTAGATCAAAAATAATAAAATGTGCTCGTTTAAAAATCTGTCTCAGTAATAAACTCACATATCAATAGATACGATATCGTAAAATCGGACCACTGTTTCGAGCGACTTCTTAAATAGCGACGAAGATAATTTGTCACTTTTTCATTGCAGGAAAATGTCTCTACTCGATCGTTTTTATAACTTTAATACAGATGATAATCGCTGAATATGCTGTTATGGTCTATAAAGAGTGTGAAAAAAGAATATACCGAACTCTTCTTGTCGTATCTGTTGTTTGAAATGAAAAATATTAAGTTTTATCATCATGAATGAGAATAATGTGAGGTTATTTTTTTGATTTAATGTTCGTCTGTCTTCGGGATAATAGTTTTATTTCTTGAATGAGTTTTGTTCAGTATAAATGTAAATAATAATAATAGATTGAAATTAAATTATCATCATTGGTAAAATATGAATATACTGATGGAATAAAATGTGTTAGGAATTTTTTTATAGATAATCATTATCGTAATGTATTAATTGATTATAAAAATTTAATAAAACAACATAAATTTGTATGTAAATATCTTCTATATCAAAATACAATTTTATCAATGCAGCTAATTTCAAAATGAATTTAATAAACAGAATTCTCTCTTCTGTATCATAAAGCGATGAAGATGATGTCATCAACATTGAAATGCTTAGAAATAACAACCAAAAACGATTGATAATTATTTCTTCAACATTTTTGAGGACAATTTTTTGTGGTTTATAGGATGAGAGAATAATTAATTTGTGAAAGTGTCTTTGATATTTTATTTTCTATAAAAAAAAGCCGTAATTTAGATCTTTGAGGATGATAGATTTCAATACAGAAAAAGAGGATTATAAACCGATATAAATAAATCTGTATCAATAAATTAGCTATAAACTGAAATATCAGCATGCGTTCTCTTTAATACATGAATTAGTAGACATCTCTTTGAAAGATTGTATGAAATATTCAATCTTCTTAAATTTAACACCAATTCTTACTTGAAAGAAACCTTTGATAATCAGTACATCATTTTGAATATATATATACTCGTATATATATATATATATATATATATATATTTATATATATATATATATATATATATATATATATATATATATATAGATGTAGGAGCGGAATATAAATTATAAAGTTGACACATATTGTTTTATGTTGTACAATGTGTGTTGTAAACTGGGTGGCATACGCTAGTTCAGTGGAGCCCAAAATTACGGTTCTGGAACCGGATAGGTCTACAAAGCTATTTGAATTGTCAACTTGTAAACGTGCTTTCGCTTTTATTATACTTATTTTATAAGAATATATTTTCAAGTATTACTGCACGTTGTTTTTGACCAGTATTAAATTTATATTTGTTTCTTAACATGTTTGTTTTGTCTGTTTTACAGAATATAGTTGTGAGAGAATCTGTTAAATAATTGTTGAAAGTGTTTGAGAAATAAATTGATTTTTTTTGATAAGAAATATTTAATCTATAATTGTCTTCGTACTATTACTAAATTCAATTCTACAAATGATATCTTTTCCCGGCAAAAAATAACATTTTTCGATTCAATAAATTATTATTGATTTTTTTAATTATTGCTGACGATATTTTTTAGTAATAAAATAATCTTCTTACATTTAATTTTCAATTTTTGTTATTCTAGAAAATAAAATATTTTTATTAAGGCGAGATTTACCTTTTTTGAGCAAAAGATCAAATTTTATACTTGAAGATTTCCATTGAAGAAACCAAAAAAGGGTTTTTTTGTCAAAATCTATTCTGTTGTGTTTTTAATAGAATCACATTATGTTAGAAGGGTATTTATATATTTTTTAAGATCTAATTAAAGCTGTGAACAATGGTTTTCAATGACTTATGTGCGAATTTATAAAAAATGTATAGTACTTTAAATTTAAGATCAATTGCTTAGTTAACAGAATTTGTGAAAACATTTATTTATTCAAATAAATATTAATAACAATTTATTTTGACTGTGACTAAATTCACTTTCATAAAAAAATTATTTCATCTCCAGAAACTATAAAAAAATTTTTGGAACAAAAATGTTCAATAAATCATTTCTAATCATTTTTTTATTATTTAATCATTATTTGACACACATTTATTTGTTAAACATAATCAACTATCAAAAAGGATCAATAATTATTTAATGAAGATTTTGATCTGAAACAAATCTTACGATTTGTGTACCGAAAAGAGAATTCATTTGTGAAAGTCAATATTAATCATTACTTCAAGCTCAAGTTTTATTTTTTAATAAGATATTAATATATAAATAATATTCTATACTGTTCTTAGTTTTTTTTAATAAAAAAGTTCTTGAATTCTGTAATAGTGTTGTGATTCATGAAATATGAAATTTATTTTAAGACAAGAAGTCATTTTAATGTTGATAATTAGCTAAGTAATTTAAATAGCAGAGATTAAATGTTTAAAGAGATTTAATAGTATCTTAAATATGAAATTTAGGTATTCAACATGACTTTTAGAGTATAATATGTGTTTTATAGAAATCCGACAGATCTAATAATTAATTAAACGTTTATCGCTGCTACTTTCAATCAATATTTATATTCGTTTCGTTAGAAAACGTGTAAAAAAAGGCCACATCTAATTAACGATTCGTGCAAACAACACAATATGATCAAATTACGTAAATATTTGCACATACACGGAAAAGCTGTTATTTTTTCCAGTCTGCAAAATATAAATATTTCCATAGAAGTACGAACATACGCCGAGAGTTATTATAATATTTTTTTATGGGTCTGTTTGCGGTCGCCAGTAGGCAGAACATAAATTTAAGGAATGGAAAATTTAATTAAAAATATCAGCCTAATCCGGTGCACATACGCCCGCCGCGAGTGAGTGGGTAATGATTACATTGCGGTGGAGGCAGTGCAGGTTTTGTGGCTACACATCATCCCGCACGGCGAGCTTTATGCACCGATGCATTTCCTGTGCACGGGAATATTCACGTATACGATTTTGTAGAAAATGACCAACTAAAAATTATGAATAAATTATCATTTTCCAAAGGCAGCACTCATTTACGTTTTATTTATGTTTTTTTTTTAATTTAAATAGTTTCACGTGTATTTCGAACAGTTTTTCGTTTTATAAATTGTGCTTTCTGTATGGAAAAAAGTTTTACAGTATTTAGAAAATAGAATTTTCAAGACAAAAAACAATCAAAATATGTTCATATTAATATCAGGATTTATTTAAAAAATACCGACAAACAATTTATAACCTACAAACGAAAGAAACAGTTACAGAGATGAATTGATTTCTATTAATTATTCAGATTTTGTACTTGAATCGATTCTGAGATTGAGTCAAGGGAGAAGTTGTAGAATAGAGTTTTATTTAAAGTATAACTATTTATTATTTCAAAAAAATGATCATTCTTTTTTAAATTAGATAATTATAAAAAACAAGATGAATTAATGCACTAAGGTAGACAAAAAAATAATTTTTCTGCACCTTATCGCTCTGAAGATTGAAATATTCATAAACAACAACCAAAAGTGATTAGTAATCAACTATTGAACATTTTTGATTAGAAAAATGAGATTGTGGAGTCAGTCAACAATTCATTCCTGAAATTAAATTTATTCACAGCTCATTAATCATATTGCAACTGATTATATTTGAATCTTAAGAATTATTATTATCTTTTGTTTATGATTTCATCAAAAATTATATTTAAACAATTGTCTGCTCAGATTATGGTAACATATTTGCAAATACGACGGTTATTAATTAAATTAATACATACATTTTGTAAATAGCTAACGAATTAATTAAACGAAGAAAATATATTTTCAATCAATTTAATAGAAATTGTAAGTCGAATTACTTTATATTGATTATACATGCATTTATACACACACAGACATATATATATATATATATATATATATATATATATATATATAAACGCTGTCAATGTAAAATCCATTACAAACAGACTTCAAAAAGATATACAATTTAATTATCAATAAAAATATCAACAAAAAGCGTCAACAAAACGTGTAATTATACACACGGCACAAACACAACACGCATCGTTCTCCAGTTCATAAACTCGCCCGTGAAGAGCTGCGTTAGATGATGAGAAAGGGGTTTTTAGAAGGCCGCTGGATGTGTCGAGGTGAACATTATCTACAAACACACACACACACATATCCAACGCACGAGTATTCGAAAACAGAGAGATGTAGAGAGGATCACGTATGCGTGCACGTACACACTAGCACACACCGAACGACATCCCCCACACATATATTTGCACACAGATGTATTGCACCCCCACAGATACACATTATGGAAGGCGGCGAGCGTTCGGTGGTCATGGACAGAGAGAGGGTGGGTCATTTCGTATGGCGCCTCTGTCATGCCCTGCTGAAAACACTCGAGCGCGTTGCATGCAGCCGGACGGGATGTTAAATCACTATTCCCATACCCGATCTGCATACGTGCGTTTTTTTCTCTATTTCACGGCTCGTGGTCATATTTTAAAACGGCCGCCATTTGTAAACTGTTGTAGGTGGCGGGCGCGGGTGACCGACGCACTGCGGAATTTATCACAATACGACGTCGCTTTCATTAGTCAGGTTTCAATTACGCGAGCCGCAGTTTTTACGTTGACAACACGACACAGAGCGTAACATCACACCGCTCTCTTGTTTGACGTGCACTGCAGATGAGAACCGTAGGGCGGACAGCCGGGATGGACGACGTTGATTTTATTTCGATGTTGTTTGATTTGATGGCCCATCGTGCGCGCAGTGATTGATATCGGACAGATTTAGTACATTCAATAGGTATGGCACGCAACTTTGTTGTGTTTGTTTTGTTCGTTCGTAAATGAAATTAATTAATTGAAGTCTAATACTCTGTTGGTTGATTTTCAGTGCTTGCGGCAAGTCTGAACAGACGTCCGGAGACCTGGCTCCTCATCAAAACAATTGTTAAGGTCTCAGCGGGCACGACTTGCGAACAATCAAGCAACAAACTGTTTTACTACTGGGTTATAGTTTTATAAATTAATTCCGTTCGCTTTCATACGTTTCATTTAAGCTCCTCTCGCAAAAAACTATTACGTTTTATCTATTAGATAAAACGTACATTTTATTAACAAATTAACATCCTGTCATACTATTTAATTTTATTAAACAAGTCATGCTGAATTAAAAGCAAATTTAATTTTCAACTACATATATATATATATATATATATATATATATATATATATATATATATATATATATATATATATACACATATGTATATAGTTTAATTTTAAATTTACTTCATAAAATTCACAATTTAAAACTATTTTCGTTTATTAATGTTTGAAATATATCTAGTTACCAAATTAGAATAAATAGGGCTTGAATTGATTTTTCTATTCTATTTAATAACAAATGGATGTATATATATATATTTATATACATATATGTACATATATATACGTATGTACATATATGTATACAGAAATACATTTCACAAGAATACTATACATATGTATGTGCATATGCGTTTGTTAATTTACGTTCTTAATTAATCCACGCTTTCATCTTAAGTGATAATGGTAGGCGATAATGAATATCGAATCGAGGTGAGAATTTTTTTACGATTTTAGTGTGAAATGACTCTAAACGAAGCATCTTAAAAAGGAGCATTCCTGTATTAGTTATTTATATATATATATATATACACATATATACACACATATATATATATATATATATATATATATATATATATATATTTATATATATATATATATGTGTGTGTGTTTGTGAATGTATGTGTGCGTGAATTTTGCACAAAGCACGTTTTATTTTTTCTATAAAACCTATCAAAGTTCGGATTGAAAAATAAAAGTTGTAGATTCTTATATAAGTGTTATACAACGAGAGACACTAACACCGATAGCATCGCTATTATCTAGTAAAATTCTTGTTATAAAAAAATCAACAAGGTAACAATCGACGAGTAAAGATATCTTGTGTCGAAAGGCAGGTCTTTCCTGTATTTCGTCGCCGTGTAGAGAAGTAGGGAATTCGTGCCGATAGACGCGGCAACATCGTCATGAACAAGAAATAAGTTTGCGAGTCGAGGCACGTCGCCACAAAACAGCGTCTCAATGGTACGTCTCGCATCACCCGCGACCGCACCGTGCTCGTCCACCGTCGTGTCAAATCTTCAACGGCTGGATCTGGCGATCTCATGAATTCGGAACGGCTCAGCGCATATAGAAAACTATACCAATCATCTATTGTGCAACGTGCAATCCTGCATAAAGATCAGGCGATGTCGACGGCGAATAGAACAAACCCGTTGAATTTAAATACGAAAACGAGATAATTCCTATTACATTTGAATAAGAAGTTCTTCGGCTACGTTACTCGCCGCCGTTGAATTTCAACTGAATTCAACCGTGCTCGTAATACAATACGTGTCTAGCGGAGACAAATTAACCGTGCAATTATTTCGTTTAATAACAATACAGAGTACAACAAGAATGCTGATGATTGTATGAAATGATGGTTATATGCTCGAGAAACATAAATTGTTGTGTTTTCATTTGACACGAGATATACAACGGCGGAGGATGAAAATTTGTACACATGAAACACGAATAATAATGTTATAGGTGAAAACTGTGCGGTGGGAAATTCTTATTACGAATATGAATAAATTAATGGTGGATGTAAAATAAACGTTTAATAATTTAATATGTAATATGTTGTTTTCAAAAAATGAATAATTAATCAAACGAGACTGTTGTGTTGCTGAAAATTTAATATATTCAATACTTTCACCGAATTAATTTTGTTTAAAATGAAACAGTTTAATAATAAAAGTACTGACATTATTTAAACGATAGACACTGAATAAGATTCTAATCAACGTTGCTATTCGCTTCGATTGGAATTATGCTAATCTAAAATGTTAACAACAAAATCAGGAGATAGTGTAAATGAAGCTGACAAACTCTGAATTTAAATCAGGCAATAGGATTCGTACAACACCCTTTGTAAAATTCGCAGAGGAGCGAAATTAATATTGGACTAATCACGAAGAGTGGTCGCACTGCGGGGTTGTTGCATATTGCAGCGGTCGTAACAGCAGCATCCGAACAGTTGAATCGTTTCTGCGGCTTTCGGAGGGTCGCGAACACGCAGTTCACAGCACAGCTCGAACTCGAACCGAGTGCACGGATGGCGCGGAGTGAACGTAGGCGGCGAACGCGCCGCCCCCGTCAGTCGATCGTAATTAACCCAGATTCTGATAATTTTCGCCGTATAAAGCAACGGAACCTCAGCAGTGGCTGCACCGTTTCCTGTTCTCATCTGAGACCTTCCAGCTATAAATTTAGTCCATTTGAAACTAGCATAATAGCGGGCGAAAACTGATCATATTTCGTTACCGCACACTTTAACAGCCTACTTAATGTTATGATGTAACGAGCGAATTTAATCAGTGCGCCTGATTTATTGTCTTAATTGTTGTCGGGATATTAGGTTGCCGTATATAATATATGTGTATCTTTGCCTTGAAACAACTAATTTACATGTTGTTATTCGCAAAGTTATAGAACATGAGTCACAACAACAATAAACAACACGTATATTGTATTTTTAATATCCGACCGTAACTCTCTCTCGACGATACGACGGTATGTTTTAGAGCCAAAAATACACACACACACACTGTTATATATATATATATAATATATATATATATATATATATATATATATATATATATATATATATATATATATATATATACAATCATGAAAAAGAATACCAATAATACATTTAACAAACAAACTTTTTTACAAGTCTGCAAGTAAAGCAATAATTTATTTTTCTCGGTAAATTTTTGAAATTAAAATTTCTTTTTGGAAAAATCAATGATTTCATGATGGGTACTAAAAGAAAAATCTGGATAATTCAAATAAATGTTTAAATAAATATAGTCTTTTTTAAAATTAGTACAAAAATTATGTTGTTGTAAAAATAATTGCAGTTTTTTCGAGTCGAATATAAAGACTCATATACCAGTTAAAAAGTGTATTTAATAATCAAAATAAAGACCATTGGCCTGCACACATTTCTCCCAACGGAAAACGAGTTTGTTTTTTCCTAAAAGATAGAATTATGGAGTCCTGGAATTAACGAATTCATCGAAAACGTTTAAAAATCTGATTGAAATTTTTTTATACTTTATCCCTTTGAAATAAGCTTCCTTTATCAATTTTCTTTTCATATCTGATATTTTTTTTACATAACTACGATTTTACATTCTAATAAAAGTTAACTAACAGGGCTCAGAATAAATTTATATATCCGAATTGAATTTGGAGTTTGAAAATTGTGTAGCCTTTACGATTCGAAAAAAAATAAATTTTCTTAATAAAATTTAGACTAAACTACAGTTTGTTTTTAAATCTTTTTTTAGATATTTACCAGATAGAATTTCCCCTTTATAATTTTAATATTATATTTCCTCATCTGTTAAAAATTAAGAATCATTACATTTAAGTCACAGCACATTAATTTATGAGGTATTT
Organism: Acanthacorydalis orientalis; assembly: GCA_034766995.1. NCBI lineage: Eukaryota > Metazoa > Arthropoda > Insecta > Megaloptera > Corydalidae > Acanthacorydalis > Acanthacorydalis orientalis. Next base: position 32,030,788 of record CM068321.1, on the reverse strand, counting down.
GGTAATTTTTGATTCCTTTTTCCATAGAAATATAATTCCTTCTTTATCAGAAATGAATCTAACATGTTTCATAAATGTCTTCTCAAATTGTAAAAAAATGCTGAAGATGTATCGTACAGTTCTGATTTATTTACAAAAGACAATAAAAAGTGTAACATTATATATATATATATATATATATATATATATATATATATATATATATATATATATATATATAAATGTACAGATGTTTCATTCTCTAAAATAAATTAACTGAAATACGAAACATAAAAGATTAGAGTTGCCCAGTTGAATAGGATGTAACATTGTTGACATCTTTTGACAAGGAAATATTATTGATTTCACATAAATAGATAGGAAATGTATCAGAACATTTATCAAAGCCGAGTGGACGTCCATTGTATCAGGTCTGAGCCTTACAGGCAGTCGACGGCGATGTTCGTATTATCTTGTATCGACAATGGTACAAGCTATAAACTGGGTTATACTCGGCATACGGTAAGTAATGATTGGCAATTGCTCAGGGCGTGTTTCAGCATCGTTGAGTAGATTGATACGAGCAATTTTCGATTTCAAGAAAATGTATTGTTAATCTGTTATATAAATATTTCGAATCGTTCGAGTCGATATGAACGGATCAGGTTTTTTTTCATAGAACAAGAAAGTTAAATACTTGTTTATAGAACATTTTCAATAAGCTTTATATATATATATATATATATATATATATATATATATATATACATGGTGTAAAGCCATGCCCTAACTAATTTCCAGATTTATTAATAACGATTCAAGTGCATACAAACATGTTACACAAATTGTCCAGTCTCAGTGAAAATATAAATAGGAAATTAAAAAAAAATGGATTAGAACTTATACGAAAAGATTTCAGAGATATTTTGAAAGAAAAATATGTGTAGTATTAATATTAAAATATTATTATAAAAAAAATATACTGTAGGCTAGAATTTTTGTGTAAATTTTTGAATACGATTAGTATACATACATATATGTATATATATATATATATATATATATATATATATATAATGTATATATGTACATAATATGTTCTTGAATATCTTGTGTCAAATCAATATACTACAAATGTCCATTTGGGAACATACATCAGTTGATTTGACAGTTTGGAATATGTTCATACAGTTTCTTTGACATCAAACACTTTTTGTGACCGTGAGCAACGTTCAGAATAACGAATTTTTTCGAAAAAACCATAAGTCAGTCACTCAGGAGAGCTAACATTTGTTTAAACATCTTGTAAGTCTGGAATCATCCATCAACTCGGTTTTGAAATAACATTTTTACACGAGATTAAAAATTACATAATAAATGTCTATTATGCACACACACACACATATATATATATATATATATATATATATATATATATATATATATATATATATATATACATGAATTACATTTCTTTTTCGTTCAAGCATGAAAAACATGTCAAACGAACCTTCACAAAGAACAATTGTTCACAAATATGAATCTATAAAATATGCACTATTTTATGAGCCCATGTATCTGTGTATTTACATATATATATATATATATATATATATATATATATATATATATATATATATATATATATACACATATACATTTAATTTCTATCATCAATATCCGGTTATAATAGAGCCTAATCATTAATTTACAAAATACATAAACTTTATCAAATATTACATCGATGAACAATTACCTGCTATTATCCGACAATCAGTACAGCATTTATTAATCAGAACTCATTTACAATTACATGCAACTGCTATTTGGCCTATAACGAATAATAATGACATTTATTTCATGAATATAAACATTGATTATTAAGTGTACTTGACATTTAACGAACCCAATTATCTACATTCAACAAATTTCATTTCAATATTAATAGTTAGTAAGATGATCGTAAATATGGATAACGATAGTTGTTCAGTTACACGTAGGAAAAATGTAATTAATTTTCTTTACGTCAGGGCATATCTACATACGTTGAGTTTCATGAAAAATTAAATTGTGACATACACAAAATGTATAAACAATCGAAGACTTGTGAGTATTTACATATATATATATATACATCCATAATAAATTCATGCATACATGTATGGATATTTCCTATACTATTAGATTTAACGTCAAACATTTTTACATTTTAATTAAAATAATAGTTTCAAGCCATAGTTTGTAATATAAAATGTTAATAAAAGATTTTTAAGATTAATTAAAGCTCTTTTTAGAAAAAAAGTTATTTATGATAAAGTAGTTATGTAGTAATACATTTTTTCTGCACATTTTCTTAAATACACTGTGTTTGTACTAAGTTTCGACTCATTTCTTTATACTCGAGAAAGGCAATTAATTAAATTGATGTATGGTATATCTTCAAGTATATCTTCCAAATAAAAAATTAATTAATTGTCATAAATATCACAAATAAATTTTCCACTCGCCCTTAAAACAACAAAGTATTTCTGTTCAAAAATGTACAATAATTGAACACTGGTCATTTTTTTTTACATAACTAGAATCAAAAACGATCAATCTTGAATATTTTCAACAAAAGAGTTGTGTTCTATGGTCAAAATGGACAAGTCAATTAAGTCATAATACTAAAACTCTATTGTGACATTTAATCGAGGTTTAATTTATTTTATGAGACTTAAATCATTTTCAAAATTACTAAAACCATAAGCGCTTTTTTATTTAAACGATTTTTTATTCTCGTATATTACTGAACTGTAGAATTTTACAATAAAAAATACGCTATCAAATTACTTATCTTAAAAGAATTGCGATTATATTTTATAAATAATTACGTCCGTTATAAAGTTTATATTTTTTTTTAATTGTCTTTTCCTCTAATAAAAAGTAATAATTATTTTTTAATTACTGTGAAATACATCCATATGTTACAATATAAAAAAAATATATACATTTATGTGTGTGTATATATATATGTGTATATATATATATATATATATATATATATATATATGCACATATTTATGTATATGACAGCCTCTTCCGACATTATTTTATTTAAAAATGCATGCGTTAGATATAAAACGAACATAAGATACGATGAATAAAATATATTTCATGCATTAAATTCGCAGAAATATCCTACAAACATGTAAGTCGAAGAATTTATATGTTCATGAAATTGAGCTGATAAACTTCATTTTGATAATTTTTTCTAGAAGGAAAAAAATGACCACGATAAGAAGCACAATAAAAGTAACAAACTATATGTGTAATTATTCCACGAATGACTGTAACTACCTGAATTTTTCGTTAAAAATGAAGAAATTAAGTTATGATATAGTCATTTATTATATAATATTTTTTTTCAGCCAAGAAGTATACTCTTTCCTCTATGGATCCTTGTATGCAAATCGCACGTTCATTATGAGGAAGTGAATAATAAAATGTTTAATGTGGAAATGCGAACGTACATTGAAATGATTATTTATGGACATTTTCGTGGACTGTTGTGTTTTTTTTCATACACACGACATATGCATACGTTACATTTTTTCCCCCCGAGTCTCACTAGAACGTCTGACTATTTTCACGGTGTCGTTGCGAAAATTCTTATCAGTACACTGTGTTGCCTTAAGGTTTCAAGTACAAGTTTAATTTTATTTTTAAATATTTTTTGTACATACTGTGACCTTTATGTACTATTATATATCTTGATTTATCTTAATAATTTTTTATACGCTACCTTTTCAGCGTTGTTAAAATAATGAAACAAAAATTTAATACAATCCGGTAAAAAAGTTATGTGTTTCATTATAAATATATATTTATTGCTGAAAAGAGTTATTAACTTTTGTAAATAAAAGTCAATGTGAGAATAAACGACATATAAATGCTGTTATTTTCAAATTAGATTTCATATTTTATAAATAAACATATCAAAGAACTTAATTTATTATATCTTGTATTTTTATAATTTCGTTTAAATTAATTTAAGATCATTTTATCAAATATAATAAAATCTTTATACATACATAAATATATATATATATATATATATACACTGTATTTTTTTTACTAATTTTCACAAAATTACTTTCTTTCGTTTTGATATTAAACGGAATTTATTTAAATTATTCCAAAAATTAAATTAAATTAGACCAAAAATAATTTTCTACTAATAAAATTTTATTCACTTCAACAATTCTATTTAAATATTATTTTTAAAACAGTTTACAAGATATTTTTGAACAGGAAAGCATTTTATTAAGGATTAAATCTCCTTTTATTCATATTTAAACATTGAAAAATCCTTTTTATAAAATGGAATTGAAAAAGAACTCGAATGATAAAAAAATGTTTCTTTTTTTAAATGTAAATAAGTTATTTTGAAACTAATAATTTTACAGTATAAATTTTAGGTTAAATCTTTTCTGATTTTTTTGTACAAAATGTATTTAAGTATAACTATATAAATCTTGATTAAGTAAAATATTTTTTTTAAACTAGAATGTTTAAGTTAAAGTTGTATTATTATTTTATTTATTAACAGACATATATAATAAATTTTATTTACTTTTAAGGAATTGGAGATATAAAATTATAAATAATGAGAGTATATTCTACAAAATCAAAGTTGAAAGAATTTTTGAAGCACAGTTTTATATTTTTCTTTTGTAAAAAATAAGTTTTTTTGCATAGATCTATTATTTTTTAAAGATTTTCAAGTAGAATATAATACAAACAAATAAAAAAAAAATTAAATTTAGAGCAAAAATATAAATGAATGTAAATATTCTATAAATAAATCTGTTTTATTTATTAGTACGTTTTTTGTTCAGTGTTATCTTGTATCCATAAAATTTATTGTTTTAATTCAGGTCTTAGCAAGAACAGAAAATTATTTTTAAATTAAATGTAGAATATATATATATATATATATATATATATATGTGTGTGTGTATTATAAATAATGGAAAATAGTAGTATGTAATATACCTAGTAGCACAAGTGAAGAAGTTTAAATAAACATGTATTTTTTATGAACTTCTTCGTCGCGATGTTTGTTTAAACGCAACGTCGTTGAATTTCAATTAATATCTTTATTGAAATACTAAAACTGAAATCTCGATGTAGTACATAGCATATGCACTGTCTGTGCAATATGGAAATGAATGCATTGTTCACTGTATAGAACTAGAAACGACTGTTAAGGTTAATAATGGCAGACGTACATATCGTATGCATATGACATGTAGACAAGAGGTTAGGATCTGTACGCGCCGTTGTAGCACCGATTCTCGAACGCCCGTCCCTTCGGCCACGTCTCGCGAATTCTAGATAAAGACGCGGGCGACGGCAGTAGCCGGGTTTCAAATAGACGTGGGCTATTTTGTTTCACAACTCAACGCTGAAAGCAAAGTTACAGCGGATACCGACTACAAAGGCGAAATATAATATTCGTGCATACCGCAGCAACAGCCGACTACACACCGGGTTGTGTAGATTTTGTATGAAAAGTATTTAAAATTATCATACATGAAAGGAATGCTTCTCTCTCGGAATACTTCTCTTGGAAATGCTTTATTTGTTCTCGTGTTTGGAAAACTTGGAAACGTGATCTTCTCCATAACCATATCGAATTTCATATTTCTTTTAAGGAATGCACACACACAGACAAGAGAATCAGGTCATTGCTGTATATCGCTTTTATTGCTCTTTTGTTAAAAACATATTACACTGATATTATCGAATCGAATTTTATCTCTTCACATGTACAAGGACTATCGAGCACTCTCATCACTCACAAACTTCAACAAACTTTTCTCAATACACCGCTAATATTATCTTATATACCAAAACAAACTACTATCATGCCAAATTTGGCTCTTAAAATCCAATAATAATATTAATATAATAACAATGTACATATATATATATATATATTCTTGGTTAAATCATAAAGAAAAAAAATATTTCTAACCTATTTATAATTAAATGTAATGATGTAAATCTGTATATAGTTATTGCAGAAATTAAAAGAAAATTTTAGTTTTTTTCCCCGATATTTAATCATTATTGTCTAATATTCAGAACAAGAAGAAATAAATTAAACAATTTGACACATTCCATAGCAAAAAAATGAATCTAAGAATAAAAAAATTAAAAGCAATTTGAATATTTTGTTACTTCGAAAGTTTACTTTTCTTATCACTTGTGCTAAGTTGATTAATGTTATCATTATAAAATAAATCCCCTTTTAACGTCCACTAATTAAAAATATACAGTAGGAATATTTTCTGTAACTACTCTTATCTTGAAACGTTTCTAAAATAAAATAACACATTTCACGATTTTATTGTAATCATGCATCTATATATTCATATTTATCTATCTATCAACATGTACATACAAACATATATATATATATATATATATATATACATATATATATATAGAGAGAGATAGAGATTTTTGTGATTGTGCGAGTATATGTGTTTGCTTATAATGAAAACTCACCAAAATAAAAATTATCTTTATCAAGCCTTTCAGAGAAAACACTGAAATGCAGAGAATGAAATGATGTATTTACTAGAAAGGCTTTGAGAAACCATTCCAGTATTTCCTGTAGAAGTCAAGAAAACTACGAAAGATCTCAGCTGAAACGGTCGGCCGAGAACCGGATGTAAACTCTCTTTCCTACTTTCGAAATTGCCTTACAACAGTCTACACTACTCTACTCTATCATTGTTGTGACCATATACACATAAATACAAATGTACGAATACACACACACACACACATATATATATATATATATATATATATATATATATATACATATACATAGTTACAATGCCTTAATGAAAACTGTTAAATCTTTTATAACGGTGTTCCTAAAAAAATATTTTAATAATCCAAAAAATCTACATTATTAGAATTTAAAACCGTAATCATATCATTTTCTTAAATATGGATTTAATAAAATATAAATTTCTTGATATATTTAATTTTTTATTTTTTTCTAAATTTTTTAATAATTGTTCCTTTCACTGTATTTATTGTTCAATTATTTACTTAATATTTTACTATCAGACAGTAGAATTAATACTCCGATTCATATATGTGAAAGAATAAATTCTTTAAAAACATTAATGACTGTTTCTAGTGACATTTTTCCTCTTGAGTCACTAAAATTGGTTTCTACGACTAGTTGCAACATATGTGCTCTTTTCAATTATATTTGTTACCTAAATCTATTTTAAGAGAGTCTCACACCTGAATATGTTATAAATTATAATTAGTAGAAAACAGGAGTTTAAGTGATTCAAAGTACAAATTCCACTAAAAATATACATCAAAAGAATCACAAGTATAAAAATCAATCAAATTTAAAATGTTAATTTTTAAACAAATGATTAAATCTTTATTAACACACATAGTATATATATTTATACATAAAGTATGTGAATTTATAAAAAAAATTAAAAAAGTACCAAAATAAAATACTCAGAAATACTTAGAAGAAAGTTTAACTTAAACTTCAATAAATTTTACTGGATATCCTTAGAACCAAACTCAAATATTGTTTTATAACATTTTATATTAAACTAATATACAGGCAAGGGAAATAATTATAGAAAATGCATCTAAAATGCTTACTTTGGACATTGAATAAAAATCTATAAAAAAATGAGAAAGAAGTCAGAAAATATCAAAGAGAAAAATGTAAAGAAACTACTTGAAAACGAAATATTGTAAGAAATACACTGATTATATCTTCAGATAACTTAATACTGAAATCTGAAACTCTTCTGTGGTTTTTATATATTTTTTATTGATGAATGTGTTTTCTTTTGGTACATAAAATATTAAAAAGTTAAATTACTTATCTGTTCTTAACGTATCTCTATTTTATTTCTTTTAAAATTTTCTACAATTTTTAGATTAGTTCTGTTATTTATTGTTCTATCAATGTTATTTTTATTTTGTTTCGTACTAAATCAGAAAGATTATTTTTATTACATCAAAGAGAACAATACAGCAAAATTTTTGACAATTCTATCAATATATTAAATGTTTAAAATAATATTTTAGAGATTTCCTTATTTATCAAGTGAACTATCTCCATTTTCGCGACAACACTATTCCCACATACCTAAATTATTTAACAAACCACCGAAAAAAATCTTCCAGACGCAGAACAACGTCAGAACGAAACAAAAAAAAATAAGACAATTCTGTCGAGAGGACGTTTCGTAGGCGGGGCGTTGCAAACGTACCGTCATCAAATAATATCGCGTGCATAATTTAAAATTATATCAACTCGGAACGAGTTCAAACATCGTCACAGGAACGCCAGTGTCTTCCGCAACAGTGAACACAATTCAATCAAATATGAAACAGCTCAAACCCACTTTTCGTTATTTTACGCCATAATATATCCGAAGACGTGAATCGATCTCGCGACCGACGCCGTTCTATGCAAGCAGGTGCAAGACATAGCATCGAACCGAGCACGAGGCAGAAGTAGGGGTGTGTTACCGGCGAACCGGCAATGAATGTAAACGGTTTCACAATTTATCAGCGAAAATAGGACACACTCATATACCTATATAGAAATGTTGTATTGCCTTTTTCACATTGAGCTCAATGTTAAAGTAATATTATATCAACATGTGATATATATATATATATATATATATATATATATATATATATATATATATATGTATATGTATATGTTTATGTATATGTATATGTATCAATCATAACACAAAACTGAATTCATATTTTATTAAAATTTGTATATTTTATCTTCATTAAACATTAAAGTGTATGTCTTATTGTATCTTATTGACATTTAATTCTACAAAAACGTCAATCTTTATAAAAATCTATGAAACTATGTCATATTTTTTTTAAAAAAAAATCTAACATAATGACACACGTCTGTGTCACTGACCTTACACTTGTCAATTCAAACATAAATGATTTGGTTTCGTACATAAAACAGACAGTCTAGACAAGTAATTGTAGCTTGAAACATAAATGATCGTGATTTCAAAATCATAATGATTAATAATTAGTATTGCGTGTGTGAAATGATTCGACCGATAGATACAAATTTTAAGTTAAAATGTATAATGGATCTATAATCTTTCATTGACCTTTCAATTAAATTGAATTTATAATTTTATCTACAATATTGTGATTGAAAGGAATTGTTATTGCATCATTTTTTTTATTATATAGGAACATTTATAATAAATAAATGTTTTCTTTATTTATTTATTTAGAGAATTCTTTAAATGATTGTATTAAATATAATATTTTTTTAAACTAGAATGTTTTAGTTAAAGTCACATTATTATTTTATTTATTAACAGACATATATAATAAATTTTATTTACATTTAAGGAATTGTAGATATAAAATTATAAGTAATGAGAGTATATTCTACAAAATCACAGTTGAAAGAATTTTTGAAGCACAATTTTATATTTTTCTTTTGTAAAAAATAAGTTTTTTTGCATAGATCTATTATTTTTTAAAGATTTTCAAGTAGAATATAATACAAACAAATAAAAAAAATATATTTTAAAGATTGAGAAATCATAATTTTTTGTTTTATAATTCAATTTTATATTTTAGAAAAAAATTTATAAATAAAAATTTAGCGTTCTTTTTAAATAAACTAACAATCATTTCTATAAAATAAGAGTTTGACTATAAAACAAAACCAAATTTATGATTAAAAACGTGAGTTTTGAGAAATAAATTCCGTTTTATGTTCAGGTGAAAAATTTCAAATTTGCAAAAATGAATTTCGACTAAAAAATTTGAACATTATCACAAATTAAAAATGTTTTTTAATGGAAATTGATTATTTAGAGTATATATATTCGATTTATAATGAAAAATTAATGAAATTCTAATTTTTATTTTTTGGTCTAAAAATTACCACGACTACTAGTATGTAAAATTTGATGAAAAATCAAGATTTTTCTAAATCGATTTTTTTGTCACAATTTCGTCTAATTAACATTGAAAATGACTAAACATTGTCAAAAAACGCAAAATTTTACTTATTAAACTATAATTAAGGATAATAAAACGTAATATTCAAATTTTAATTATTTTGTCTAAAAATGTGTACTGAAGTGTAAAAAAATTTATAAATAAAAATGTAGCGTTCTTTTTAATTAAACTAACAATATTTTCTATATAATAAGAGTTTGACTATAAAACAAAACCAAATTCATGACTAAAAACGTGAGTTTTGAAAAATTAATTCAGTTTTATGTTCAGGTGAAAAATTTCAAATTTGCAAAAATGAATGTTGACTAAAAAAATTGAACATTATCCCAAATTAAAAATGTTTTTTGAGGGAAATTGGTTAGGTACAGTATAAACATTCGATCTATAATGAAAACTCAATGAAATTCTAATTTTTATTTTTTGGCCTAAAAATTACCACGACTACTAGTATGCAAAATTTGATGAAAAATCAAGATTTTTCAAAATTGATTTTTTTATTAGAAATTCTTCTAATTAACATTGAAAATGATTAACCATTGGTAAAAAATTCAATAGATCACTTATTAAGTCATAATATAAGATAAAAGTTCGGATTTTTGTAATTTCTTCATTATTCTGCTCAAAACTGTTTACTAACATATAAAAGGGTTTATATATAAAAATTAAAAATTATTTTTGAATAAATTACCATTATTTTATATAAAATATAAGTTTGACTATAAAACAGAGCCAAATTCAAAATTTAAAAACAACAATGAAATTCTAACTTTAATTTTTTACCTAAAAATTACTGAGTACTAGTATACAAAATTTGATGAAAAATTACAGATATTAAAAACTGATTTTGTTAAATCATAAATTTATTAATATAACATTGAACTTGACTAAACATTTACAAAAAGAATATTAGTTTACCTATTAAGCTATAAGATGTGCTTAAAATGTATGTACTTTAAATAATAAGCTCACATTGAGTAAAATTTATTGTTTTTTTTAATTGATATAAAATAATTCCATTAAATATTAAATAATTTCTAATGTATCTATAATACCCTTATACAAACATATCTTTACTTACAAAGTACATTTTTCGATTTATAAGAAACAAATTTTGATTTTTAGAATTGCAAACGTTAAACCAGAATGTAAATTATTTACATTATCCAGTTTAACAAAGAATGCCCTTTGTTTCAAATGACATTTAAAAAATACTTAGAAGTCAGGCAAAAAAATCACAAATATCAAACCGGGAATAATAAAATAATCAGCAAGAATTTAAATAAAAATGGAATTAAATAATTTATGAATTAAATTAAATAAATACAGATTAAAATCGTTCATTATTTTTAATACTTTGTTTCTTAAACAAACTTGTTATCAATAAATAAAATAATACAAAAAAACTTATCACATTTCAAAGCTCAAAATGTGTTAATTGCATTTCAATGCTTGTTCATCTAAAAAACTGTATTAATTACACATATATTATTATAAAAAATAAATAAATTTGATCAGATTTGTAAATGACATATCAGAGAGCAAAATATTGAAAATTATATACAATTTGATGGATTAATTAAAAAATATTTTATAAAAATTTCCACTCTACTGAAGTATTTAATGTTTTATTCATTTCAATGAACAGAATATATTTTTTTTGCAAATTCATTCAATTAAATATATATTTTAAACATAGGAACTCTATTAAAATATTTATATGTATTAATTAATATAAATATTTGGTTAATTAATGAATGGTGCATACAGAAAAAAATATTTTAATTTAATACAATCAATCATTATTTAAACATTAGGGGTTTCATTTTAATATTTAGCTTTAAAAAGGTATTTTATTTTATTCAATAAAAAAAAACGCAAAAATAAATTTTTAATTTGAACTCTTTTCAAAGTTCTATAATAATCCCATATATTTATATTTTACAGTCACGAAACTTTATAAAAACGAACAGTCCGAATCAGTAAGACTAATAAATTATGATTAATTATACATTTCGGTCGAAAATCTTCAAAGAACTAGTGCTGTGCAGTGCGCGAATATCACTCACAAAAAAGTCTCGTTGTATATTTACCTCAGTATTAACATTACTCGAGCATTCGCGTCATTTCGATAGAGACATAAGAGTAGCTCACCAACGCGCGACAAAATCGAAGAAAATCGCATTAGTGGAACTAAATTGAAAAGTTTGATAAAGCGGCGAACTGAATGTGAACTCTGTTATGTTTGCTTTTGAAACATTTATTGGTTCTTCCCTTGTACAGTGAGTACACTCTTATATGTTCGTATGGTCGACTGAACACATTTGAAAGAAACTATTTTCCGATCTGTTATTCATTATTTAATCTTACTTTCTATACTTGAATATTCATTAACGAAGTATTTTCAATAAAAGTTATTTCCAACTTGTATTAACAATTTAATTTACACAAACTCGTTTATATATATATATATATATATATATATATATATATACCAAGAGAGAAAGAGAGAGAGAGTAGTATTCACTTATAATTACTTCTGTTATAACAACTTTTCCATTATAACAACAGAAATCAGATTTAAGTTAATTTCTCATTCATTTTCAATGAAAACCATCTCGATTACAGCTATTGAAAATTCAGAGCCAAAAGCGGGTATAAAAACTTATTTTTTGATTATGCCTATGAGAAAAAATCGACTATAACGACAAATTTATATATATAATAAGTTAGAATTAAGAAAAATCTCATGAGAAGAAACATAAAAAGTTTTCTAATTGAATTCTTCTCTCATTTCAGAAATTCACAAATATTTCCTAACAAATGTGAATTTCAAACCTTTCTCTCTTTTACTCCACTTCTCTCTCTCTATATATAATATCTATTTATATACATATGTATATATATATATATATATATATATGTATATATATATATATGTATATGATAGCCTATTTAAAAAAAAATAATAGTATGGTATTTAAAAAGCTTTAAAAAATTATTTCTAATTTTTCACAAGTATGTGTAACTTTTTCTGATATTTTATATAAAATACTGTCAAAAAAATATTCTAATTTGTAAAGAAAAAAAGAATGATCATTTTTAGTGATATAAAATAATCTTACCAATAACAGACAATATAAAATCAATTCATTCAATTCTTACCTGAAACAAAAAGAAAAGAAGAAATATTATTAAAAATGTATAGATATTCAATAGACAAACATTTTAAATGAAATCACGAGTAAAATTACTGAATAAACAAACGCCTTATACAATACTTAAAGCTACATTTCGAATAATCGAACCATTTCAGACACTGACCACGACCTTGCCCCATCTATCCTGTACCTCAAAGCTCCGGTAACGTACAGGATGCCTTTATGACATATTCATTATAATTATCTGCAGGTCTGACGTACGTATCAAACAGCATACTGAACGAATCACTCTAGTAGAAAATGTGGGTAAACTACCTTTCTGGAAGTCATTAATTAATTTAAAAGTGTGACTCTTTAACAGCATCATTTATTTAAATGTCAGCAGATATTAGTGAATTAGAAAACGGTGTCTTTAGACACTCCGTCGGTGACAGTGCACTGTTTGATGACATTAATCATCTGTTCGGTAATTAAACGGCGATTATTTCGTAAGAATTATATTCATAAATTATTATTATGTACATTTTTAAGGGTTGTCTCTTTTGAGATATAGAAGACATTACCTAAATTAACTATCCACATCATATATATATATGACCCACTTAAGTATACAAAGAGATATTTTTTTCTATAAATTTCACCATCATTTATAACCAAATAAAAAATATTTTAGTATAATTTCATTTCCTAGGATATAAACAAATATGTACATCTTCATTTCAAATTAGTATTTTAAACAAAATTATTTTTTTACATAATTCTTTGCACAAATATACTAAAGAGAAAAATAGAAATATATTAAGGAAACTTTTTTATATGCATCCATAAATATATATATATATATATATATATATATATATATATATATATATCCACTATTAAAAAAAATATCAAGCCATCTTTACGTACATTAATCACATATGTTAAGACGACGGAAGATATCTAACATTAAAGTAAGTTTGTCATTTCGAGTAAGACTAAAAAATTCACCCATCTGTACGTTAACGAGTATCACATTAAGAGTTCTACTGTTGTCCTTGTACTATTTAATATATAAAAATATATATATATATATATATATATGTATATATATATATATATATATATATATATATATATGATACGAATTATAATGATGTTCATTGTTCTTATGTTACTTCAGTGCTTAACTTTTCTCTCAAATTTAGTTGGACAACTGAGTTGATAAGTTAGACTAACAGCAGCAAAGGTTTAACCACATCCAGCACGTTTCTTGACTCTAGCAATGAATTTGTAGCTTAAAGCTTGTATAAGTGAATATCAGAGATAATTAAATTTACGTTCAAGTAATTTTATGTACATATATATATATATTTATATATATATATATATATGTACGTGTGTGTATACTATTTCATATCTCTAATAACTTGGTTAATGAATTACATGGGACTACAACTAAGGTCATAAAGTTGACCAACCATATTTAAATTAACTTCCATGATGCTATTTACAAGCGTAAAAATGTTTATCATTTTAATTATTGATCATAAACCTGTAGTCAAATTATGATCCTTTTATTTTTCAGTTCTAATGTTTTTCTATTTTAAATATACTGATAAATGTAATAGGTTATATTGAATGATAAACTGAAACTAATCAAACTTGACCTTAAAAATGAAAAACTAGCAAACGGAGAAATGATATGGTGACAAAAATATAAAAATGCAATATTATATCACTGCATTTTTAACTTTCAAATTGTAATTAACCCATCAGTATGGAATATAATATTCGACTGTAAATAATACCAGTACTTTAAAATAAAATATAATTAATATAGGACTAAGTCCTCATTTCCAAAGAAAATAGTGTAAGAACATGTTTTTTTTTCTTAAAAAAAGAAGATGTTAAAATGTGATTACACATAAGAATTCAAATAATTTTGACAAAACAATATTTTTCTCTGTGAGAGATTAAAAAAAAGCCCATATAAAGGAACTGCATTGGTAAAATACCTAGTCTTGATTGGACAATACGTATTAATATAATAAAAAGAGATGAAAACTCTTGAGGTCAATAAAATATTTAAAATACTATGATCTGATATTAGAATTCACAGGGTTCGTGGGTGATCTGTAAGAAAACAGGCAGAAAACAGTTGGAATATTTTATATTTACAATCAAAAACATTAGGCAATTAATAAATGTGCTTGTGTCATATATGAATATATCTTAGTAAATTATTTAAAAATTTTATCTCTGAAAGTGAGCTTTTTTCAGATCTCTGTGTAAAACAATAAATTAGTATATATATATATATATATATATATACATATATGTACATATAGAGAGAGACAGAAAGAGAGAGAGAAATAGATAGATAGATAGATAGAATAGTATGTAGGACAATAAATTTATTTTTTTTTATTTATTAAATTTACGACTAGTATAATTTGTAAAAATGTGTTGTATTACAAAACACAATATATTTCTGTATATATCACTATTACGTGAATTTCTTTCGAGGCAAGTCCTAATACAAGAAGTATATAAATATTTTCCACTACATAACTGTCGTCGAGTTAAAAAAAGATTATAAACGTTTTCTAAACGAGTCAAAGAAAAAATAAGCGAAACGCAAGCGAGCAGCAGCAGCAGCGAACGTGTCCTCGCAATAACACACACACACACATACAAGATCAAATTAAGAACCGCAAACGTCTTTGGAATTTAACAAGTTTTTACGTCTCGTTTAAACACTACATTACGGACCTATTAAAAGCATAAAATATTAATAAAATAAATTACGTCACGACGCAATAATTCGTGCGCTGCGTGCGGAGATCGTCTCAACGACGTCGACCGACGCTGCTTTCACGGGCGCCGCCGCAACGACGGCCACACTTCTTCGCCGCATTGGGATATTTCACATGAAAAATGTCGACGGGACACAAAACACCAGATGCACGCCATGATACGGGACACTGTCGCCGTCTTTGATTTACTTGTGTGAACAAGTTACATGCATGTTGCATTCGTGGACCACTGGCGAACTTCGGCCAAGTTCGAAGCGCTTGTCGACGACTTTAACATGTAAATAGTTCGTCGTGTACGTGCGGGTTACAGTTCTAGTCACGCTTTTGTTAAACGTTGACCGTACTCACTCAATGCCTTCCAATTTGTAATGACAATGATTATGATGCGTGTCAGTATTTGGCGTGCATGCACAATTACGCTGGAACAGCGGCATATTTAAAATATACTCCGTGGAAATTTATTTAATAGGCGTTTTTAATTTTTTTCACTTGTTTACATAATTTTAAACCTCAGTTAATCAACCAGTAACGACAGACATTATACAGATTGATATTTTTACATGAAATTGTTTCATGCAAATTAATACACGTGTTATCTGGTGAAAACAAACTATTTTTTTTTACAAAAAACACATTCTTGTAATTAATTTTTAATTAAATTTATTAAGATATTCAATACTTCTATCTAATTTTAAATAAGTGTATTAAAAGTAATGAAAATCAATCACTTTTAACAAATTATTAAAACCGAAAAATATTTTTTGTTCTATATTTCAAATATGCCATCTTTTTATAAACGTATAATTTTTGTTCCACTTAGATATTTCAAGAATTAGCTAAATAATATATTTCGAAGTAATCTCTGTTAAGAGATTATAATTAACTTATTATAGGATCTATATAATCTATTCTTCATAACAATAAAATTTCCACAACCTGTATAGAAACAAAAATATAAAAATAAATGATATAAAAATCGATTATTGTGAACTCAATCGTCAATAAACAACTTTAAAGCAGTTTTTTTTCTTAATGCAATGTTTAAAAACTCTGTTGTCAATAATAACTGAACTGTTTACTAGATTAGTTTTTTTAATTTAGAGAATATATTCATCATAACAGTATTTAAAGCTTAAGTTAAAAGTTTCAACATCTCATCTAAAATTTTTTTACTCAAAAAATTGAGAATAACTTAAGTGATAAATCTAACAAATTTGTTCAATTTGTCATTATTTTTTGATTTTTTATTATTATTTTAATTCAAGTAGTCAACAAACTGTATATAATATAAAAATAATAGATTTTTTTTTATTTTATCGATCTATTTATCCACGATGCTGCTTAAGAATGATGAAATCGTCAAGGCATTGATAAACTCTTATTATTTTGATTTTTATTAGTATTTCAAGTTATTTTTGATAACCCTAATAAATAAGATTGTAACATTCCCAAATGATTTTTTGTCCCACAAACCATAAAATCTTTTTACTCAAAAATGTATAATAAATAACTGTTGGACATTTTTAATTGTTTAAACAGCGATGCTATTATGTTTAGAGCACTGAAGTACATAAAAATCTGAAATTTATGAAAAGTGAACTTGAAGAGTATTAGAACTGTTTTGTGACACATTTTTAATTCATAAAAATATAAAATATTTATCAATTATAATTTTGTTTAATCTTGAAAATTGATCTTTTGTATTCATTCACGTCTTGTGTTTTTTTTAAAAAAAATAAATACAAGTATAAATTTTAATATCTCGATTCAATTTTCTAGTTTGTGAAATATAATAAATAACAATTCAATTGTACTTCAGTTATGAAATATTAATAATTCGATTTCGAACTATGTTGTCAAACTAAAATATTAACAATTGTCAATATCCATTCTTTCATTTCAATTGAAACGAAACAATTTTAATAGCAACCCCATCGATAAAATTATTATAATGTATTTCTATAGCCACATCAGACACATTCAATTATTATTAACGCGTTTTTTTTACAGCAGACAATCGAGAATGTTGCTGACTCATCGTATAACAATACAATAAAAATGCATTGACCGTAACTTGTCAGATACATCATCATCGATGCTGATATTTCAAATTGAAAAATCAATATTTACCGCACGTTCCTCTATTAAATATTATCGTTCATGTAATAAAGCAGAATGTAATTCCCGTCAATACCCCGGGCACCAGTAATCGTTAAGTTATTTGACCAATGCTCAGGTCACTCCATTACACTGTATATCCCCCTCACGACTCCTGGGAATGCCCGCCACTACGTCGCTGTACGGAATACCATTTCATTATTTCTCGTTATTTTATTTATTGTTAACGTACACTGTGTACACAAACACACCTGGTGCTCCGCGATTACATCTAATCGAGTTTTTTTTTCTTCTCCTCCGTACATGTTTGTAAACGCTCCACGTACTCATACTAGACGCCACTGCATGCATCGTCTGATGATATATTGATAACGCTGTAGCTTCTGGGTTGGTGTCGACAAATTAATTGTTACAATTGAGAATGTGAGTTCGTACGATATAGAAATGGTTAAATGTAGCCATTTAACTTTCACGACATTCGCTAAGGACGTAATTAAATGATATTTTTCAAAGCCAATTCAAATAAAGGCTTGCTTTCATACAAATAACATACAATTAAATGAATTTGTCTATACTTAAAAAGAATAAAAGAAATTCTTAATCATCTGACTGACGAATAAAAGTAAAGAGTTTTTTAATACAGATGCAATTTTTAAGAGGTTATATTTCACAGATGTCAATTTTTTTAAGATTTATTAAGTTTTAACATTGTCATTTACAGTTATTGCTTCGAATACAAAAAAACAATCCATTGAAATAACATAATTGTATCTTGAAAATGATTATTCTATAGAAAATACATTTCTTAAATTACAGGATATTTACTCGTCCATGTGAATCGACAATTTTTAGATTAATGGGTAAATTTGAAGAGACTGGATCGGTTAATGATAAAGAAAGATCAACACGTGTTCATAGTGCTTGTTCTGAAGAAAACATTGATGAGAAAGTTTCAGAAGCGCTAGAAATGTCAATTCCACGACGTTCACAACAATTGGGTGTTTCAAAAACGACCATGTGGTGTATTTTGCATAATTATTTATTGATGAAGACTTATAAGATTCAATTAACACAAGAATTTAAGCCAGAAGACTATCACTGGGTCGGAGATATGTTAATTGGATACAGGAATAAGAACACGTTTTTTCTGAAAAAGACATCTTTAGCAATGAGGCTCATTTCAAACACAGTTGGAATACTTTCTTTAGGATCACGTCAAAGGACAGGTGTATGCAGTGGAACGTTATTCTATGGGCAAAAAGGGAAATTGCCTGGGACCCCAAACCAATCTTTTATGAACTTATTACTATAGTATAAGATCGAATATGGGGCCCCATAATTCAAAGTTTCCTGTACCCAATGAAGCTATAACACACCACTGAGTATAAGCCAATAATTCTAAAATCATTTAGAATCTAAAAAATGAAATCTGAAGAGTACTTGCTGAGATAGAGCTCAAGTTATATACGAATGTGATTGAAAATTTTAATAAAAAATGGTTCCTTGTAAGACAGCACGCGGCGGTCACACACACTATTATTTTTCATTTATGAATGGCACACTCCCAACTATTATTTATAATAAAGAAACTTGAAATTTCAGTGCAAATTCTGTGTTTTATTTCAAATTAAAAAAATGTGTCTCTATTGGAAAACCATGTATATAAATAAAAAAAATTACCTCTATGTCTAATTACAAACTACGACAGACATCCTGACACAATCACTTAAATCGAAATAAAGGATATTCATTCTTTTGAAAAACATTATCAATGACTGAAGTACTGTCACCCTCCAGCCGGACTACGAATAAAGTATTTAACTGACAAATGAAAATTTCAACTTTGTAAATTTTTCATTAAAAGGAACACATCTGCATATTTTATCTTAAACTACACGCATATAAAAAAAATGAAAACATAACAGTCTGTTAAAATTAGCATATGTACAGTATTTTAATTACTTAATGTTCGAGAAACATTATGTCGTTTATATAAAACGGAGCTTTTTTTTAGCAGACTCGATATCGCAATGCATCCTACGACACACGCAGCAGACATTCAGCATCGATCGCGTGCGTTAACCACAGACACAGACAAGCCACACGCACATACGAGTTCGGAGGTTAATGTAGTCTACACAGAAATCTGCATTCATTCAGAAACTCGTTGTCGATTTCAGAGCTCGAATAATATTTCGGCTCTATGTGTTAATAACCAAATGCGAGGAGATTAAATACAATTAGCAAATTGTATTATGGGACTTTTTTTTTACTGATCAATCCTACAATACGAATATTAACATTTATACTTCTATTTTTTTTAATTTAGATGAATTTTATTTTGATTAACTCAATTTCAG
Organism: Acanthacorydalis orientalis; assembly: GCA_034766995.1. Taxonomy (NCBI): domain Eukaryota; kingdom Metazoa; phylum Arthropoda; class Insecta; order Megaloptera; family Corydalidae; genus Acanthacorydalis; species Acanthacorydalis orientalis. Next base: position 32,010,295 of record CM068321.1, on the reverse strand, counting down.
TTATAGATTCATTTTTTAAAAAAATATTTCTTACTACAAAGTTGATTTTTATATTTAAAAAATATCTAGTTAAGCGTTAAATATATTTTATAATTGTTATCAAAAAATAATAGAATTAGAATTCAAATTAATCTTCGAAATTCAATTAAATAAATATATTAATTAATTTCAAAATTAACTTTTCCAACAACTAGTGTTTATGTATTTGAATTAATCAAAATAACCTCACTGTCGTTTCAAAACGAGATACTTTAAATCATTTTTTGATTTAAGAATTCTTTTTTAACTTATGTGGATTTTATGTAAAGATTTAAACAGTAAATTCGAAGAATTTTGCTTATTTTTTCCTAGATTTTTCGGATAATGCATTTAGTTTGAAAAACAGTCAGTGCCTGCCGGTCTTTATATCTAAATTTTGAACTCATTCTTCGATTCATGCATTGTTTATCTAATTCAATCAATTTAAAGTTTCTAATGAGATATTTTTTAAAAAATTAATTTATAAATATAACCTGATGTTATATATCAATTAATGTCGATAAATAAACTATATTTTTAAGAAGTCGAATTGAGAAAGGAGTTTTTAGATTTCCTTAAAATACAGTTCTAGCTTTGTGATTAAACTCATGTTCACATATGAATTTTTTTCAGCTCACAAACCAAAAAAAAAACTATTTCTGTTTAAAAATGTTTAAGAAATTATTGATGATTGTTGGTTATACATATTTCAACGGAAACTGTATCATCTTCGAAGCACTAAAGTATAAGAAAAGATCTTCTGCAAGAATTAAAAATAATCAAAGTATTTTTAATAATAAAAACATGTTTATGATTGTGAGGTGGAAAAAGAATTCATTTGTGAAAGTGTTTACGTTTTCATATTAAATATATATGATACATTTATTTTTATATTAATATAAAAGAGATTTATATATATATATATATATATACTTATATACCTTCATGTAATATAAAAGTAGGATAATTAGAATTAACGCTGAATTTTGAATAGAAACTGGTGAAATTTCTCACCGATCTGTCAGATTGTATGTAAATGATTTTTGATAAGTTGTGTTTTGAATCAGATTTGTAGAAATTAACAATTCGCACGACAATGTCAAAACCCACATTTGATTTTCAGCCATGAAATATAAATAAGTTTCCCGGATTACACATAATTTATGTCAGAAAATATATAAGTGAAGTTTATCTTCGTTTCGAATACATTTTACAGAATTTTCAACTTGATTACATTTATTTATTCACATTTCTTTTCAACTCACTTAAATTATTCACACGTTCTCGAATTCGATTTTCATAAACATTATATAACAGTAAAATATTTTGAAAATAAATCACGACGAAATTTTCATTTCTATAAAAAAGGAAAACTTCTCGTTACCGTTGTATCTCCGTATATGGTCTTGTGTATATATTTATATATATATATATATATATATATATATATATATATATATATATATATATATATATATGTATGTATATACATACAGTAAATATAAACTTTGTGTTGTGGCCTCTAGTAAGCCTTTTTCCCTGGGTCGTTATCAAGCTCCGGTCTCGGTCCTCTTAAACCCCCCAAGTGAAGCGGCTCCGCGGAAAATAGCGCCGCCGGTGTTGCGTCACCGGCGGGAGGGCGGAGACGGTAGAAGCTGCTGGTAGCCTCCAGAGACCTTCTCATCACGAGGCCACTGAAGCGCGCGCCCTCTATCTACTCTCGATGCGCGACGTTGTGTACGTTCGAATCATGTTGCGTATAGATAAAAACGAACAACGTTCGTTCCGTCATGTTGGAACAGGACAGGAACACAGTTCGAACGGCTGCGAACACTCGTGGGTAACTCAATCCGCGCGGACTAAAACTTTGTGTGCTGTTCGCTTGAGAAATGTGTAAGCTTTATTAGGCCGTGGCCACACCGGACATGACTGCGACACGACATACCCATAAAACTTGCGAACAAAGAAGTAAATCTATTAGCAAAAGAAATAAATTGGAAATGATGTAAGGATTTTCTAACTATTCGACGAAGTGTTCGCCGTTGTTTGTACGTTGTTGCGTGGGTAAAATACTCAGATGTATTTATGTTTATATTAGTTCATTGTTGTCAGATAGAAAAGATACAATAAATTATCAGAGTTGTTTATTTGCCCGCTAACTCGTTTTTTTTTCAACGATCTTAATATTTTCTCTCTTATTTACATACAAACAGGATCTATATACACATTTAAAAAAAATATTTATATTTATTTACAACTAAATCTGGTATTATCAGATTATATTTTTTATTAAGATTGGTATAAAAAAAATTACAATAAAAATATGAAACAATAAACGCATCAGTATAAAAAATCGTCATATAAATTTGATATCTCAATTTAAACACAAACTATTATTAATATGGAATTAATTATTCATTTATTATTATTTTTTATAAATTAAGTAAACATTATATATATTCAGAATGAGAGAAAGATATTTATTAATGTAATAAAATAAAAATTTATAAAAATTAACATAAAATATAATGTTAAAATGTGTAACAATTTTTTTATTCTAAGCTTCAACGACTAGAATATTTCGAATAAAATTCTTATCAGTTTTACACTGAAATCGTATTCCCTCTTTTGTTCTACACCATGAAACAGACCACTGATCATGTGACTGATATCAACCAATAAGGACACGAATAAAATCATGGAGGAGGAGGATCGATTTTTGTTTAAAGAAAGATATAAATTTTCTAAACGATTTTTTTATTCGGACACAAGTTCTGTGAGATAAATACTTGAATGAATCGTTGATTATTTCATATCTGTTTTTGTTTATGGTACTTAAAAGGCTAAACAGTATGTAAAGAGATAAAGAAATGATTATTTTATGAATTTTGTTGAATGATTTGTTATTTTCAATCAATACTGTGCTTGAACAACTCTTGAAATATAAATAAAGTAAGAATAAGATAATTTATTAAGTCATTAAAGAATTTAATACATAAAAATCAAATTACTCTAAAATATATAAAAAGATCAACAGAGCAGACATTATAATATTTTTTATAAATTTTAATACGAGCCTTGCTATTATGAAAGTCAAATTATAATCATTTATGTCATTTAATAATATGTTCTTGACGCTAAACATGACTAATCCAATGAAAAACTTCAGTAATAAAGCCGTACGCATGGAATTTTGGCAAGAGACAATCAAGACTGTATATAATTTCATAAACGAACATATTAGTGTTCATAAATAATTCTCGTTAAAATAAAAGTTTACATTCGATATTAAATTCGGAGCGAGAATAGTAAATATTTAAAAACGAATTTATGTACATATAATAATCCAATATCTTTACAGAATAGAACGGTTTTACGAGTCGTTTTTATTACATTTTTATTAGGGTTTATTTAAAAATGTTTTATAACATCTGTATTGTATGTGATATATTCTGTTCTTAATAAAGTTGACAGACAGACAGATAAGATGTTCGAATTCATCGATTTCTCAATTATTATCGAATATGATTTTATATATTTGTGTAGATTGATCTATGTTTGAAATTTTGCTTTTTAATAATTATTTAAGACACTATTATAGTTAAAATATAGGAAGTTTTAGTAAGTGAACTCAGAAAAATTCAATCTATTCAGTCAGTTGATACCCTTAACAAAAATAATACAAAATCTGTATAAATTTACTATGACTTGACATAATGTGCAAGTTATTGAGTTTCCTTGATTTATATGTATTTAATTATAAACTTAATCTCCTGTTAATTAAAAGATATGCTCAATATTCTAAAAATATTTTATACCAAAGAGATCAATCAATAACAAAATCAGCACAAATATCCATTATGAATAAACTTTCATATTTTTATCGACATTAAAGAAAGTGCGAATATAAAAAAATAATTTCAAGTAGCTTATCTATGTAAATATTTATTATTAAAAAATAATAACGATTTCAATCATGAGAAACAAACTCATGAATTATTTATGACTAGTAAAACTGACGAGCCTTTTTTAAATAAGCGTTGTTCAGAGCAATTTTCTATTACATCTTGAGTATAACTGGAACACTTCCGATTACTTGAAAATGTGAAAGTCACGATTAAATATTAAAACTTGTGAAATTGTTTTCGTTACTAGTTAATGCATTAACCTGCATAGAACAGGAATCAATTAAAATGTAATATGAAAATACTTGACACTTTAAAAGAATAGAAATGTTATTAATCACTGGAACTGTGTATGAAAAAAAATATGAGTGTATTTTTATTTCAATGCAGTTTAAGAATTTTTTATATATACATTTTTAAAATTATAACACGTATAATATTTAAATTATATTTTTTAAACAAGTCTATTTATAAATGTGCTTTCATGTATGTAAGTTGTACTTTAAAAAATATATAAAACACTTTGTATATTTAAGGTTGTTATTTTAAATCATATTTATTTTAAAATATGAATACGGATAATGTATTTTAAAGTATTTAATTTTCTTTGAATTGCATGTTATAGAAATATTTAATTTTAATGCACTGACAAATCTGTTTAAACATGTATTTGAAAATGTTACTCATAAATAATCTATTTTTTTATTTATATAACTTCGAATAAATATTCTCTCACAGGAAACATTTATTACTCATATAAGTACATTAACCCTTTCAGATCTAATAATCACAAAAGTGTATTTCATATAAATTAATACTTAAAGGATTATTGTACTTATTTTACAACTATTATTCAATTTACGCTTTTGTTATAGTTTTGGAACTGTTATTAAATTCATTTCCATAAATTACTTTTTTAATTGGAGCATTTTCTTCAAACAGAAGGTTTTATAATTAATTATTGTTGATTTTTCACTATATTCTAAGTATTAAACAGCAGTAAAAATGATAAATAAGCAATTATTGAAAAGTTTTGTCCAGAAAAACATTTTTGGAGTTTTATAGATGAGTGAAAAAATAATTAATGGAGATAAATTCAACATTTCAATAAATAATTGGCTAAGAAACGAATAATTTTAAATACAAATCTTATTGAAAAATATAATGAGACTAAAGGAAATGTTTAAATACATCCAACTCAACTGTAAACAAAAAACAGATCTGTCTTCACAGCATGTTATTTAAATTAAATCACGATGTGGATCCAGCCTAGAAATATTGTATTGTAAGAGATGTTTCACGTTTAAGATTGCTGTTCTAGATCAGCGCGAGATAAGTTCCTAATACATGGGATAAAAGTGAGTAGAATGAAAGTCAGTGGAGCCCGCGGAAGCCATACCTCCTCTTAGTCACTTTACGATATAAACACACATATAATGGAAAATTTACACAACAAAACAGCGGAGCGACCTCCTCGCAAGATAAAATTACGCTCGGTGCGTTTGATGACAATTTCATGCACGTCGTTTAAAAGGACCCCATCGTATCCTGCAATATATTTTATAATTCATATGTAAATTTCTTCTCTCGATTTAAAAGTCTCGTAACTTCGAGATGGAATGCAATCAGTATGAATATTTCATTCACACTGACTGAATTTTTATCTCATTAACAATGTTAACGAGATAAAATATTCGGATTTTTTTTAAAGAAAAGAAAATGGGTCAGTACGCTTCTCGGTTCGTGGGACGACCGACAGACTTAAAAACAATTATCTGCGTTTCTTTGAAAACACTGAAATTATATACCGGCATCGAATCTTCTGTTTACTTTTATGTAACCTGAGTAATGTAGTATTTCAATTCTAAAAACTATATTAAAATCGTTGTAATTTTCATGAACTATTTTTTTTTTATTTCATAAACCACAGTGTTTCATCAATTTCAATCAGAAAAAAAAAAACAAAAATAATCAGTAATGACTTATTGAATATTTATATTAAACAGAAAATGGTTGTGTGGTTTGTGGAGTGAAAAACTAACTGATTTGTGAAACTGAATTCAACCACACAACTGTATTTATTTCCTTTAAATTAATTAAGTCTTTCTATTTCTGTTATTATTATTTCTTAGACTACCCATTTCTTTCTTTTCTATTCTTTTTCCTCTATCCTTCCTTTTTCCCCGCCCTTTTTCCACTTTACTCTTTTAGTGGGTGAAGTTTTTCTAGAGTTATCTGAGTTTTTTGCAATTTTTCCCAGATTTGACTAAGAGTCAAGTTTAACGTCAGTTATCATCTGATAACATCATTTTCCGTCTAACGACATATACTGGTTATCGGGTCTCTAACGACTCCCGGGACGGTAACCACGACGAAGGCTTCCATTAACATTTCATGACAAACAAGAGTACAAATCGGTCTAAAAAAGCTACTTCTATTATAAAAAAATTAGAAGATAAAATGTATATTAAATTTGTTAGATTACTGTTAAATCTAATTAATTTCATTATCTGATAATTATTTCAGTATAAATTTAATGGAAAAACAGTTAAGGATTTTAATTGGAATATTAATATATCAAAAAAAAATTATAAATAAGTCAAAGGATTTTAAATCTCGTCTGATTATTTAAAATCCTATAAAGTACACTTTTTCCACTTAAACACTCATTCAAGGCATTTTCAATCACATTCTCTTCATTCAAATACAACAGACTATTACATAAAGTCAAACAACAAATTACTTTGCACAAAATGACTATAATTGTCATAACTGAATATCCCGTTCGCCTTTTCAACAAATAATCGATAAAGAAAATAGTAAAAAAAATACATTATCATATAAATTCGATATCAAACATTGTTGTACAGAGAGAGTACGGTATAAAATGTTTTGCAAACGGTCAGTTGTTTAGAACGATATGACCTTCATGACCCAGCTAGCCTCGTAAACTGTCTTGACCGCACGCGATGGCTGCCATGCATGCAGATTGTATTTTCTCGTCACAGAGACAGCTCACTCTGGTCTCCCTGAATAGAAGACGCTTGCTTTTACCACCGTCACTGACATTGAGTAAACAGAATTTGAAAAAAGTTTCTCAAACAATGCCCCGAGTCTCCGCTGTGAATAATTCAATTTATTCCAACAGTTCAATCGATTTCCATAAAACGCTATCGTTTTTTTTTCTTTGCTTCGATGTAAAGACTTGTTACACGTAGACTTCGACGAATAAGTATTAATTTTATTTGTTTTATTTTTTTATCACACAATTATATATATATATATATATATATATATATATATATATATATATATATATATATATATATATATACATTAGTCTACAAAAGCGTTGACTCTAAGTGTAACATTAGTAAATAAAAACATTTTGCCGATCCTGAATATTTTATGAATTGATATATTACCCTTTTATTTGCTTTTTGCTGACGTTTCATGGCGTGACAATATATGAGGTTCTTCTACCTGTGGTGATCTATTGTTATATCCTTACTAGGTTTGGTCTGTGATTAATGATTCACGATATTTAGATTGAGACTAATGTACCAAATAATAAGTTTTGCATATAAAGATATAATGGCTTTTATAAACATTGGAAATAAATAGAAAGAGTAATCTGTTTAAATATTTCTTTTTAAAAACTATTAGTAATGTTATAGAATATAAATGATTGAAAATAAAAGACTATTCATGTCTATTTATTGATTTAGATAACTCGGAACTTGAAAAAAGATTTTCAAATAGTGGTAAATCTGTAATAAGCGAAGTAAAATGTACAGTAGTTTTCAAAAAAAATGTAACTATCATGATTTTTATGGAATTGGATAAGTAGATAGAATTTACCATTCTCTAGATGTAAATAAAATGTACAGGGCTCTTGACTAAATTTCAAAATTAATTACAGTTTTGGCACTGTGGCTGAATTAACTTCCGCACATAAATTTTTCACTCATTCAAAAAAATCATAAAGTTTTTTCTGATCAAAAATGATTTTAATTAATTATTGACTATTTTTCATTGTTTCTTCTCGTTTAATTTTTAAACTGTGTGATTTTAAACATTCATACTGAATTGATGTTAAAGTAAATACTCAACAGATCACTCATATTGTTAAAATCAAAATAAATCGCTTTGAAAGATAGAAATAAATGCTTTTCTTGTATACATTTCGTTGTATGTCAGTTCGCAATACATTTAATAACACTTCATTTGACAGTGTATTTTTGTTTCAAATCATTTAGTACTGAATGGAAATCAATGTGTGTAACGAAATGTAGAAATAAAACATGTCTATTGATTTAACATGAATTGTTTTTAGAACAGTACTTATTTTTTATGTTATTTAGAAAATCCGTAAATCTACAGAAATGAAACTCTGAAAAATGTTACAAAAATGTAATTGTTCCAAAAACAGTAATTTATTCTCAATTAATATATAAATCTAATATTATTTATCTGTTATGCATATAGCATTTTATTAGTGAATAGAATTCGAATCAGCAATAATGAAAACAATTCGAAATTTCTCATTGATTAACTTCTGCATTGTGACAGTGATTCCATTCACTCTGCAACACAACATGTTTTTTTACATATTTCGCCTATCAGCAACCCCCTAATAAATACTATGATAATGATTGATTATCTCATGAATAAAGCTATGTAAATTCAATTTCATGTAAATGAAACGGGCGTTACGTGTGTGTACGTACATCGGTCCGATGCAAAATAGTGCAATTAAATACGAGATTTTAATTGTAATAAATACGAAACAAGCTCAACGTAAACTGTAATCTTTCTTGGCAAGGGAGTTTAGAGTCTGGCAATGTGTTCGCCGTGGAAGGAGGTAGATACACATTTGATCCTGCGAATATTGCAATGAGCTCACTCTAAACTGCGCGCTAAGCCATACACGATTTACACTTACGTTTCGCATATGAGCCTTCAGTGAAAACGAGTGACTTGTTCTGTTGCCAACACACGAGTATTTTCCTTGTACACGAACAACAAAACCGTGTGAGTTACTTTAATTTCTTACCAGTTGGTACGAAATGCTTTTGTTCATTACATTTGTCTTACTTTGTACACGTTCGCAGATCATACATTTATCGCTACTAATTTAAAATTATTTTCGAAATAAACCGTTTACAAAGTAAGACACTCTCTTTATTTAAAGACAATTTATACATTTTCATACCAAGACTCATTCGTATCAAGTTTTTATAATAATAGCCACTGTTTTTTTATACGATTTTTCATGTTACAATGATATTTTTGTTTGAAACATTGAACCATACATTCATAGCTGGAAAAACTGTAATATTCTCTATAATATTAGCATTTACTTGGCAAAAAATATTTCATAACAAATTAAAAGCATTGCTTTTTTAATTAACCACCTATATATCTAGAAGATACACTACCTGCTATTCTGGTGACAAAGACCTTCTCATCTATTTGGTTTACAATCATTCAGTAATCTAGTAATATATGTTTATATAGAGAGAAAGAAAGAGGTAGAAGGATGAAAAAAGAGAGTAAATATAAGAAGAATTAAAAAAATCAATAGTTCATGTAATAATAATATTATAAAATGTGTAAAACAAAAATACTGAGTGTTTCAAATTACAAGATACTAGAAGATACTAGAAGAAACTCTTTCTCTCTCTCTCGATATATATATATATATATATATATATATATATATATATATATATATATATATATAATGTACACTTGGTATCTTTTGAAGCAATATATTTAATCTATAAATTATTCAATAATCTACTTTAAAAGAATCAAAAAAATCCATTAAGGTAAGAATTTTCCACTGAATAAGACGCTGTATCCAATTAAATAAAAAAACTGCATCTCAGATACAAAATTATAAATGAAAGCTTCTAGGTTAGGACACCCTCTTTAGATTTACAGTCGTAATAAATTCTTCCCCTTCAAATTAGATTTCAGTTAATTGCATTTTAATTGAATCATTTTTAATAGATCTCTCTTACTGTAAAATCTTGTATAAGTAGTAAAAAAATCTAAAATTTATATAAAATATCTCTATGCTCATTAAGTTTATTTTTGTTAAAGAATATATTAGATTTATTTATATTTTATGTTTATATATTTGTTATTATTGGAGTGAGATTAATATAAAAAATCAATTCTTATTTCAGTATTCAAATTGAAAAATGTAGTGCAATATTAAATGATATTTTTATATAAATGAAATTAATGAAAATGAAATTAATTAAGTAAATAGTCGAATTGTTTTCGAGTTCAGTTAGGATACTTTAAAAGACAAATTAGTTTTAAAAAGAGCATTTAAAAATAAATCAATCACTCTAATATAAATGCCAAGCCATATCACACAAGTCTTTCTCTCTACCATTGAGATATAGTATTGATTATCTATTTTTTTTTTCGACATTTATTTCTAAACAATATTTTATGAAAACCAACACAATTTGTCTGTTCCATAATGATACATTTCGAAGCACTCGTTCAAACCAAGTGTTAGATATGTGAATTCGTAGTCAGCCATCCTTGTATCCTTCCTGATCTCCGTTTTGCATTTTTTCCAATATCTTGATTCCCTTTCAGTATGAGGCTAAGTTGAAATGAAGTATCCCGCTGTCAGTCACACTTTTTCTTGCAACAGTGGCAGAATTCCAAGTGGGGTAGCGTAACGTTTCGTTTGCGTTAGGGTAAGATATTCGTTCCATTTTTAAATAGCTACAATGTTGAACCGAACCTGCCGTCTACCAACAAATAATTGAAATTGCACAAAGGTTTTCTCTCCTTTTTTTCAATGTAAGCTTTTTCTTGTCAAAAATGTAGTTGTTGAGGTACTATCAGACATAATAAATCATATACGAACGAGAACGTACATTGTACGTCAAGTCAGTGCACGAAAGTCTGCTTGTAAGACATATTACATAGCTATTATAGCATTTTTATTTATTTATTTGAGCATATGCTGTATATTTATTATGGGAGAATATGAATGAAGTTGATATTTAAGCAGAATTAATATTTATCAAATATTTTAAGAGATTTTACAAAATAATTTATCGATATTCATTCACATAAAATCACACAAATTTTATACCTTTCATACTTTTTTTTATACCTTTATATATATATATATATATATATATATATATATATATATATATAAATTCAATAAAGAAAGATTGATTACTTTCTTAAGAAGGCAATCACACAAAATCTACTTTATCATGGTGTAGACACGTTATATTTTTCTACTATTTAAGAATGATAGAATTATTTTCAAAGTAGCGTTCTTATAATAAAAAGATTACAAGATGTAAAATGTAATCTAATGAGACAACATTTAAAAAAATAATAAAAATGTTGATATATTTCTTAAATTTATAAAACAACTAAAACAGTCCAAAAGTACATTGAGATAAATATTGAAAAAAAACTAACTAATAATAAGTATGTAAATTTTTTAAAAAATGTTAGGAGTCGATAAGAAAATGAATAATATTGAGTCTAGTTGACGTTTCTGATACTTTATAAGTGTATTATTTATAGAAAATCTAGTATCGACAATGAAATACAACACGTATGAAATTTACAGCACATTATGTCTTCCTGCAGTAAACCAGTAACGTTCTACTAGACATCGACGATAAAATAAAACAAATATCTGACATAAATTACATCGATTGAACGGAGTACATGTATAAGCGTTATCAAAACATCTTATCTATTCAAATTTACTACAAACCATCGAACAATGAACGAAGTTTTGAAAAGTTCCATCGTAATTGACTATCGATATTATTAGATTTCAAAGATACTGAAACAATTTTCAATCCATTTATATATATATATATATATATATATATATATATATATATATATATATATATATATACATGTATGTATATAAATGGATTGAATTTTCGTGTGAACTCATGTACGAATATAATTTATTAATAAATCATAAATTGACATAACTGGAAATAAAAAAGAAAATAATATTTAAATGAAAAACGTATATTTATTCATATTCATAAATCCAGTTTAAATGTAATCGTGTATCAAATATATTTGAATGAATAATATATATCTGTTGACATATGTTTCATAAATCATTTACATATATAAATTTGTGTAGGAATAAATACTGAGAAAAGTATTTAAAATGTAGTTTCTACCATAAATTATATGTTTCTCGGTCCGATTGTGTCAATAATAAAAAAATAAAAATACAAAAAAAATACATAAACGTTCGAATCAACAGTTTACTTAAAACGTTATCGATTCTTTGTAATTGTATTGTGATAATTTATTAAGTTTCAGCACAGTTCTTAAATATGTCATAAGCTGACGTTGTTTTCGTGATAATAGTGTACAACTATTTCCGATAACGATAAGATTTTTTTTCAGATAACGATCGGCATCAATAACTTCATTAAATCTGTAAGTTGACATTTTTTTTTGAACGATACTATTTATTTATTTTATTGATAACACTGATTGATTTTCAAGTTTTGGTTTTATACCCATATCTGATTTTTATTTTGGTTTATATCTCATGTATTCATTTAGAAAATATCGTTTAATCATTTATAATATGATTAATCAATTAAATAAAATACTATCATTTGACAATACCGTTATCACAAATAGTAAATAAGTAATCCTATCGACATAAAGTAAAAGATATATAAGAATATTTTCATACAAAATCGACGGATCTAACATTAAAATATTTTAGATTATATCAACGAGGTTCTATTAGATAATAATCTTAATGTGTTTATGTCAACAATATAGGTGAACAAGTGAAAATAATATAATGACTAATATATTGATAATGTGTCAAAGAAAGGGGTGTAACTTTTCCAACCTCTATGTTAATGTTAATAAAATAATTTTTATTATAAACTCTCCACAGGTAGACATTCAAAGTGACTTTAATAAAACCAATCAATTAATGTGTTAATAATGTTTAAAAAAATTAAAATATATTCAAGAAATAGGATTGATTAATTTTTTATTCAATTATTTTAAAATACTGTCAAAACTCTCCCTAATTAAATTATAATAGTATTTATTTTCTTTCTGTGAGACGATATATTCTTTAAAAGTACTTGTGTGTAGTTTGATGTTTTAAGATATTAAGATATATCGATTTTTAAAATTATTGCCACAATATTTATATTATTATGTGAATTATACTATTAATCTCAATAAGTTTATTAGTTGTACATTTTCACAGTAATAAAATATTTAAAATTATTTTCATAACCATTCAAAAATCTATTTTTAAATACATTGTATAGAAAAAAATTCTTAAATAGATCAAACATTTTCATCATTTATACATATTAATTTAAGTCCTTGTATAAATAATAGATAAAATTCTAAAATTTTAAATTAAATACCCTTGTGTTTATGAGGATATTTTTATTAAAGGCGAGATTTTTCTAATTTTTGAATAAATATACAATTCATATTTTAAGTGATATCGATTTGTTGTTATTGAACAAAGATTAATATGAAAAATTAATTCTTATTTCAGTATTCATATTGAAAGCTCTAGCATAATATGAAATTACATATTTATATAAAAAAAAATAATAAAATAAACAGTTTATCTATTTTAGAGTTCAATTAAAATATTCTGAAGGTACAATATTAAATTTACCCCAATTTGTAGTAAAAATATGACCATTTTTTTGCAATTACAATATAAAAAAGATTAGAAGTAATTCTATAATTACTGTGTGGTTTTGAAAATAATTTTAAAGATAAAAAAGTTTTCCTGTATCTAAATTTATCGGCTGGAACTGTTTTTTATTTTTCTTTTGAATCGTTTATTTCTCACAATGCACTTCTTACTTAGCTAAATTCATTTTTATAAATTTTTCATCCTATAAAATATTAATTTTCTGATCAAGAATATTTAATTAATAATTATTGTTATTTATACGAATTTGATAGTAATGCTATAACATCTTCAGAGCACTGAGATGTAGAAAAAACTTATTATTTTTCTTAAAAAAATAATATTTAATTATTTTTCTTATAAAACTATAACAAAATTCATCTTATATCTTTATTATATCAGGATGAAATTTATCTTCTTTTGATAAATTATTTTACAAGTCTTTTCTCTCAACGTCTCATTTTTTGATTTAATTTTTTGATGTTTTTGGAATGACAAGAAAACTAATTCGTGTACCTGAAAATATGTTCTATTTTAAACATGGATAGTTCCACATCAAACTACTTCAAAAGAATGTCTTTCTTTTTTTTAAAAAAAAATAACAACACAGAACAATAAACTAATAAAAAATGAACGGATGAAAAGTATACGTCTTTTCAATTAAAAATTATCCACCAAATCTGAAAATAATTAATGTAAATGCATTACTTTCAGATTTGTTTTAACATTCAGAGTTTCACATGGACCCATGTCTATTGTACGACGTATTCGTGGCATTGTAAGAATTTTTATTGTCATTACGGTAAGCCCGGAGTTCGATTTATAAGCTCGCTAACGTCATTAAGGTTTTTGCGGTTTTCTCAATGACTAGAAAAGGAGAGTAAGGATAATTTAATTAAATTTAGCTTCGGATGTATTCGAAAATAAACTTCGTATGCAAATGTACATGTTATAATATACAGTAATAAGCTTGTATTGTTGGATGTGTAGGGAATTAAATATCATTTGTGTGTTTCTTATAAAAATGTATATTTTATGTATACATACTTGAAATAAAAAAATTAAATATGAAATTGAATCTTCAGAATAATGTTTTTGTTAAATTTGATATAACAGATAGATTTTATTTGATATTAGGATTAGATATTAGAAAAAAACAAAGTATAAATGAATTATGTTTTAGTTTTATAAGAAAAATAACAGATTTTTTGTACCTTAGTGTTCAGAAAATAATATCTCAATTAAAAAATAATCAGTAGTAATTAATTGAACATTTTCGATTTGAAAATCCTTTTGTGGGTTGTCGAGGAGACAAAAATAATTTAATGAAAATGATTTTAGACATAATGCCAGAACTATTTTACATTTTTTTCAGTTTTACAGATATTTTTAACTATTTAGATTTTTGAAACCTGTCATTTTTTTATTATGAATTGAAAATCAAAAGTATAAAAACTGTATCAACAATATTTTAAAGAAAAAATAATGATCACTCTCTAATTCAAGAAAAGTAAATGCATTCTAGCCCTGTTTATTGTTATGTTCGAGATATAATTCAAATATTATTTCAATAAATCAACAGGGAGTTTTCTTGTTCGTATTAAAATTTCCCAACCTATTATTAGGTGTAAAAAATAAATCTGTACCTTGAGATTGAATCGATTAAGATTCTGTTTAAAATAACTGGAGATATTTTAATGATTGAAATGTATTCAATTTTTCTGTAAACATTCATTTATATCAAATGGCACCGAATTAATTTGTACACTTAATAATTTGATCATTTTATTTGAACTATCTAACTTGAAATATCTATTAAGTAGCAATCGATCATTGTTAGAATTACATTATTTTTTTGAAAGGTGTGTCCTAGTATAAGTTTATTTCCTAATAGCTTCGAAATAGAAAAAAATGAATCTTTAAAAGTATGATGAATGCCTTTTTTTAAATAATACGCCTCTTGTGTACTTTTTGTATAAAAATAACTAGTACAGCATGTATTAAAAAAATATCAGCTTGTATTATTCATAAAACTGTGCATAAATTACGAACAAATGTAGAGAAAAAAACCTGAGCACTGCTTGTAAATCTCGTAGTATTTTATTATTTTTACAAAATAATTAGGCGAACACGATTAGAAAAATATCGATTGTATAAATAAATGCGGCAGTTTTTCTGTATCTTAATGTTTTCCATACATCTTTTATATAGTGTACGGTTTCGACATTTCGCGTGTTTACAATTTTAACAACTAAAGCTACATGCGTTTAAAGGTTATTTATAATCAGATGCAATAATTTCCGTGACTAACGAATTTAAATTTCATTATTAATACGTGACAAGAAACTTGGTCTTAATAATATAGTTCATTGACTATACTTCAATGTTTCATTATATATATATATATATATAATAAAATAATAATTCTACACCACTGGCTTTAAACAATTGTCAAGAATCATAATAGTACTTCATATTCGTGTTCTTGAAATATTCAATACATATTACTAATTGATTTTTGAAATTTATTCCAAACTGAAATAAATTGTTTCCAGTTTTAAATGAATGTTGTTTGCAAGTTGTTTATATTTTATTTTATGTGTAAATTATTTACACTGATGAAAAGGTTTTTAAACAGTATTTTATATATATATATATATATATATATATATAAGTAATATGGATTTCATTGTAATTTGCATGCAAATGCGTTTCTACTCTTTGACCTATTTACTGCATGTATGTTCTCGATTTTTCAATTAATGTACAACGAAGAATTTACATATACATACATACACACACAATCATATATATATATATATATATATATATATATATATATATATATGATAAGAGACTTGTTTACATAGAGAATATTTTGTACTTCTCTAAAAACAAACACTTTTTCATAATATTTAGTGATGAAATGTAGTCTGAATTTTTATGTTTCTTTTTCAAGAATCTCATATTTATGTTAGCACAGAACTGTCAAGGGAATTAAGTCATAAAATATGTCTTAATAAAATGTTTCGAATGAGGATATTTATTTTAATAAATTGCTGCAAAAAAAATAGATTATTATTTCATTCGGTTGTCTCATTCGATTTTGTACGGTTGATAAATATGCGTTTGTAGAAAACTATGCGTATAGCTTTTCCACGACTTGATTTCATTCATTCTACTAATCTTATTTTTTAATATAGAATTCATGAATGCGAATCTATCGAGGTGTGAATGACGTTTGAAGAATTAATAGAATAGGAAAAAGTACAGCAAAACGTGAAATACGTTGGTGTTAGTAGAGAAATGATGAAGTGTAGTCTGTGGCTCAAGTGAACTTGCAACCATTAATTTCTTTGACAGTTTCGGATGATTTTTGGACCCAGAATTGCATTTATGATATAAACGTACTCACTTTACGATTTTTGAACGTGTAGTAAACTTATCAATTTTTCTTTTTGTTCATTTTTTACTTACACTTTACTAATCGCGCATTAACTGAATATTTTTAAAATATCATAAAGTACAATTAAATTACCTTTATTATAAATAAGTATTTTATTTTGTAAGGCCTTATATTGAAGTCATTAATAATTTTTTGAATTTAGTACGGTTTTCAAGCCTAGAATTGTATTTGTGTTATAAACCGACCTGTATTACAATATTTGAAAGTTTTTTGAAATTATCAACTATTCTTTTCCGTGATTATTCTTTTACTTGCATTTGTAACCATTTTATGTTATTTGAAGGCTGTTAAAATGTACAAGAGAAGAATAAGAAAATCGAAACCAGGATTAGAAGAAAAGAACTCGCTTGTGGCCTTCAGAATTTATATAGGATAATTTCAATAATAGTTTATTACTTTTAAAAAAATATTTTTTTACAAACTCTTAAAATCACAAAATATTTCTTGATCAAAAATGTTCAATAATTGATTATTGATCAATTTTAATGATTTTAATTCAATGAATATGTAATTATGTTCAAAGCACTGAAATACAGATTTTTTTATTTTGTGTCTGAAGATTATTCGGTAATTTATAGATTTAAAGATGGCTGAATTAGCATCTAAAGGCGCATAAAAATAATCAAAAATGATCAGTAATCAATTATTAAACATATTTGATCAGGTTTTTTGTGGTTATTAGAGTAAGTAAAAAAATCATTTATGGAAATAAGTTGAGCTACATTACTAGAACTAAATTGTAATTAATGTATTGAATATAAAGATATTTTTAATAGTAATCTGATAAAAGAGAATTTTATTAGAAATCAGAGGTTATTTATTGACGATTTCATTTTAATCAACTTTCATATTATTTAAATTCTTTTTGATATTTATTTTAATTAATATCCAATCCATATATTACTAAAATAGATATAAAATCCGTTAAGACTTATTTTTTAAAACAAGCTTTTAATTTATTCTCCAGCAAGAGATAATAAATATATACTTTTTCATTATTTATAATTAAAACACTGCCTTACAAATATATATTTATTAAAACATTAATGTTAATTATAATCAACAGATACTTCAGTGAAATATTTACATATCTTAGGGTACAATCTGTAGATGTAGTCCTGGGTGAAATTTAGCAGCAGTTTTCACTATATACTGTCAACACAGAACTACTAGTTGTGTTGCTATATAGTCTAGTAACTACTCCACAGAGAGTACAATCACACAACATAAGCTGAATACGTACGTCTCTGAAGCACTGATTTGCTGAAAAATTTTTAAAGTAGTCTACGTCTTATTTGAATATTTATTTTACTTTTTATTTATTTACACTGTCTGCTACAATAGAAACACAATCAATAAAATATAAGGCTGTGAATATAAAGAAAACTGATTTTGTAATGATATTAGATACATTTCGTATGAAAGTTAATGAATAATTTTAAAGGGATTTACTTTGAATCCGTGCTTGAAAAAAATATTCTTCTAGATTTTTATGAAGCCTGTTTGTGATGTAATTTTTATTATATGATGTTTTGTAGAATTTGAAATAATTGCTGGTGTATTTTTATTCAATGTAAGTTTGAATATGTAACTCGGTTTCTGTTTAATTTATCTGATATGTCTGAAAATATTCAATTAGCATAAAAAGTATATATCAATCAAAAACAATTGTAACGAAAACAATACAGAAAATAAGGAAATTTAATAAAGGGTACATTTTGTTTTTCATTAGGAAACGAAATTAAAATATTCATTTGCATATATGTACATATTTACATTACTCAACACAATGTCACCTGAACATCTCGTGACAAGTTTTTAATCCACTACACCGTAGTGTGTAGCTTAAATGTGTTCGTATTTAAACAAAACCATGAATCATTTATTAGAACAATAATAAGGAAATCCTTTCTTTAACAACCAAATATATATATATATATATATATATATATATATAGTTTCTATGCATATTCGTAAAATAATTAAATAAATTTTAAATTACAGAACTGGTGCGTGGTGATATAAAACAGGTGTGGCGCACACCCATTTGATTGTATATACGGGAACAACCCTTTGCTTTCGTTTTGACCGGTCTGTTTTCAGTTCATTGTTTTTAAGTAATGGGTGTGCAGAGGGTGCGAATAAATTGCACAATAAAACGTGATATTGATTATGAAATATTTACAGATTTCGAGTGGACCTACAGGACAGTGTAGTTTCGAAATTAGTTTTATAATTAAATACTAGCCACCACATTTAAACAGTACTTGAAGGACGAGTACGAAGCACTATTTAACAGTTGTCATTCAGAACTTTTGAGTATTAATCTATAATTATAAAATTATATTCGATCAAAGTATAGCCTGTAAAAATAGAAAAATATGAATCGAGTGGAACGTATAATCGATATTTACTTTTTAAATACAATGTTTTGTATTTTTTTCAGTTGAAATTCTTGTATTTTTCATCACTTTAGCATAAATTACATTTTATCAAAGAACAATTAAACCTTTTTTATTAAAAAATAAAAAGTTTATAAACAATCTGAACAAATAAATGTCCAATTTTGTAAAGACAATGCTATAATGTACATAATTTTCTTCTTTAAAACTTTAATTTTTAATTATTTTACAGTACTGAATCATAAAAAGTACAATTAAATTAATAGAGGCTGACTATAAAAAAATCTAATTTTACTTTGCAGATTTTTTTCAAAAAATATCATTAATTTGTTTTTAAAGAAATAATCTCTTAAAATATTGTATGGAAAATTTTTAATAAAGTGATTGTATGTTAAAATTTATTTATAGATAATCAAGCTAACGATAATAATCGAATTAAAGAAAAGTTTTATATTTTATAATCGGTACAAGTAAAAACACTAAACGTGTTTCTACGAACTAAGAAAAAAAAGCCATTACATAAAAATTATTGCACTGGCTTGAACGTCGATCACACAATAAAAAATACATAGTGTAAAAGCGAGCATTGTGTTGCTTACATTTGCCTAATAATTTATTGACACTGCAAGATTCGATCGGTGATGTTCGTACCGATGCACATCAGTAAAACCAACTCTTAAGTTCCGTTCGTTGGTATTGGAAGCTTCGCGTTGTCCGTAGATAAATGATCTTGATATGGTAATTTTCGTGTTTCTCGGAAACTTACGTATTTTTTCCCTCCTCTCGTCTATTCTGTTTCTCGTACTTGGCGAACGTACCGGCCGTACTGTGTCTGGCAGTTGTTCTCATCCTCGCACGATTGCTCTCACAGAAAAATTTAACTGAAAGTGATGCTGCAGCTCTCGTGATTCGAATTCACAAAAATGGAAACTGTTCACGAATTGTTCAACGAGATTGTACAGAAACGAATTGAAAAATTAATTTAAATTGTTTAGCCAATTAACATTAACACGATGCTTGATTCCATTATCATAAATAGTTTTCTTCTTCTATCATAATTATCATTCATGTAGACCGTCCATATTTCAGAAATTTGTTGACATATTTTATACACAATTTTATTGTCTCCTTCTCTATCTCTCTATATACACATACACCACACACCCACTTTATATATATATATATATATATATATATATATATATATATAAGCTATCAAAACGAAGAAAATGTAAGAACGGTAATCTCAATAAGCTATGAGGAGAGATGAGAAAAAGAGGATTTTTCTGAGATAAGATTGACGAGGTGATCAAAAGCAAAGGGCTTAAAAAGCGACATAAATGGAAATCGATACTGTTAGAATTTTTCTGCTAACTGTCCGTGATATATATATATATATATATATATATATATATATATATATATATATATATATATATATATATATATAAAGAGATAGAAAAATTTCGAAAGTAACCAAGATGTAAAATTAGATATTAATTCGTCTTGACTGCAATATTTTGTTATACATTTCTATTATTAAGATAAACTTCGATTTGAGAATGTTACAAATATTAATAGCAATATTTATTTATTAAGAATATCCGTTTATATGCGTATATATATATATAGAGAGAGAGAGAGAGAAAGAAAAATAGAAAAATAAAATGTGTTTGTAAATATTTTTTATTTGCGTTTATAAAATTAATTCAAGTACAAACATGTTTCAATGTATTATCTGCCTTATTTTCTTATCTCACTCTAATATTATATATATATAGAGATACATAGATAAATAAAAAGAAAAATAAAGATAAAAATATATCCAATAATAAGCCTGGACTTCTATGTTTTATTAAATGTTTCATTATTGAATCAGGCTTCAATTTTAAAACATAAACGACGTTAGCAAAATATTCTTTAATTAAATCTCTTTCTCTCTCTCTCTCTCTGTGTGTATATATATATATATATATATACATATAAATATATATATATATATATATATATAAATGTGTGTGTGTGTGTATGAGGGTGTGTGTGAATTTTTTGTGTTTATAAAAGTAATTGAAGTGGAAATACGTTTCAATATATTACCTATTCGATTTTCTTATCTCACTCTATTATTATATATAGACAGAGAGATAAACAGAGAAATATAGATAAAAATGTATCCAATATTATGTCTGGACTTCAACATTTTATTAAATGTTTCATTACTGAATCAGACTTCGATTTTAAACTATAAACCTTAGTGAAATATTCTCTAATTAAATCTGTCTGTCTCTCTCTCTCTCTCTCTATCAATATATATATATATATATATATATATATATATATATATATTTATATGTGTGTGTGTGAATATTTTTTATTTGCGTCTATAAAAATAATTGAAGTGCAAATACGTTTTAATGTATTACCTATTCGATTTTCTTATCACACCCTAAATTTAAATATCTTTTTAACGAAACTAAAGTCTTGCTATACATGCGACTTTTCCATCGTTCATTCCATTATTTGAATCGAGTACATGATCAGTTACGCATATTTTGCCCCTTTCTGCGAATATATTGATCTTTAAGTTTTATGTAAAAGTAATTTTACTATTACGACTACGTACACAATATATATATATATATATATATATATATATATATATATATATATATATATATATATATATATATATATATATATATATATATATATATATGTATATGTATATATATATAGAAGAAATATTTATCGAAAAAAAGTCAATATTAGGTCAAGGTTTTGAATAGTGCGTTAGAACAAAATTAGATTCAGTAAGAAATTGAATCAGTTACGTCCTTTTTTTAAAAAAAATATTAACCTTTTTATTTTATAGCCAACACTCACGTAGAATAATTTGCAGCATATTTTATCAAAGAAATTGAATAAAGTGTTCGTTTTTGAATAGAAATGTTTACTAGGAAAAGTCTTACTTTTAAATTGTATATGTTAGGAAAATATATAAAGATTTTTTTGAAAATATATATGACGAAATGTTTGATTATATTGACATTATTTATATTAAAGTCTAAATATAAAAATCTAATTTAACCTTGACATAATTTGAAAGCGAGAAGAAAGTAGAAACAGAGAATTGAAAAGAGTCTTGTGATGAAGTAACAGAATGCTAGTTAAGTTTATTTATATATGAAGTAAATATTATTGTATTGAAATATCTGTTAATTATTAGATTAAGTACAGAACAGAAAAATTTATATGTACAAATATTCCTGTTAAATAAAGTTATTTTTTGAAAATTGTTCTCGAGAAGAAAAACTATAATAGTGAGATGAAAATCAAATTTGTGTTTCTTGTAGAATAGAGAAAAAAATTAACCACTGAAGATGTGAAAAGATATACGGCTGTAATTATTTATTAAGAATCGACTTTATGCTGTTCTAAATAGATGAAATGATTTGTAAAATTCTGTTTGGCAACTGTGAAGAAAAGTTTATGATAATGCTGGTAAATCTTTCTGATATGAAACTGAAATGTTTGTATAGATGACATTGAGGAGCGATTCGCTTATAATTTATCTTAAAACAACAACATGTAATCCGAGTGAGTATAGAATTCTTATAGAGAAGAAGTTGTTCTTTATTTGGCGTCTATATAGACATTAACAAGAAAATGCTATTAATGTCATCGTATAAAATAAGTATGACAATAATATCCATCAAAATGAATGATACCATGAAAAAAATATTCCAATATATGGAGTTCAATTAAAAGCATTCTCGATTTTATTTCCAGATTAAATGATGTGTGCAGATACAGAACAGCTATTTCTTGCTACACCGCTCGTGAGTTAAATGAAATCGAGATGGTGAATAATACAGGAAAAGAGAGTAGCCCCGACGGAATATGCGACGAGATGTTCGACTTGTTTATTTTAGGAGACACATCGTCTCGAGATGAAAAATGTAAAAATATTCCCTTTATCATGCTCGTTGCTCACAGCATAAACTGAGATGAGGTAATTCGTGTAAATGTCTGTCGTGTGTTTGTCTGACGCCAATGTTACGGCCGTCGACGGACGAGACGTCGACGAACGCTTCAGTATCAATCTTCACGTGGTGGAAATAAAAAGATGAAGCATAGTCGGTTCATTTAATCAGAGTGAAACGGGTTCGCGTTCCGCGCGCGCAACTGTCGAGTGCCTGGGACACGATGAGCATTTCACTTTACCTCACTTTGTTCGCTGGTGTGTTTGCTAGTCGTCATAAATGGATAAAAGATTACAATTTGGCGTTTATATTGTCGAATATGTATAACTTATTATTTTTCATTTGTCATTTATTGTTGAGTTTGAGAAAATAAATTATCATCGAATTGAATTATTATTATTTTTTTCGGTCTTCGGTTTCAATTCGTAATGCGATGAGAAATTGCATGTACGCATGTTTATATACAATCGTGCATAAATCTGAACAAAAGATTTAAATTCATTCGATTTCAAACAGTTTCTAGTAAAAAAATCATTCGATTCATTTGTGTAAAAGTTTAAAAATTAACCAAAGGAAATTTGTAAACATACATTTAAACAAATATTTTATATTTAGTAATAAATGTTTATTAAATGTCCATAGAAAAAGAAAATAAAGTTTAAATTTACTTTAATTAGCATACACTTTATTCAAAAAAACTGCATAAAGAACTATTTTCTAACTAACAGTCAAGATTGACGAGAAAATAGAAAGAAAAAACTGTATTGGTTTCTGAAACATGATATATTTAAAAATAAAAAATACCTAAGAACGAAACCAATCCACTGTGAAAATTTCCATATTATACAACCATCTTCTCCAAACTGAGGCAGACTGCCACGTTTCAGACAAAGTGACAAGAAATGTATGCTTTTATTATTAAGAAGAAAATACAACATTTTTTACTTAAAACTTTTCTAATAAACTTTAAAATCTATTTTTTATATATTTTCTTTATATTGAAATATATTTCAAGTTAGTTGCAGATATATTCATTGATATTAAAACATCTAGAAAGAATAAATCGGTATCAATCGATATATTTATCAATTAAAAAGTACTTGTCTGGAAACATTTAATGAAATTATATTTTTATATCAAAATACTACAAAAACTATTCAATGATATTTAATTATATAAAAGGTTATTTGAATATTATAGTACATTTCAAAGATGACTTTCATTTGTATCAATGTCAAATAAATATCGATAAAAAATTGAAACACACGTTTACATATATATATATATATATATATATATATATATATATATATATATATATATATATATATATATATATATATATATATAGTGTATCTTCGTTATACGACCCTGAAAAAAATTACTGTGCTCGGAAATATTTGTATCAGTTTCGGCTATGATATAAATTTCATTGAATTATGACAAATATAAAACAAACTACTGGTAAGGCAGATGAAAAAATAAATCAATCGCCATAAAAGATAATGGAATCGAATCTAAATCTATATAAGAACATATATACCTTAATCCTAGGCAATATTTCGTTTATTTTGAAAATCCTTAGCCAGAAAAAAAAACAACAAAGCAATCAAGCCGGTGTGCCATAAAACGACGTTACGAACCATTTCATCGAATTTTCATTCATACCACAAATACGATATTAGCTGAAACTTTAATACTTGGATAAAAGTTTGTGGGGGCCGGCGATATATCGATATGTCATTAAAACTTCGTATATAAAGAAAAACAGTGGATCGTGCGACGGGTCCGTAGTCGGCGCGGTATCGGCCGCAAAGAAAGAAATAAAATATAAATTTGTCATGTCATAAAAGTTAGAAACAAATAGACATAAAAGCATAAAGTGTTTGAATAGATGTCCGTTCGGCGGCTCCGCGTGCTAAATGTCTCACGGAATGGCTATTCATAAAGATAAACGGGCCGGGGGTACGACGGAGACTCCGACGGAGGAGGCCTCGTCGGAGGTTTCGGGTGGCCCGCCATTCTGGTTGAGCGAGCGAACCGGCGGGCGGACGTCTTTATAGCGCATACGCAAACATGCCGCTCTCGTGTTTTATGTAGGTATCTCTCCTCGCAACGCATTATGTGTTTGACCACTGACACTGTGCCCTAATTCATGGAACTTAATAGCATTGCTTTCGTTGCTAAAACTCCCATTAGTCCAAAACAATGCGCTACACTTGCGCTCACTATGCTTACGTATTCGCCTCGCTCGAATTTCCCCATTCGTTTGTGTGATTGAGTGTTATTAGGGCATGGCGGTTTAAACTGCTCACTTTGTTAATTAAACGCGCTAAAAAATTTTGCTAAATGGCTCGATGGGATTTGATTAAAAACGATGTCAAATGCATGCCGGTGATTTGTAACAATCACTTGCTTAAAAAGTGTCATTTTTTGCAATGTACGGTACAGTTTCATTTGCGAACATTAACGTTAATAACGTGCCACATGAATCTATGTTATGTTTGATCACTTTTTACTCCAATATTAAATGGAATATTCAAGCATGATTACATTAAGCGTTGTCAACTTTTTTCCGCGCCCGTTTTTATCGAACGAATTTATTAAAGAAAGGTTGATATACTTTTTACATCGTCTGAAACGTTTAACTCGTCCGAATGTCTCTGTATCAACGAATTAAACTTTTATAAAACAGAGCACGTTCAAATACCTTCTTACGATGTGCATGTGTGGCTGGCATAATTGATGCTTTTCAATTTACATCACACATGGATGATTGATACACCTTACCACTTACACATCCAAACTTATACATGCATACACACACACAGGCATATATATATATATATATATATATATATATATATATATATATATATATATATTGTATCGTATATATATAGCCAGATAGATAGATAGATAGATGTGTGTAATAATGATATAAAAATTGAAGATTATATTTTTTATCACTCTGTAACATGCTTGTTTGGATTTAATACAACTTATTATATTTTTAACATACAACACGGCTGTAAAAGAAGCCAGAGTTAGTGCTTTTTTATATAAACAAACACGTTACAATGTAAAATATTTTCACACTCATTTATTATTAGTGTCGGGACTATAATACTTTTTTATCGTGATGTACAACTGTAACACACTTTTTATGTATGTGAGTATTTTTTTTTGCCGCTGTTGTTGTCACCAGCGCAGTATCCTGCGTCTACGCACCACAACTATACGCGTCTCTCCCTTTTCACGTGACACAAGCACCCATCACACTTTGACACAGTGCCGATATGTGCGAAGACGGGCGCCACCAATTCATTTTACACGCGCGCCCTATTTGAAACTTTTATTGCTCGGTAATAAAACGATATAATAACCGTGTGGTAATACGCGGAACACTTCTCTTATTTTGTGAGCTGCGAAACGTTTGCGTATCACCGCAACGACGCCGCAACGTGAATTATTTGTTTTACTTTTGCATGGATTATACTAATAAATAATGAGGCGCGGAGCACATCTATTTGAAAAATGCGACGGAGGTCACGACGTACGATATCATCAACGCACGGAGACATTTCTCTGCTGCACGATAAATTAGTCTCTGGGCTGGCATGATTTCTTCCGGGTCTCCTTTGGTTGACCGTGAGAAATTGCGCTGATGTTTTTTCGATCGACTCTAATCTAATGGTTTTTTGTCTGGAGCTACTAGTCAGGTTTTTTTGCCACATATACACTTTATCTCGCATATCTTGTAATAGTCTTTTAGTGAGCGCTGTTTTTTTTTAATGTAAATTTTTTTCCTACTCATATTATTTATTTGTTTACACAAAGAAATTATTACTTTCGTTTATAATATTCATTGAAAGAAAATTTTTTTATTTTTTCATATTTACTTATACAACACCCATTCATTAATATATATATATATATATATATATATATATATATATAATCTATTCGAATAAAACATAAACTCATTTACAATATTTATTAAAACACTGTCATGATATTTACATATACTTGTAGATTGTTATCAAATGACATACGTTTTATGCATACATCAGTCATAAAAAAATGTTAAAATTGAACACATGTATACATACGTACACAAATATATATATATATATATATATATATATATATGTGTGTTATATATATATGTATGTGTGTATGTTTGTAGGAGTTTGTAATTGTTATTCCCCTTCAAATTGTTTAAAATACTAAATATGTAATAAATTAGCAAAATTAATTAAACTAATGAAGATATTCATGAAAAATGTATAACAATTTTTTAATACGAAATAAATTAATTTCTTTAAACTATCAATTTGTTTAAATTCTATAACAAATTTTAAGTCCATTCAAACATACAAATTGAATTTTCACTTATCTTACATATTAATTTCAAATAATCTTTACAAAATAATGATTTTTTCTCTACTGTATATATATATATATATATATTTATATGTATATATATATATATATATATATACTAAAACAGATAAACTTTCTTAGAAGTGAAAATAAATTATTTAGACAAGGGGAAATAAAAAATGCGTTCAAAACTATGGAGATAGTAATTTAAATGATATTTTAATTGAAACAAGACTGTATTAACGAGTAACTAAAAATATACCATCATTTGAATAAGTATAGTACATAAAGAGTTTAGTAAAAATATGAAATAGAGTAACTACTGTCAAACTA
The DNA here is from genome assembly GCA_034766995.1 of Acanthacorydalis orientalis. Taxonomy (NCBI): domain Eukaryota; kingdom Metazoa; phylum Arthropoda; class Insecta; order Megaloptera; family Corydalidae; genus Acanthacorydalis; species Acanthacorydalis orientalis. Next base: position 31,982,072 of record CM068321.1, on the reverse strand, counting down.
TAATCAATACTATCACCAATCGTTGATAACCTATTGATGGATGAAGACTTATTTTAATTTGATCGTATTTAAATAATCAAATGTCTCTCTTGCACACATTTATTTCAGTTATTGGTTTATTTATACAATATGTATATATATATATATATGGATTTGAATATATACGTGTGTGAATGTCAAAGAGAAAATGTGAATATTTTGAGAATAGTAATGTGCAAGGTAACCAATAAGTAAGGGCAGTTTTTCAAGATCTTGTTAAAACAGTATCTCTCGTAGTTTTTATTTGCTGTACGTTATACGACCCCATTGTGCACGTGCAAGAACCCACTCGTAGAGACAGAAGGTCGCATATCAATACTGAGTACTCAGTGTGTACTAAAGAGTCTGTAGGCTGCTGTTAAGATTTTTAGTGAAAATCGTAGAATATATGTACAAATGTTTGTATATATGTATATATATATAAATTAATACAGACTTTTCATTTATAATAGTAAATTCAAGAAAGAAATGATAAACAGTATTTAAAGCGAACAAAAAAGTCACTAAATACAAAACTGCTAGATATTTCCAATTATAAAATCATATTTAATAGACTTAAAAAAATATCTAATCAAAAATTCTATATTTTTATATTATTTAATATATATATATATATACAAAGATACTTTTATCACTGTGACTGAATTCAATATTAAAATAAATGATTTCTCACATAATTGAGAAATGAATTTTTATCAAAATGTTGATAAATAATAACTTTGTGCAAGTATATTTTTAAGAATTTTTTTAGTCACGTATTAAAGAATAGTCTGCTTTTTATTGGTTGTTAATCGAAACTCGATTATTGTAATTAAATATCACGAATTGAAGTAATGAATTTGAGCAATGAAGCTACATTTTCATACTACATTTTTTACAGTAATATATTTTTTAATTTTATTAAAACCTGTAATCAATTTGAACGTCATTCTAAGAACATTATAAAAGTAGTAGTTATATATATATATCAAGTAATTTAGTTCACTAATTATTAAATTACAATTTCGAAAATGTACACGTATCAGATTTTCCAAACTATTTTCAGGATCCGAGTAAAATTCTTGCATATTTTTTTCATTTTTTGACTAATTTGAAGATTTAATCAACGACCGTAAAATTTTAGCAATCGACTCGCATGCTGCATGCAAACTCCTTTAACCATTTATCGTGCACAGTATGATACTATATATGTTGAGTTATAATTAAATTACACAGTTTGAAGAGAAAAAAAGCATTAATACTAAAATATCTATCATTAAATTGTTTTTAGTACAGTTTTAGTATAATTATTTTTTTAATGTGGGTTCAAAAATTCATAAACATAATTACCAAAGAGTAAAAATAATTTAATCATATATATATATATATATAGACATATATAAATATATATATAGAGAGAGAGAAATATCCTAGTACAATAGAAAAATTCAAAAGTTCAGAGAAGTACTTAACAAGAACGTAGATGTTTCTAAAAAGAAATATTACTCCTATATTCATTTCTCGTTTACTGTTGGTTTTTGTATAAAATTATCTTTAATAAACATCTTTAATCTGTTAAAGTCTTAAAATTATCAAATTTCAAATATTTGAACAAGAAATAAAACAGATCATTTTATTTCTTTCATTTCTTCCAGATAATATTTTTATTTCATTATTATTTCGAATGATATGAGAAATGAAATTAATGTAAACAAATATACCGCTAATAAGCGAGTTTCTAAGTACTTGTCTGGATCTAATTACGATCCAAATCTCGTATACAAGACATTATCGTGTATTTAAATATCGTTTAGGTAAAACCACTCGTTCACCTTAAACAAACTTCATTATTTTAAACCGAAAATTAACGAACTGCAAATACCACTGATAGAATACATAATGAACGTTTTATATCCACATTACTGTTTAGTCAAACAATAAAAAGTAACTAAATAGAAAAAAAATCGATTGGTTTCACTTTGTAAGCTCTACGACGGTCATGATAGGTCATTTAGTTCAAACTATTAATATTCCATAAGGTGGAATATGTACAGAAAATACATGCAACTCACTGGTTTCTATTCCCAGTATAACAAAAAAACAGTAATGATTCATCGTCAAAAAGAATACTGAAATTAGATGAATTATGAAACAATTTATATATATATATATATTGAATGAAGAATAATTAATCTTTTTATAGAAAACGTTACATATTCATAAATAGAAATATATCTATTCGCATTAATTTTGACATGTTCGTCCGTAAGTGAACAAAAAATGCACTATCCTTATACATAATTTATATATAAAGTTGTTTACTTTATTCATACGACTGAAATATATAATTTGTCACATATTCTACCCTAATTTTTATATAAAAGAACACTATATTTAATTTAGAAATTACTTTATCAGTATCAGTATGTGTTTACTTGTACGATTGACACGCATATGTAAATAGAAACGATTCTAAATAATGAAGATGTTGAAAGTGGACTGAAAATAGTTTTATACGATCCAGTTGTTGTATTGAATACAAAAATAATTAGATCTCTCTTCCATAAATGAATTTTTCATATTCTTAAGAATGACTAAAAAAGATTTATGATCAAAAATGTTCAATAAATATCTATTAATCATTATTGATTCTTTCTGATACGAATTTTGATTTCAATTCTATCATCTACAGGATGTTTAGAAACAGGAAAATCTAATTTTTGAAAGCTTTCAATGTCATCAATGTTTAAATCTTTTTTGAAACATGACACTTTAAAAATGATGAATTTTTAATAGAAACGACTCTATTTAATATTCAAAAAAGGTCTGTAATCAATTATTGATAAGAAAAAAATATATTTCGTTTGTAAAAATGTGAAATTTCATTTGTGAAATTTTTAAATACAATTACATAAATTTAGTAAATTTGATTAAATACAGTTCTGAAACTAGACCCAAATTCACTTTTCAAAATATTTTTTTTATTCCTAATAAGTGTAAAAAAATATGATATCAACATTCGTTTTTATTTTTTTGTATTTTTTTGGAATAAAATAATTATGAAAGACTTGTTCAATTTTAATGAAAATATGTAATACATTCCTGGATGAAAGAATGAAATCAAATTTGTTTTTTTCTTTAATAGTCAGTTAAATAGTTGAGTTTTGTTTGTTATTTGAGTATTAAGAAGTTGAGAAAAGAATGACAATTATTTTTGATTTAACATGGAATGGTTTCATGTTATATTTTTAGATAAAATACTGAATTTGACAATAAACTCAATACAATTATTGATTTTAGTTAATATTAATCGAAATCGAATTCCCTGGTCTCCAAAATACATGAATGCAGATTCAGTTCACTTTTAAAATTATACTTGTTTAGCATGAATCCTTCTGATTATTATATTTAAATTAGGATTGTTCTAGATTTGAGAAATTACATACATATTCATATATTTTCAAATATCACATTTGTGTATTTCGAATTATGGATATGTTTAATAAAATTTAGTATAATGAATATAATTACTACCGTACATAAATAAAAAAGTATATATATATATATATATATATATATATATATATATTTGTGTATGTAATATTCTATGTAACATAAAATTATATTATCGGTCACAGTGGTCGCTCCACACAAGAGTTTATTATTTAATTACGGTATTAAATGCAACTAAACCTCTATAACAACTAACATTGAGTTTCCTCATGTTATCTATTTTATGAAAGCTCGCTTTAAATGAACATGTTTAATATTCAAGTTAATTCAATTCTATTTCATGTGTACGCACATTACTACTTGTATCACTAACAATACTAATGACTGCAGCGCAAACTAATAATTATGGAGCGCATTAGGATAATGTTGGAATAAACAGTATAAATATTTTTATAGAACGATCATCGTGCGAAACGTTTTCTTTTCAGAATAACAAACATGCGCTGAATTAAACATGGAAATGATTTCGTGTTCGATTTGTTTAAATGTGAATTTAATTTGAAACGACTGAACAAAAAAAAATCGATTGTTTGAAGAGATATAATTCTCGATGCAAGAGACTTACTTGTCTTGCGAAATTTTCTTTTAAGAATTAAACGCGAAAAATTACATTTCGATAAATCAGAAAGAAACGTATTATCGTCTTCGTTCAGTGTAAACGATTCATTATACATCTGAACACATTGTCCGATTTATTCTAGATAAGCAAGGAACGGCTCCAGTGAGGTTTGCACCTGACGAAGCACTTTTTCGTCGTTTTTCTATCTGTCGCTTCTCCTACGTTTCTATTCCTCGTGTCGAGGAAAAAAAACCCGCTCCGCAATTGAAAACGTGCCCGATACCGTATTATTTATAAACACACTAGCGTGCGTTATTTATTTATGAATTCTCTGAATCAGATATAATAAGTTCATTATTTGCTAGGAATTGTTGTGAGCCGAATACTTAATACCCTTACGGAAATATTGACGATAACTTATTTGTGCGTCTAAAGAGTGGGATTCGGTTCGCACGAACGCCTATATGATTTCGTTTGTTGATTGCCCATCAGATAATAAAGAAGTAAATAAATAACTTATTTTTCGAGAATAAATATTAAAATTATGAGAGCATGCATTTGAAAAATTTGCTATTCTAACAGCTGTACTTCGAAATGTTTATAGTGCATTGTCACGAATTCAACACGTGAACCACAAACATATATTTACATATTTCCCCCTTAAATCACCCTCACTTATTGAGGTCACGACTACAACAGATGTTTTATATTGTTTCATGAAAAGTGTCTGAAACAGTTCGAATTAATCTGTTTTTCACTTTGACATACGAGAGAAAATTATATTAAAAATTTATGTTTATGTTTCATTTAATTGTGTACGAACAAGAATGTACGTTGAATAATATATTCTTTCGAGTGAAATGAACTTAAATTCACCTTTGTGTAGATAAGTTAACAATAGAACGACGTGTATATGTTGGTACGTACACGACAAGGTCACTAATTCGGTGAAAATTTTAATCAAATATTTAACACTGTTGGCGTTTTACTTTAAACAGTGATCAGCTGATGAATGGAACACTTTATCGCACAGAATATTAAGAAAAGTTAATTGCTATTCAGAAATTATATTTTTTTTTAAAAAAAAACAGTTCATTTCGTTGGAATGTATTATTCACAGTCTTTACAAAAATGTCCATTTCATAAATGACAAAATTATAATTTTCAGTTTCTCTTAATACTATATTAAATTATTCAAATTATAATTATTGTATTTTTTTTACACTTAACTCAAAAAAGTATTACAACTCTTACCTTTACAGGCAATAAAAAATTCTTAATAATTGATTGATAGATGCTTACCTGAAACAAATACAAACAATAGATTAATTACAACATAAAACATATATTTTAAATATTTTATCACAAACATAACAATATTTATACTACATATCTAAATCGCTGGAATAATTAAAGACCGTTATTCATAAATCTCAATTAGAGTAACATAAGTAACTCGTTTCTGTTTGATATGAAAATAAAAGAAACGTGTGACTGGAACCATTTCCTGTCCAGCCTAAAAATAAATGTTATTAAGTCCACCCTAAACATCTTTATAATTTTTGTTAATTTTTTTGTACACAATGGCGAGATACACATCTAGAAACCTTTCGTCATCGATTAAAACAATAATTAACAGTAGAAAACTAACTTAAAAATAATTACAGCTTTATGGTTTCCGGTACAAATGCGCATATTAAAATTTCCGGTACGATTTTGCATAATAATAAATGTCAGTGGGAACACACGCGTTTGATCATGTATGTAACAATGATATATGTCACTGCCATAATTAAAATGCATGTGGTATTTCACTGCCTATTTTCAATTGTTAGACGGTGAATGCTAACATTTCATTAAACTGGGGAAAACTTGCACACTTGAACGATTCAATAGTACAGAGTGAACGAAGAAAGTATGAATAAATTATATTTGTGAAGAATTTATTGTTATCGCCGTACGTTCATGTGTAATTATTGAATAAACTGACTTTTTCTTTCTCAATAATTATTACATAGCGCAAAGGACGTTTCCATTTTTATTTCTCTAATCAAACATTTCAAACGAACATGGCCTATTTTGTAATTGTAATTACTTGCTCTACATACAGTGACACAAATAATATACATTCATAACACGAATATATATATATATATATATATATATATATATATATATGTATATATATATATATATATATATGTATATAAATGTATAATAAACGTAGATTAACTTCAATACTCAACTAGTTTTCATATAAAACGATTAATATTTATTAAAATGTGAATTTTATAATATTAAAACATATTTCCTAAATTATTAATTAATTAAATAACTTGAAGATTTGATTTAAAATATACAAAAAATATTCATCTATTATTATAAATTCGTTTTCTTTTAAATTAAAATTTATATGAACCTCACTTGATAGATAAACTACAAAAATATAATTTATGATGTTACTCATCGTAGTGACTTCAAATTTAATTGAATTACAAAAGAAAAATAGTACTTTTTTTCAATATTTTAATACTATTTCACAAACACAAAACCAGTCTTAGGAGAAACGAACTCATACTTTGTTTCTTCTGGGACAGATTTAGTGTTTTACATCTTAAGATAAGTCTTGATTTCATGTTCACATTCTGCCTGAAAAAGTCAAACTCGAAGCAAATTCTAGAATAAAAGAGTTCAAACATGACTTACAAGATTCACTCATACTTATTCACATGAGACAATGAACAATAGGTAAATAAGAAAGAAACAATAAAGTTAAAATATACTACTCATAAAACGGTTCAATTACAACTCCTTTAAATTTAATAATCTACAAAACAATGTATATTCAACTCTGATAATTATTTAAAATTATAAATTACAAAAGCCTGCACTTCAATGAAGTTAAACTTTAAGTTTTAACTTTCTGTTTACTTCTTTATACAACTAAAGAAGTAAACAGAGAATATCAAAAATCTGTAAATAAGAGAAAAGAAATAGTTTAATGAATGATTATATATATATATATATATATGAACTTAATTATTTATTTTTTATTTAATTTCTATTATTGTATTTCTACAAATTTCTTTTTCTATAAAATAAAACTTTTTTTGAATTTATTACAGAATTTTCCTTCTTATCAATTGTCCGAGATTTATTTATATTTAATTCACAAAAAAATGAAACTTGAAGTTAAATTAAAATTATATTTTTGAAACGATATTGTAAAACTTGTCAAACTGAAAATTTTCTGTACTTATATATATATATATATATATATATATATATATATATATATATATATGTGTGTGTGTGTGTGTGTGTATAAAATTTCAAGCTGACTTCCATAAGAGAAAATTCATGTTTCATATTATTTACCTGTATTTAATTTCAATTAAATTCATTCGTTCCAAAGAGAATGGATTTACATTCCACTTATATGATTTCAATTTCGCCAACTCTCGTATAATAAATTAAACCGAACTCTTTTTAAATATCTTACGGTTGAATACATTTATGAAACAAAACAATGCCCTCGAGCTTTTAGTACATAAAAGTTCAACTTCAATGCACACCTCAGCTGCACATAAAAAATGTATGAACGCTAAATTGTTTAAATTCAAACCACAATTATTTTTAGACTCGTGAATTAACGAATTTTTTCAACAGAAATTATATTATCAGATTATTGTAATGTAGTCAAGTTTTTTTTTGCACAGCGTCGTATTACGAGCTGGAGTTTTTTCAAGTGATGTAATAATTTGTTATATGAAGTTTTATAACAGTTTTTTTTATGTTATAATGATAGAGATTCAATTCTAAATAGGGTTGTCGCAGAACACTAAACCAAATTAAAAACGATTCTAGAAATGTATAGAAAGATAAAACTTGCGGAACGTATAACACAGAAGCAAAACTGAATGTAATCAACCATATTGGTTCGAGAACTAGCTAGCACATTTTAAAGCACTATCGGCTATAATCAAGAACCTATTTTACATCAATAGATTAAATTATTGCAATTGAACGTTCGTACGTACTAAGGCAGGCAAGCGCAGTCTTTTGATTTCCTTGATAGAACTCGACCTAATCATTAAGTTTGAAACTCAATTTCGTTTCGCATAACTTTCGTAACGTATATAACATATAACGTAAGTAAGTTCAATCTTAATCCGTGAATCTATTTAATTAAAAAGCATTCAATTCGCGAAATACCTATCTTCCGCTTCGAAGCAATGCCACGGTTCGACTCGCGTATCGTTTATGCAGTTTCTTCACATTGGCGGATCGAGAATAAATTGCGGTGAGGTGAAATGTACATATTTTCTTTTCTATTTACATACGTGCGTCGTTGTTTCACTAGTTGAAAGGATACTGTTCGATTAATTTCGAATAAAGGAATGAAATTGTAACTTAACTTCTTTGATGTATCGTCGAATATGTCACAATAATATATTTTTTTATCTTTAGATTTTTCTTAGCTTCCACGATCTGAAGATCAGGGATATTACAAAACATACTCATAATTTAATTCGGAAATATTTTTTGCATGGAATTCAATTATTTCAGTGACGGTTCCTGACGGTTTTTGTCGAAAAAAATTGTAGTTTTATAGTTTTCGATCTTGCTCAAAAACATGAGCCCTTAATGAAAATTTTAATAAAAAATAATAATTTTCTAAAACCGATTTTTAAGCTTAATACCACTAATATATCATCAATGATAAATAACAATTTCAAATCTATTTTTTTCTCCACAAAAGATACTTTTTGAAAATAAATATTTCTTAACTCAATATCCAACAAACGTTTGTAAAAGTTATGTAAAAAAACGAAGAAACTTAAGGCTACATTTTATTTTTTTGTACATATATATGTTTGTTTTAAAATATATTAGTTTTTTAAAATAAAAAATCGATTGAAAGACTAGAAAATTTATTAATTGCTTTAAAAGTCTGAATAAAAATATTTCATTACTTCTTAAAAAAGATAATCCAATATAAAACACCTACATTTCAATTCAGAAGCATTTTTTTGGTATAGTCTAATTATTTTTGTCATAGCTGATCTATTTCTATCATAAAAATTTCAGATTTAAAATTTTCGATTTTTGGTCCAAAAAAAACCACGACCTATAGTATGCAAAATTTGATGAAAAATCATAATTATCAAAAAATATTTTTTTGGCTGTAATATCAAGTACTTATCATCAAGAACGACAAATAACCAATAAAAATGTCATTTTCTTTCCAAACTAATGATGTTTTGGGACAAAATATTAGTTTTCATTTTTTTAAAAAAATGACCAGTTTTTGACACAATAAACTAACATGTTGTTCTTAAGAGTAATGAAAACATTTATATGTTTTTACATACAATCGTGTATTTTTTATAGACTTAATAATGTTTTTAAATCGAAAATATTGTTTATAAACTTTAAACTTCCGAATAAAAATATTTAATCAGTTAGTAAAAAGGAGGATCTTATGTGAAACATTGACAATTGAATTTAGAAATCTAATTTTGATCAAGTATTATTATTTTTATTAAAACTAATCTATTTTTAATAAATAAATAAATAATTGATTTTTTAACTAATATTCAAGATTTTAAAAAAATAGAAAAAATTAAAAATTAAGCCTTATGTCTAGTTTTTACTATCTAGTTAAATATCTAGTTTTAGTATATTACTATTTTTTAAACTATATCGAAATTATATTTTTCATTCGACTAACAAAACATTTTCTCATATTTACTTTCTTACACAATTAATAATTATCTTACTAAAAACAAACATATCGTACACCAATGAACTGAAAATAATATTAAATAAATTATCATATAAGAACAATAATTGAAACGCGCCCATTTCTCATTTGAATTATACATAATTTAGTCCCTTCTATTCATCTTAAAAAACATAATACATAAGCATCCACATTCATTAATCGTTAATCAAATATGCAAGCACAAAATTTACAGAACAAATAACATAATTTCCTTCTAATAGATAAATAACTTAATTACTTATTTCGAATTATATTGATGTGTTTATTAGATACTCAGAAAATGATTTAATAGTCTTATTTAATTTTTGAGTTTAGTATATGGAATAGAAATAAATAATCTGAATTAATTTTAAAATTGATAAATAAATACAGATTTAACTATATAATAATTGTTGTAAAACTATCTAAATTTTAATTGTCGATAATTACAGAAGTAAAATTCTTGAAATTGTTACATGAAAATATTTTTTTAATGTTTATGAATTTATATATATATATATAAGGTTTAAAAATACCATGAAAGTAAATAAATACTAAGCAGTGCGCTATTTATAAATGACTACAATCGAATCGAAGTTGTACTGATACAGTGATAGAATTAAATGTTTTAAAACTCTTTTACGTTGTCCTTAAAAAATGAATCCGTCGGGAATAGCATTCAACCCCCGTATGGCCCCTTCGTTAATCCAGCACTGCATTTCGGTAAAACACGGCGGAGCGATCGCAAAGTAAGTAGAAACGCAGGTAGATACGAAGAAGAAACGGTTCAATAAGAGATCTCCGTGCACTGAACCATAGAGTCGAATCGCCTGTTCCAAGATATATATTTTCGAGTCTAGCAGTGAAAGGGAGCGAAGTGAAACTTTGTCGGGCTGCGAGGACGTTATACGCGAGGAAGGGGTCGGTTTCTGTTGGGCGTTACGGGCGCTAACGAGAGGATGGTAACGTACGAGATGAAAACGCTGCAGGCTCTACACTGTGAGCGGCGCTACTGAGACCGGATGTTCTGCCGGCAACATCACGGGGGACCGGTCGCTTTCAGTTTCGGAGACGTATGAGTTATGCACTGAGTTAATAGTAGCTCTTGCATTTATATAGATGTCATTAACGTATTATCTCTATTGGCAAGTGTTTTATATTATATCGAAATTTTCTTGTACGAATTCGAGTGGTTCGTTTTATATCCATGTATTCGCACGTTCATTCAGATGTTACATTTAATACAGTCTATTAAGCAATTAAAATATGTAATGTGCTTTCAATATCATTTTTTCAAATACATAATATTCACCAATGCATATTTTGAAACGAAAATATAAATAATGAATATAAATTTGAAGAAAAATATATAAATTATTTATATATCGAGATTAAAACATTATTGAGTATAAAATCAAATATTATAACCGAAAGTATAAAATATACTACGAGACGGAGATGGAAAACTGTATATTAAATTAAACGAAAAGTTCTAATCGATATTACATAATTCATAAAACGTATCAAGCGAGTGCGACTAAACGAGCAAGAACATCCCCTTCTAGTGGACCATATGATTTACCCTATGTTCTGACTACTAACTTTCTTTCCGCAGGGCTAATCAAACCCCTACTTTTCAGATTTCCGCTGACGTATCCAACTTAGTTAATTATTTGAGGTTAAAAGGCGTAACAGCAACAAAGACTATTAGAACATTCATATTTCACTTCTTTTGTATAACGTTATCATACGCGCCCACAGTTTTCTTTTTTCTGTTCAGAGAAAATTGACTGCAATGATTGGATTATCGTCACTATGTTCTTAAACATACATTATATATATATATATATATATATATATATATATAATGATCCATTCATATGTCAGAAAAAATATTTACAAGTATTTAAGAATGAAAACAACTTTTTATTTTTTTTTCAAATTATTACTGTCAGTTAATAATTTAAATTTGAATTTCATTCAAAAATAATTACTAACAATACTGCTTCAGTTATAAATGTGTAAAAATATATTTAAAATGAATAATTATTTATAAAAAAAAAAAACATTCAGGATGTCCCAATTGTAGAATAAATTCAATCTTATTGTTACATTTTTTAAATTCGTTCTCCTTTTAGTTTATTAGAACCACAATTGTCTTTTTTGTATTCTTTTTAATGTTTTCTCTTTCAGATCAAATGTCAATTAAATGTTAAAGTTGAGCCAAAAGTAAAATGGAATTAAAACAGATTATAAATAAAGCGAATAAAAAAAAATAGAAAAAATTTAATCAAGATCTTTGTTTTATTTTAAATTACAAAAATAGGTGTTTAAAGAAATCGCAAATATTTTTTCTATACTCAGATTCTTAAAAGAGAATTTAGACTATTAAGGAATGGGTTTTTATAAAAAAAATGTCACTAGAGATTCCTGTTTTTTGGATAAAATAGCTTCAATGCAATTTTTTAATTGAGTTTGTTTGAAATGATACAAAAACTTAATTAACAAATATAATTTTAAATGTTATATATATATATATATATATATATATATATATATCAATGGGATACAATTTATAATTTGGAAAAGTTGTTATATCAGTTAACACTCATTGAGAGTTACAAAAATCAATAATAATAGATATCATAGTTAAGAATATTCTTCATTGTAGATTAATGTTTCTGACAACACTAAATTATATAAAATTGATTAATTGTTAGGTTAGCATTATTATATATTTTTAGTAAAGGTTAAGTATGATAATATTAAATTATATAAAATCAATTTATTTGTTAGATTAGTCTTACTACATAATTATATTTGAATTATATATTTTTAATAAAGGTTTTTTTAAAGATAAGGTTTTATATTTGACCTTATTTTAATCAAAAAACTCTTTCTATTTTAATACAAATATTTTAATAAATAACTGTCTATTGTTAAGATTGGTGATTACAGAAAAGACAGTGTTATTGAATGAAACTGTTTGAAATGATATTAAGTTAATCGTTGAACTGGAAACGTTTATAGTCTAGTCAGCGTTTTTATCAAAAAAAAACTGGTCAAGCGTACAGTACTATAGTTTGTAAAATACAAAACTATTATTATTTTATTGATTCGAAAACGAAATGATTCTCAGAATCGACGTTATAAAAACGACTTGATACACATCGTTCTACATTTATTACCCGTAAAATAAACCATTTCGAATGTATATATATATATATATATATATAATATGTATATATATAATATATATATATATATAATATGTATATATATAATATATATATATATATATATATATATATATATATATATATATATATATATGAGGAAAATAGTTGTTCGTGATAATTAGAAATTAAATTTTTAGGTCATGTGCAATTTGTCCATGTGTTTTTTTAATTCCATTTCTGTACTGAATTTAGTTTAAAATCGTCCGTTTATCTGACCGATATGAGTTTAAATTAGTTCATTGCATCAATTCAAGCAGACAAAACCGTGTATTAACTTGATGCATGTATCTGAATCGCCATGTTGTACAATTTGACGAAACGAATTGATTTCAATTCCCTAGGTGGATTGTTCAATCAATCGACTAATCCCTTACAGACCCTTGAGAAGGCAATGAGGCAGCTGAGCTCACATGATACAAGACCACCGATGCCACGGCCACCGCCACATGCCGTGGGTGTTGGTCTATACGCGTATGTGTGTATGTTATGTGTGTGAGTACGTGTGGATCGCGACGGTGTGAGTATTGTGGTCAATATCCCACCCGACCGCCTTTGATATACGTTGGCGTAGGTGATCCCTCAGAGGTACTTTGGACCGAAACGTGGGCCACTCGACTAGTACAACTTTACCTCCGGATCCACACTTTATTGCCGTTTGGTTGTGTGTTAGCGCATCCGCGTTGTTAGTTATGTGTGTAGCTCGCCTGCTTGCCGGTACCTCTACTACGCTCTTGCTTACACTGAAGTTTAATCTAAAACTTCATTAGATGCCTGCGAAATGTTGTTACCATCTTCAATTTCCTCTTTGATGTCAGTTCCTACATTCGTGTATCAAGTTAGATGATTACCTATATTAAATTACTTTATTACGTTTACTAAAATAACAGATAATTAAGTTCCGTCATGATTGCAGCTTTCCGGTTATATTTTTACAAAAAAAGAAAAAAAACTGTCCATTCATTACACTGTTTGTAATTCGTTTCATATACAAGAATGATACTATTCTCTTCATACACGACTGTTATATCGAATATCATAATGGTTTCTTTTTAAACAATCAAGAATTGTCGTTAATCTCTTCTTCTACACCAATATATATATATATATATATATATATATATATAATGTTAAAATAAACATTAAAGCACATATAAGATACATACAAGAACTTTTTCTTACTTTATGTCCTTATAATGACACAATTTAATTTTAACCGCTCGAAACTACCCATGAAAGTTTATTATTCATTACAATTTTCTTAAATGGAGCACTTTTTAATGTCAATATAACGCACGTTATAAAAAAGGTTCCAGAACGTGTTTACACAACAAACGAATTTTTTATCATCGTTAAATTAATAGCGTTTTTTTTTATTATTACACTTCGGTCGACCGTTCATTAATATCGTTTATTTATTGATATACGTTTTTATATTATAGTTATTATCGTACGTTTATGCATTTATGCAAAATAATATTTTCCGATAATTACTCGTAACGTAATTGAACGGAAAAAAATATCCAAACAATAGAGTGACTGAATTATAAATAAATTTTATTAGGAAATTGATTATTATATTGTGCTGAGTTTTCATTTAGTGCCGTTGAATTACGGATTCTAAATTCATATTTTTTGTTATACAATAATTAAAGTTATTATATTGAAAGTGACTTTAGTGTAAAATCATATTAATTTTTTTTAATAGTAATTATTAATAAATATTCTAAACAGTTGTTAACAATTGATATATATATATACATATATTATCTAATTCGTGATATTTAATTTAAATGTTTAAGGTCTTGTTAATAATTATGAGTTTTTGTCAGAATACATATTTGTATTTACATTGTATCATTGAATAGTCTATCAAGTATCATATCAAATTAGTGATCAATAAGCGATGAGTTCAAATCGACTCTTATTAACGCCAGTTTCAATTAGAATTAACAGATTAACACACTCAATTTCAATTTCCGTACACAACTTATAAATGAATAAACACAAAAACTAAAAATTGTTTTATCACCGATAAATGATATTTCAAAAATTAATGTTGAATCAAACTTGCTTTATTTTTTCTCTCTTTCAATATATATATATATATATAGATAGATATATTTATACACACATATATACATATATTTACATATATATATATATATATATATATATATATATATATATATATATATATATATATATTTATGTGTATGTGTATGTGTATGTGTTAGGAGAATTAATTAATTTGATACCTTTTATATAGAAAATGAGTGTTGAATCAATATTGCTTAATTTTCTCTCTCTCTCTCTCTCAACATATATATATATATATATATATATATATATATATATATATATATATATATGTCTGTGTGTGTAGGAGTATAAATTAATTTGATGCCTATTATATAGAAAATAAATGTTTACAGAAAAATGGAATACATTTCAATCCTGAAAATATTTGTATTACTATTCCATTAATCGGATTACCGACGAATAACTTGAGTCAAATTTTAATATATTTTAATAAATAATAAAGAAAATATGAAACGTATTGAATATTATTGGGAAGGAAATAATTAATGTTCGATTTTTTTATAAACTAGAATGTTCAGAGATCAATTTGTGTATTAATAATATAGATTTAGAGAAAAATGATGATCTCATTGTATTTTTTTTCATATATTATACCATTTGAAGAAGAAATTCATTTGTGAAAAATAATCTATCAAGAGTATCAAATTATAATTGTCTCTTAGTATATATATATATATATATACATGTTTTTATAAACTATAATTATATTTTTCTTATCAATATCAACTATCTCATTGTTACTCTTAATAATCACTGAAATCTTACCTAAAACAAAATAAGACTAGTCATTAATTATAAAATTTGTGAACATAAATTAAAAAAAATAAATTTAAAATGCAGAAATCTTAAATTTATAATAAAAAAAATAAATATAATTTAAATATATTTTGTACTATACATAATTTATTTAATTTTCATATTGGTTTCAAACTAGTGCCATTTATAGACATACGATACTGACAGATAATAATTCATTAAAAATATTTTTTTCAATTTATTAAAACGATATGTCTTGTTATTTATTCTATTTTAGATAGAAAAATATTTATGTACAGGCGTCGCTAATGATCTAAACCTGACATATTTAAAACGAGTTGTGTGCGAAACGATGTTTTTTTAAATGGTTTCATACAAAGAAAATCGATCTGTTTTTTCCTTTGTGTATATATATATATATATATATATATATATATATAATATGTATATATGTGATATGTATATAAATGTGTATGTATATATAAAACTTTATTCCCACATATAATTTTATCTTCTAAATCGCACAACAGCAGCAGATAACGCGCTCAATCTATTTGTTATACAAACAGCGTATTCAAATTTGTCAGTATCCGGTTCAGCAAAATAATATTCTATATTCATTCAAGTGCGATAATTAAACATAATCCTATCAATAACCGTCATCTTTACGACTGCTTATTAACATATACATCTTCGTTATAGTCAGAAAAATAAGTAGTAAAATAAAACGAGACTGGTCCGAAAATGTGTAACGTAAACGAGCTATAAAATACGAAAGGACGACGTACTGTGAGCCGCCGTCGCTGTGGCTGGGGTTGCCGAGGGGATGAGAGCGCAGACGAGAGAACGACGAGCAGAGAAAGCGACAGCAACGAGCGCGCGCGCGGGGGATGTTCGCGGCCATGATCAATAGTTACCCCATACATACACACACACACACACTGACTGGTAGGCGAGAGACGGGAGCGCACGGCCAAAGCCTTATTAAAGACGAAGATATAGACGACGGGTACATCACGCTGAAATACACATTCGTGGCATTGCCAATGAACTACCACTACTACTACCCCGTCGCTACTCCTGCCGCTGATGCTGTTACACTACTACGAAAAAGGCAGGCAGGCAGGCGGGCAGGCGGTCGTCGCAGAAGCGCGATCTTCTGGCATGCGAGGATGCTAAATTGGCCACAGAACCAGACGCCGAAGAATATTGAGATGAATATGGAAATAGACTGATGGTTGCATTTCGATGACGCCGCCGGTGATGTCGGTCGCAATTCCGCAATTCGAATTGGCGATTTTTTTTTTGTTCTCTACTAAAAATGTAATTTGAAATTGGGATGGGATTATATTACCAGCGAGATGAAAGGGAAATGTTTTGATTGGGGTCACGTTTGATTCTTTGTAAAACCAATGATTATATTCTTGTGATGTTACGCTCGGATATTACAATTATATGTAAATAAAATATGAAACGTATTCAAATAGGCTTTTGACTTGAAATTAAATATTTATATTTAATTTCATTACGTATCGACCAGTTACCATTTAAGATGATAATACGCTACGCCGTCCATATCAAAATTCAATTTAAATCTATAAGTACATACGCATATCACACACACACATATATATATATATATATATATATATATAGAGAGAGAGAGAGAGAGAGAGACTTGCGTTGAATTGCAATGAGAAATGATATTTCAGAGTCTAAAGAGCAGAATTCGGAAAAGGGGGAACAAATATTAGATGTCAAAGATCGGATATCGGATTTGTGAGTCGTAAGTTGTGAGTAGTGAGTAGTGAATAGTCGAGTTGCTACGACTTGAGGTTAGAAATATGTGTTCAGTGTCCGAAAGTCAGAGCAGAATTCGGAAAACGGAGATTAAAAGTTCAATATCCGTGTTGTAAGCTTTGAATAGCGAGTAGTCGAGTTTCGTCGACTTGGGATCAGAAATAAGAGTTCAGAGTCCAGAGAACAGAGCAGAATTCGGATAACTGAGAACAAAAATCAGAGATCAAAGATCGAATATCCGAGTTGTGAAATGTAAGTTTTGAGTAGTGAGTAGTCGAGTTACGTCGACTTGCAATATCTCTTCTCTCTCTCTCTTCTCTCTCTCTCTCTATATATATATATATATATATATATATATATATATATATATATATATATATATGTATATATATAGTAGAAATAAAATGTAAAATTCATATCTTTCAAAGCAGCTATTTGAAATACAATAATGAATTAATTTGTCATTTAGCCTTTTTAAAATTTATTTTCTACATTGATCATCAATAAACTCCATTTAGTAGTTAATAAGTCAATAGTCATTAATCAATAAGTTAATAAACGTACAAACAGAAGTATAAAAGTCTAAAACTTGATAATAAAAACATTAAATTAAAAACTGTAAATTTGATTAATTTATAGAAAAAGACATTCTCTTGATTTGTTATTTAAACTCGAACGAAATCTATGTTACAGATTAATAAATTGGTAATTAAGACAATGTTACAAATTATATTGAAATGTTTATATTATACAAATAACGTTTTATGTTTACATTGAACTAACTGTTCTGAGAATAAAAGTTTTCTACTGTCAAAAATATTGAAAATAAATTTAAGATCTACATCAATACAACTTTGGTGAAACTTATCAGAAATATTAATAAAGTAAACTGTATTTTTAATTTTCCAAGAAAAGGAGAACAAAAAAATACTCATTTTTACTAAAAACATAAATTTAAATTAAATACAATTACACTCAATAAAACAACTTCATTTAATTATTAAAAAATGATTTTTTTGAGTTTATATTTATATATATATATATATATATGTATATATATATATATATATATAATTTATTTTTATTGGTATTATTATTTACATTGAAATTTTTTTAAGACATAAGAAGCAAATTTTTTATTTTTAGTCTTTTAGTTATATATTTTTGTATAAATATCAGATTAGTATATATAAAAAAGCTTTAGATAATTATGAAACTAGTTGAATGTGAATCATGTTGTTTGAATATATATTTTTTAATAAAAACAAATAATGAATTCTCGGTGTGTTATGTACGTTACGTATACAACTATTAGCGATAGCGCTCACGTATCAAATGTAATTTTAACAACGGCGCCTAAACGACCTATAAGCAAAAAGAAAATAGCAAATTATACTTAGAGATAAAGAAAGTCGAAAATTGTAAGACGATCGTGAATAGACACTTTAGAAAGATGACAATTGGATGAAGATTGCCCATCCGAATAGAATTCTAAAGGAAACGTCGAGCACTTCTAGCAATATCCTTTCAGCATAAGCACCAATATCGGTCAACCATTGAAATGCGTCACTTGGCTTGATCGTATGTACTTCGCGGTGTCGTTTAACTCTCACGAGACCTACCAACCACCACCATCCCCTCGCACTACTGACATCACTCGATGCGTACGGCATTTTTTCTCCGGGACCGGCATCTCGCTACTGGCTGAAGTAAGAATTGACTCCAGTATCACGAAAGTATTGAATATCTAGCAAACTGGAATCGAATTCCCATCCTTTACGAAAGTAGTCGTTTACAATGCGGCAGCCACATCTCAACGGATCATGATCATTGCGTTGCCACTGTAATGGTGATCGTAAATAGTCTGGGATTTAGCAGTAGATAAGTTTAATTCACGCTATTGAATGTTGAGGGTTCGGCATTAGGTAATATATTCAATTGCAGGCATGTATGATACCGTTAATAATATTATCAGTTACGATAATGGCCGAAATACCGTTCGATAGTAGTGTGAGACGCGGCCATTCGGAACGACGTTGTTTGCGGAGATATTCAATTCCCTCTTTTTCATTTAAAAGTGTAATTAAAGCAGATATTTCACATGATACGAAACCATCGAGTCGTTTATAAAACAAACAAAACTTGTACGATATATTCTACTTATCGTAGCACGAGATCGGATGTATTTTTTTTTTTTGAATTCGCATTAGAACAGACATAAATTACACACGGAGAGAGAAATGTGTTCTTTTTTCAATTTATTATATTAGGGATAACGTATGTCTCGCGCATCAATCAATTATTTATGTTAAAGCTTACAAAAAAAAAACTGATCGTTCATTTTATGAACAAGTTCTTATCAATAAATAATTCAACGGGATTCATTAAATAAAGTACTTGATTACATTGTTACATACATACACATATATGTGGATTGTTAAATACAAAACATAGAATTTATTTATTAGATTTCATTGTTTTGGCAAGTATGTACTGTTAGTATTGTTGTTTCAAATGCATACACTACTGGATATCTTTGCACGCAAATAAGTAATGATCTCTACCAAGACCTACAGTCCTGCTTTAATAAACATTCATACAATAATTTCTTTAAATTAAAAAATATTGTTATTAAATTAGATTTCACAACATGAAAAGTATATAACTTTTACACAAAGCGGATTAGTTTATAACAAAAAAAAAAAAGAAAAACAATGAAAATGTAATCTAAGTGAACCTAAATACATTTTCTATATTTGAATCCAATTACGTGTTAAAAATATTAGTAGCATTTTGCATTTTATAGTCGCCGGCCAATGAATAAAACCATATGTTATGGTTATGTAAATTTCATGTTGTAAAATTTACATAACCATAAAGAATAGCACCTAGTTATATTAACTCATATTCGTACATTTCTCTTTTTACTTGCGTACATGGTCTGTAGAAAATTTGATAATTTTATTATAACAATTTCTGTAATGCTTGTTCTTGTTATATATTTTTTTCAAATATATATATATATATATATATATATATATATATATATATATATATATGTATGTGTGTATTCAGAGTTTAACAATCCACTGTTAAATAAAGTATCCTTCCAACTCCTTTTTATTTTAAATCTAATTAAGCTATTCTTACTGTTTTTTGATATTTTTATCCCACATATTCATTATCAAAAAGTTATCAAAATTTATTTATTAATATTTTCTAAAAATATACATTTACAAATCATCATCATTTTAAGTTTTTAATTATCTGATGATAGATAAATCCCTTTTTCAATTTAAATAAATCATTTATTCTTTTACACATTTGTAACATCTTTTATGATATTTTTATCTTATCTATTCATTGAAATGTTTGAGAATCTTTTCTATTTTTTAAATCACAATTAACAATTTCTGCTGTGCAAAAATTGTTTGTTAAATCACAATTAACAATTTCTCCTATTTTTACAATACTTTTTGACTATTTTTGTTTTAAATTCCTTACATTTGTACAAAGAAATAACTCCAGTCACATAGATACAAGTATTTTGTGACAAATCTTCAACAGTTGCTTATTATTGATTTTAATTTTATCTTATATACACTTCTCTGATAAAAGTATCATCGTTAGAGTGTAAAAGTACAGAAAGTGAATTCCACATCAGTGCTAAATCATAATTATCTCATTACTATCATCAACTGTTCTTTATTTCTATATAAATTATATTATTTTTCTATTATTTGTTTCTAACCTAAACATACATCTGTTTTTACTCCTCCGTGTTGATTGAAATAGAATTAAGTTCATTAAATCGTTAATTATTTATTAAATAATTAAAACATAAGTATTATTAAAATAATGAAAAATATTTCGATTGAAATTAATTGTGATTCTAAGCCTCTTTTAAAAGATAATATGATTTTGTTACATTTCTGTACATGTTAGCATGTTTTTCTTGAATTCATGTGAATATTCTGACTCAAAAAATTTTTTTTTTAATTAATAAAAGTTTTTTTGAACACTTTAACAAAAAAATGTTTTAAAAGAGTTATTTTTTATTAAAAAGAAAAACACTGAACATATTTACTGTAAATTAATTAATTGACATGTAATTTCTCAATTTAAAATTAAAAAATAATCTTCAGTATAAAATCATAAAATGAACATAAGCTTTCTGTAAAATCGTGTTTTTGAATTCATTATCTTCTCGCTTAATGACTTTTGAAAAATAAAAGCATTTTGAGTATTAATCTTTTACAAATTTATTCAATTCTACATATTTTATAATAAAAAATTATTTTTTAGTTGAGTAATAATCGTATAATTATATATTTTGGACACTGTAACTAAATTCAGTTTCATAAATAAATTACTTTCTTCTCATTGAAACCACACAAAATATTTCTAATAGAAAATGGTCAGAAATTATCATTTAATCAGAGATAACTTATGTGTGTGTGGAAAATTAGTTTGTGAAATTGACAAAGCATACAGAACGTAAAATTAGACAATAAATTACTTTCACTATGAGAGAAAAGTAAAATATGAAAAATACTGTATGTTTTTAATAAAGCGTCCGAGCTTACATTTTCATAGAATCTTTTTTGTTCGTTTTGTTTCTATGAAACTAGAAACACATTTACTGAAGATATTTCTGGAACAGGTATATATATATATATATATAATGGAAGTGCATAGTCGGTATCCTTTTGAGTCAATCGGTAATTCCAAATGCTCAGCCACATTTTCGACCAATAACAACGAAACTATTGTTTTCGATGTTATACGACGGAATAAAACGGAACGACTAATAAAATTATGCATAAACTAGAACAAATATTCAGTTTGGGCGCCAACACACGCGCGTCAATTCAACGTTAACACCGCAATCTATAAAATTCATGCCGGTTCGACCAATATGAATATATTTTTTTATGTACTACTAGGTATGTATCGTAACACGACGATGTTTCCATATTCGGACCAATTACATATTTTTATACGTCGTAAATTTATAATTAAAAGAATATAATTCAACGCTGACACATCAGCATATATGTTTTACGACGGGAATATCAATAAAATAAAAAAAAATATTTTTTTTTATATATTCTGTCGCGAGTTTATTATTTCTGTTTACTTCTTTTATTATTCGAAACTACGTAGTTGCCGTTTAGTGTTTTATAGTAGATTTTGTTTTCGTTTCGTACGAATTTCAGCGTTTGGAATAAAATATTCGATTCGATTATGTGTTTTGATAGTGGAAATAACAAATACTAGAGTAGAAATTCGTTCGTTTGTTCATACAATGAAAAGAAGTACGTTCTAAACTGAACAGAGATAATTGTAAAGTTCGCATAAAAATTAATACATTTTTAAATATTAATATTGAAAGTTAACTCTTGAATTAATTGTAAAAAAATATTAAAGTTATTGAAAAAAAAACTTACATTTTAATTTAAGCCTTAAATATATATTTTTTAAAAAAAAATATTTAATATATTGTTAATTAGAAAAATGAGAAAAACTCTATGTAGAGCATTTTTCAGATATTCTATAAAATACATTAGTAATTAAATTAAATTGATATATATTCAGAATTTAACAATCCACTTTTAATGAAAGCTTCTTTCTAATTCTTTATTAATTCAAATCTAATTAAGCCATTCCCATTTTTGATACTTTTACTTCACATATTCATTATCAAAAACCGACCAAATCTATTAATTAATATTTTCTAAAAATATACATTTAAAAATCATCATCATTTTGAGCTTTTCATTATCTGATGACAGATAAATTTCTTTTTCAACTGAAACAAATCATTATTTCTTTTTTAAACACTCCTTACACATTTTTTGATATTTTTATCTTATCTGTTCATTGAAATCTTTCAAGACTTGTATATTTTTTAAATCAAAGTTAATTATTGCTGCAGTACTTCTGTTTTACAATATTAATACATGCATAAAGTAATATAAAAAAATAATTAATATATATTAATATTATTTTAATATAGATAAAATAAATATAAAAATTGTTTTCATCCAATTTGAGGACTAAAACATGTGTTATTTTTAATATCAGATTATTAAATGCAGAATTACAATTAACAATAGAAAAAATCAAACTAGAGCTGTTTCAATATACTAGATACTTCAAATTAACAAGTATTCACTATGTCAATAATATTTCCTTTCTTTCTTTCTCTCTCTCTCTCTCTTTACATATATATATATATATATATGTATATATATATATATAAGATCATATATTATATAATATAAGTATCAACCTCCTGTAATGAATATTGTATTTGAAATACAGTACTTTATTCACTTATATATATATATATATATATATATATATATATATATATATATATATATATATATATATGTATGAATAAATATGGACAGATTCTGAAATCAATTGCCAACCTAACCAACCAACTATTCACATCCATACCAGTTCTAAACAGTTCTCATTTAAACTTTATGAAATAGCTCAAACCTGAAATTGACAGATCCGAAATGTGATTGTTATCTGAAGTAAATTTCCTTTTATATTTTTAAACAAATAATTAATTAGAGTACTTTTTTTGAAAAAAAAAATCCGATTTATTAATGCACATAATTTGCGATGAAAATTTAATGGAAAAAATATATGAATACTTCACGATATTCTATTACATGCTATCTATTCATTAGTGTTTGATTACATTGTTAATTACTGCATTATCAATTATTTACATATGCAAATATGTTTGTGTAATCACTGTTATCTATTTCAATTCTTATCGTTAAAAAGATAATATATAATTGCGTTTTGGTTATAACACGCATGTGAATAATGAAAGTATATGTATTTTAAATATATTATACATATATATATATATATATATATATAACGACGATAATCATTTTATTAATTAAATTGAGTTATTATAAAAAAAATATTAAAAAAGCAATAAAGTTGTATCAAGTTTAGTTAAAACTAAATATATTTTATATAATAATTTGGTCAGCAATAGGAAACAAACTGATAAATATTTTTAAATTCTTAATCAAAATAATTTATCTATAAAAGTATTTAGGATGGAGTGCTATTTTGTTGTTTAAAGTAGTATATATATATATATATATATATAAATATAATCAGACTATATAAGAGTTATTTGTATGCGTTGTACATCACTGCGTAATGCTTTGACGTTAACTACAAGTTTAGACGATCTTGTTGTAGTTATCTTAGAGTTAGTGACTGTTGAAAAGTTGCGCGCAACGATAGTAGTGTATAACTTCTTAGAGAATAACTTTTCAGAAATCACTTGCTCGTATGAATATAAAGAAAATGTGAGAATGTTGTTAAAACGTACGTCAATCGTTAATAAAAGTCTAACTGATGGAACGTTTTATAAACTTGAAGTGGAAAAGTGTGATTCGTTTTATGAAAATATTTGAAACGAATAAAAATTTAAATGTATGAATATGGAATACAGGAACTAGAATTGAAGACAAGCATGTTTAGTATGAAGTTTACATATATATATATATATATATATATATATATATATATATATATATACCCAGAATGAATATTTTAGACTTAGAGACATCCTAAATCCACATAATATTATCTTAAACATTCGAGTTAATTATTTAAATCTTTTTTCGAACCATGATAGTGTCTATCTTTAAAGAAAAGTCCAAAAATACAATTTTAAAAGTAAACCACGTACACAATGTTTAAATTGAAATCATCCAATCATTATCAAACATAATAGGTTGTCACAAGTGAAACACATTTTTTTTAAATATAAACTAAGCGTTCAGTCTAAGAAAAATTACTTTAAAAATGGACCAAATTTCTTAAAATTCATTTAAATATAAACTGAAGTATAAAAATGTCCTGGTATTCCATCTTTCAGGTAAGATAAGTGTCTGTTATTCACTACTAGTATTAGAATGAGTACATCTTAAGATTAATTCTCAAGACTTTCTTAAATAATTAATTTATGGTCTATTTATTTATGTTTTATGCGATATGTTAACATATATGAATAGATACTAATACTATTTTAAAATAGTCATCAAAATCCATCTAAGGATCATCATTCATACTGAAAGTAATATTGAAAAGCTGGTCCAAAAAACATCTAAGATGAAAAAAATTATAGCTATAAAATTATACAATTATGTTTCATAAATGAATTCTTTTTTCACTTCAAAAACTATACCAATTTTTCTGATCAAAAAATATTTAAAAAAATGTTGATTATCGCTTATGTGCATTTCGAAGGTAAATCAATTAGTGTAAAAATCTACAATATACAGTTATGATTAAAATAAAAAGCTTATCAAGATATTCAATAATCAATTATTAAATATTTCCATGAAGAGAAGTTTGTGATATCAGATACTAATTCACTTATAAAAATCAATATTGTCATTTTTTCAAAAATAATCGTCCAACCCAGTTTTAAAAACTCGAATCATTCGAATAGATCTTGAAACACTTCATAATAAATTAATAAAAATGGACACATTCGACCATACATTTTACATCCGCGCTCATTTATTACCAGCACAATATTATCACGTGCCAAATAAAAATGAAAACAAATCATCAGAACGTATAAACAGAGATATGTGTCAGATATCGTTCGAGTAACATTTTCCACCCTCGTCGGCGCTACACAAATTATGACTCACTTTTCAAATAAAGAAAATGGCAAAATTGATATTAAACAATATCTTTACATACATTGTTAGCACACGTAGCGTGTTCACAACGAATGATAATTTATTCGAGCATAAATATTAATGAAAAGGTGTATTCATTTAGCAGTCAACACTATTGTTATTGACATTAAAAAGCTTTTAAGATTATTATTGTTTCGTAAAGCGCGCCGTTCGCCTTTATTATTTTTTTTTCTAGTCGAGAATCTATCTCATTACAATAAAGTCTATTTTCCACGTCAAATTTCGAAAAATAAACTATAATAAGAGAACAGATTTATCATGGTCGTGACGTTTTAATGCCGCATTCCCACGTGGTTTACTATAAAAGTAGTAACATGCACACTATTATTAAGTGTTTCGACATAGTATCGCTGACCAGTCCGATATAGTAGCGGTTTAGACAGCCTATATTATATATATATATATATATATATATATATATATATATATATATATATATATATATATATATATATATATATATACTTGCTTCAGAATGAAAACTAACATTTTATTCGTTATAATGAAAACGTGAAGTGCGTGTAATAACGATTTTGTTGGTAACGATGAATGCTGATTCGTAAAATCAAATTAGAGTATTATATTAATAAATTTTTGACATATTGATCGAGCTTTTAAATTGTCAATTATGGCATAAAATAATTTGATATAAATTTCTTTATAAATATTAACAACATGCAAAATTTGCCATTTATTCAATTAAATGTTTTTGAAAATTAATAAAATCAGATTGAAAATAGAAAATACATTTAAGTATTGTCATTTTAAACAACACAGAACATACTAATAAATATTAGATAATATTAAAAAAAAGTAAAACGACTGTTTAAAATAATTAAATTCTGATTAAAATATATCACTGGCAAAATAAATTTGTAAACTATTACTCAAACATCTATAACGATTTTTCTATTTTTAAGAAGACACTAAGAATTGAATTCTGAATGTTATGTAAAATAATCAGTGTGATTTTTGTTAAATCAATTATTTGAAATGTATTTTTCTTTTTTAAACCATACATCAAATTTTCTAATAAGATCTATTTAAGTATAACTTGATTAAATATAATTAAAATCGATTAAATTTTTTTTCAATATTCTAACTCGTTTACAATTTTTTCTTAAACTTCAAATATAAACAAAGGGATACACAGAAATGTTTATATTTTTTAAGAATAAAAAGTGGAAGTAATTTACTAAATTCAATTTCATAAATTGTATTTTACAAATTTGAAGATGATTCAATCCTTATTGAAATATGTATAAACACCAATCAAAAATGATCATTAATCAATTACTGAATATTTTTAATGAGTTCTTCTTGTCTGGGTTGTGAGTTACAAGAAACAATATATTTTTGAATACAAAATAATTCGCTGTATAGATTTATATTATTTTATTGTAGAATTTAATAAAAAATTGTAACCAATTAAAGTAGATTAAAATTCGATATTAAATTTTGAATAAAAAAAAATAAACTTAAATACAAATAATTCATTTCCACTTCACGTCTCATTTAGTATCACTTAAAACACGATTGTTACAAAGGAAATAAAACATCGAATAGGAAAAAGATAAATGTTTTGTGAGATACTTGAAACTATCGCAAGTTTTCTTGAAAAAAAAATATAATAGAAACCGGAAGACATTTTCATTCAACATAGTCTTTGAATCGGCACAAACACTATATATAACTATTATATTCGATCTAAGAATAATTGGTTCTCATACAGACTGATTTTTACTGTAAACATAAAACTGAATAGAAATGTGGAACATGATGATTATAATACAGAACGTACTATATTTGGAAATAAAATTGTAGTTTATAATTTTATATGAAATTTAATTGCATATTTCATTAGTAGATGTTATGGAATTTTAATGATACTTTTTAGTAGATTCATTGGAATAGAATATTTGATATAAAATTTGTATGGATCTGCAAACAATTATTCATCCGTATATACATTAACTTATTTGTAAATAATTAATGTTTAATTTAAGGCAAATATTATTTAATCATTATAATTCGTTTTGAACTAGAAATCAAATCATAAATATTGTAACATTTGACTGCTGATTTTTTAAAAATAATCTAATTGAACATTGAAAATCGTATAAAAATCAAATTAAAAATATTCTACATTTTGTATACATGAAAGACTCATAAATATATATATATATATATACATTTCTTGATATCATAATGCGATTATTATATAGTAAGTACATTCAATACATATAAAAATGACAAATTGAATTTTTTCGTCATCTTGATATTAAATGTATATTGAATATAAACACATATTAACATATATTTTTCTATACATTGTATGATTCTTTGCAGCGAACTGAACTTTAATCATATTTTTATTGATGAAAGTCAAGAATCGGAAATAGTATTCATTTCTATGTTTTCAGATGTATATTTTGTTAATATAAGTCGACATATCAATCTAATGTTTATATATATATATATATATATATATATATATATATATATATATATATATATATGTTCTAAATAAAATTGTATGCTTGTCAAATATTAATATTTTTACAATAATGGTTTTATATTATAATACATGTAATATTTGAAAGGAATTAAGGAAAATTAGTATTTGAAATATGGTTTTCATGTAGTGAGGAACATTTTTAAATTTTATCTTTGAACTTTATTTCTTTATCGACGGGAGTGATATTTGTGTGTGTTTAACAATTTAATTACTGATTAGATTGAAGTTTATCTTTTTTAGTTGAAAAAATGTATAAAAAATATTCAACAGCATTTTATTTATACGCATTTTTATTAAAAAAAAATGTGATAAAACATATGTACATTTATTGATTTCAATTCTTTTCGGATCTTTTTGTAATCTTTAAAAACGTACAATTTTTTTGTACAATTCTATATCTGAAGACAATAGTATTAGTATCGAAATGTGATTATACTAAAAGCTGAGAAATAATATTAATAATTCTCGTATTAGCTTATCAAAAAAAAAATTAGAAAAATATTTCCATCACAAAACATGTTTAAACAGTTATACTAAATTAAATTTTATGAATAAATAGATAATTTTTAATCTAGCAATTCTGAAATGTTTGAATTCCATGGAAGTGTTTAATCGAAAATAGCAAGAATTAAAATTTAAGAATAAAAATTAAATAAGAATTAATTTAAGAACAATAATTAATTATTAAAAATGTTTGATGTAAAAAATATTTTTGGTTTGAAGGTTGAAACATTATGGTAAGAATAAATTCATTTATGAAACTACTTTTATCTCCTGTTTAAAGAGAAAAACATTAATTACATCTCAATAATTAATTATTAAATATTTTTAATACTTTTTTGTCGTCTGTATGATGATCGAAAAAATAATTCTTAAAAGTAAATTCAGCTACAGTCTCAAAAACAATACCATATCAATTTTCCAAAAAATATACAATCTCTGTAAATTTCTTTTCAAAAACCTTTGAATTCGAACAATCTAATATTCTGTATCCTTATTTCATCTATTTGGTTTTTCCTAGAACTTTTATATTTTTGACTCCCAATCAATAATATCTATTATTCATACGTTATATTCCGTTCTTGTAAACTATAAAAGACCTATTCTCCTTTTCTAACTCTTATTATTGGTATTATATTAAAGATTCATATACATATCAATTTCTTTTATGTTTTCTGGTTATTTCTTACTTCTTTGTTCATACTACTATATATATATATATATATATATATATATATATATATATATCTTAGATATCGAAATGTATATAAATAGTGTTCAAATGATTCAATAAGGAAGTATCATCCAAAATAAATTAAATGTTAATTCCATAAACAGTTTTATACATACATATACGATTTGAGTATAAAACAGGCTTCAGTGCTTATACAATGTAAACATATATTTTGTAAAATGTAACTATGAATGCAATATTGAATAAATATTCTATACTACTACGGTTTATATATATATATATATATATATATATATATATATATATATATATATATATAAACTATTACTTAAACGTTCATAATATTCACAGAAAGGATAATTTAACAAATCTCTAAGGATTTATCAAACTGTGTTGTGATATGAATGTGGAAATAATGTATTAAGTTCTTAAATAAAATTATATAATATACACGTGCAACATGAAAATATATCTTCATAGTTTAAACAACAGTTAAATTTTATCAAATTCATATATATATATATATATATATGTGTGTGTGTGTGTGTATATATATAAATACATATATTTACATGTTTTAGTCTATACGAATGTTCCAAAACTAGTCTTTATTTCCTTACCCTGCGTTCGATTAACATAATATTCTCTCCCGTTGTATACGCACCATCGAAACGAAAGGTCGAACCGACAATAGAACAGTTGTAAGCAAGTTCAGATAATTAAGCACATTTTATAACATTAAGTTTATCCAAAAACACATCTGCACATAAATTAAACTAATTCACCCCGTACATACACACACACACACACCCGCGTATACCTTTATAGATCAGATATGAGTTGAGCAACGAATATCATTATCTCGAATCAAACGGTCTGCTGTAGACAAAAGAACTGATTATTTAACATTGAATACAGTATGTGTAGATTAAACAAGTCGTGTTTCCACGTTGAAAATTAATTTATTTGTTCGCAATTGATTTCCAATGCCTCATTAGCACTCGGTTCAAGTAAACATTACAAAATATTATGAAAACAGTTTGATGGTATATGCTGTTTTTCGGATAAGTATGGAACGTTTTCAATTTTATATTGGTAACGGAACATAACATTCTGGAAATTGTTATTTTGTTTGCGTATAAATTTTTAATTGAAAAATAACGTGACAAGATTTTTAATTAGTTCGTGAACATTTTATTCATAATTTGTTTTCACTGGTTTATCATATTTGTTCTTTAAAACAGAATTGGTTGTCGTGTATTTTTTTTTTATTATTGGATGTAATATTTTATCATGAATGTAATTCGATTCGTATTACTGGGAATTCATTAATGTTACAAAACTTTGAAAATCAAACGTGATGTATTTATAATCTGTCTATTTAAAAAATTCATTATACGAGTTAATGGATTGTGTTTGATTGTAAAAATTAATTAATGTACAAAACTACACAATCTCTTTTTTATTTTTCAATAAAATTTTATTTTTATTTTATAAAAGAGACATTTTCTAAAATAATCTTTATTAAAGAAACTGTGCAAAAATTTTTAGTTACTAATAATAATAATCAATTAAATAATTTTTAAAAATTAATTCATATTTAAATCCTTGTAATATATTAACATTACATTTTATAAACTACCGATTCGTTTTTGTATGTCATTTATTTGAGTACAAAATTACAGAAAAAGATTTTTATACATTTTAAAGATCTATAAATAATAGCATCTTTACTTCAAAACCCTAATTCATAATATTTTTGAATATTTTTACCAGAAAAAATACATGCTTTTTAAGAAATGCATTTTAGAAATTTATTTACAGTTCCAGAAACTATAATTATATAAAAAATATATAATCATATTAGTTATGATGTAAATTATGTATTTAACATTAAAACCAAATGGTTTTAAACCGACAAATTGAATAATAGTGTAAGAAAAAAAGTAAACTAATTTTTTGTAAACTTTTAAAAGTATAGGACCTACAGCAGATATCTATATATTTATGTTTCTCCAGTTTAGATAAACTTTCATATTTTCTACAGTATAATTCATCTGAAAATCTACCAAAAATCAAACATTTCTAATTTTTTTTGGTAATAAGTTCGATATTTGACAGCAATAAGTATACTGTTATACTATTTATAGATAATGAAGATTAATTATTAAATTGTTTCGTTCAAACATACATGAAAATAGATTCGTTTATGTACACGATTCATAATTCCACGAAAGAAAAAACACCTAACTTATTCACCTTCTTGAAAAAGGAATGAAATATTCATATCATTTACATTTGAAAACAAAAATAGATAAGTAATCTTGTGTTTGTTTCAAGCATACCCTACATCTTATCGAATATATTATCAGGTAATAAAACGTCAATTCGAATTCATCAAAATTTATCCAGTTCAAGGTTCTACTAATAAGATACGGTTAAGAGCTGGAGAGCGTCGTGAACTTTGCTAAATTTTGAATGGGCCTCATTCGTTCAATTGGAAGATCGTGCGCCAGCATTCAAATCTGCTATTTTTGTTAGAAGCAAACGCAGACACGCAGCTATAGAAATGTTGATCACGACTGAATGTTACAGTTTTATGTTCCACTCAGTCATAAAGTGAATGACCTTCGCCCGAAAATTGACACATATTTTAATTTTAAGATTATTTTTTTTTTATAATTCCATAAAGTATCGTTCGGCTATAAAATGGTAATTGGTTTTCAGTGCGCTGCTTCCCCTCGCGCTTGTTTCGCTTTATTTAATGGCGACGCAATGAATCCAGCGCTTAAATTTATTAACAGTTGATCGTACAGAACGCTTAAAATTAAATATTAAAACGTCGAATATCTGTTTTTCGCGCATCTCCGTTATAAATTAACTACAACTAACTCGTTTCGCATGCGTAAATCTCCATTACACTAATACACCAATACACGTACACCGATTCTTGTTTTATCTCGCGCATAGGTCAATCCCAGGAGGTTACTGAGAGGATTATGCGAGTAGATAAACTGGTCAAGCTAAACACGAATCTAATTTCGTTAATTGCCGACTCGCTATAAACGTTTACGAGCGCGAGAGGTGACAAAGAAGTTTCGAGCCACATATTATACAATTGCGTTGTGTTTTGCATGAAGAAACTTTCGACGACAATGCGTACGGTAAATCTTGTGGCGAGAGAAGGTTTTGTTGAGAAATAGAGTTATTTGGCCAGGAATAATAACTGTCGTGAATATCTTTCGGGACGGAGGGACAATCTTGTGTTTGAAAGTGGTGTTACCGCAGAATGAAAGTACGGACTATCTAATATTGTCGTGTGGAGCGTGAGCAGTTGCGCTGCGTCTGGTTTGGGTCGATCTCAGTAAAGTAACAAGTATTAAAGGATATATAATGGCTTGCGCGCTCGCCAACTACTTCAGATAAGTTAGTTTCGAGTAAATTTTCAAACAATTTTCAGAACGCACAGCAAAAAGTTAGTCTCGCCATCGTCGTCCAATCGACGTCGGCACAGTGAAATGAAATTTTTAAATAAATTCTTCTCGCACACGTCTGGTTTTATTACCAAACATAAAAATAATAAATATATATTGATCCAAAACATTTAACTTTTTTAATTTATTATAAAATATGAAACCTTCTTATAAATTTATAATAATTGAAATTATAAATAAATTATAATCTAAAATTATCACATAATATAAAAAAACACCTAATTGCAGTTAAATCGAAACACTCTAAATACATGAATAATTAATATATCATTCAATCAAATACATAACTCAATCGTTCATAAAATAAAACAGATCGATCGAATATTAATATTTTTCATCGAGTATCTCTTGAACGAACCAAAAACGATTGATTTAATTCTTAACAAAGAATCGTATTTATCCGAACGACTCTTTTAAAGACCCAAACGGTCTCTTATTGAAATTGAATCAAATATATTATCGAGAACGCGAAGAAGAATCGCAGAAGTAAAACCCTGACCTGTGACGAAATACCATTAAATACATGGGTAATAAAATTACAATAACTCTGCAACCTATTAAGCGTCAAACTTGGCTCCGAAGTCGATTTTTATTTATTTTAGTTATTTTAGAATAGCTTTTATTGCGATTGTTTCAAATCGTTTCGAAACGACTATTCTTTTAGTAAAATTATTGATTGCTACTGTTTAGTGTCAATTAAAATTTTATAGTCACTTTTTCCGATGAAAAAATATTTTACAAACAGCTCAAATGAAAATATGTGCATCAATTTAAAATTATTTCATAAATAAAATGAAATCATAATATTTTTGAAGAAAAAAAATTAAATACTGATTAACAATTCATTATTACAGTCACAAAAAGAATGTCTATTCAAAAATATTCAAATAATGATTATTTATTAATTTTTAATTATTGCTTATGCATATTTCGATGACGATTTAATCATTATCAGAGTCTCCAAAGTACAGAAAAGTTTAAACAGATTTAGATTTTAGATTAAGCCGAATAGATATTTTTTCAACTCTGGTTCTCTGAAGATGATACTATTCTCTTTGAAATACCCATTGGGAAAAATCAAGGTAGAGTAATAATCATTTCATTGAATATTTTTGATCAGAGAAAAATGTTTTGGGATGAAAGAAGAATTCATTTATAAAAATTGGATATTATGAAGAAAAAGTAGTTAAAATATATATAAAGTATAGATTATAATATAATTTTTAAACAATATGTTGTATAAAATTGAGATTTAAGTTTTTATTTGTATATGATTTTATATATCCTAGAATATATATATATATATATATATATATATATATATATATATATATATATATATATGTATATGTATAACACTTATCTTTCAATAAATATAAATAAACGTGAAATCTGAACCATTACAGCATAGTTATCAATTGAATCTTACATTAGGATTGTATTTCTCAAATGTAAGCAACAATCAGAAGAAATTGACAGCACAAAGAGCTGAACGATTGCCAAACACATTTTATAAGATTTAGAAATGAAAATACAGACACTTCAAAAATATATATTGCTCATTCAAATAATGGATCAATAATAACTTATTTAATGTATATGTACATATATATATATATATATATATATATATATATAAAATATACAGAGATAATTTATTAATTCTGAATTGAATCTTTTGAAACACATACGAACTGTATTTAGCATAAAATTTTATGAATACAATTTATATTTTATGTTACGTGTTACTAATATAATTACAAATAATAATAATATATGGAAAATAATATATGTAAATAATATATATTATATATACATATATATATATATATATATATATATATAATCATAATGTTATAAATAATAATAATAAAAACTAAGCTAAAAGCATTGGAATTTTGTATTGTATACATACATACATATATATATATATATATATATATATATATATATATATATATATATAACCATAAATGTCTAACAATGTTTTGTTCTTAACGTGTACCGAAAATTATTCACCCACCAATAAGTTTTTTTTTACTTTTTATTTCACGCGAAAGATATAAATTTTTGAAGCCATGCTATATTTCATGATGGCTGAAAGTTAAAATATATAGTTGTAGAGAGGTATAAGCTTTCAGAAATAGCAGCCGTGGTTGCCAAAACTCAGACTGTGCAAATGTGGGTATATAGACGACAACTTATCTCGTGTCAGAGTTGCGTTTAAAACGCCATGCATCTTTTTTGTCTTGTCGTTAAACAGTCGCATTAACGTTCAAATATGAAGTCGAAATGACTATATAAAACGATCTCGAATTATTTCATTTTATCAACGATTTTTTGTTTTAAGATCTTATGTATTTATTTTTTAGTAATTTTCTTCTAAAAATAAATTATTTTATGCTTTGATTGTGAGAATGTTAAAATATCGAAAGATAATTTTATGTAATTTTCATATTCAATCTGTAATAACACTCTATTGAAAAGTATTTATCCCAAAATATCATTGATAACAGACTACATTGACAAGATATTGTTTGGCACTGTGGCTAAACTCACTTTCACAAATGAATTTCTCACTCACTACATAAAAAAATCTTATCCCATAATTGATTATTGATTATTGTATTATCATAATTGTGATCTCGATGGTATTATTTTTAATTTGTGCTTATGCATATTTCAATGCCGATTTAATCATTATCAGAGACTTGAAAATACAGAAAAATCTAAGCAGATTTAGATTAAAACCAAATTGTAACATTTTTTTCAACTCTGCTGCTCTAAAGATAAGATTATTCCCATCTAAATATACATTAAGAAAAATCAAAAAAAATAATAATCACTTCAATGAATATTTTTGATTATAAAAAATGTTTTGAGATAAAAGAAAAATTCATTTATAATATAAAAATAATCCTCAAAGCGTTAAGTTACAGATTAATTGAAAATGATCAAATTATAAATGACTGAACCTTCTAAATCAGAAAAAAACGTTTGTAATTTGTGAGTAAAAAATAATTTGTAAAAATCTATACATTCATTTATAATCTTTAACTACTTGAAATCATAAAGATCAAATTTCGGTCTTTGGTGAGGACCGAAATCCTGAAAGACCTGTATTTCGATCCAATCCTTGTATCATCATGTCCTGAAAGATGACTTTTAAGAAAAATAATTGTGGGAGTCTGGGATTCAAAGAGTTAAATATCTATTTATCTATTAATCTGTTTTTTTACTTCTCTGCTTCTCTATTTTCTCTACATATCTTCAAATTAAAAAAATGAATATTAAACATATGTAAAATAATAATTAATATTAACTGTCCCTTTTATTAATGAATA
This sequence comes from Acanthacorydalis orientalis, assembly GCA_034766995.1. Classification (NCBI taxonomy): domain Eukaryota; kingdom Metazoa; phylum Arthropoda; class Insecta; order Megaloptera; family Corydalidae; genus Acanthacorydalis; species Acanthacorydalis orientalis. The sequence continues at coordinate 31,945,004 of CM068321.1, read as the reverse complement.
TTGATCAAATTCTTTGAGACTGTCTGAAAAAATTCAAATTTAAATAACATAACAAAAATATGTTATTTTCTAAGTATTTTAGTGAATTATCAAAAGAAAAAAAAAACTGGAAGTATTCGTAAGTTTAGAATATGTTAAGTCAATCTTTCCATATATATATATATATATATATATATATATATATATATATATATATATATATATATATATATATATATTCACATTCTTTCTCACACACAAAGTATATCTGTACATACGAATACAATTAATTAATTTTAATAATATCAATGATATTGTTTTTACAAGCTCTCCCCTCACACACACACACGAGATAATTTATATAACCCCGTGTTTATTCTCGACGCTGTGTCCATGTCCTTAAGTAAAATATGTCGACCCTCGTCGTTCGTCCATACCAAACAAAACATCGATAACTCTCACGTCTTTCTTTCTATGTCGCTTCAAAATCCATACCGCACACCGTGCACAGCACATTTCAATTCTAAAATATAAATAAATATATGCCTCGCTCTCTGTATATATGGATTTAATAGATTTCTCGATGCCCAGAGCGACTGTACGTCCATTGGACGATGTTGTGTGCATAGATGTTATAGACGCTGAGAAAGGTTCACGTCAACGATGAAAAGGGTTTGCCGAGCTGGGTTTGCTGCCATTTCGGTTCATACGAGGTTCTGTTTATTATTATTATATATATATATATATATATATATATATATATATATATATATATATATGTATGTATGTATAGAGATTTTTTTGATCGAACGTTTCCAGAGACTGATCATTTTGAATTAATTAAATTATTATTCGTATATTGTGTATCTCTGCTCGAATATAATATATGTTCTCGTATGATACGTATATACATATATATCTCTCGACGACTGCGTGACTTTCGATCTTATTTATATTTTAACATATATCATTTAGGAAACATGGAACGTCAGAATTTCTCGTGATATAAAAATATACGTAGAGAAATGGCAACGAAGCGGTTTGATACTTTTCGGTAAAACGTAGTAATTTTGTTGTAACGATTTACATTTTCTCGCCTTGAACTGATTATTAACGAAATAGTTTGTGAAATTATATATTTAATGTATGAATGGAGTGTACGGCTTGACAGAAACGTACTAGATTAGTGGCGGTTTGATAAATAGGGTTAATTAAAATTGGGATTTTCGTTTTTGAAATGTACACCGTTGGGTCATTTGCACAATCATTAACATGCACACTCACACGTATATATATATATATATATATATATATATATATAATTAAAATAATACTCTTTTTTTAAACCACTGCTGTATTAAAAACTCTAATTTCTTTCAAACGAATGACTAAATATTTCTCAAGATTTCACTTTTAAAAAATGGATATTTCAAATTTTTTTATTGATAGATATTAAAATAACTAATTTAATTTATTACGTACACATACTCTCTCTCACACACACACATATATATATATATATATATATATATATATATATAACCTTAACTTTTATAATCTACCCTACCTGATAAAACATTCTTTTAATTTCTTTCAAATGAATGATATACAATAATATCTATCTCAAGATTTCAATTTTAAAATGTACTAGAAATAAATGAAAAAGAGAATAGCGAGTTAAATAATAGAATCAAAATTGAATTTAGAAAATAATATCTAACAGTGGATCATTAAAAACTGAAGCTGATACATATATATATATATATATATATATATATATATATATATATATATATATATATATATATATAAATTTCTATCAACTCAACAAAACCGAACATGAAATACAGAGACAAGAAACAAACTTCCTAACATTATCATCCCCGTTGGAAGCACACATTCTCGTACAACAAAACAATGATCCGAGTTATATTCGAACACACGAATCGTAATTAAATAAAATATTTAAATATTTTCGGTGCTAGATTCAAATCGAGACAAGTTTATCTGCAGTAATGTGTCTTTGTCATATTTAAAATGAAATTAACTAATTATTGCTGTGTTAATTGTTGGTTTAATCTAAGTTAAATTTATTTGACTTCCTATCCCGCGTCTTCAGCGTATAACTTTAACGTTATACCGTTAAAATTATATTAACTTAACATGGTTCACTTTAAATACGTATATAATTCACTTATATGTTAATTATATTTAAATTATGTACTAAGATTTAAATGTAAGTAATGAAACAGGTACCGGTTTTAATGGAAAACGCTTTTTTTAACAGATCGTGTTTTATTAATATTTTACACTTGTTTCCACACACACTTCTCATATATATATATATAATTACTTTTTTTATTAAGTAAATTAAAAATAGTATCTTAATAAAACGGTGTTGTGTATGAAAAATTCTAAAGCGGCTTTCACTTTCCGCCGAGCCTCCCCAACCGAATAATACATATTCTAATGAAATATTGAAACAGTATGACGCAACAGCATCGCATCTTGCGTCCGTCTAATGCAGATACAAGACCAGGCTCGCGTGAAAGCCCTCTAGGTCCGCCTGATATATTCTATTAAATGCCTGGCCAAATGTTATTGGCATTGTGTTCATATCTAGTACTGCCACTGTTGGCCGGACTGGTGTTTGCTGCTGCGACTGAATCCGCAAGCGGTATAGGCAAGCATCCAGCAGGAGAACGGAGCGCCCAATTGTCCCTGGATGTGACGGCCGCATAATGCGATGGCCGTTGCCGTGGGCTTGCTTGTTCCACCGCACTATCAACACCAACATCGCCACTACATCAATGCGTAACGCACATCCTATTAACAATTCCTATTTGCGCATACAACGTGTCATATATTTATCTGTGTTTATTTCGGTTTCAGATAGAGTTTCGCATAGAAACGTAAACATGTATGAATGCAGATACGCATATTCGCGCACTTACACAAAACCATATGGGTATGTGTATACAATTTAATAAATACATACATTCTTATACACATACACATCTACACATGCATATATATATATATACAAATATATACATAGACACAAACGTGCATACAAGTACGCGAACGAACGCTGTTTAACTTTGTTCATCTGTTATTGATCGTTGAAGCAAAGTTTTACCCTTATAATTAATTTGAATAACCTTACTCAAATCACGTACTCGCTAAATAATAACATATTACAGAAATTTATATCGAGGTTTGATGAAATGTAATCAATAAGCTTGTAATTCTTTAAATTAAAACATTGGTACGATTTCAATTACGGATTATGTTGAGTTAGTGTTGGAATTGCGTATACAAGGACAAGTATATATTTATATACATTTTAGAACACACACACACACATATATATGTACATATATAAAGGAAATAAATATATTTTATAAGAAACTCAACATTACATAATTAAATTTTGATGATTCTATTTAAACGATTAAACTTTTAAAAATTAAATTAGTAATTGTTAAAATATTAAAAAAAAATATCAGTATATTTATGTGAATTATAATTCAGATACAAATAAAACACATATACAATAATAAATGTAAAAATGCAAAAGGTGTTATTCTAAGATTGCGTTATAAAAGGTAGTGTTAACCGAAGTCTTTACATATATATATATATATATATATATATATATATTTATATATATACATATATATATATATATATATATATTTATATATATTTATATATATTTATATGCATATATATATATATATATATATATGTATATTTATTATATATCTATATATATATTTATATATATAAATATATTTATAAATTATTTAAAACTGCAGAAATTTTAAAACATGGACCTAATCTTGAAAACTCAGTTAAAAATATAAATTTTAATAGTCTTGAAATGAAGTTAAAATATATAAAGTGAGTTTAGGAAAAATAAAATAAAACAAGTGATCAAATAAAATGAATAACGGTTTCGCTTTCATTTTCCTTAAACAAAAGCATAATGTAAAATAAATAGTCTTGCTAGATTTACAATTTATATACAGAATGAAATATGTTTCGACAGAATAGTTTTTAAAGCGAAAAATCGCATCAAAGGACTATTTATTTTTAATTTAGTACAGAATTTCCATACATTATAAATACAATGCGTGAGTATTACTTTAAATATGAAAAAATAATATGAAACAAATGTGTTATCATTAAATAGAAGAATGGAATGATAATAAGAATAAACAATTAATTAAAACATACCGAACATACAAGTATTAATAAAATGTCCATCATACATCACTACACTACATAAATCACTACATAAATCAATATATAGTTATTGAACAATAACTGTACGGAATAAAACAGTCAATACGAGTACAACGTTAAAAATCTTTATTCTGAAACGTTAATGTATAGTTTTCAATGCGGAGAGATGCATTCGTTACATAAGTTACATAAGAAATAACAGATTGTCCAAGGTATACTCAATGCATTCTGTCGGTGGAATGATTTCTGAACTAATAAAAATGAAGTAAAAGGCATTTTTGTACAATTATATAAATTTGTATTACACGTTCATAATTCAGGTTTTATACAGAAAATTTAAATCAAAAGGAAGCGTTTATCAACTATTGCATATTATATATTAAATTTTTATGTATGTAGAAAAATTGTTTTTATTTTATTCTATTATTTGGTTTAATGTATCAAGTATTATTTCAACAAAATAAAATTTAGTTATACATCTGTTTACATATATATATATATATATATATATATATATACATCTGTTTACATATATATATATATATATATATATATATATATGCATTGTACAATTAGGCCTATTGAAATACATGTTTTAAACAATAACTGCTTCAAAATAATAAGACTATTGTATTAGAGAACTTAAGATCCTACAAATCGTCAGTTTTTACCAATGCAGCAAGATTTTAAATTTATTTTACTATTTTTTTTATTAATATGTCTATAAATGTTATATATATATATATATATATATATATATATATATATATATATACATATACAAATGTATGTATGTAAATGTTTCTATACTACACAGACTTTATTAACATATGTATTATAAATATAGTGAAGTTCTGTCACTTGTTCAGGTCTAAATAACAAATTATAATTTTTTTTTGTGCAAAGAATGTTTTTTTAAAACTGATTAAATAAATATAGAATCTTCTAAACATTTACGATTTTTAATTATGAAAGTTATAATTTTTTTTCGGAATTGTACATGTGTTTTAATACACATATAAGTACTGAAAACTGATTTTAGTTTGTAGATGTATATTTAGTTTAAAGGTACCTTTGAGAAATGTTAACATTTTAAACAGAAAAAAAATATATAATTTGAATGTTTGATGAACGTTTGATAATATTTATCGAACAAAGCTTCACGAAAATTTTCATAGATATATAAATACATGTTTAATATTATCATTCTATATTTATATATATATATATAAATATCTCTCTCTCTCTCTCTATATATATATATATATATACATCATGTAGATCAAATTCAAACTATGCAGATTCATTGCCAAAATAGCCAGACATTTTTCCAGTTTAAATAATTTAGTGCATTTCTTTTTCAGAAATTTCCAATATACTTGATAATAATACTAACATCTCTAGCAAAAAGTCTTTTTTTTACATGTGTCTGCAAGCAAGAATGTTTTATTTGTAATTCCTTATAGTAAATATTTTCATACAAGGACGTAATTTTCACAAAATGCATTTAAAAATCACAAGGAAGCATTTTAAAAGAGTGATTCTATTTACTATGGGAAATTATAATTATTTTTCATACTTATCATCTTGTTTATACATTAGCCTGATGGTCTCAATCCTTTTGAATCACCTGAGTGTTTGTTTTTCACTACTAGTTTCGACACGTGATCCATCTTTAGGTAGATATTATATAGAATCTTTTTTAATATCTATCTAAAGAAGACACACGTACTGAAACTAATAGTAGAGAAAAGATACTTTGAAGATTCAGAAGGAAATAATTGTCAATTAAGATCAAATATAAAATTTCACTGAATGGGAATTTAGTACTTTAATAAATGTTTATCCGAAAGGAAGATGTATGAACATGTAATTTGATTAGAAACTGAAATTACTTCTCCATCTACTGAAAAAATTCGTTAAACTACTAAAACAAATATAAAAATTGATACCAAATACTACGATTTAAATTACAATAGACTGAATTAATCACCATACTGCATCCTAAAGGAAGAAATAATTTTTCTAAGTATCAGGAAAAGAACCTACGATTCATCCTTCATAAGTCTGGTTTTGGAGCTTTTATATTTATCAAAATTTGGAAGTGACTGGAATTTAATTTTTATGAAAGAATATGGAGATTAAAAGGACTTATATAGAATAATAATTTAATTTTTCTATTTTATCGATTAATATGCTTATCATTTACTGAAAAAATTATACTTCTTTACTATATATTCTAAAAAATAAATTTATATTTCCAACAAAATCTACCTGTAACTAAATATATCTTTCACCTAAATGAATTTTCAACTATAACTTTTTGTCGAGTTTCCGACTCTGCAAATGACATATTTCATATTAATATTCATACGTTTATATATAAATATGAATTAGTAAACGATTAATTCCTAACAGAAATAATAATTTTATCTGCACTCCATAAAAGCACGTAATATTTTTACGACCGTGCAAGTTCTGTATGAAATGTTTTCAACATATATACATCCAGATATTCATTTCGACGCTTAAACATAGCACGAAGATGAAAATTATATCTGAAATTGCAAGCTATCATAAATATCAATTTAATATCCGGAACAATAAATGATTGCTGACCTTTTCCGGAATTATGGCTATGATCTCCAAATCTTTTGTCACGATATATTTCATTTAACACTTAACGTTCTTAAATAAATACAATAGTTCTATCTGACATGTGTGTGTGTGTGTTGTGCACGAAACGATGGATATTTTTTTATCAGTATCGAGTTTACTTTAACAATTATGTTTGTTTAATCGATAATTCAACCGTATGTTCTCGATTAAAGAATCGATGGATGTTTGAAGATTCTATAATTCATATTTTGTTTTGGAATACGCAAACGATTTAATTAACTCTGCGCCGACCGAGCTGGAAACGATTTTAAAATTGAATATTGTATATTTCGATTAGTAACTATCGTGAAAGTTTTATGTATTAATTACTTCATTAGTGAATTACATATTTAGTGTCATATAGTTTCAGGGGTAGATTAAACCCTAATTCAGTATATATATATATATATATATATATATATATATATATATACATATGTATAGTGTACTGATATGATTTTATATACATTACAATATACAGACAACCATTGAGATTCGACCGATTTGATTTTCGATTAATTTGAGAATTCTACCATTAATTATAATCACATTACAATCCTTGTTCGAGTGTCGGTCGATAAAAACATGATTATTTAATCAAACCAACTGATCGAGTAATTTTCAACCTTTCAAAGGACATGTAAATCAGTTCGGTGTAAATGCAATTAAAAATAGATAATTTTCGAGTGAGGAAAACAAGTAAAGCATGTCTATTTATTATTTGAATCGAATGTGATCTTCTGTAAGAATTAATTAGGTTATAAATTTAGATATTTTTATATCTGTATTATTAGTGTGACATACATTTATCAAATTATTAAATTAATGTGTTCGATGAATGAGAACATTTTGCATGTTTGGAGTTAAAATCTGAAAATGTGATTGAAGTGTTTTTCGTTTCATATTTCATTTAATTGGCACACAAATTGATTTTCCGTTCATATTTGGCATTTTTAATAATAGAAGAACATTTTTTCATCAAAAAGAGATATTTTGAAAATTCATGATTTTTCATGAAATTTTGCATACTATAAGGTCGTCGATTTTTTTGGGCCAAAAATCGAAATTTTAAAATATGTAATTTTTTCATCATAAATCGATTGTTTGTGCAGTAAGTAACTAATTTCTAGTAAAATTTCATTTATTTCTAGGAGAATATACAAATGGTGGAAGAAAGTTAATTTTTAAAATTTTCAACTATTTCATTTCGGAAACAAATTGAAATTTATTATGAAATTTCGATGAAAAATTATTATGTTTAATTAGAATACTTCAGAAAATGATCATTGTATTGCTTTCTAAGTAAAAAAATATTTAAAAGACTAAAAATAAATTTAATATTGCAATAAGAATGAAATAAATTATTTCTGAGGGCAAAAAAATTGAAAAAAATAAAAAGTGTTTTTTCGTCTCACATTTCATACATCGGGCATAAAAATTGATTTTCTACCCATATTTAGTATTTTTAACAATAAAAGAACATTTTTCCATCAAAAAGAAACATTTTGAAAAAATTTGATTTTTCATGAAATTTTGCATACTATAGGTCGTTGATTTTTTTGGACCAAAAATCGAAATTTTAAAATATGCAACTTTTTCATCATAAATCGATTACTTGTGATAAAAATAACTAATTTATAGTAAAATTTCATTTATTTCTAGGAGAATACACAAATGGTTGAAGAAAGTTAATTTTTAAAATTTTCAACTATTTCATTTCAGAACAAAATTCGAAATTTGTCATGGAATTCCGATTAAAAATTACTAAGATTAATTGAAAAGCTCTACTCGATATTCTATATGTCACTTCTTAAGTAAAAATTGTGTACATTATAAAATAATTTTAAAAATATCACAAGAAGAATGAATTAATTAAATTCTGAAGAATAAAATTGAAACAATAGTGTTTTTCTTGTCATGTTTCATTTACTAAATACAAAACTATGTTTTTACTCTCTGTTGAAAAATGAATTTTATTTTTCTTTTCAGAAAAAACGAATTTACACATTACCTACAAGCTTTATACAGGACAATTAAGAAAAGTTTTACAGGGAAACAGCACAATAATAATCACATACCTTTACCAGGAAAAAAATTTTTGTCAAATGAATACATTTAAAAAAAATCAATTAAAAAATATATTCAAATAATAATACTTTCGATAAAAATATATTTTAACTTTAAAACATTTCAGTGCTCGATTTGAAACCCTCATTCATATCAATACTTTTTTTAAGAACAATAATAATAAACGGAAATTGAACAAATACATATTTCAGCTATAAACCGGTCCCCTAAAACTAACTACATACATACTGTACTTCAATTCATTAATAGCATGTTTTATTATTAATAGAACTACTTATCAAACCCATATGAAAATAATTATGTGAGATTCAAATACAGATAGTTTACCCTATCTGTTTATGTGATGATAATATATGCTTGCATTTGTATAATTTATGTAAATCGAACGTTTGCTTACTGTTTGGTACTGATACACACATACACAGACACACGCATATATATATATATATATATATATATATATATATATATATATATATATATATATACTGAAAATGGAATGAAAGTAAATAATGAGATAATTTCTATTAGTTCTTGGCTGTAAATTTCAATCTAATCTAAAGATAAATCTCAGATGTTGAAAAGAAATACGAATGAAATATTTTAGAAAATAAATTATTTAAAGTCTTATTTCATATCAATTATTTTCATATCATAAATAGTGTGTTTATTATAAAAATAATATAAAATGTGAACGCAATAAAACATATTATAAAAGAAAAACTAAATCTGAACATCATCAATGACACATGCTTTAATATAAAGTATTACAAGAAAATGGTCCTTACTGTAGGATTAGTGAAATGAGAAAAGAGTCCCCTTTTATGAGATTTCATGTTTCATAGGAGGGTCCTAGAAGCAGTCTATCATATGAATATTGTGATTGGAAGTATTTTCTTAAGATGAATTATATTTTTTATCACTGTAGATCGAGTTTAATTAGTGGAATTGAAAATAAGGACTTGTGTTTTAAATTTTAAGATTGTATTATAAAGCAGGTACAAAAATATAAGAAAAGAAAATCACATATTCTGAATTTTTATAGCATTTTTTTTGTTGATTAGAAATTAAAGTTTGTTTTGAAATAAATTTCTTATATATGAATAAAGCATTTTAAAATATTTTTATTACATCGAATAAACTGAAATGTATCTCTTGATATATAAAATAAATTATAAAAGTCAATTATTAAATATATCTTGTTTATCGATTAAAATTTGCTTCAATAAAAATTTATTTCATTTGTAACTCTACGATGAACATCAAACCGACATGAAAACCAACTAGTATTTCTCAAATACTGTTATAATAATATTTGTGAATATGCCTGCTTAGTTATAATATACTTTTAGAAATATGGATTAATTCGCTTTCACATACGAATTGTTCAATCAATCGTCAAACTACAGGAAACTTTTTTAGATCAAAATTATTTAATGATTGATTATTGATAATTTTTGTTAATTTATTACATACATTTCAATGAAAATACATTTCAAAATTCATACATTTCAAAAAATAAATAAAAAGCGACTTAATGTTAAAAGTAAAATAATAAAGCATTTATGTATAATTTGTGAAGAGAATACATTTTGAAAAACAGTTTATAGGCATGTTTTTTAGAATAAATTTTATTTATAAGTGGATAAAAGTAAATTGTATATATATATATATATATATGCGAGAAAGTAAATGAAATGCTAAAAAACATTTCACGTATATTAGCTGTATTTTATTGTCACCATAAACTATGAGTTTCGCAGTAAACTACAGAAACAGTTTAGAATATGAAAATATTTCACGTCTAAACAACAACTCGTAAAATCCACTAACAAATACATTACTTTATTAAAAATACCTTAATTACATTTCTAGACAAGCCCACGTATTTTATATTTGTTTTTGTCCACGGCGAAGAAAACACATAATTTCAAATGTAGAGTTAAAAAAAGTGTATCATTTCAACGTTATATTTTCCATCTCATTGTTTAATAGTATATATATATATTTTTTACTTTTATGTTTCGCATTGTGACTGTATGTTCAGTGGCGGCTTCCTTTTCCTTATCACGTTCACCTATTTTTTCAGCTGATAAGCCGCAGCCATAATAATAATGCCTCGGAGAGTCAGTACCACCACTATTACAACTAACGTCGTACACAATACCACTGGAAATTTATGCACACTAGGCGATGGCAGCAGCGGGTAGTACGGGGCGCGAGTAGAAGAGCCGGGCCGGATGGGTGGTTGGGTATGGGGAGTCTCGCGCGGGTAATTATGTCATGCGAGTGTAGGTTAGGCGCGCGAACCCGCCGTTCCGAACTTTGTTTCGTAGCGATACGTGTTTCATTTACATAATATTGAATCGAGTAAAATGTTCATCTTTGCTCTAGCGTTCTCGACTCGGTGTCGCATACGTGAACTCGTGAACTTTTGCTGTCTACAGTACATATTTCCATCTTTTCATTAATACGTACAAATATTAAAAGAATTTTAATAACGCGGAATTTCATAAAAAATATTTAGCACACGCACAAATATGACCTGAATACAAATAATTTTCTTCCTTATATTCCTTCCCTCAACAAACAGAGAATCTTTACTCGTTCTGTTCAAGCACTGAGAAGAAATAAGTTAAACATTTTTTTAAACGCCGAATATCATTCATTCAAAAATAGTTTTTAAAATCATAAACAAATATTTTCTTGAAATAAAGTTGAGAAGTATTTGATGTTAATACCAAAAAATAATATATCTCAAAAATATTTATATAATCAGATTTATTAACTCACAACACCACTAAAACTCACAGTAAACATAATTTTAATGTACATTGAATATAAAAAGTGACGATAAATAAATAATGTATTAGTTGTTTTCAAAAATATGTATAAAATTTGTAATACTGTAAATAAATATATTTTCAATAAGCTGTTAAGAAAATAATATTAACAAGTTAAATTTTGAACAAATTTTATATAATTAAACGTCTTAATACTTTAAATTTTTCAATAAGTAAATTTAATAGTTAGAAAGAGATTAAAGAGTGATAAGATATAAAGTATTTGGTTCTAAAAAATAAGTTTTTTTTTAAAAAAATAAATAAATCATTCTATGCCTAAAATATAATTTACATGTGAAAAATAGATTTATTCTTGATTTGTTTCTTATAATATACTTTTATTTTTTTAACTGTTCATACATATGTAAAATACATAGGTTGCTTCGCACAAAAAGTAGAGAAACATTCAAGATTATCATAAAACTTTACATAAATCATCAATTAAGGAAACAAAAAAAAACCTGTACATTTACATAAGTTATAATATATTTTATATGATTGATCATTTAGAAATAAACGACAGATCGAAATCGATAGACAGGAATTAGAAATATAAAACTGGTAAAAAATTAATACATACTGTTAAAAGCATCTTTAATTCTGAAGTACTACAAATGGATCAATGAAAAAGATACTTGAAACTAAATACACTAATGCTCTTTCTTTCAGACACGAACAAATAAATAAAAATAAAATCGACTCGACTGATAAAAGAAGTGAATCTTGATTCGACGACATATAATAGAATGAAAGACATTATCAAAGCTCTTAAAATTCCACAATACAAGCAGAGACAATTAAAACACTAGCATATAATAGAAAGAGTTACAGAACTGATTTATTTTTTTTAGATATTTTTTATAGGCGACGAATTATACTAAACTATATATATATATATATATATATATATATATATATATATATATATATATATATATATATATATATATATCTGTGAGTGCTTGTACATAGAGTTCATTCTTTAATAATCGATTATTAATTTTTAAAATGAAAAGAATCTATTTTTTCTTAAACAAAAATTGAAGGACCCAGTGCTTTCTAGTCCATACATTACTTGATATAATTAATTGATTTTTATTTGTCCCTCGGTTAGTTTTGTTTTTTGTATTTGATAGTAAAGAATAATTTTTGTTCTTTATTTGCACTCTTCATAAATTATCTGCCGCTCATTTCTATTCCAAACTCTTACTATTCTTAGTATATCTGTATTTCCTGTTTGTTTCCGTATTCAATCAATTTTAGTTATTCATGAAATTAGTTCTTTCATATTTCTGTGTATTGAATATATATATATATATATATATATATATATATATATATATATAAAGATAGATAGATTAATAGTTACTTTAGAGCTGAACTTGATATAAAAAAGTACTGTGTATAAAAACAAACGTTCATCCAAACGTGATTATTTCTCTAAACTACCAGCCATTGTGAACGTGATCGAGTTAAATCAAGACAGATGCATTTTCGTGCCAAAAAAGAGTACTGCATTGATAATGGTCAGAAGATTATTCAACGTCAGGCGAGGCGTACTGTCGTAGAAGCCATTCCTTATACTTTTACTTGACATTGACTAGATAGGGTCATGATATGCCACACGAAGGAGCGGGCACAGTCAATGTGGGAGACCGGGAACTTGATGTTCAGTCTGGAGGTCCAGTTTGGCCGTCGGCCACAAGTCAATCAATATCTGTGAATCTCACTCGCAGTCCCCGTGTAGTGCAACGAAAAAGTAGACAAACGATACACGCCCGCGTATAAAAACAACAATCCATCTTATCCTAGCGCTGTGACAATATCGCAGCGTGCTGTCTACACTGACACGGGACGCTGGCGGGAGGACGGGGGTGCAGTAAAGCTTTTGTGTCGTGTCTCTGTGAGAGACAACTTAAAACACTACACTGTGCAGTGTTTTAAAAAGTTTCAAGCTTTTGTTTATCTAAATTCGCCCAGACAACTCGAACGCGGTGAACTGTTGTACTTCGTATCTATCTGCGCAAAAGTAAATGTTACATGTTACGTAGGCATTTGTTTTGAAAACATGCGAATTTGTAGTATGAAAGAACTTAACGGAAACAGTGGAAAATCGAAAAAATGTCGCCTGTGGAAAAACAAACGGACAGATATGCGAAAAACAACATGTCGTTATTATTTCAGTGTGGAGTGGGGGCGTGTTGATTACATTAGTCATTATAATACCATTTAAAATGAAAAATTATCGGTTCTATCTTCGGAATTTTTCTTATAATATCGTACAGATTTATTAAGAATAACATACATTCAATTAACCCATTTCTTGCGACTTGTACGTGAACGCTTCATTTGCAGTACATTTTTTATGAACTCTATAGAAGAAACGATGAAAAAACTAGTGAAAAATATTCAAGAAAGCATTATTAATAATTTTTGATTCTTACTTAAGCCCATTTATGGCGATGTCATTGTCTTTAAAACGCCAAAGTACAGAAAAATCTAAATTGAGTCTAGCCACAGTGTCGGAACTGTATTGTAAACTTTATAATAATTATACAGTCTTTAACATTTTCCAGATTGGTTCAATAAACACTTCTTACCAATTAATTAATATTTTCTAACTTATTTAAAATAAATTTAATCTGAATTGATAAAAATATACTTATTACAATTATAAATCTTTTCAAAAAAATTCTGAAAGGATATCTTCCAGGAATTCAGCCACAACTTTAAGAATTCTGTTAATACTATTAAAACATTTTATTTTCAATGTGTTTAAAGAACAGAAAGTAGTCAAATTTTAACAGCATTAATGAATAAAGAGGACGATTTTAAACTACGGCAATTTTAGATATTAAAAGCTTTGAGTGAGGAAGCTTTATCATACAAAAATAACAGCATTACTTAATTTAAATACTGAGTCAGCTATTTTACCATTAAACTTTTCAAAACTTTTCAGTCATCAAACAGTTTCCAAAGATTCTAAAGAATAAACTTTTTATGAATAATGCCTTCGAAAAGGTAATGAAATCAGTTCAGAATGGGCGATACAAAATAATATTTTAAGATAAAAAATACTAAGAATTTATAATAAACAGAAGATTAATTTTTAATTTTCTTAAGAAGATTAATTTTTCAATTTATTTATAAACACAATTTGAATTTCACAAACGAATTTTTCTCTAACGTATAGAAAAATCTAGCTACAGATTTTCCTGTACTCTATAACGCTCTGAGGATGATAGTATCGCCATTAAAATGCACATAACAACAATTAAAAATTATCAATATTTAATTATTAAACATTTTCGATCATATAATATTTTGTAGTTTATTGTCAAGTGAAAAAACTAATTTATAAAACTATATTTAATTATCAAAAATTTAATTATCACAATTTTAATATACTCCAATTTTATTCCAATGAAAATAAACATGCGATGAAAAATCTGTGCTAAAGAAATACAATTTCCAGATCAATTCTGCTCATTTTTTTTCTTTTTGTCAAATGGGAAATGATGATTTGTTCATTAAAAAAATATTTTCAAAGAAGATTATAATAACGTTTTACTTCTATTCAATTTAAAATTATACTCATTTCTATTTAAACTCATTACCAAGATCTTTGCACTGATAAATATTTTTTAGACTCTGTACAAATTCGATAAAATGTTTAATAATTTAAAAATGTTCAAGTATTTTTTATAAAACTTCTAATTATATCAAACACTCTTATCCGCATTACATTTAATAACCAAGAACAAAAGGTTTTAATTCGCCACACCGTAAATACGAGCCGAAAAATTGATTGATTAATGTTCTTAGTGTTGTTTTATAAGTTTCTGTAGATAATGTTTTCGTGGGAATCTTTTCAATGTCTCTTGACACTGATCTTTCCCTTCATCACACCCTACTCATTAAAGACGGTTGGAAAAAAACGCCGACAGGTTTTCGTAAACGAATTAAGCGGAAATAATTAGTTGAGATAATTACTGTAATATAAAGTTACATACTGTGCTATCAAACACAACTCAATACATAAATTATAATCCTTGTTCGTCTTTTATATAATAGTCTTATGATAAATTATAAACATTTTAAAGGACTCGTGTCTGCCTTGTAATAAGATACAAATAATAAATTTATCAAAGCGCTAATTATAAAATATATTCGTCGATTCCATTTTTCAAAACGGGTACTTTGGGCTTTTTTAAAGAAAATATGAATAAGTCTATTAAACATAAATCACTTTTTATGTTTATTTTTTTATACTTTTGAAGAATGGGAATATTTGTACATAACTTTATAATTGTACAAGGTTATTTAAACATATAATATATATATATATATATATATATATATATATATATATATAGCTGTGTAGGTGTATCTTTTCAAAAAGTACGGAGCTAAATTTTAAGTTTGTCTTGTCCTTTGTTCTTGTCCGCAAGGTGTACATTCTAATTTACGTATTCATAAAGACATGAAACGAGAAAATTCATTTATTTAAATTTATCAGCACGATTTGCACAAAAACGTTTGGCTGTATGATACGGGAAGGTCTTCTTTAATAATTGTATGACGAAATGTAATTGTGAATGGGTATTCTTCACAGTTATATCTTTAAAAATATTTTTATAAATTATTTCCGGTTCGATAAAAACTATCCATGTTAGAGGATCACATTTTAAAAAAATATCAATAGAATGTCAAAAATGAACTATAAATTTTATAAAAATGTGAAATAATTACAACAGAAACATTTGTTAATAGAAAATAATTCTATTTTAAATTAAATACTTTTCAGTTATTTAAGATTTCTTATGAGAAGGAAACAAGTCGAATTGTTGAAAAACTGTACGTCACGAATGATATTAAGGATTTCACAATTCGTAAAATACGCAATTCACTCTTTTTATAGAGTGATTTTTACATTTACGTTTGTCCTTTGTGTCATCTGTGGACTTTTCTCTTCTATGAAATTGTCCACTGAGAGAATAACCACATTTCGACCGCAAAGCTTGTTCAGTGATGAAGCTGTCATCTCAAGATGCTCGGACATACACTTCTATATAGAAAAAAATTGGGTATTTTTTCTTAGACGTAAGCGTTCATTTTATGTCAACATGTAGTCGGTGATACAAGAAATATATACAGACTTATTTTCTTTCTTTCTTGATATATTGATTGAGTTATGGATTAGTAGAGCATTAACTTTTATTATTGTATAAAATATAAATGACAATTTATACACTTAATCTTTTTAATAGATACAATTTTTTATCTCTATCAATTTTATGAATGATATCCACAGAAATATATGCAAGACTTGTTTCAAATCTGATTTACTTTCTATTTATATTTGTTGTCTAATAGGGTATGATTTATAATCTTAGGGTATAACATATCTGTACTTATTTGTTCAGTGACTATATTATTTTTGAATATTTATATGTTTTGAAAAGTGTTTAATTTTATACTGTTCATCAATTAATGACACTTAACTGATCTAAAACGATGAAGAACATCAAGACAATGTATCATCTGTATCACAGATATAAAAATATGTATTCATTATGTGTACAAATTACTTCGATACCTCTTTAATTGAAAATAATTGTTTATGGAAAAATGGAATATATTTCAATCCTCCAAACATCTCCCATTATATTAAATGACTTTGCTTCACTTGTCGGATAACTGACGAATCCTTTGTCAAAAAAAGATGTCGTGTTTGAGTCAATGAAGTTTTTAACGCATTTTTGGACCTCTTCCACTGTTTTAGCGTTTCTTGTGCGTTTTATGAATCACAAGACCTTTCCTCCAAGTTGAAAAAATCGTTCTCGTGGCTTCGGCAGCGTTTTTTCCAACTGGAATGCTAAAAATATTCAATCCCTAGTATGCTGCATTTCTAAAGTATTCGTTCTCACCACTGTTTTTTGAGGTTATGCCAACTACGTGGCCATGATCGATAGTGTTTTTAAATGTTAAGGTTGAAACTGGAAAACCCCAAAACGACGAATATATATATATATATATATATATATATATAAATTTAAAACAGAATTATAATTTATTTAATTTAAAGGCACAGAATGATTTTTTTACACTTAATACAATTTTATTAATAAACTAATTGACAAAAAAATCTAAGTAGTTCTAAATTTATTGTATCAATGTAGCAAAATTTGCTTGTACAAATTAATCATATCTAGCAGATCAGAGAGTCAAAAAAAATATGAATAAATAAGTTTTAAGATGTACGAGAAGTGTCTTATTTGTGAAACTAGTGAGTATTTTTTCTAATCTATTTTTTTAACAGTCATTGAAACTTTAATTCTATTTCCGTACAGACAAATAAAAGTACAAAAAGACATCCTTAATCAAATAACATTTTAATCAACAGTAGCATCATATTTCACCAAATTAATTTCACCGGCAATCTAACCCACAAACCCGGCAACAAATCTCAGTTATGTAATAGATTTTTACAACGAACTACGTGGAAACTCGTTCCGCAAAATCGTTACATAAACACGCGTGTTTATGTTGCAGAAATTCTTGCGTACACAACATCAAGTGAGTGTATTATAGGTGAGTGTAATGATAAAGAAAGACATCATACGAGCCTGCATTCTGATTTGACACTGGTTCTTAGAATTTTAGTCAGTCCGGCGTGACATACAGCGCGGCGTAAAGATAACGCCGGCTAAACGAGATCGATTTTCTGCGGATCGATGATGCTACCGAATTTGTATTAATGCGGTTTTTATATGTTTATAACATGCACAGAAAAATAATTATCCCGCTGCGAGGTTCGTATTTTTGTCGTATATTATACTGTTGTTTTGTTTGTTTGCTGGATAATAAATATCTTTGTAAAGTAATGTTTAAAGCTACACTTGGACCCGTATACATATATATATATATATATATATATATATATATATATATATATATATATATATATATACATACATATAATAAAGAAATAAAAGTAGAATACACGATTAGATTTTATAATTTTTAACCTTTCTAAAAATGTAAACTTTTATCTTTAAATCTTATTTTGTAATTTTAAATTTATTATCCAATTAAGACAATTCTGATTAGATGAATACACTTTTTCGTTCTAAAATAAAAACATAAATATTTATGTCTATAATTTTCTTTTTTCATCTCACTCATCCTCTTCGATATCCACCCATTCGGATTTTTCGTCAGATTTAACAGATAGCAGTAGACAAACGAACATTAACGACCAGTTCAATGCAGCCTGTGTTTCTGTATATATATATATATATGTATAAATTTAAATTTCGATATGACGATTATAAAACTTTTAAATTGAATGAAGTTTCTGTAACTTGGTTTCTAAAATGAGTTGGTTCTCAGATCGGTAGCCTTAGTAAAATAATGGATTTATTTAGAAACAAAGAACACAATTTGCAACGCTAGTCAGAATGTTAAATATTTTAAATGTATCCAGTACAGGAGATCTATATTGTTTTTGATTAAAGAACAATAAATAAGAATGTGTTTATTTGATGAAAAATATATAAAAATAAGCTAATTCAAGTTGTTTAAAGAAAAACTATTTGTTTAATATCTTTTAGCTTGTTGTGTATATTTGTAATTGTTATGAATTTTTTTTTTCATGAAGACAACTTTTTTTAAAAAATCGAATAATACAATTTAACGAGTCGAGTGTGAAACGGATTGATTATCTTTGAATATTGTGCGAATGGACTTCTCGTCATCGCGAATAGAAAACTTAAAAGAAAACTCTACAGTGTGAGTTCGAACATTTTAAAACACAATTATCTCGATATGAAAACTATTCATCACGATTTATTTCTCATATTTCATAGTGACCACTTGAAAATCTTCGTTATAAACTCCGTGTCGAAGTTCACTCTAAACACAACTCATCAATCATTTTATGTAGTGGATTCATGATCGAGCGTTTGCGACAAGGACAGATTCAATTACAGAGTTGCCGCGCGTGCACGCGGTTCACGTTTCTCTGTTTCAACTCGGTCCGTGCTTGCAGCCAATGACGCAGTTAACGAGATTGCATGCGTGCGACGACGACGCCCGCAACTTAAACAACACCAACGCAAACTTCTGGTCCTTCACATTCAACTTACACATAATTTATATCGTATATGAGTGTACTTTTTGTGTGTGCGTAATTCTGCAAAACACGATTTCGTAACTAAATGTTCTTTATCGTGGAGTTTAAATATAATGCGCGGTGTAATTTTACATGTGTCGCACTTTACACGCTTTTTTATTTATAATTTTATGATAGCGTTACGCAGGTTCATTGCCCCGACGATATAAATTACGCATTATATCAAATTTGTTACAATATCATCTTTATGACTCGTTTCAGTTGAAAATAACTCGAGAGGAAAACTTATTTTCTGTCAATTAATCTTAACTGAAAAGGAAAAATAGAAATGTGTCTAGGCGTTGATAAATTGTTTTATTTTCCCAGTAAAGGAACAGATATGCTCTTATGGAAAAAAATAGTTCAGTCAAATTCATACAAAACTCACACTGAACATTAACTGGAAATTTCAATTTCGAAAATTCGAACATTTTAACATATAGAATCGATCTGATGTTTATTTCATTATTTTTCCGAGAAAACGTAACGACATTTTTATATAATGTTCGACGGCGATTTTGGTGAATTTTAAAAGTTGTTTTTCTAAGTTTGAACGTAAACTTGTAGGACTCGTGCCAAGATTGGAGAAAATATTGAAAAACAGCCAATAATTTATTTTGATACGAATGTAAATCGAAACTGAACCAAACTCACCTGGCAAATGTTCAACTACTTTGAAGAAAATCTCGGCCTGTGTAAAACGAAAAAGTAAAACGAAAAACTTTAGTATTGACTAAATATTCTTCGAAGTAATGTTTATAAGATACAGTACAAATATATATATATATATATATATATATATATATACACATATATACAGATATAAGTATTGAACCAATGTTCACATTTTTAGTAGTATTTCTAGGAAAGAGCAATCTTTTCGATTACATTTTTCCTACATAATAATAAATGTTATCAAATGATTTCAGTCCTTAGTTTTTACAATATAAAATTCTATCAATAAAGTATTATTTTTCATATATTTGATATTTAAGTTTCTTCAGTTTACTTCAACACATTTATGATAATTATGATCTCACAGTTTGTACAATAATTTTAGAAAATGAGATTATAATATACATTTCAATAATATATATATATATATATACACATGTGTGTGTGTGTTATAAATTTACAATTAAAAAAATGTATACAGCACTTTATATTTTCATCCTATCACTCTGAATTGTTTATCAATCTTTCATTGATTAATTTAAATTATACGAACTGAAATTTCTTGTAAATTTTAACGACATTTAATACATAGATTGTTGTTCCGTTCTGTATTCTATAGCGTTAATTAATTGAATAGTTGATTTTTTTAAGAATAATTTCTCACCCTAACATAAAAACAACGCTCTTTCCTCGAAAGAGATTTAAATAGATCTAAAACCAAGACAATTAGCATAACAGAGAAAATCGGTTTCACCACCGATTTCATTTTAGTCGCCTCTTACAACAGGCAACAATACCATGGAGGTATTCATTGGAGCATTCAAATTTTATTATTATTATTATTGAAATTAAAATAGTTTAAAAAATCAGAATAATAAATATATAATGTTGGAATATAAAAGATTTAAAAGTTAAATCTCACAAGATTTATACTGCCATAATACAGTTATGACGCTGTAGCTAAATTCATTTTCACAAACGGATTCTTTTGTTGGATTTTCACTGTACAAACTACACATAATATTTCTGATAAAAAAGTTTAATCAATCATTTTGAATTGTTGTTAGTGTGCATTTAAATAACGATTATATCTTAAAGATGATTGTATCGTCATCGAAATGGGTATAAACTACAATCATTGAATCTTTTTGATCAGAAACATTCTTTATCGTTTATGAAGTAGAAAGAAAATTCATTTGTGAAATATTAGTATCATTTAAATGATATTAAAATTATTCTACAAGATATGTATTCAAGTATAAGTCTCTTTATAGAAGAAAATATCTATCAATATTATATTGAGCTCCACACTTGGCCGACATTCATTGAAAAATCGCTAGAAAACACTGAATCTATATTTTCTACAACCTACTTCAATTTTCATCATCTTGAAAAAGTGTTTTTGAAGCTGACAAGATTGTTTGATTTTATTAATAAGATGATTAGTGGCAGTGAATGACGACAAGAAATGTACTCTCTACAACGATATGAGAAAATGAATCGAAATGATTTTTAAATCTTACTCTATTTGAAAATTCATACATAAAACAAAACAAGAAATAGCCTTTTCATTATTTCTTTTTAATCTATACAGACTTTTGAATCTTTTAGAATAAACACAGTATCATATCGTCACAAGACACGAAAAGACATTACAAAAAGTGTATTAAAACATAAATCCCGAAGTGTATAAAAAATTATAATACAATATTATACATAAAGATTTAACTGTTATAAAAATGAACAAAAAGACTCGAGTAAATATTGAAAAAATACTGAAAATATAACAATTTTTAAAACCATTTTTGTTGTTTCGCACATTCACATTTTAAAGTTACCACTCGTTTTAAAGAGCATGTATATATATATATATATATATATATATATATATATATGAATAGAATATTCATTCTTTTGAATATATACATCATGAACGCGCTTTATAAATAATAAAGTATAAACGTACTCAACCAGCAATTTTCACTGAAATGTTAAAACGAGAAGGAATTCAATTTAGGTATTAGTGAAATTGTTAATGTTTATTTTAAAAAAATCTATAATGTGAAACCCTATATATATATATAAATTTTTGCACGTGATACAAACGTATATTTTATAAAGAAAATGTTGCTTCACATACAAACGTTGAACGTTTTATGAATTCAGTAAACATTCGTACCCCCGTTATACAACGTATCACGCTGCCTCTGGAGGCCGCGCACCCTAGTTTGCGGACCAATGAACTAGAGTATGAAAAAATGTATAAACTACACTTGAAATAGGTATGAAAAGGTAAAAAAAAATATTATATATTTTGCACTGCTTGTGATATTTAAAATTTCTGTTCATTTTCATGGAGGTCCCTATATAAAGAAAGGATTACAAACAATTTTTTCAAAATTTATATATATATATGTGTGTGTGAGAGAAAGAGAGATATTTCTCCACGTACATTCATATTAAAAAAAAGTATATAAAGAAAACTGAACAAATATTATTTATTTATTAATTTGTCGTGTGCAGAGAACGTTTCTGATGAGAAAAATCTACCGAGCCGGTCGGCGTTCTCCCTATAAACAAAACGTTCATTTTGAGTTGCTTGCTTAGCGCCACATTATAAAATATACAACACAGTGAATGTTTTGTTTGTATTTACAACTTGGACGTACATAAACGTAGCAATTTGTAAACCAAATACGGGCGATAAAACTATTTACAAAGTTTCGGTCGGCTTACAAATTGTCGACACACGATTTTATTCGAGTTACATTTAAGTCTAGTTTAATATGTTTTGAAGTGTAAGTTAATAGCTTGGAATCTAATTCTGTGTATCTTAACAATCAGTGTTGATACTATTAAGATGGCATCCACTAATAGTTATAATTATTCTCATATGCTCCATGTTAAATAACAGTTTGGAACGAGAGAGATATGGAGTGAAATGGCTCTTGACAAATTCGATAAATTGCTTACTGAATATGTCTATCGTCAAGAATAAATTTTAATATTTAATAATCTATTAATAATCTTGTAATCTATTTTATCGTTGTTTTTGATAATTAAACGAAACGTGTACAGTATAAAATTTTAAATTTATTAGATTAGAAAATATATTTAACTGGACTAATCCGATAATAATCTATTATTGATTCATATAGAATATCTTCCAAATATCAACTATAACTTGCACTAGTTTTCCTCGACTGAACAATACTTAAGATTATTATTTATACTGTATAAAAATCAATCAACAGAATCCGATTTGTACCGTAAATAATCCACAAACTCGAAAACGTCGCTGCAACGTCTCCGTATCAAACATTCAGGTCGATCCGTTCTGGAAACTGAACGACAAGCGGATAATCTGTGTATCGTACGCTAACCTTCTCTCTACTTATGATTAAGTAAAAACATGCGAACTAATAATACTTGCTATCGTTATTATGCCAGCGATTGCACTTTAGATCAGCACACACTTGTCGAGCCAGCTCGGCTGCCAGTCTTGCCCTAATTATCGTACAATTCCGTTTCGTATAATATCTCTTAAGCTATGCTTCCACGACGCGAGCTTTAATTTAGATTAATTTTCTCATATCTACGCGAATTAAATAAGAGTTCTATTTGCGCGACGAAGCGTTCCGAGTTCTTGAAATCGTTTAATGTATATAAAACATGCGACAGATTGTGAGTGATATGTTGTTGATGTGTTCATTGTTCTCGTGTTGTCGAACGTACGAAGAATAGAAATATTAAATAATCACTTTTGTAATTACTTTTAATTATAACGTACTCATGTTCAAGTGATTCAATTAATATGCAAGACGAGAGTATAATTTATTCTCTTAGAAATGTCATGTAAATTTTAATAATTATATTTTTTCACATTAAATACAGACACATTTATTCTATTAATTTACTACAGTAGGTTTTTCATTTACCTTTTAACTCGTTTATTAAAAAAATAAGAATGCCTTAATTTTCACATCTATAAAAATAATATTAATTTTACAAATATCTCCTAACGAATTTTCTGGTTAAATTTTCAATAAATTATTATTGATTGTTTCTTATATGTATTTAGATATCGATTTTATCATTTACAAAGTACCGAGCTACAGAAAAATCTGACTATTATACATTTTTGACCAGAATTTTTTGTGACTCGTGGCTTAAAAAAAGAATTCATTTCTAAAAGTGAAATCACAGACAGTGTCACAGTATTGAAGTCTTTCAATGTTTTATGATAGATCAAATTCTTACTTCGATAAAAAAACCTTTTAAAATTAGAACTAAAGCTTGAAGTGATACAAAGGCAGAAAAAGTGATGATTGAACTTTGATAGGTGATTATAATCATAAAATAAAATTAAAATAGACTGTTATCATTAAAATTAACTGAATATTATTATTAAGAAAATTATTATTACTAAGAGTCGAATTTTGCTTTCACCTTAATATATTCCAGACCAGTTTTGATTAATTTATTACAAATTAACTATTTCAGAAAATTATTACATTATCAATTTGTACAAAAATAAGCCTGAGCATTTATTAAAAAAAGGTATTTAGAATAGAACTGATTCTAAACTATTTGATAATGAAAACATGTTAGAATTTATTAAATATATTTTTTGGAAGAGATACCTGATAGATCATTTAGATTTGAAAATTATATATATATATATATATATATATATATATGTGTGTGTGTATAAGGTCATAAATTAACAGAATAAAACAAACGTGCCGAACATTTTATGGCACGACTTCAAAATGAGTTCATATGAATATTGATATTCATTCATCATTACCGTCGCATAAACCATCCGTTGGGAATGGACATATGTCAACGTTACGATATGAACTTTTGAAATAAAGTTCAAAAAAAAATCCTTATAGAAATCCATGTATCCGTGCGATTTTCTCTCGTGCACATAAAGAGCCCTAAAAGACCGAAATAAGACGACAAGGGTTGGTTTTATGCATTCCATTTGGGTTTGTAAGCAACATAAAAACAAACTACGTGCTACAAGAAAAAAACAGCAGGAAATGACATAAACATTGCCGGGCTCGTAGATTATATTGTAAAATTGTTGTGTAGGTGTCGATAATAAAACAGAAATTATCTAGTTATTTATCTTTTTATCGGTGATTATATTTTTTTATGGGTTGTAATTTACAAGTGAAGGATTTAATGAAACCACAACCATTATATTATATTATATATATATATATATATATATATATATATATATATATATATTAATTAAAATTGATTATTATAAATTAAAAATAATTATCTGAACAGATTTACATTATTTTTCTTATTTTCAGTATAAACAAAATTGTTATTAAATAAATATAAAAAAACTTTTATGAAAAATTGATATTATTTTTTCCACAGGAAACAAATAATATTAAAGTCGTTTAAACCATGTTATACATATATATATATATATATATATATATGTATAATTCTCAAAAATAAATTCCTTTTTCTATTCCATCTCACACTAATCACCTATAAATTTCCAAAACCGAAACAACAACATTTATACTTTTGTACGTATTTGAGTACAAAAGGTTTATGAATTAATGATGAACCCGAATTTCTGTATTGGCCTCTATCTAAAGAAAAGAATATTTTTTCAACCACTATGCAGAATTTTATTTGAATGGGAAGATTATTAAACATAATAAACCGATAACGCACGAAAACCGTACCGGTCTTCCCCCACACAACTTTTTACTGTTCAGCAAAAATGAATGTTTCGTTATAAACGTGTGTCAAGTTGCATGCATTCTTATTGAATGGACGAAATTAAATGTTCTGGAATACAGTTAACTTGATATATATACACACACACACACACACACACATATATATATATATATATATTTATATATATATATATATATATATAAAATAATCTCTTGTTAGAGTTCGTGCTACAGTTTGGTTAGATTTAAGGATATTGAATTTTTCTCGTTGGAAATAAATACGAGTATTGGTTGTTTAAGTGTGTTAAGTAAATTGTATTTTTTATAAAGTGAATTGTGTATGTGGCAAAAGAGGTTTTTGCTAAAACATGTTATTTTTTATTTTAATATTTTAACTGTTTAATTAAATATCGATAGAAAAATATTTAATAATATCGAATAAATAAAATTTTTCAATACTGTTTCAATTAGAAAAAAAGAAGCAAGTAAAAATTTGAAATATTACAGATATTTAATTGTATTAACGTTTTTTCATCTATTAAATAAAAATTTAAATGTATGAGAAGGGTGCACGGACTGTAATCACTGAAATATGTTCCTAAACACTTGTACAAATTTAGCTCTGGAAACAGGCACGATTTTTTTTAAACAGGACCTGTTGCACGAGAATCAGCATATTTGGTGAAACCATAAATTTGGATCTTATATGAAATTGTAATAATCCTATGTAAATTCTAAATCCAATGAAAAATAGTGAAAATTTGTAGGACGGCGCTGGTCTTAAGAAGTGGCCATAATAAAAAAAAAACGGTTTAGATGTTTTATTTTCTTCTCATACGGATGTGTATAAAATCGGAATTTCGTTATTTCAACACATTTATTTCACTTGATTCGTACGTGACAAGTGAAAAAAAAAGATTTCAATACACGTCGAGTGATATTAAATCACAACTGTTACACAAGCTGTTGTACGGACGAAAGAATATGTACTCGACACACACACACACATACAAACTAAAGCGCCTTCTTGTGTCATTGTCAGCGGTACGGACAGAGACCCGCCCTACTTGTTCGTCGTTAACGAGTCAACGGATAAACACATACACACGTCCCAGCATGTGAGCAAGCAAACGAACGAACGAACGAGCCAGCGAGTGAAGAAAGCGCCTCAACAACACAAAGACACAATTTTAATCGGGCCAGCATCAGCATCACGCATCTTATGAAACTCTTTTATCGAAAGCAAACAGAAAGTCAACACGCGTCCCCCAGGGGACACATCGACCCACTTTATGTGAACGAGAAAGAGTGAATCGGGGTGGGAAATAAAGAGGATGGATTTTAACGTCTCCATCTCCATACCAGACGTCATCTCACCAGCGGCCTCACACCCCTCGACGACGTCCTCCCGCCTCCCCGCCACGGTACACGGCTGATAACTTGCGGAGGCTGTCGCCAGGGGGCGACAAAACGCTGATATTAACAAACACATAAAAGGGAACTGAAATCGAAAAGAGCGACAGCTGCTAATAGGGTGTTCCGTACAGAAAGACAGCGATATAAACGAAGTACTCTGTTGTACAGGAAAACAAATAGAACTGAAGGAAATATAGAATAATAAAGTTTTGGGTTTCGTGTGGAATACTAATGGATTGTTTCTGCGTAAACAGACGATATCGTAATTTTTAAAATAACCACCATAACCCTTTATTAAAATATCGAATACATGGACGAGAGTGCGGCGGGGGATGGACGTAGTTATAAATTCGACGGAGTGAACTCAATTCCATGTTCAAAATAACAGTCGACGCGGAAATTGCCTTTGCGGGTCACATGTCATCGAAATCTCTCCGTATTCTGTTTCAATGAGTTTTCTCCGCTATTTTGATTTCAATATTCTGTCAAGGAATTTTTCATATTCATATAATCGAGTTTATAGATTTTCGGCATGATGCATGTTAATGTTCTCTCGGAGAAACATTATTTTGTTTACATTTCGTTCAATTTATGAAAACAAACAAATGAAATCCGAGGGATGTATTTCTTTTCTATAATTGCATTGTATAAATTATGTGCGGCCTTTTTTCCATTAAACATAAACTGAAATCACGGAGACAGATACTCTACAAAAGAAATTGATATTCCTAGTAAACGACTCACATATTTTGTAACATTTATTCTTTTTTCTTGATAATAATTTTTGTCTGATGTATTTTATATCTTTTACTTTCACTTTTACCTATGAATAATATATATTCATTATAATTTAATCTTATTTTTGATATATATTTCACATACATATAAATTATTAATTTCCAATTTTTTATTATCTTCTAATTAAGAACGCAATGACAAACTTTATGTAATTATTTTACTGACACAATTGATTTTTATATAAAATATTAGATCGTGCTATCATTTTAAACTATTTGTAACATTTATCATTTTATAAACACAGCCATATCATCATTAGTAGAAAAGTTTTTTTTTGATTTTCATTTTATCTGTTTGATGTGAATTAATCGTTTTTTGAAACCCTCCACACTTCACGTTTTAATTTCAAATTCAACCCCGTCTATATAGTTTTTATGACATACGCACAACATCACAGGATCACCAAAAAAAAGGTGAGTAAACAGTGAAAAATCGTTGCGGGCATCACACAAATCGCGCACTATATAAATTTTCATTGACACATTGTATAGTGTACTGCACATTTCACAATATCGTAATAAAAATATATTGCCAATATCAATACCGGAACGTATGCTGAAATAATATCAGATACATTCACAACCCTCCATAAATCCAAAATGATTGAAAAAATAACTGCTCCCGTCCGTCCAAACTTATAAAAAAGCACTACCTTTCTATCAATGTTTACTTCAACGTTGGTGCTCGCATCAATAACCTGCTGAGTTCTTTATGGATACTGGCGAAGAAAAAAATGACTCGTGAATAGGGTGAACGTCGTTAAACCAACATCAATAGTAAAAACCAACGAGGCGATCGCCATTAAAAACGGAAGAAGGGACATTGCTAAAATCAATGCCAGGTATATATACGTCAAAAATATCAGTGTGGAGAAGTCAGTCTGCCGAAGAAGTAGGTTACGTCCGACGCCGTGTTCACTGAAAATTGAAAGAAGACTGAGATTGGATTGACAACAAAGGACGCTGTGTGGGTAATAGGGGGTGCGGCGGCGCACAGTGGCGGCTCGGACGAGGCGACAATCGAATCAGTAATGTACTTATTCAACCAAACATTGAAACGAAAAACAAGTGTATCGTATTATTTTTCTTCGTCCTTTTGTATGTTTCCGTCGGACGTTTGCACCGATCGACTCATGAATGTACGAACCGTTGCAATCGCCTCAACGCTTAAAAAATTCTTACAATATTTTGAAAATATACATACTTTATTTCACAACTCAGTTCATTTAAAATCTCCATCCCTAAAGGAAAGCTATAAATTATAAAACTGAATTTGGATCATAACTTATACACTTTCACACAACTTTAGTTTCCTTTCAGTTAAATAGCCATCCTCTATGAATAATCTCAATACATTTGCCATCTTCAATTTCAATTTAATATTTAATTGTACAATTCCTGCGAAGCTGTTTTATTTTACTCTAAAATCTTTTAAGTTTTACCTCATATCTCAATTCTGACACTGAATAAATCCAATTTCATGAATAAATTGTTTTCTCAATCCTCACAAATTATACAAAAACGATTTATTAATCATTTTTGATTGTTTTTCATAATGATTTCGATGATCATGTCATCGAAGGTACAAAAAAATCTCCATGCATATATCAATTCTTACCCCATATACAAATATATTATCAAACTCATTTTATAATAAAATAAAAAATACTAAAAACTATTCACACTAAATATAATATCGAATCATATATATTTTGTAACAAATAAATTTGAAACATCAAAGTTTTTCGATATAAATGCATATTAAAATTTGTTTAAAGAACAATATTTGTCTTACATATTACAAATTACACATTCATTGCTGTTTTACGTTCAAATGAAGTTCTCGGATCAAAATTTAATTACGAGACAAGCATAATTAACTGCCGGGTAACATTAATAATGTGTAATAATGACACTACCAGTGTATTGTTTATACATAGTTCGATATTAGTTTTCTACACATGAGTTTTCATGTCACTTTTTGTGCAGGTTCTATTTAAAAAAAATCGTTTAAGATCTTTCAGAAGATTGTAATTCGTTAAAGATTTATTTAACTGTAAGAGAAAAACATCCTGAATGCATTCTTTTCAGTGTGTTCTTATCAGTCGATCTCACTAGGTCATCTTCTTATTGTTTATTCTCGAAAATATTTTGATAGAATAAAATATAAGAGATTCGAATGAGTCAGTAGACATAAAGTAGGACACCGTATGAAAATTAAATTCGTATAAATGAAAGATAGAACGTTAATCAATAAAAAAAGATAATATCGTAATGTTTCCATGTGTTGACGAAATTGAAAGTTTTGTTAAATAATGATTTTTTGTTCACTTGTAACTATTTAGAGTATATTCCTTATATAATTTTTTTTTAGTAATAAATACGAATCTTTTAGCATAAGATAAAACAGTACACAATCCTTATTTTCTAAGAAGACTAAAAAATAATATTTTTTTTTATTCATATATTTAGCATTGATGTTAAATTTATTTTCACAAATATTTTTCCACTTCCTTCCGAACAACAAACATTCTTTTATTCAAAAATGTTCAATAATTGATTACTGGTCACTTTTATCCTTGCTTATGTGCATTTTGATTGCAATTTCATCATCATCAATATCTTTTACTTTTTATAAACATTACAGAAATATTTCTTATTTTAAACACTTGAAAATTAGAATAAGCTTTTTTTGTAGAGAAATGTATGTATATATATGTATATGTATGTATATATATAAAAATTTGACGTCATATAAGTAACTTTATTAATCAAGATTTCATATACAAAATATGATAATAAAAAGTCGATTCGAAGAGGTGTGATGCAAGCACCTAACGTCGATTAAACCGTTGGCGAT
The DNA here is from genome assembly GCA_034766995.1 of Acanthacorydalis orientalis. Taxonomy (NCBI): domain Eukaryota; kingdom Metazoa; phylum Arthropoda; class Insecta; order Megaloptera; family Corydalidae; genus Acanthacorydalis; species Acanthacorydalis orientalis. The sequence continues at coordinate 31,913,541 of CM068321.1, read as the reverse complement.
CTCGATTAGAAATTTATTATGATTGATGTAAGTACAAATATTCCCTTATTTATTTATTTATACAGCCGTTTAGTTCTAAATATACGATTCGTTACTATAAATCTTTATGACTTCTTACGATAATTTGATAAAGTAATAAATCAGTAATAAAATCTCGAAAGTAAATGCGAATGATTGACATTATCTCGATCATAATCTCGACATATATGGCTCTCGAGTCGTAAATTCCGTAAATTTTTTTTTCTTTTCTAGCATTTTTGCTAATTTGATAGCACAAAAAGTTTAATGGAAACGGTCGGCCGGTTCGACAAGTCAATTATGCTAGTCAAGTTTGAAATGTCTTTGAAACATTACATATATATATATATATATGTATAAATAGGTGATTCAATTTAGTTTTCCGTATGAAAGTATAAATAAACGCAAGAAATAAAAAAATTATGTTATTTTTTATTTTGTATTTTAGTATTGAATTAAACTAAAATGCTAAATAAAAAATAACATTATTTTTTAATTTCCCGATTTTTTTCAATACTTTCATGTGGAAGCTTAAATTCAATCACCTATAGGCTGATACAATTTAGAGAGGGAGAGAGAGAGAGAGAAATAAAGATCAGTTTTTAATCTGAATTTAATTAGATCATGAGTTGAGAACTGGTTTGTCACTAGAAGCGTAATTATTCTAATAATTTTTTAGATATAAGCTCTACATCTTCAAGATTAACATTTTTCAAGAAATCATTCTTCAATTTTATTTTCATTTTTACACTCTTGATTTTTAATTGATTATCGAAAAATATTTTTCTAATAAGTCTTCAGTTTTAATGAAAAACGAACATTTCATAAAGCTTACAAAACAGATTAGTTTTAATAATGTTTCAGTATATAATGATTGTTAGTGAAATAAATTTCTTTTTACTAAAAAGAAAATCGTATGAATATTTCAGATACTGAATAGTTCATTATAAATATAATTTAATTAATAATTAATAAATTAGTAGTGACTATTTAGAGAGGGATTATTAAATAAGTAATATTTTAAAAACTGCATTACTTCCATACATATTTTCAGATATCTCCTAGTAGAACACGTTTTCGTATAGACATAAAAAAATCAATAATATTGTTGTTAAAAATATTTACGTTCGCCGACTACAATCACGTGCTCGTGAGTTTACAACATTTAATAATTTATCAGCTTCTCCGCTTTTTACCTTGACAATTTTATTAAAAATTGAACGGCCCGGTATTCAATGAAATAATAACACTATGATGAAAATTGATTCGATACATTTTTCGTGTCTAGTATTATGTTTTCGTGTGTTTTACACCGGCGTTAATGAAATATTTGTTGTTTGATTAATTCATCGATAGCAATTAAATAGATAATTGGGTGATTACATGCGCGTGTAGTGCTTTGATGGACGATTTACAAAGTATCGAACTGATACGATAGTTTGTGATGCATGTACGTGTTTCAGTCTGTCGGTTGTATGTTTTTTTAGCCGGTAACGTTCGCACAGATCATTCGAAATGTATGTAAAAAGAATACCGGATAGTTTGCGAACAATAATAAGTTATTTTCGACGGGCGAGCATCCACGTACACTATCATCTTTGACGTTGAAACAATCGAAGAAGTCGAAAAAAGATATGAACAAGTTCGATGTGTGTGTGTGTGTAGAGGTCATGCGTGGAAAGTCTGCAGTGCGACGGTGGCGCGAGGGGATGAGAGCGGTGTAGTAAATGTGGTGGTGACGCAACTGGCCGGGGGGTGAAGAGGAACGAGCTGCCACTACTACCACAACTGTGCGTGGACTACAACTTCAGGCGAAGAACGTGTGTTCCACGGCGACCGATGTCGAATAATGGCTAATTCAATTGTTGTCACTTGCGTGGGCCGCCCGCGTGCCAGGCCGCAAGCCGCCGCCCCTAAAAAGCTAGCCGGCCGACCGGTACGGCCCTCGTGGATACTGGCTGATGTCAGTGTGGTCCTTTTACACCGGTTCCAACACAGAAATACATTTTAAATTGGGTTACGCGAATCGAAAAGCCATCATCTGAGGTGAACATTTTTTTAACAGTTTTTATATTTCTACTCGTTCGGCGTTTTTTTTTATATCTTTGTAAAACGATTTTGACGTGTTTCGCTACCGATATTTGATTTTTATACTGTGTTTCGAATAGGTTTATATAAACCGTACTACCTACCAGTGGCGTGACTATAAATAAGCTATACCTACAACGACGTATTTGTTTTGTACCGCTAACTACATGTGACCGTGTTCGGATTTTCGATTTACAATTTATAAATAGTAGTAGCTTCACAAAGATTTTTTTCTGTAAAAATGGAAAACCGTAAAAAATAATAGTACCAGTTACAAACGTATCTGATTTTTAAGTTCATTCCGAACTGGATAATACAGATGTTTGAATGATTAAAAATAACATATATATATATATATATATTATTAAAAAAAACATACCATCTGATACACCAATACAATAAAAAAAATCCTCGCAATCGATACTCAAATGAATATATGACTGAGACGCCCAACCTGCTTCATAAAATCATACGAGAGAACATTTTCTTTATGCATTTGATGTTTCGTGGTTCGTAAATTTTATTAGTTATTAATGTCAGACTAACAATAATCCTAAGATTAAACATACATGAAGTTTACCCTCGGCATGTTTTACATATAAAACAAACAAATAAATTCGTGATATGCGTGTGCTTTTGAATGTTAGTTCTGCTTTCTTCATTTCAAAATTACAAATTAACACATAACTTGTACAATTTTCTCCCGTTTATTATATACACGAAAATATGTTTTTCATTTAATGAATTTCGTAATTAGGGAATACAAGTTAATCAACATATAAAATACGTTTGTAGATATTTTTATAAAAACAAGAATTTAATTCTTAAAAATATACAAACAGCTAAAATATGCACAACGAACTAAATAATTATATATATATATATGTACTAATTTTATTTTTTAATTTTAATTACATAAACTGTAATTAATATTTCACTTAGATACTAATGAACTGTTTGCATGAAGCACAAAAAAAGCTCTAAAATAATCCATACAGTGCAGTACAGAAAAAAGTCCATCAATAATTCATATAATAATGATTTGTTTTATAATTCATACACACTTTACAAAAAAATCAAACAGAATATTGTATTTCGTGCTATTCTCCTACACTGTTTTATTTCATAACATCGATTATATACATTTTCTGTAATTTTGCACTCGATTATTCATCACCTTAAATTACACTGATGAATAAAAAATAATAATTAATAGCTGTTTAACAGAAAAGTGTATAGAAAAATTATTAAAACTAGTATAAATTTACACACTGTTATTTATCAAATACTTTAAATTCAATCACTTGTGAAAATTCATATTTTTAATTGTATATTTTTCTTAAGTTTTATTGTATTTGTAGTATTTTTTTCACTTCTGAATCACAATTTGACTGAAATTATATATATATATATTTGAAAATCTAGATTACTGTCTATATAGAAGACTAGTTATGTTAAGAACATAGAATATTTAAAAATCTATATACGATGAATGATTTAATATAATTTATTTGAATTTAATATAAAACAAGATGCTGACATTTTCTTTTTACGTTTTATTTACACGATTTTCATTAAATTCTTGTGATATATTAGAGAATCTACGAGAAATGTATTAGTGAATTCTTATTTTAATTTATTTACTTTATAATCCGCACATACGAAGAGTAGCAGGATATATAACTGAGTTTATTTTACAATTTTTTAATAATCCTACATCTGTTTCATATTTCAAACTCGTACCGTTGACATGTTCTGTTATTTTTATTCAAAAATACAAGTATTTCATTCTATACAGAGCGCTTTACATATTTTCTGTGGTTTTTTTTATCTGTATATTGAAATATAGATATATTTTTATTCGCGGAGATTTATTTTATACCAATATATATATATAACAGATGTGGAAAATTGTAGATATTTTAAACTAAATTTATATCAATTTACCCGCAATAAATTGTATCTTACATATTCGAATCAAATGTCATATATATGCTGCACGTATGATATAGGTACCCACTATATACCATACGTACGATGAACGATATTGATTTGGCATCTTTTGCGACCACTGTCATTATATGTGATTTGATGTGCCTGCCGTGCTGGGAGTACGTGTACTCTGTTTGGCATGACATCCACAATGTTTGCGGCCGATTGCTGACCTGAATTTCGTCAATCTAGTAGCGAACAAGTGCCACGCTGGTGCGAGCTCGTATCCCGCTCTCGACCGTGCAGGTACATACGTCACGTACGTAGTAGTCTGGCGGAGCACAAGACCAAACTAGATTTGGGAATTGGCACGAAGAGTTAAAGTTTAGAGCCGGCTGTTGGCCGGCGGCCCGGAGCCGAACACGTTCGAGCGTTACAGTCTCGGGAGGTAAGTGCACTTTTTTTTCTCACGATTTTTAAGTTAACTTACAATGTTTGCGAGACATACATTTTATTGAATATGTGTTATTCATTTGTGGTCGGAAGTTTATGTTACAGTACCTGATATACAAGTTTCGGATCGAACTGGGAACTCTTTTTTTATGAATAAAAGTTTCGATGTGACGACATTTGTTTGTTTTTTTTAAAAAAATAGAATTATATTTGTTCCCATACAAACTTCACTTGAAAAGAATTTCATACAATTATCTACAAATAAAATGTATTTTATACAATTTCTCTTCTTGTTCTCTATTCTTCTCTTAGATCAACAGATAAATCCATACACACATTTTCTAAAATCACTTTTATTTCAATACTAATTATAAAAAATAATTTCCTTCATTTAATATTCAGAAATTAACCCAATCGATATCACACTTTCAATGTAAACCATTTTTATGTTATAATCGTAAATATTTCACTTACTGCTTTTATCTTTTAGATAGAAACATTATATCAAAATCTTTAAAGTGATTTGGGAGTATGTTATTCATTTTAATATTTATTTTTAATAATATAAAAAATATTAAGTATTTATTAATTGTTTTGTATCATAAATAACACGCACCGGTTGGGTTAGTTGAATTTTTTTTGAAAAAAAAAGAAAAGAAGTTTCTTTCTCATAGATGATTTTTAAAATACTTTTCGTTATCCTATCTTTTAAAAAAGTACATTTTTAATATATATATATATATATATATGTATGTGTGTGTGTATAAAATATAAATCATTTGATTTTCAACAAATATCTATAATGTAATTCTTTTAACCATCTTTTTTAGTCAAACTTAGTTGAATAATTTGCCTACTTACAACGTTTTTTCAACAACAATATTTCAACTTTAATGACAGGCCAGTGAAAATACGCATGAAACGTCCAAAATCAACATCCAGTTAAAGCCGAAATTGGCTTCACAACGCACATTCTATTTTGTAAGACTTGGGAGTGTTTCCAAGAGACAGCTGGCAATCTTTTCAACGCTTTTGTATCTTTTCACATAAATAACGACTAATAATTTTCTCGTAGCTATTTATTTATTTTATTTGTTTTCTTAATAATGTCACGTTTTATACGAGAAGTCAAATTTCATTGATATGCTTTATAAAGACATGATGTGTTTCATGGAGATGGATGGTGGATGACACGTGAAATAAATTCAAGTGTCAGTTTATGTTTCTTTTTTCCTAAGAGAGAGTAGGACTGCTTTTTTATATATTATTGATTATTAAAAAAAATATATAATAGTTGAAAAATATAGAAGAAATACAGCTATGATTTATAAATCTACAACTGAAAAAAATAATCATTTTACTTTCGTTTAAGATACATTTTATAAAAGTTCAAATCACAAAACTAATTTTATTCTGTGAAATATAACTCGACCTTTAAATTTAAATAAATATAAAAAAGGATTGAGAAAACAGCTGAATGATAAACAACCCTTCCTATAAGATTATTTTCAAGATGTAAATAGATTAAAAATCTGTATTTGTATATCGAGTTTAATATGTATCCACTTTTTCACATAAAAAACTGCTGAGAAAAAAGAATATATTAATTAAAAATCTATTTATTAATTCACATACTTAGAACAACTCGTTTTTTTAGTTAAAGTTCCATAAAGAATAATTATTTTTAATAAACCCTCTACTTAACATCAAACTATTTATACTGATTACTTGACATTTCTTTCACAAATTAATTTTTTATTCTTATACAGTGATATAAGACTATTTTTAAAACTCATTATATTCTTATATTCTTTACTATATATAAAGAGATATTTGTTAATTAAAGAATTCAGTAAATAAAATTAAATAAGAAAAAAACATTTCTTCAATTTCGCAGGTTTCAGACATACTTTTCTATACTCATAAATGTTTTTTTAAAAAATATAAAAAAGCAGCCAATAAAGTATAAATTAGTATCGAACTGGTTTTAAAAATATTGATAATATTTTGTATAACCTTTATAAAGAAACCGGTTAGAAATTATTTCACTAAAATGAAAATCGTACGTTAACAATACTTTTTGAATTATAAAAAACCCTGTTCAACAGTTCTACTCTCGTTTAGAAGTTAGAGTTGTGTAACTTTGAGTAATATAACTAGTTGTACCATGTGCAGCGACTTCAGTTAATAAATTCTTGTTGCACCAAATTTGGGTCACTATTCTAAAACAAAATTACTTATTTTTCGTGAGCACTGTTCAGTGTTTAGCAGTTAGATACTTTTTAGATACAACTACAACATTTATTTTAGATAAATTAAATTATTTTCTTAGAGATTTTTGTAGAAAATATATTATCGTTTGTTATTACAATATATTAGTCTGTTTTTATATATTAAACGTGCTTAAAGAGAAGTTTATATCAATAACAACTGACATATAGTCTTAAAACATAAATATCAATAAGAATATTTTTATATACTTTTTGAAATATCTTTTTATAATTAAAATAGAAAATAATATTAAAAATAAATAAATACTATATAAAAACGAATAATTATATATTTTTTTAAAAAAAAATAAAATCGAATGTTGAAAAAAATGAATTAGTTTTTAATTTTTATTTAAAATGACATCAAGATTAATATAAACACTAAAACATAAAATCCACCTGATTATTTTTCAAAAGAATGATAATTTTTAATGCCTTATTTAATATTGAGTTATGAAGTATATTTATTTCTATGATTATTATAATTATTATTTATATATTCTTTTTTATAATGGAAAAATAATTTATATTCTCTTAATTCTTTCAAGAGGCTACTGTAATATTTTTTCATTAATATTTCAGAGAGTTTGATTTTTTTTATAATTCTTTATCAGAAAATAATTAATTCTATGATTTTTAGAAATTTGCATTAAAATTTGAATCTTTTATAATAAATTTCAAAATCATTTATTTTCAAATCTTTTATATCAAATTTTAGATTAAAAACGAATTTATTGATCCATTAAATTCGAATAAACATATTTCTATAACAAAAACACATCAACAGTATCACCAGTAAAAATACATATAGTTATAAGTTAAAATAAGCTTAGATAATAATTAAAATAAATTTAAATATACATTTAGTTCAGATTAAAAAGTGATCTATTGTTCACTCATTCACTTACTATTTTTTTAGTTTATTTTTTTGTATATGCTTTTATGATTCACTACATAAAAATAAAATCTTTATTCGTTCTCTAATTTGATAAGTGGTTTTCTACTAATTTCATAATTCAATATTGATTTATGTACATTACTGTTTTGCATGCAAATCCAAACCCCAAGTACGATTAAAAAGAAATCTTTCTTCATATATATCATTCTTTTTTCAGAGAAAAAAATTAAAAGAAACGATTATGACTGTCAGTGAAGTATTTTATATATTTATTTATTATTTATGTTTTTATGTCAAATATTCAGAAGAGAGACTGATAAAAATTAAAGTTTAATAATAAAGAATAATAATTATGTGAATTCTTTTAATGAGCATAATCTTAACGAGAAACATCAACTATGAATTTTCGTTATGAAAACGAATACGATTTCATTTCAAAACTGTAGCATATAAATGTTGTATAGTTTAATAAATGTATTTTAAAAAACGTCCGTGATTGTTTTCATGGAAATATCGAATTGATATGTTGTACATTCGAATGTAAATAGTCATTAATACGGTATAATGTTGACTTTTAAATAACCATATCACTAAAATATTAATGACAAATAAACACATCAGACAAACAGTTAAACATATTGTAACATTATAGTCCAATCATATGCACAAATTGGTAATCGATACACTGTACCGCCAAGTTTAAATCGTTCTGCACGAGGATTAATCTAAAAATAATACACGGGCACAGCACAAAAGCGTGACGAGTGTATTTTACGATGCACTACGAACACAATGATAAATAAAAATATGATAACAATGAAAATATATTATATACAAGTGAGGTACGAATATTATATATAAGCGGGCCGACAATAAAACATAATTCTATCGTTAGTCTCTTCTGTACGAAAGTTGAATACGGTCTCTCCCGATGATATTAATTTCATCGTGCCTTTCATTAATTCTGAACGGGAACAAAAGGTAAATGCGGCACCATCGCCGATACCGTCTGCCAAACGAACTTAATAACCAGCATTTTTGGCATGCTTTTTACCGCCGTGTCTCGGCCACAGAATACCGACGAGTCGTAATAGCGTGCGCGAAAATAATATTCCGTGTGATTTCGAATTAAATTCATTTAAAGTTGAATGGATGGATAGGAGAACGGAACCATTGACGATCCATTGTGACGTAGTTTTTCTCGACTGCCGAACGTTTTGTAATTTGTTGCGGGATTCAATCACGGCCGTTACTTATTCAAATCAGTTTATGGTAAATTGTAGTTAATTATTATATTGCGTACTGTATACTTCTATCATATACAGTCCTTAATAACGATTTTTTAATTTAGATTTGTATATATTTTCAAGTATAACTTATTTCTTATCGAATTAAAACAATATAGATCGACAGTTCAATTCATTTTATATGTTTTCAATCAAGAGATTTATGTTTCCTCAAATATTATCAACGATTTTCTACGATATATCAGATATATCTGAAATTTCTCATGGCTTATCTGAATTGACATATTTTTTCTTGTAATCTACAAATCTTTATTTGGTTTAGAATAAAGGCATGTCCAATTAATCGAAAAATATTTATTGAAAAACTTTAACACCCTTTCCCTCTCCCCGACTCCATAGGGATCAAATATTACTTTTAAACTACACTAAAATCTCAAATTTCCTAAACAAAATAACTAGAGTTCATTTTTTATAAAATAATTTTCGAAATTCAGATTAATTATGAAATTATGAAAAATAAATTTATACATTTCTCTTTACAAAAATAATACCAGAAAGATAAAATTATAACTTAATATAATTAATCAGCAATTGAGAATTGAATAGTAGAAAAACCAGACTGGATTAGCTTATTAAAAATAAGACCACTTACAACGATTGCCTGTCTATTCAATTTATTTAACGAATATCCATCATAAGAGATATTTCTTCATAGATTAGATAGATAAAAATAGTAATAATTATAAAATTTAAGCCGAAAATCATAGAAAAAATATTAATAAAGATTCTAATTTCAATAAAAACATGAGAGCCTGAAATAAATTTTAACCTCAATCTATAAAATCATTCTTCTGTAATTTCTGTCTGGAAAATATTATAAAAAAATATGTTTTCAATGCACATTTTCTGTTAATATAAAACGATTTACATTGTAAGTGAGAATTTGAATGAAAATAAATTAAGTGAAATGCTAAATAAATATAAACTCAGATCGTATTGTTTTTCAAACACTGTCTAGTTAATTCTAGTGTACAGAATCTAGAGTAGATACAATTAACAGTAGATCTAAGGAATTCGTTTATTTTAATTCAGTTAGAAAGTCTTGTACAAACTCTTAAAATAATTATAAAACTATTATGCATTCTTTAAAACATTTCTGTGTATAAAACGTGTCGTTCCAGAAGGTAGATAGGATTTCGTATAGAATTTAATGAGTTTTATTCTAGAATAGAGACTTTTTGGTATATTGTAGTATTATTTTCAGATATTATTATCCTTTATACATTTATTGTATTTGAATAGGAAATTGTTAATTACAAATTCGAACTAAGGCAAATTATTCGATTCATTGAATAAAACTGATATTATTTTTTCATCTTTTTTTTAATGAGTATAATTGGTTGAAATAAATACACATGTATAAGAGACAGAGGTAGTAAATATGATTATATATATATATATATATATATATATATATATATGTATAAGATAGTCTTAAATATTCCTTTGATAATTACAGAACTTTCATTAAAGAATTAACTAGTACAAATTATAATACATTTTTGGCAAATTTATTGAAATATATTTATTACTTTATTTTTAATAGAATTAACTAAATAATAAATAACATAAATGAAGGAATTTGTTGAAAGATTGACTTCTAAGATAAATTTTTGTCTTTAAAACTGATTATACATATAAAATAATTCCTATACAGTTTTCTTGATCGATTGAAATATCTTCTATTAATAAATTTAACTTTTTATGACATGTACACCGATTATAATTTATTTGTTTACTCTTTTATTAGCAAGAAAACTCCTGAATGTTAAATATCAGATTGTTTTTTAAAAAATCTGATTAAGAACTTGCTAGATCTATTTTCATACAGATCTTCAGTTTTAATTTAATTGAGAAAATTCTAATTTTTAATTATTTGCCTATATAATTGATAATAAATATTTTGTCTATAGAAAAAAATTGAAATATATAATATTTAGTAAAGTTTATAGATGATTGGTATGAGAACTTTTTTATATAGAAAAACAAATAAATATAGTAAATAAACACTATATATATATATATATATATATATATATATATATATATATATATGTTGTATATAATTAATAATGGATTTTTTCCTGTAGAATAAATAATATAAATATTTAAAATTCAACAATGTAGCTGCATATGTAGATAGTTAATAATAAATATTTTTTAACATACAAACACAAATTAAGATATTTAAAAAATTTAATATAAAATTAATTATGTAGAAATTTGAAAATAAACATTTTGTTTATAAAAACATAATTTTTTACCTAATCAAATACATAATTGACAATAAGTATTTTTCTGTAGAAAACAACGAATAGGAAAAAAATTAATATTTAATGAATTATATAAATGATTGATAGTAGAATTTTTCTATAGAAAATTATAAATAAAAATTGTACAAAAATTAATGTTGAATACATTATGAATAAAACTGATAAAAGGAAAAATAGAAAATAGATAGCTAAAAATTCAAATATATAAGTAATTATGTACATAATTACTAATTAATATTTTTTCAGCAGAAAAATACAAATCAAAAATGAAAAAAAATATTTAATCAATTGAGAAGATAATTAATACTAGGCTTTTTTATAAATAATTAAAAATTGAAAACTTAACAAGTAATAAATACATTTTTAAATAAAACTACACAGAAAAATAGTTAAAAAAATCTGTTCCATAGTTGTTTATTATTTATCAGTACAGATATTTGATTATGAGAATTTTTCTTTAGATAAATCCAAATATTAATAGTAAAAAATGCAAGTATGTAGCTAACTAAATAAGTATTTTTCCTAAAGAAAATTGTCAGAAAAAATAATCAAAAATTCTAATAAATAGTTAAGCATGAAAATAATTAATAATAAGATTTTTTTCCACAAAGAAACCAAAATACAAATTATTAAAAATTCTACTACGTACTCACTCATGAATAAACTTAGTAATAAATATTTTTTTCTATAGAAAAATATGAATATTCTACGAAATAAATATATTTTTCAGACCCACAAACAATACACTCTACCACAACAAGAAAATAATACAAAAACACGAATAACCCTTTCAGATTATGTATCGAAACAATTTCGATTCTATTCGCAAATAATTATCTTTAGTAAAACTCGGTTGAAAAGGCAAATCTTGTTATATTTATAGTACCATGACGAGCGTATGATCTAAGATTGATGATCATCGCGGAACGGGAATAAATTCCTTTAATATTCAAATTATGTGCATGTGTCAGAACGAAACTGACGATTTTCTCGCTCGTAGCTGAGCTCCTACATTCAAATTATGGTAATTGTTATCTATTTTAAAATAAATACACCGAAATATATTAAAAAAAACATGATAATAATAATAATAGCACGAAACGTTATTGTTAACAAATATAAATTATCTACACACAAGGGGACGGTTCGGTCGCTTCCAGAATATTCTGTTTTTAAATAATTCTATTTTACAGATATTTTCACTTATTTAAAACGTGTTTTTGTGTTGAAACGAGAACCTAATCATTTTTTTTAAATAATATATATATATATATATATATATATATATATGTATGTATGTACATATGTACTCAACACAAAGAAGTAAAAACACATTTATAAACGAGCGTCAGTAGTTAACCAATTTTCAAATTTCCAGGAATTCATGTAAAATGTATAATACATCTTTCCAAGAATCAAATATAGATTTATATATATATATATATATATATATATATATATATATGTATGTATATATACATGATTTTTATAGGAAAAACCATTTGATTGGTGTATTATTTTTTTTAATCTCTTTGTAAAATAATTCTTATGAAAAATGAAAACTTGTTTTATAAACCTAATGATTTTGTTAAGAATATGAAGAAACAAGTTATTTAAATCGAATCTATTGACTATAACAGCTGTTTTGAATCGAAATGGGATTTTCACTTTTTATTAAAAACTATTCCGTTTCAGACACAATGTGCTCGATACACAAATCGTTCTAAAACAGCAACGTTTAACAAATACAGCTTACAAATCAAATTAACGTAATTAATCATATGGTTTCTTTCAACGTACGTGCTTTTCGGTAATAGCATCGAATTCTGTCATCAGAATTGTTATTTTTTTTTGGTTAGATTTTATAATAAGATATACTTTAAATATTCATGCGATTCGAAATGTCTTTTTTGCACTGTTCATGTATTTCTATTGACAATTTTTGAAAATGCAACGAACGAGCTCGATTTCTGGTCAGAACTATTCACTCAGTCGAAGTATGATGATGTTTTGTCAGTTTAATGATAAGATTAAATTTGATTCTTTTTATATTTTTATTCCAGTTCTGAAAATTATTTTTTTCGATGTAACCAAAACGACTCACTGGAGAACATTCGTATGTTTTTACTTTTTCCGAAATGTGTTCGATTAAAGATATTCATTTTAAATAAAACTGTAACTTTATTTCATAACAACTTTCTCTTTAATAACAATGATTCCATCATCCGTAAAAGATAGTCTGAACTGAACTCGATATTTGTTTTATAATATCAACACTGAACAATTTCACTTTAGTTTCTTTTAAGAACTCACTTCAAATTGATATTATTTTTATAGAATTAACAATTATTCCAAACCTTACAGATATATGATCTCATTTCGTACTGTTTTTTTTTTTTTGAAAAAAATAACACTTTTAAACGTTCGTCGTTGTTAGAATTTTCTCAATACAGTAACTTAAAACTGAAAAGGTTGAACTGAAAATGAAAAATGCATACGTTTCTTCAATTTGATGGATGAATGCGTGGGTTGTGTTTGTTTTGAATGTGTGGAGGAGACGTTTATTTTCAGAACTATTCACCTGATACAGTAAGATTGTTGTAGACCGTTTTTTTTTAAATTGAAATTGTTTTATATATTTTTTTATTATCATACTTTTTTATTCTGTTTAAACAACCATATTTTTTTCGTAATTTTCGATTAGAGATGTTTTATTTAATAAACGTATGTCGTTTTGAAACTGGTTTAAAATTTTAAATTCGCACTGTGTCGAAACGGCATAAGCGTTTTCTGATAGTGGAGAGTTGTTTTTTTTTCTCTTTTTCGTTTAGAGCGCGTTTGTTTATTTTTATTGTATTTATTCCCCCTATCGAGACGTGATTGTTCGCCGGCGTTCTCCCGCAGAGCCGTGCGATATAATCGTGCGCGTTACGCTTTTACGCAAAGTTCTCGTTTATAAATGTTTAACATTCACTTTCCGGCGATTCTGTGTCGTCGTAACGAGCGTACCTAGCGTTTCACAATTACTTATTCATACATATTTTTGTTGTTATGCGTGAAAAATAAGCGTGCGTTTCGTTCGCGTTTCGAATGAAAATGTGTGTTCGGATGAAGCTTACCTTCCCAGTAGTACGTCGGATGTATTGGTAACAAGAACGGCGCGTGTTGCGTCGGCCCCAGGTTGTTGAGCTTTGTGCTCAGCGCACAACCACACGTCTAGTAGCAGTAACGGCAGCGGCGTTGTCGGAGCCTGGCTTTCAGTATTTCAGACAGCATCGATCGTGCACCGCTCCGGCCTACTGCAGCTGCCTGCCTGCCTACTATACTATATGACGAACAAATGGACGGCCGTAACGGCCGACTGGCGGTGTCGTCGTTGCACCCGTACAAATACGTCCACCAAAATCAAATGCACAATATATAATATTCGACGACCGACGTCGCCGACAGAGACTCGCCGTCACTCGCCGATGCGACAATGCGTGTCCACAAACAAAAGAAATAAAAGAAAAAACGAATCTGTATTGTTACAGCACTCTGCTCGGGGGATCGTTTAGGACGAAGGTCGATGAGGATGCACTTTTTTTATGTAATATGCACGCAGTGTTCTTCGTGCGAAACTCACGTGACTCAACAGGCGGCTTCGCGACGCGGCTGTACACACGTTGTGAGCGATGTAATGCGCGGGTCAGCCTAGGTCACTCTTCACCGCTTCATTCCAGCACACTGATGCGCGAGACGACCGGCACACAGTCGGTGACGTCACCCCGCCGTCGCGGCCGCGCCGGCCGGCGTTCGAGGGCGCGCATGGGCGCCGCGGCGCCAGAGCTTGCGCACACCTGGCCGCCGTCATGTGCTCACGCCGCCGTCGCCGCCGTTTCCGTGCTACATGTCCATCATTTAATTTCGTATTATCGAGATGAGGTGGTATGCTTTTGACGTTGAAAGACTCATTAACATTTCCCGCATGTATTCTGTGTTCGCCGGGATATTTTTTCATGGTTTTTATTGATTCGCGCGTGCACGGGTCCGTGATATCTGTTTGTTTGCCAAATCAAATATTTGTACTCATATTTGGATAAATGGCATTTCGATTTTTCATCAGTTGTTTGATATAAGCCCGCTTTGGGAGAGAGCTCGCTCGCTAATGTAACATTCTATTTGACACTGTGTACAGTACTCCTACGCGAGTATAAAATATACAATAATATTTACTGATTTTGTTTTTCGAAACGAAGTAATTAAGCCGGACAATATATTGCGCGCTGTGTCAAAACTAACAATGGAATCAAAAAGCACTTCAACTTATAATCGAACTTTACAACGTACATACATATACGTACACACGCACACACACACACACACACATATATATATATATACATGTTATGTCATAATAAAAGAATATATTAACTATTTTTTTAAAAAAATCATTTTATAAGGCATATAAATGTTCATGATCGACCTACATATTGTAATAAAAAAGCTCTTACTTCAGAAAATGGAATTTACTATTATTTAAATACTTTATTTGCTAAAAGTAATAACTAAGATATTAGTATGTGCATAATAAGATCTAAAAGTATCCTACCTAATATGTTTGTGTTCAAAAATTGAATTTTTACTAGTTTCATTTAATATCACTCCTAATTAATGTAAATGCATGATGAGTAAGTCAGATTTGAAAAACTTAACATTACTAAAAATGAAATCTATTATTCTAATATTTATTCTGATACTCTCTGCGTAGGACCTGTTGTAGAAAGCTAAGGACAAAACCAGTCAAACAGGCTATTAATTAAACAATAACAGTCATATTCATACTATGGATACATAAATAGCTACTATTGACAGATATGACTTCACAGGAATTTAACATACACTTTTCATTCCACATTCAACCTTGACATAATTTTCAAATTCAAAAATGAACACTGATTTCATAGAACAAAGATTAATCATAAACGAAAAAAATCATCAAGTTATTTTGGATCATTTTAAAAACTTGTAAATCTTGTATCTATAAAATATACAAGCTCTCATTAAAACATATGAAAATAAGTTAAAGTAAAAACAGATTACTGAAAAATAAAACAATCAGACCAGAAACTACTTTTAGATCTTACTGCATGTTTAATATCTTTTGTGGATCGATTCATAAAGACATTTAGAATATAAAAATAAACTATATGTGCAAAATAAATAAGTTTTAAAATAGTATTTCTCTTTAAGTATATATATATATATATATATATATATATATATATATATATATATATATATATACATATAAGGGATGTAATATTAGTCAAACAGTACAAATACAGAAATGATTAATAATATTTATTTTTCCTGATAAGATTTCTATTTAATGTTAGTTATTTATATGTGGAGGTCTATATATATATGAGTGGGTGATTACTAGTTTCCAGTTTAAAAATGGACACAGTATTTATTTATTTGTAAAAATTACGTTCCATGGTTTCGTGACAAACATACAATAATATCAATACTAAAAATGTTAGATTTCTCTGATATAATTTTCAAATTACATTCGTGATTTATTGTATATCAGTATATATTTTCAAGTTATTTTATGAAACAATTCTTTATTCGAACAATTAATTAAATAACATTTTTTAATTATCTATTTTAAGAATGAAACAATGTTGTCTATTCAATATAAAATACTAAATAGTCGATCATTTACCTTGTTAAAAGGTTTCTTATCAAATCTATGTTTTATAAAATGAATGTTTTAAAAAAATACAGGTATCGATGTGATTTTGAAAGATGATTTATAGTTAATCAAACTTTATTAACGTTAAAAAATTATGATAATATTTACATTGCGACATATTAGTTTATAATTTTGATTGATTGCCGAGTGTGGTAATTATTAATATCTCTTTATTTCTGTTTGTAAATGGAGAGTCCGGCGTTTGACAGCGCGTTAATAATATATGCTTTCGGATGTTTTTGTTGTATGCGAAAATATCAAAATGATTTTTAAATTAAATTATTAATTGGACAAGAGATGTTTAATGGTTTGACTGTATATATATGTATATATATGTACATATATATATATATATATATATATATATATATATATATATGTACATATATATATATATATATAGATGGAGAGATATATCCAAAAACAGCTTTATTGAAAAAGAAAACAAACATTTCATATAATAATAAAATCATACATCGCCTCGACACCAACTAATTAGAAAAACTGTCACGCAAAAAAATCACTGAAAATTTTTGACACACTTTTTTAAGTAACATATTAATTTAGTACTGTTTGTAAAAGTTCCAGTCGAGAATAACTCCGAACGGCGTACACTTTTCCAGTTATCCCGGAATATATTTCGTCAATTAAAACGTTGCTACCCAACTATGAGCTCTCGTTACCCAGATATATTTTAACGAGCTTCGATTCGTACGGCCATTGTCGTGTAAATTACTGATGCTCCTTCACTTCTCATTAGTATTCCACTGCAGAACGATACCTTATTAATTTCATTAAGCTTTCATCCGTTTTCAGAGAGAATGTATAAATATTCATTCGTGTTATTTATTTTCGCGGAGGAAACATTATCTTTTTGTTACTTATTTTATAAGAGTTTTTCAAATATTATTTTTCGTTTTACATTTGTATCGGATCGTGCAGGATACACGAATAACACTTATTGAATATTATTTCATTTAATAATCGCATCATTTACTAATGCATACAATTACATATTATACGTTTCATTCTGTATTTAATTATCCTTTTCCCTTCCCTCAATAAATAATCAAGATTTCATTCCGTTTAAAGAATCAGAAGATCATAACTTCATAAATATCATATTTATAAAATAAGTATATAATTATTCATATTTTTTTAAAGAAAATAAAATATATTCGAACGTGTAAGACGATTACGTGCTGAGTAAATAATCTCAAGTTGAACTTGAATATATTCAAATTAAAATATAGGTCAGTATTACAGTGACCTCCGAGCAGTTCATTAGCGTGATTTAAAACATTAAAAACGTTGAAACGAACGTTGATAACGAATTACTTCTTATATATATATATATATATATATATATATATATATATATGTATATATGTATATATATATATATATATATATATATAAAAATTCATAAAAAACAGTTCTAGAAAAATATAAAACAAACAAGTTCGTCAAACGTTTAAGAAGCATGTCTTCTACAGTTTAAAGTTTCAACTAAACATAATAAATAATTCTGAAGTCCGCAAATAAATTAAATTATAATTAATGTATACTTTTAGTATTTCATATCAGATTATTGAGGGTTTTTTTTCATTTCGAGAACTAACCGTAATTGTGATTTAAGTTAAGGTAAGGTTTTAAATTAAAACAATGTTCACTAAACCGCAGGGGTTAAATTTTTTATCAGAATTTCAATTTGTTTCATTTCTCACCAAGATTTTATATACAATAATTGTAGGTTTTGTAACATAAACATTGTAGTTTCTTTTTCATTAAACGTGTAAACTATTTAAAGGAGAAACGATCAGAACAGTACACTGAAATAAATATTACAACACTACTAGTCATAAAAGGGAATAAATCAAATTTTTTGTTTTAATTTTATTCAAATATGGAAACTATTAAAAAATACTAGGTATTTTTAAAAAGTTCATTAAAATCAATTATCTTGGTATGAGGTATTCAAATAAATTATATGGGCTTGCATTAGAATTTTGAAATTATTGCAATTTTACTTTGATATAAATATTAAAATATTAAAAATATTAGTAAGGAAAAAAATCTAAACTAACGCATAATTAATAATTATTATTTATTAGACAAATCTAAGTTGATCAATTGTGCTTTTTCATTTTTCAGTTCGATAATTTGGAAAAAATGTGAGCAAGAAGAAATGATATTATTTCATTATATATATATATATATATATATATATATATATATATAACTCTTCTTAAGCGCTACTTCGAATAACACTGTTTCGATATAACGCTCAATAATTTTACAAGTATTTTATTAAGAATGAAAATGAATATCATTTCGATTTTTTTTTTAAGAAATATGTATTAACTAATAACGAGAAACAGAAATATGCGAAACTATTTGGGTGATTTTCTAATATCTTCTACTAAATTATTCTTGTATCTTTCTATTGAAACCAATATGTAAAAGATTTGAATATTATTTTGAGTAGATGCGTGTATTATAAAGATGAACTGATTGATTTGATAAAATATGCAATTTTCAAATAAACAACTAATTGTATCAAACCATAGACTTTTTATTTTCAATTGTGTTTTAATGTTCATTAATGTTATATAGAAAATTCTATGTGTAAACTGTATAGTGTACTGTGGAGCTGTTTTAGTAAACTCCAGGATTTCAAGAAGTTATCCTGAACGCTAAGCAAGGTCCACCTGTATGATACACTTGTAACATGAAACAGTGTTTATTATTAAATTATTTTAAAATCGCACATGTGACTATTTCATTGAAAAGCAGTACAAAATGGATGAATACAAAGACGTTAATTGTTTAATGAACCAATTTTTAATATTCTTGCGTATATACATCAACGATAATCATGGAAACATGTTTACAACAGTACAAATTCAACATCAAT
Organism: Acanthacorydalis orientalis; assembly: GCA_034766995.1. Classification (NCBI taxonomy): domain Eukaryota; kingdom Metazoa; phylum Arthropoda; class Insecta; order Megaloptera; family Corydalidae; genus Acanthacorydalis; species Acanthacorydalis orientalis. The sequence continues at coordinate 31,893,645 of CM068321.1, read as the reverse complement.
GTGTATGGAAACGATAAGCTTTTCCTACTATATTCGCCGTATTGTGCGAATCACTGAAGCCAAAACTACACACGCCATAACGTGACGTACACACACACACACATACATACACGAGAAACGGGGTGATACAGAGACACACTCTGAAGAGAGATGCACGTGAACACGTATCCGCATGTGTACGCACACAGTCGCACACGATTGTTCGCATGCGTTTGCACGACGTGGCAACAATGTCGCGCTTCAGCCACGCATCACGTCTGTTGTATGTAAATCCGCACGCTTCAACCCTTTGCGCGAAACAGCTTTGTCCCACGTTGCATAATATTAAAACGAGAGAGACAAAATCGCTCGTGCATGCACTCAGCGTGATCTAATTTACATAATGCATATTATTAGGGATAGGGTTCTCATGATCAATATCGCACATGTACATGAAGCTCTGTTTAATCCGGACACGCTCTCATAATCAAGTAATAGAGTGTTTTAATGTGTAAAAACCGCAATGTATGTTGCATCCAACTAGGCGTGCCGTGCACCAGCTCCTAATCCGTGGATATATATTTAACTCGTTTAATTATTATTAGTATCTTTATACCCTCCAGTCAGTCTGACGTGATATCTACGAGTTTAATCGTGAAATATGTTCACGAAAATATTCAATGTCACATGCATTCGAAACTGTTTAGAATCTCATTAATTCCGGCGTTTCGGCTCGGCTGCAGAAAAAAAAACTGTTTTACGATTCACGTTTGACGTACGGGAAACGTTTATTATAAAGCATGTCGATATGTTTACAATATAGACACACACTGCCAGATATATCTGTTTTATTTACGATATCTAATCATATTTGTCTGTACGGTGACCTTATCGAAACCAGAAATCGATTACATAGAATATCTGTTTAATATACTTCAGTGACAGTACTTACTAGAATATTCTTTAAAACTTTTTCAATACAGCTGAAGTATCTAAATTCATCAGTCGTTTAATCATATGCTTTATTCTTTTTAAATATCAAAGTAAATAATTTATTTAATAGACGAGTCTTGAATATCTTTGAAGAAGTAAAAAATATAGTCAGTCCCATACTTCTTCGAACTGATTTTTGTACCCATTCCGAGACATCATCATTCATACGTTTTTTTTTCTAATATAATCATCAAATATCCATCCAATCATTCCATATAAATATCTTTTTTATAAATTAATGAAATGTTGCAATTTGATAAAAATATCTATCTTTGTTTGTGTCTAGATATCTGATTTCTTTCCAAACACTCTTGTTTTTTTAAAAATACGTGGGTCGTTTGATAAGTTTAGTAAATTTCAATGATACGGCGCTGCTATTCATTTGGTAACGTCATGGCTATCAAGTGTCACTTATCAAACTAGTATAGGCGAAATTTCAATCGTAAGCGACACATTGTTCATGTTCTATAGATGTTTGAAGCGAGTATTGTAGCAGCTTTCGCAAAAATGGAAATACTAGCAGGCTTTTTTGCATCGATTCGTCGTCGCAGATGAAACATGGATCCACCACTACCCACCTGAGTCGAAACAGCAGTCAAAACAGTGGACATCGACTGGTGAAAGTGTGCCGAAGAAGGTGAAGATCGCCTTGTCGGCTTCACTAATTTTTGAGATTCCTAAGGAATTATCCTGGCCGACTACTTAGCAAAGAGAAAAACGATAACAGAAGCATATTATGTAGCATTATTGAACCGTTTGAAAGAAGGGTTGAAACAAAAACGATCAAGATTGGAGCACAAAAAAATATACTTTCGAGTTTTTTATGTGAAATTCGATAATAGCGCATCTTTTGACCGCCAAGATACAGAAAAATCTCTTGTACGGTTCATGGGATGAAAAAATAATAATTGGAAGTGAATTTATTCATATTATCGGAAATGTATTGTGAAAATCGATTGTATTTCATAAAAAAATCGGTATGGAAATAAAAATGATTCTAAAAAATAATAAAAAAAAATCTAAGAAGCTTAAACTATTAGTCTTCAACCCGTAAAATATTAATATATGATAAAATATAATAAAATAATGAACTCAATTATTAATAAACATTTTTCCAATTTAATTATTCTGTCTAAAATCCAAACACCACTATTTTAAATACCGAACTGTTTATAAAATCTTCTCATTACAAAATTCCGTAAAAAAAATACATCTGGTACAAAATCATAAAAGAGCTAATTGCCTGACATAAAACTTTTACTCATTTTTAATTAAATTTAATATAAATCCTTCAGTAAAGTGATAGTTATTAATATTACACAAGCATATAACTGAATATTACAAAAACTGTCTGAACTAAAAAGAAAACTAGTTCATTTAAACTTCATATAACTTTAATACTAATTATTTGAAGTGGATAATTTATTAAAGACCGGGCAAGAAAAAACCTGTATAAGAAATACACTTGTTCACAACTATATCTATCTATCTGTGTATATATATATATGCAATGGAATTTGTCTAGAATGGTTTCAAGTCTAATAAAGACCGTTTTCTAAAAAAAGGATTGCGTTGTTTATTGCTACGTTAAATCGTTGATTTAGGGTATCATTCAGGCGGAATAAGTTTTTTTTACTATGCGTGCTAGTGATGTATATTCTCGGTTAAAACTATTTTAGTAATGTAGATCAGTAACAAAGCGCTGGAAAAAAAACGAAACTATTTTTAGCAAATCTATGTTTTTTTGGTTAAAATCAATTATATGATTGAACTTGTGTATTTGCGTGTATGTATATATATATATATATATATATATATATATATATATAGAGAGAGAGAGAGAGAGGGATAGAGAGCGAGATTTAATTTAACGAATTAAAAAGTAATAATGAAGTTATATTATTTGCATTTTGTGTTGTTACAATTTGCGAACAACCTTATAATTAATAGAAAAGAGATGTTGTCGAACAGGTGAGTCGTGCGGTGTTTAAGTGTTATTGAATGATATAAAATATTGATTTAATCGAAACGTTACTCATTTCATACAGTTTTAATTCATGAATTATGAATAAAGAAAAAATATTAAATATGTATGGGCGCGCGTGGCGCAGTATATATGTGTCTGTGTCTATACATTGTGATTCATCTTTGATACTTGGTAAAAACGGTTTTATCAGCGCGGTATTCCCGAAAGTCGTGAATCATCCGAATGGAAAAATTACCCTTATGCATTCCGGTGTACTTGTCCTTCAGCACGGTGAACTCGTATATCTTGCCAAACTCTTCAAACATCGGCCTGAGGTCATTCTCTTCGAGATGTCGCGGGATCTGACCGACGAAAAGCTTGACGGCATCCCGCGAGCCCGATGGTGTGGTTTGTGTGGATTGTGTCGGTGGCGGCGACATTGGAATCAACATGGCGCCTACGCGCGCTTCTACGTTTATCACGCACACAGCACTCAAAGACAAAAAAAAAAACACTGAAAGTGTATCACAATCTATACCACGGTGATTTTATTTCACTGGAGAATCATAGGAACTTTAGTAAACTGTGTGTATCCGAATAGTGTTAACACTTCTCGAATGGTATGTGTACACTGTGTATATACACACTGTCGTGCGGAAAGTTTTCGAATTTTCTCGAAGAGTCTGTTATTGTTAGTTCTGAAATAATATCGTAATGCGTTATTTCTGTCTATCGAAAATTTGTTACACTCTCAGACTTAACTTTTATACACTTTAGCGTTACTTTAACTATAATCGAATTATGTGGAAAGTTTCCGAGTTTTGTTTTTTTCGTCGACAGTTTTTCCCTCGTGTTGTATGTATATAGAATCGAAGTTTACAATGTTGTTTTTATCGCACGACGACGACAGTCTTACGCGGAGCACAGTTATGAATAAACAATGATCGAGAATAATACAATTAGAGTACGTTTGAGGTAGCTTTGTCGAGGATAATCACAAATGTGCGTGCGTGTTGATGAAGCAGGTACAGAGTGTGTGTGTGTGTGTATGTAGAAGCGGAGCTGTGAAACCAAGGTCGCGTTGAGCTAGGTTGCGGTTATATTGCACATAAATACTAAGTTTTACGCGACCGATCTAAACAAATAAAGTTTATAACAACACAACAAAGACGACACAGGACTAGGACTAGACGAGACGAGACGAACGCACGGCACGCCACCACACGAGACAACCACTACGACACTGAAACGTGAAACGGTGGCACGGACCCCCAGTGCATAATGCCCCCTCTGTCTGTCAGGAACCCCGCCAACGTAAATTAATGTGCGTCTTTGTGCCCATACACAACATTTGCACTATACTCTCTGTACATAGCCAATCCAGATCCACCCTTACCCTATAAAAGAGGTGAGGGGGCGACGGCCCCCTGTCGAACGACAACCGCCAGAGGGGGTTGCGCGGAAGCCGAACGGACCAGCTGACTCATACACGTAATTCCCTCGCGTGGACCCTTGTGACGCGCAGTGCGTGTGTCGCACCCTCGTGCAATCTGAACAAGGATAGCGAGACGGCGTTTCACCACGAGGGAAACACGGACAATGCTCTCGAACAACGAAAAGATCCGTCCTCACTGGAAGTGCATCGCGTTATGTAACGCACAGCACAAACTCTGCAATGCACTTGCGACGCTACGCTTAATTGCTAGAGTTGCACGAACGTCGCGTTGAGTTTGTACGAATTAATATTACATTTTCAATTCAAAAACTATACAGACACTTAATAAATCACACACACACACACATATATATATATATATATATACATATATATATATATATATATATATATATATATATATATATATAAGCATGTTTAATCGATCATCCGTTGCTAGATAAAAAATACCTACTGATATTCTTATCTGTTTCCCTCAAACATTTGCATACTGACTGTTATACCAAGACCAACGACAAAATGATTTTTTGACTAATTAAAACATTTTTGATTTAAACGAAAAAAAACTATATATTTAGAAAATCAAATCCTAGTATTGAAAAATATAATGTACTTATATATATATATATATATATATATATATATAACGAATCAACCGTAAACACATGTCCCAATATTCAAAAGAAGCCAACTGTGATGTTTAGAAATTTATCGACCTGTTTACAGAAACGTTTTTAAATTATATCGAATTATAGTTTATATTAAACGATATCGACCACAATACATAATGGCGCTGTTGTTTATTTGTGGGGACATTAATAAGAATTGGTTTCGTAAAACACGTTATTATCATTAATACATTTAGTATACAGACTAAAATAATATCTTTATAATGAAAAACTAACATGTCAAGCTATCATCAAGCCTAACATCCTTTACATAAAAATGTAATTAATTAATTATTGATAGAATCTAGAATAGAGTTTCGGCCGTAACATTTATAATAACATTCGATGGCCGTTACGATTTTTTTTCCTACGAGACTTTAATTATTTATTCACATTTTTGTGTACAACTTGTAACGGTTTGTTTAGTTTCGAAATCTTGTGATATTTTTTTTTAGTTTGTGTTCTATTAACGGTTTGATATGAGAGAATGACTGAATGGTGTTTTTTCAAAAGTGAAACAAATATTTTTTTAATATATTTCTATATTTCTCTTTTATAAGATTATATAGTCATATTTTATATAAATGAAAATCATTTAAGTATATTTAGCTTTCCTTTTGTGTTAGTTTTTTACTGTGATCAACTGGAAATGACCTGAAACTTAATAAAATGTAAAAAAAGTTTCTTTTGGATAATAAAAATTAAAACATCTTTTATATTAAGAAAGTATTTATTACCAAATAATAAGAAAGATAGCTGCAGGTCTTTGTTAATCACTGTCTATGTCATATCATGAGGATTTATTGGCCCAAGTTTATTTCCAACTAAGATCTATGGAGAAGGATGGGACTAGAAAGAATAGACATCGAAATTCGAAGACAAAAATGGCAACGGATCGGCCACACCCTCAGGAAGAAGCCTGATAACATCGTCAGCTAGGCTATATAAAGGAATCTTGTGGGAACATCAGGAAAATGCTGAAAATGTTGTCCTAGATAGACAGTGGAGGATGAAGCAATGTTTCTAAATAAATCATCACTCCAGTTAAAAAATATAGTAAATAATAGAATCCAATGGAAAATAAGTGTGGCTGATGCCCTATCCTCCTTAGGAGTTTAGAGGGATATAAAGAAGAAGAATAAGGAAGATAAATGTGATTTAAAAAATCATTTTATAATTGAAGATTATTTTCCAGAATGAAGATAACACTCGTGTCGAAACTTCTAGTGAACAGACATATCAAAACAAAGAAGACCAACAAGAAAATTATACAATACTTAAAATCAACTGAAATATTTAATGACTTGTATAGATATTAATACAATAAAACAGGGCTGGGCAACTTTTCGATAATCACAGCCATATTTAATACATTTCATACATTTTTAAATATTTAAGAGTCACTGAAAATATTTTGTTTTAAAATTGTATTTATAAATAATAAAAAATATAATTATATAATCATCGAAAGTGTATTGATGCAAGGAAAAAAGCAATACAATTACTAATAAAATGAATTTAAAGTAAAGGAGGATACAAAAAAATATATTAATAATAATAAGTATTTATATTTATGCTTAGCATAAGTCAGTTTGAATATTTTTTTCTTTTTCTTGATGAAAGAATGATTTTAGGTTGATCTGAAAGTGATGCTTTGTTCTACTGGAATACTAATCAATGACTGTGTATAAAATAGACGTTTTATTTTACATATTTCGATATAGAATTGACTGCCTACGTATATTTCACTTGATATAAAATGAACTAGCCACAGCGTTTACGTTTGATTCGATAAACGTCATTGTAATAAAAGGCTACCCGCCGTATCAACTTGTTAAAATGATTGCATTGAAATGCTCGACGCTGCAAAGCAACGCTCCATAGTGAAAGCTGATCTTTAACTTCACGTTACAGACCTTAACACTCAATCGTAGCGTACAATACTTTCGCTTTTCAGAGACGCACGTGTTGTTGAAAAAAGTACGAACAATAACTACTGCTCTCCAGCGACAAAGAAAGTGTGATGCGCACAGAATATAATCGACGCAACACAATGCTCTGCTTTCAACATCCACAACGGTATCGCAAAACTGCGCGTATTCACCCCGTCGAGATGTATATGGCACGTTGAGGGTGGTTTGGTGATGCCGCTGCGGCTGCTGCAGCGGCGGTAACAGGCAGTGGCACAAGTCCTCGCAGCGAGCAAGTAGTAGTGCGTCAATGGAAACGGTTCTCGTATAAAATACGAGAGTGGATCTTCGTTATGGTCGCAGGATGCGTGGTGCAATGAACCAAACAGACATAATAGCACCTTCTATGCTAAAAGTACTGATATAAAAGTGCGTAAGTATGAACATTCGAGAAATGTTTTAAAATTTTATACATTCTTTTAACGGCCGTGGAAAAATTGTACTGTGTTGTTTCTAAATAAGTATTATTTATGTATTTCGCCTCCTGTACGTTCACATCCATAAACACATACACACATCATGCATATATATATATATATATATATATATATATATAATATCTACAGACAAGACATGTAAATATATAAACGCGATTAAACATTTAACACCCTACTTAAATAAATCTTTTTCGAATCACATGCACCTGGCAACGTTCGCTTTACCCTCAATTTCAATCAACCGGTCAGGTGTTTGTAAAAAACCTAACAGAGATTGATATCTTTTCGTTGAAAGATCGTAAATTCATTTATATTTTCATAAAAATCTATGATATATGTTTTTGTTTCAATATTTCTATCTACTAATTTTTATTTATTGCTTCTTCATAGTTGGTCAAATAATTAGTAATAAATCTGAAGAACTGTAATCAAAAAATGTTGATACTAGTCATGTATTTGTACGAAATTAATAAATTTCATATATTCTCATATTCATATAATCTGATATATTCTCATTGAAAAATCAATATTAAAATAGTATTGTTTTAATGAATGTAAAGTATTTTAAATCTTTATTTAAATGGATATTTTTATATCTTGGTACTTTGATGAGAAATGATTAATTCAAAAAATAATACTTTTCATGTGAAGGAAACAACATTGTTCGACTATTTTGCAAATATTGTTATTTTACACATAATTTTTAATTAATTTTATTTACAATTTATTAATTATCCTGCTAGTGTTGGTCAAGTTGTACCATTTGTGTTCAATACGAGAGATTCAACGGACTTGATCATAAAAATGGTTTACTCTTTATGAAAAGTGTTATTCATTCGTGAAAACTAAACACAGTTCGAAAAACGTCTTATTTGTGGAGGACTGACAAATACAGTTATGAAGAAAATATATTTTGTTATATTTCTATTTCCTGGATTTCGATTTCTTAATTAATTAGTTTGTAACTAATAAATCACTACATAGTTTAACAACAAATTTATAATAATTTATTAAGTATTAAATAAACTATCATGCATACAAATATTGAAATAGATTTAACATACATTTCAATCCAATTCTTAGAAAATGATTAATTTATAATAATAACAATTAAAATTACAAACGTATATATATATATATATATACTGTGTATATATTTCTTAAAACATTTACAATATATTGTTACTGCCCACGTTTACAATCATTGTTCGGTTCAAAAATTCTGACAATGCTTGACAGTTGGCAAGTGACTGTATATACAACCCTTATATACATTTGATTAATGTATTACACGAAACCAAGTGAAGAGAATATGAATGAAACATATATACGAGTGTTAAAAACATCTTGATATAAAATCGAACCAATTTTTTATATTTATTGTTGATATTCCCACGTATACAATTTTTTAACAGTTGAATTTTTTCCAAACTATATTAAAGAAGCATTAATTTTTAATATACATAGATATAGAGAGAAAAATAGAAAAAAGTGGATAGAGGAAGAAAAGAAAGTACTCGTTTAAAATTGAATTTTACATGGATAAAGCTTCTGCGTATCATTTTTTACTTTATGTAAATAAATGCAATCTTTTTAATTAATTATTATACCAAAACAGTACTCAGTATAGATTATTTATGAGGTCCCTTGTGATATATGATTATGCAATTTCATTAAATTGTTTACCCCCTTTATTTAGGCATGTCATTGTATATATATATATATATATATATAGATAGATAGATAGATAGATAGAGAGAGAGAGAGAGAGAGAGTAATAAAGTGACTAAAGATGACGTTACATTTTTTCTATAATATATTGAAACTTTATTCCCACATGTCTCTACCATTTTCTATCATTATTTAAAATTTGGATCAATATTTGACATAAACTCTTTTATATTATCATATTATCTTATTTTTTACAATATGTGAGAGTTTTTATAATAATAAGTGTTTTTTTTAATCCTAGCTCGTTTTTATACAGAGTATTGTTAGTCACTAAATTGCTGTATTTGTTTTAAATTTGCTTAATAAAGGATAATTATCTATATAATATATTTTTATAATCGAATACATTAATTAAATGTGTACTATGTGTATTTTAAAGGAGATACGCAAAGAAAATATTAGTTAATTAGTGCTGACAAGGGTGATAAAGGCTTGAAGAAGCTACAGTAAAGAATAAATCAATTAATGACCGTTTAACTTTATTTAAATTCTTATGAAATATGAATAAAAGTGTTAATATATAATTAAAGCACAATTCAATCTGTCACATATAAGAAAAGCAAAACTGTAAACCTTTAAAAAAAACTGTTCTACTTGAAAGATAGGTACTGTATTTTTTTATAATTCAACTAACAAGAAATTTCTTTTCTTTTTTTCTTGTTATTTAATTATAGCTTCATGCCTACTTCTCATTTTTAAACCAAATTTTCGGGACATTTATTAAATTTTCTGTCTTATAAAATGAACGAAATATGCGGCTTGGTAAGCATAGATATTTCCTCTGATTTTAATCACTAAATCTACGAGTAATGATATTTTTAAATATTTGACTGTAGGATTATGCTTTGATTAGAATCTTTTAACATATAAAACTGGATAAACTTTTTTAAATCTTTTTTTTAATTTATCTCGTTTGAAAAATCGAAAATACAACAAACACAACACATAAATCAGAATACAGTTCTGACCCTGTGGCTAAATTTACTTTTATAAATGACTTTTTCTTTTATCCTATACACCATAATTTTTTCTGATCAAAAATATTCAGTATAGATTATTAATAATTTTTAATTTTTGCTTAAATGCATTTCGTAGACGTTCAGAACGCTTCAATGCAGAAAAATCTTTAAAACGATTTTTTTTAAAAAAAATCTTTTGAAAAAGACTAAACATTTTTTTCTTTAGAAGGATTCTCATCGAACTGCATTAAAATAATAGACAAAAATGAGTGATAAAATTATTTATTGAGCATTTTTCATTAGAAAAAAATTATGGTTTCTAGAATGAGAGAAAAATGCATCTGAATAAAATAATTAAATATTAATATGTTATAAAAAAGTATTCAGTAGTGTGACAAAAAAATTACAACTACCAACTTTCAAATATTAATAGACTGTGTAATCTTGTTTAAATTCTGATGTGACTGTGCATAGTGTCTTTAATATTTTAACTGAACTTTTCTTGGATAGATTCTATAGGAGTTCTATAGAAACAAAATAAGATTATATGCAAGTTTTATATTTAAATAGAGTATGTAGTTCAATCTGAAATACCCACATTCGTTATAATATATTTAAAAATATCCACGTCGTTGATTTATAAGCTGTACTGTAGTAAAAAAAACTGGCGTAGTTAAATTCTGAAACGTATATTTTTTCTTTTCCGTCGCCCAGAAACTTATATTGCAAAAATATTCAAGAACACCCCGATAAAACTACTCCGCCCGAACGTATACATAACACACTGATATATCAATTTGTAAAAAGACACGTTGGCCGATGTCCAATAAAGATACATTATCACTCAAAACACGTATAACTCACACAACAAACATAACAATTATTGATTTTCTGCAATCTCATTTTGGACATTACGTTCCCCTTTCGAGCCCATGCCAAACAACGACGGAATATCTTAATTCGTCGAATCCATTGTATGAGCCCATGGGAGTACGCTGTGCCATATGATTACACAAAATGATAACCTACGCAAACATTAAAGTGGGACGTGCGAACTGTTTAATATCCTAATGGTAGCACACGTTGAAAGTTGTATGATGGCATTTGACAGATAGAACAAAGATAATGTATTACTGTCTGTATTGAATACACAGTTGTGCCCCAACAGTGATATATACGTCTCCGTCTATACGCTGATACCGTGCATATTGTTACGTTTCGTACTTTTTTTACAAATTTTTTTTTAAAGCATAAATAATCAACGGAAAATATCCGAACTATTTTTTTCAGCTGGATTATTATAAATACATGTTCGTTTTCATGCTGCAAAACACAAGTGTATTACTCATTTAAACATCATAAGTTTCTCATTAGTAGATCCATTCTAAAAAGTCATCATGTTTATTAACACTTTTTTGTTCAAATAATACACAATTTTAAAAGAATATTCTCAGATCTCGCCTTATATTATTATGTTTCAATTACCAAACTAATATTTTGTTTTAATAAAAACTAGTAACAATTTTTTACTCAGTTACTGCAAAATTGATATTTGTTGTATACAAAAAAAATATTTTTCATTTTTTCACAAAAAGTATTTTCCTACAAGCAACGTTTTCAACATAAATATTATAACAAATAGCTCGTATTAATTAATAAAGTGTATTATTTGTCAAAAAATGTATTTTATTACTTAAGTTCGTATTTTCATGCACAAAAAGCTATTGAGCTTCAAGAGAGTCGCAAATAAGGTATACAAATATTAATATTTAAATAATACATTTCACACAGTTAGTTTTCTATCTGTTTTTTTTATATACTAAAGATTTTGTAACTATGAATATTTAAAAAAAGAGATCTTAAATATTAATCTAGGTCTCAACATAATTCAAATTTTTTAATTCATTTTCGCATATGAATTTTCATACACTTCTTTTTAATTATATTTTGTAAGTTTTAAATAAAATCATAAATTGATTTTTTTTGGATAGTCTTTCACACCCTTCACAAACTATACTAATTATTCTAATCAATACTGTAGAGTGATTGATTATTGATCGGTTTTTTATTATTTAAAATATTAAATTCATCATCAAATCTGATAAAAACAATTATAACATTTAATTAAATAATTAGATTATATTTTTGTATAATTTTCTTCTTAATGATATTTTATAAATTTTAAATAGAATCTTAAAAATATGTCTCTGCACGAATGATTTTTTTATTTCACCACTCAAGCTAAAAAATATTCGATGATTGATTGTTGCTTTTGTGCGTTTCGATTACGATGGCATCGTTCTCACAGCTCTAAGTTACAGAAATATCAAATAATAGAATTAATAATAGATTTTCTGTACTTATTAAATTTATTTGTGTATAGATATTAATATATATCGATTTAATGTTTTCATTTAAATAAATGTAAAACTCTATATATGATTTTCTTGATAAGAATTTATGTATATTTATAATAAGATCAAGGTATTTATAAATTATTATTTATAAACATACTTAATAGAGTAATAAATAAGAATTAGAACCAATATACTGCCATGAATTAACATTTCATCGAAAGAAATAAATTAATTTTGTATTCAAATAAACACTTTAATTGATATTTTTAAATGCGTATCCATATAAACGACTATAAACCGAAACATTTCGACCGCGGGTGTTCTTTATCGATATGTTTTTTTTGTTCCATAAAAAATATTTCAGGTCGACAATAAATAAACTGGACTATTATTATTGCACGCTTTGTTAATTTGATACCAGTGTTGAAATATCATGGCTAGACTCTATAACCGAATAGGTAAACTGTATAATAACCATGTTGCAGACAGAATTAATCTATTGAGAAACTAATATATATTCTGGTTAACATTCCAGTTATTTCCGTGCGGTTGCTAGTACCCTTGTCGAAGAAGTACGTACGGACAATAATCTCCTGCTGACCGATATGTAATTGAATTTCCTTCAAAACAAAAGTTAAAGGGTACCAATTTAAATGCGACTATTAAAATCGAACGATTCGAGTCTGTTTATATTTCATATAGAGTAGTTTTGTGTTTATTTGTATTGTGCTTGGGGATATTTCATTGAATTGACAAAGGACTGAAGACTTTAATGTTCTCTGTTTTATTAATACAATTATATATATATATATATATATATATATATCAAGAATATATATTTCCATTCTTATCAAAAAAATCTATAAAGTTCATATAATTATAATAATCAACTGGCTCATAAACAAAACGTAACATATATGCAAGTAAAACTGACCGCACATTTCCTTTTGCATACATTAATAAAATATTATATAAAATTTATAAGACAATTAAACGCTCCAGGAACAGAGACGTAAAACGTGCAATTAAAAAGTATATTTCATTTAAATGTATATTTTTATATAACAAATGTACGTTTCGAACATAAAAATATAATAGAAGTGTATTATCGAACGGATCTTTTTATGTGTATTTGAATTTATTATATATTTATTTCGGTCGTTTTTATATCATTTAATATATGTTCGACGGATAATTTATTATCTCGAATGTTGTTTTATAAGGTTTGTAAATATTTAAACAATTTCTATGTCGTACATCTCGGATGTAATTTATTTTCATGTTTATTAAAATATGAAACAGTAAAATGTGAGGAAGAGAACAATGTATTAAAAAAGTCGGTGGAAATGGGTATGCTTTTATTATTGTGCTTATATTGATATAGATACAATTAAACATTTATCTTTATTATAATTTTATTGTTCAATAGGAAGTTAAAATCAAAAAATAAATATTTTAAAAATTGATCTAAGGAAAAATTTGAAATAATAGTTAAAAAAAATTAACATAACTTTTTCATTTATTAGGATTGTTTATTTTATTTAATTTCTATTAAATTATTAACTTTAATAAATTCGAAAACCAATAAATATTTTCTCTATATATTTCTCTATATCGATATTTTAACAATCAATATCAAGTTTTACACTTCCAGATTAATTAAAGAATGGAGAAATTAGAAATGATTCAATTACTTATACAGTTGACAATATAATACACAACTAGAAACAGAAATGGATAGAATATATAGATTGATAAGCATCTTTCAAAACAAGTATTTAAAAACACACCTACTGGAAAAATAATCACAAGAAGATCTTGAATAAGAAGAGCATGTTGCGATGGAGTATATTATAAAGTTTCAAAAGACATATTAGAGGATGACATTTATTCTATCCTTAACAGAATTTTGAGAACCAGAAACGGATACATTTTTCAAACTTAAAACTGTTAAATTTTGCTCTATATGCCATTAAGAAAATACTCAAAAGAGGAATTTGAAACAAGTTTTAATTCTTAAGAGAAACTCTATCAATAGATTTGATTTATCATCAGCAGACTTGTTATTATTACTGTAAAATTATTTTAATTTAAATTTTAGTTTTCTATATGAAATAAATATTTGATAAAATTAAATAATAAAATTTTAAAAGAAATATATCACTAAATAGTTTTGGCACTGTGTCTAAATTCACTTTCACAGATAAATTTTTCACCTAATCCACAAACCATCAAAATTTTTGATCGAAAATGTACAATAATTTATATTTAAATAACGATTCCCTCATGTTATGAGTGTTTACACTATAGATTCGGAATTGAAAATAATATTCTGTTTGAAAATGTTCTAAATAAAATTGAACAGTTAATTAACAACTTATGTTGTTGATAAAATCTGTTTATTTCAATAGTCCTCTGAATAATTAATAAAAAAAAACGTTACACAGTGTATTTAAATGAACAACGATGAAAAAAATGATATAAATCATTTTAAAACCAATAGTTCCACCCAACATTCCAATGAAGTTATAATTTTTTTTTATCAATAACGTGCGCGAATAATATTTATTAATGAAATAAAATTCAATATTGCGTTTGTGTTGCCAACACTTTGACATTCAATTTCTGTTTGAATATTTCTATACGTGTTTCGATCATTTCCATGCACACACACATATATACACGAGCAGACAGATGTAAAAACAGCATGTCATGTCCCCTAGTTTCCTTTTTATGTACGGAAATTTACACATGTTCGTATTTATGGCTACAATATAACGAGCTTCAAAAAATATGTACGCGAAAAAAATGTATTATTGTTCTGTAACATAAAACTAAATAACAAATACGAGTGAGGTCCGTTTGTATTATTTTTTTGAATTTAAAAGAGTTCTGTTCCGACAGGTTTTTTCCACCATTTTTTTTCTCTAGCTGTTTTATGAATTTTATTTGATATTATATAATTTTTATTTGTGATAAAATATAATTATTATTAACTTATTTATATATATATATTTAAATGTAAAAATCTCGAGATATAAATCCTTTGTTGTAAATAAGAAGATAAAACATTGACTTTCGTATTTCCTCTTAGTCTTAATGTAAATCTTAATTAATACTATTAATTAAATAATAAAGTACTATATCAGACTGTACAGGGTAAAACATCTAATACAACACGCATATATTTTATCTTCTTACATTATAATTACTAATCAACTCAATCTTATCAATCCGTCCATTAGCCGAAATTGTACAAAACTCATTTTGGTTCACATCTATTTTATCTAGACGTATTACTATAAATCCTGCGACTGACTTAGGAGACCTTAATCTTCCTAACACCTATCCCATTCGTTCCATCGCACGGAAACAATCACAATAACACTGGCGCACTGTCTACCTCCCTCACGCATCTTACATCAACATACAATGATTCGAAACGGAATGGATGTACACACGGATTCAGGGAAGATTAATATGACGTCACGGATTAATAATAAATATCGCTGTTTAATTGTACGGCGCCGTTCCAGGTAGTGTTCCGAGCTGAATGTATTTCCTGATTTATTGATTGATTTATTGGTTGATATTACGTACAGATTATTTAACAATTTATATTCATTTGTAACTGGAAGTCATTAGTTTATAAGCGTTTGCCTTTAGAAGAGTAGGAAAACTCTTATATTCTAAACGTTATAAAGAAATAATGTTTTTCAATAAAAATTAACAATGCCTATGTATTTTTAAAATCCGGATTGATTTTTTATTCTATTTTTGAATAAAATATTTTTTGCAATAAGTAGAAAATATTTTTTACGATAAATATTTCTAGTCATCTTCTCATTTAAATATTTTTTTGAAATAAGAAAATGTTGTGATGTATGAAATGTTAATTTATTTATAAAAAAACACTAGATAAATATTTATTTCTCTTTTACTAATTTTAATATAACATTATAGTCTATTTCATACTTTATTAAGAAAATAAATGTTTAAATTTATTTTTTATTTAGAAAAACATTATTTCTGTTTAAAAATTATGTAATAAATAATATTCATTAATTTATATTAGGAAAGTAATTCGTGTAAGAACAAAGATATTTAAAACATAAACAAATATATTTATTCAGAAAAGACTATAAGGCAAAAATCTTTAAATACAAATTGTATCAAACAGAAAAAAGAGATTTCTGTATCTTTCTACTTTAAATATGATTCATTTTCTTTGTAAATTCGTACAAATAAGAATCAAAAATGATAAAGTACAATTTCTAGAACATTTTTGGCAAAAAATATGGTTTATAAGATTAAAATATGATTCATTTTTATTTCAAATTGAAATTATTTTTTTATGAATTTTTCTTTCATAAAAAACCAGCAAATTGCATTTCAAGTCTTCAAAATTAAAACTTGATTAAATATTTATACAATAAATGGATTTTTTAATCAAAATTTGTTGGATATTAAAAATTATTATACTCATTCAAAGATTTTACATGTTTAATTTGTATGGAACATTTTGTAATATATATATATATTACATTGATTGTAACTGAATAAATAAAAAATAAAATTAAGTGTTTAGAAAATATATCTGTACAAAAAACTGTTTCCTGTTCAGTAGAGAAACAACTGGGCACATATGTACGGCCACACACATTTGTTAAATAAAATGCAACAGTGTCAAACGGCCAATGATGTTATGAAAATGTTTTTTGGTGCGTTCAACAAGTTAGTAAATTGTCACTATTTTATTGGTATTAATGACGCGATGATAAATAAAGGGTATATCGAGTGCAGAACAGAATGGCAACGCCGTTTGGTGCGTAAACGTACTTCAGACCACTCGGTTCACAATTCAGCAAGTTACGATCGCGCGCCGAGCCGGGTAGACGCCATCCCCTCATTTCTAAATGGATAACAAGGGTACTGTGTCGCTAGAGGGTGAAGGCCGAAGTAAATATAATGTAGAAAAACCCGTTCCGTCTATTTAGCATATAAAATCGGACGTCTCATACAATTGTATTAAAAATGATAGAAACGAAACAAAAAAAAAAAAAATGTTCAAATTATTATACGAGTTGGATGACTTTTTTTACGATTAATGAAACATACATTCAGTTTTCGTTTCTGGATTCTTTTTTCGTTCCATATAAAAAGATATTTTTGGAATACATAATATTTAAAATTTAAAAAACTGAAGATAGAAAACGACCTTTTTTAAAAAAATCGATTCCTTGCATGAAACATTCTAGAAACTTTTGACATAAAATTACAAATAAATAAAACTTCATCAGACCGTCACATTACTCAAAGAAAAAGTAACTACATTTATACTTTTCTTGATATATATATATATATATATATATATATATATATATATATATATATATAAATCCGATTTCAATGAAGCACATAGGTTGGACACGCCGCATGAATAAATTCTATTGTTATCTTTCGAACAATATCTAAGCCATTTTAACTTCTCGTCAAACTAAATGACGACCACAAAACGTTTCTTTTAACAGCCGAAAGAAGTGATTATCGTTTAGTGCTGAGTTCGACGAATATAAAAGATAAGGTATGACTTACATTTTTATCTTCAGTTTCTACAGTCGAGTGTAAATTGTTCAAAGCACACCGTCATGTACGCGCAAATAAAAATAAATAGACTTAATGTTTTATAGCTTATCTGTTTTAGTTCTACTTAAGTGTCCTGCTGTACTCTAAAAGTCATTAAATTTTATTATTAATTAGAAATTATTTTTGTGTCACGAATGTATTGTTTATAAATCTATTATTTTTCTATTCTTTTATTTCTTGAAAAAAATGTAATTATACAGTTTTCAGTATTTATTTTTTCTATAAAACGATCAAGTAGTCTTCTATCACAGAATAAAATATTTTAAATAAAATGAAACTTTTAATAAATTTAATTATCAGATTGATCAAAAATTTAGTTCGTTTTTTAAAGAAAAATGAGATTTTTCTTGTTTATATTTAACTACATTTTTATTCAATATTTTAAGGAACATTATTTTATATGACTAGCCCATTCATCATTATCCAGGTGATTCTTGATAGACTCTTTAAAATTATTTTCAATTTAAACTATTCTAGAGTGATGGAAAGAAAAGATACTCTTAGGATGAAAAGTCTAATCAGTATGAAGGAAGATATAAAACATTTCAACCAAATTCGAAGAACTTCTGTCTGATAACCAAAAAAGTATTTGATTTTTTTTATCATGATGAAACATTAAGACATTTCTTCCTTCTTTCTCAACAATTCTGGTCATTTATTCGATATCTGTCTTTATTCAGGAGCAAGATTTATTCGTAGTAATGGGTTTTGTTGGCTGGAAATATCTCATAATAGATGATTCCTTGTCAATCCAATCAGATATAAAGTTATCGACTTTTTTAAAAGTAATCCAGATTTTTAATCACATTAATGGTGACTTATCTTATTTTACACAGTATCTTTTCATTTAGAGTTATTATAAAATATCTACTTTCCATCTCCAGTCGCTTCTAGCTTCATATCATTCTAGTTACATTGAAGGAAGTAATCACAAATGTATATCCAATCCATTAACATAGATAGGAATCCAAGATTTATCAGATCTCAAACATCTGACTCTTAAACAATGGAAAGTCTTTCAAATATTCACCTAATAGTGTAGTACATATTCTTAATTAATACTACAATTTTGTCATCATCGACTTCAAGAAAAATCTTCAGAGTAAATCTATTCAAAGCACTTTTAAACCATACCACCGAAAATTAAAAAAGACATCTCTATGAACAGTAAAGATCTTTCTTGAAAATTATTGTTTTTTTTTTTATTTACGAAAGAAAAATAGAATGAAATAGCGATAAAGTATTTTATTTTCTTCCATTTTCCAAATTCAATTACGAAAGTTTGAAATAAGAAACATTATCGATCCGATATTAAAAGATACGTTGAAGTTTTAACTTTCAAAATTATTAAGTAAATTCAAGCTCGAGTAAATTCAATGACGGTTAATTAATATAAGAACAACCTCCAGAAGGAACCGTATAAGCTTTTCGATCAAGCTGATATCAGTATTTATATTAAAAGCAATGGAATATGCATTTATTATTTCTACATAATTACTTTTTCATATTTCAGAAATTTATAATAAATACTATGTATTCGCAAAGAAAAAGTTTTGATTGAATTAACGCTCGACAATAAAGATCTTTCAGTTTTAATAATTCTGACGATTTATTTAATATTAGATTTATAAAAAAACGGATTGAAAATCTTAACTCTTGAAGAATAAATACTCAGGTATCTGAAACGGAACAGTCACATTTTCAGACTGAATTTCTGCGCGAGTGTATGTTTAAAAAAATATATCGTAATCTTCTATTGCAGCACAACTTGATTATACTATTATTATAACTGCCGAAAGAAATGCGACAATATTCTTTCGTATATTCAGTTATAAAATCGAAACTTTTATAGTCAAACGAAATGTCCTGCACAACCGAGCGTGTAATAAACGAAATGGCCGCAATCATAAAGACATAAAATAACGCGAAATAATTTTGAACAACGTTCCCAGCACCAGAACACTGACTGGGGAGTTTTAAAGTGAACGAATTTTATACAATATATTGTTGTTACTGCACAAAACGATTAAAGTTAGCGAATAGTTCAGTTGTAAAACAAAGTAACACACATGTATACGCGGTTCCGCAGTCTCACTGAAGTAGTAAAAGTAATGGCACATTGCAATAACAGTGCACGGGAAAGTATCGTCGCTCACTGAGGCTTAATTTCCACCGATGATTCGGGAAAACTTACAATATTTCTGATAAACAAGCCAATAACTAACAGATTTATTGCGTTGTTTTTACTCTTGTTTCTTCTATGTCAATATAATTGTTACACGCACACACACACACACATATATATATATATATTAAATAAAAAGTTAGATTAATATCATTCATTGCCATCATAGAAAATTATATTTTTAAAAACTTTAAATCCAAAAAACGCGCTTATCAATTTATTAAAATACCCTATCATCATCATCAAGATTTTAAAATAAACCTATAATCTACAGGTTTTAATTTTATGAAATCAACAAATTTACTTTGAATATTATTATAGGCCCGAATAAATATAAAATAGATCTAAATTCTTACCAAAACATATTGAATGAACTCGGTGTCCAGATGCATACCTGAAACAAAATAAATACATTATTAATATTTACATGTTTTATAATTTATTTAATAAAATAGTATAGATAATAATGTAGATTATTTTTCAATAAAATAATAATAGATATAAATTACATACATGTTTTATTTAAATTATAAAATTACATACAATGTACACATATAATTTTTAAATAATATGTTTAATCCTTTGCATTCAATCTTTCTTTCTTTATTTATATCATCTACTTTTAATATAAAGAGCCTAGAAATAAGAACGAAAATCAATATGTATATATATATATATATATATATATATAATAAGAAATAATTAACATTTTTTTGAGATACTTGACTTGATTTAAACTCTATTAATAAGAAATAAATGTTTATTTAAGAACTATTATAAAATATAGAATCATAGTTTCTAAAACCTACCGAAATCAGTCTTTAGAATCTATCTGAAAATAATAATAGACCTCTAAGTGGAAAAAAGAAACTCTGATTATCAAAAAGGTCACGAGACAAAACCACATAAAAATTATCAAGTCAACCCTTCGATGGAATCACAGGTTTAAAGAAAATGTATTTATTATTTATAAAAAAAAATATAAAAATAAAAATTGTGACTATATTTATTATCTAAAATGCCTTAAAATAAAGGATTTTAATATAGAGAAACTGAAAATATACTGAAATCACTGAAAATATAAAATCGCTTTCGAAATTCGTATAAGCATGAATCGAAAATGATTAATAATCAATTGTTGTACATTTTTAATCAGATTTTTTGTAGTTTGTTGAATAATTGATTATTTGTGAAAATAAATAGAAGTAACTGACTTATTTAAAGATTTTTTTAAAAAAATAAATTATATATATATGTAAAAATATAATTTATCGATTTTCAAGTTTTATCATTAAATATTATAATGACAATAACTCGAAAACGTACAATAATAATATCACCAAATTGAAAACCGTATATAATCATTTACAATTTGATCAAATTGACATAACTGTAAAAATATTGAGACGCCGATGAATACACGTCGGGAACGTGTCTTTTGAAAAAGTCCACATATATATCATATTGATTCATAATATATTTTTGTGTACATTGTCGCCGTTATAAACCCAACAATAGCCGAAATTCATTCTATATGTATTCAAAAAAAAAAGAGAAAAAAAACGATACACTTTTATCCGGCGCAAGTCTGACAAGGTATAAAATTGAAAAATGATTTCCGTCCACAGGGTTCAACGGAAATTGCATTTCAAATTTCACGTAGAGCAACACTCATCTATAAACAATGCTTCTCAATGCAAATTTTATATTCTTATAAAATAAACATCGGATAGAGAATCTTTGTATTCTGTTTAGTACTTACCCTGAATCGGCTGCATTATCTATTTTCATGTATTATTCATTGAATAGTATGTACTATCTTTCTGTATTTCGATATGACGTTAGCCATTTGATTCTCACGTATGTGTTCGACGATATCTCGGAAAATATAGTTTTATTACCTGCGTATAGTCTAGCATAATTGGCGATGAGGATTGTTGCGAGGCGAATTTATACAGTTGATACAATATTCAACATACTGTCGTATTTAAGCATGTGTGTATCGGATTTTTATATTTAACACATTTATTATTTAACACTCCATGTATCCACATCTCGATAAATAGAAATTATATTTAATTTTCCGTTTCAAAATTCTCATTCTTATACCTTTTTATAAATCTTTTTATAATTTTTGATGACCAGACAATTATTATATTTTCATTCTTACATATCCCTAATTGATTTTAAAACGATCTTTTGTTGTATTTCAAATATTTCCTCTTCATTTTTTAAACAAAATTATTCATGTTTTTATATAAAATATTACTGACTATTTATATTTTATAAAATATTTAGATTATACATTTTAAACATGTTTCAATCGTTTTAAATGTTTCCTTATTAAATCATTGTAATTATTTTAATCGTACAGATCATTTAATTAAAAAAATTATATATATATATATATATATATATATATATATATATATATATAGATAGATAGATAGATATAGATATATAATGTAACATTTGCTTTAAATTTTTTCTCGTTCTTGTACTTTTTAGGGATGTTTTTATATTTCTTAAAGATCAGACAAAAATAATATTAATAATTTTTTCTCTAATATATTTTAATATTAAATATTTATCTACAATATTTAATTTTCTTGTCAATACTTTATCTTCATTTTGGAATATTAGAATTTAGTTTTTTATATAAAAGATTAATAACGTAAAATGATTGTTATTTCTCCTTGAGGTCACTATTTTTATTTTCTTTTTTACTACTGGTTTCATCTATTCCGACATCGTTAGGTGGATACTGGTAGTCTGTGCTGAACACAGACAAGCAGTATCTACTCCACGTTGTTGGAATAAACGGAACCGGTAGTGGAAAAAAAAAGAAAAATAATAACCTCAAGGAGAAGAAACAAGCAATTTAAAATCAGGGATAAAGGAACAAAACAAATTACAGAAACAAATTGTAAGGAGTCAATTTATAGTCTAGAAAATATTTAAATAACTGTTTTAAGAAATGTTGAAAATAAATGACTTTTTATATAAAAAGAATCATATTTCCTTGTTATCGTGCTTATTAATATTATTTTAATCCTATAATTATTTAATAATAATTATTTAGATATCTGATATATGTATATATATATATATATATATATATATATATATATATATATATTTTGATAAAAGATTAAAAATAAATAAATTTATTTACTTGTTGAATATTTATAGGTCGTGTTATATTTCTTGACGCTTAAACGGCAATGTTATTTTCATTATAATTTCTAATACATATTTTTATAATAAATTCTTAACTACATTATTTATATTTCTTTTTAATGCTTATCAATTTCTTTTTTATCAGTCTTTTTAATAATTATACACTTTCAATCGTTAGTAGCTAGCTTTCTGTTTACTGCTGATTAAAATATTAGCTTTTTGCATGAAATACAACTGACTGAACTTATTTTTTACAAAATATTTAGACTACTCTCTGGAAAAGTGTTTAAAGAAAGAAAATTGAACTCACTGAAGAAAATTCTTTTTGTTAGTTTAAACTTAGATTATAAATATTTATTTAAATACAGCTGATTTGTTATATATATATATATATATATATATATATATATCTGTGTGTGTGAGTGCAATAGAGAATGTATTTACATGCTACTATATTCATGTACAAAAAGAGAATGGGTAATACATATATGCATATAATTTACATATATAGTCTAGTGAATATTAATATATAATTATATTATTCTTACTTATGTGTTCCGTAGAGTACATAACTGTAAATGTATGTGGTTTATGTCGTGTTGGAGTTCTCAATTTCATTTTATAGTCTTGTATATATTATATATCTTTACATGTACATGTATGTACCTATATTATATATATATATATATATAAATCAAGATATGTGACAAGAGTCACTTTAATTGTTAGTACCTGTTATAAATTTTACGATTATTTTATAGGGCGACATTTTCACTTCTAGTTTAGTATTAAAAATTTGCAATTAAAGGCATAAATATAATTTTCGTTTAAATATACTTACATATATATATATATATATATATATATATATATATATATATATATATATACATACATACAATAATTGTTTTTATGACAGTTTAAATATGTTTTTCTTTTCACTTATTTCAATTTAATAATGCAACCACTTATTTTTTATTCCAAAGAATATAAAAAGCATCGTATTATTTTTAGAATGAAACATTTCAGTATTAATTTGATGTAATTATTTATAATAGAATTTGATTATATTTTCGTTAAGCTGAACTATTTATTTAGTCATTTTTGAAGCACTAGATGGTATGTATAAGAATGAGGAATGATTTCCTAATTTAATTCCTGACTCGTCACATGAACCATAAAAAAGATGATCACAAATGTTTAAAAATTGATTAATGAAAATTTGTGATTGTTGTCTGTACACATTTCGTTAATAATTCCATCATTTTCAAAGTGATATAGTACAAATAAATAAAATTCTAACTTTATAAAATAATTTTATCAAGAGAATAATTACTTATTAGAAAATCTCACAAAAGTTTATTGTTTTCTTGACATGAAATCATTATTTTGTAATAAAAGTAATAAATCTTTAAACAAAATATCAATTTTTATATGAAATTATATCTAATTATTAAATAAATGCTAACATTATTTTAATTTTATATGTTTACTACTTGAACTGTGCTTTTTCAACTGTAATTCAATTTATACTTTTCCTAGTAAATAATCAATTAGCTTTTTAAATGTAACTAATCAATAATAATATAAATTTCATTTTTTTATTATAATAATTTAATTATCAACGTTATAAATTTTTATTTCATCGAATTAAGCGTTAAGGAAAAAATCGTTTACCATAAAATCAAGATATGAGTATAAATTCTAATTCTCCCGATACCGAAATAAAATTTTGTTATAAACGCATTATATTTATTACAAAGAATCTATTTATAGTAAAAAAAATTAATATTTTCAACTTTTGATTTTTGGTCCAAAAAATACCATGACCTATAGTATGGAAAATTTCATGAAATATTCATAAATTTCAAAAACGATTTTTTTTGTCATAAAATCATACTATTCTGTTAGTAAATGATAAATTAATAAATAATATCGAATTTTCATATCAAATAACTTCTTATTTTTGAAGAAATGTGAGTTTTATTCAATTTAAGATTTTAATGAATAAATCTGTCATTTTTCAGTTTATAATTTTTTTGTTCAAAAACCTATTACATTTTTTGATGTAAATTGTAACTATAGGCTAGACAATTTAATATTTTATGAAAATAATATATTTTATTCCACAATAAAATATTATTTTACTTGTAGGAATTTTTTTCTTAAAGAAACTCGTATGATGATTTTTGTTCAAATCATCATAGGAGCATAAAAACTGATTTGTTTGATTAAAGAATAAAATTTTACTGGAAACGCATTATTTTCATTTATATCAAGTGATTTATAGTGAAAAAAGTCCATGTTTTAAACTTTCAATTTTTGACCAAAAAAATACCACGACCTACAGTATGGAAAATTTCATGAAATATTCATAAATTTGAAAAACAATTTTTTTGGGATAAAATTATACTATTCTGATAGTAAATGATAAATTAATAAATAATATCGAATTTTCATATCAAATAACTTCTTATTTTTGAAGAAATGTGAGTTTTATTCAATTTCCAATTTTAATAAATAAATCTGTCATTTTTCAGTTTATTATTGTTTATTCAAAAACCTATTACATTTTTTGATGTAAATTGTAACTATAGGCTAGACAATGTAATATTTTATGAAAATAAGATATTTTATTCCACAATAAAATATTATTTTACTTGTAGGAATTTTTTTGTTAAAGAAACTTGTATGATGATTTTTGTTCAAATCATTATAAGAGCATAAAAACTGATTCGTTTGATTGAAGAATGAAATTTTACTGGAAACGCATTATTTTCATTTATATTAATCGATTTATAATGAAAAAAGTCCATTTTATACACTTTCAATTTTTGACCAAAAAAATACCACGACCTATATAGTATATAGTATGGAAAATTTCATGAAATATTCATAAAATTAAAAACCGACTTTTTTGGCATAAAATCATAGTATTCTGATAGTAAATGATAAATTAATAAATAATATCGAATTTTCATATCAAAAACTTCATATTTTTGAAGAAATGTGAATTTTATTCAACTGAAGATTTTTATCCACAAATCAACATTTTTCTGTTTTTTTAAAAAAACAATCAAAATTTTATTAGATTTTTAGATATAAATTGTTATTGTAGACTAGGAAATTTAATATTTTATTAAAATATAATACTTAACACTACAATAAATTATATTATACCATTTATATTACCATTTAATATCTTGAATTTTGAATTTAGACGTGTTGAAATATTATTGAAAAATACAAAATAAATTTAAAGAGGATTTTTTGGCATGGAATTATTTTGCACAGTGAATAATTACAAATTAATAAATATAATTCAATGTTTACATTAAATAAATCGTTATTTTTTATAAAATTTATATATACATAACATATATATATATATATATATATATTTATGTATATAGAGAGGGAGAGAGAAAACAAGAGAGTGAACGAGAGAGAGAAAGATTTGAAAAAGTTTGAAATATCTTAAAATAAGTCCACATATAGTGTTATGTTGAACGAATCGTTGAGAAAAGAAATCCTTGTGCGCTAGAATTGTATTTATACAGATATCTTAAGAGTCGACCCTAACCTAACTAATTATATAGCAATTTTCAAACTTTTTCCGTCATTATTATCCCCCAAATTGCCGTAGTCAACTGTTGTTCGAGAGCACAAGCGATACGCAGAAAAGTGCTAGTATCATGTATAAAACAGTCATCGCATCCAACAACGATTTTTAGTTCGCGTCACGTTGCGTGATGATGAGGACACAATTGTCTGTATCTACAGGAGGGAGTCATCCGAACGGGCGTATAGGAAGATCTAAATGGCGAATTTCATATCATCTGCAACGAGCGTGATGCAGACAACACTCACTACAAGACAAGTGTCAACAACAAACACACTCAATTCAATCTGGTCGTGGTCCAGCGATCTTATACAATTCAATTTAGGACGAGTGGGACGGACGACGGCAGTGGCTGCAGACTTTCGAGAGCCGTTCAGAGAATACGATGTTTGTATGTATGTATGTACTCTGCTGAACAATTTCATTACAATGAAATACTTGTACGTGATATGATTTCATTTCTATGTTTACTTATTATTTTTTTTCCTACGACGATGAATAGGCAGATAAAAAAATAATAATGAATAAAGTTAAATAAAACGCGTGCTAGAATGTTATTGTCGTCATTATGGCTGGGTCTGGATGCAAAACAATGTAATTCGGATATTATTACACAAATAATGAAGCGATTTTATTACAGCACGCTTTGCAGAAAAAAATGTTGATGAAAATGTTATTTTTTTAAGAATAACGCGATTTTCATGCACGCTAAATAAAAACAGTGGATACAGTCTAATGAATAAAAATATAAAACTTTATGATCTTGCTAATACATGAAGTGAATATGTAAGATATTAATTTCCTTATAACACATCTGGTATACTTTCTAACAGTAATTCTGTTTAACTTGTTAACCAAAAGATAAACCCTATTGAAATATTTACAGTTATTTTCGAATAAAATTCTGTTTAATAGATCCGTAGCTCTCTCTATTAATTTTTAATAAATTTAAAAAATTTCTTTATTCTTTGTGTACAAAAATACAGATATGCCCTTCATTATAGCAAACATTTTGAAAACAATTCCTGAACCTTGATAATAACCTTTTTAAATCTTTCTAAAAAATTGTCAAATCATTGAAGATGTCATCTAAAAAATCCTACTGTTTTGGTTATTGAAAATTTTTTCCCAGGTAGAAAAATCCATCCATAAACAGAAATATGGAGTTTTCATTTGCATACCGAAGATATAACTGATCTGTTGTTCATACTTTGTTCTTAAAACTATGATTAAAATATTCAGTTATTCTTTTTTTATAAACAACTAACTTTAAAGACTGAAAGATGTGATTTTTTTAAGAAATCTACATTACATATTTTTGTTCTGTTTTTATACTGAGTTTCAATTTATTGCTTCATTAATAATTCGTACATATCATGCGTAGACAATCGAATGCATTACGGCTGTTTACTCGTATGGTATTTGTTGTTTTATAATGAATGGGTTCAATATCGAAATGATTAATGGCAATACAAAATATTTATAAAAATAAATCAATGATTGTGAACCATACTCTAAAATGATTTTTCATAACACTGTCCGATTCTTTGTATTTGTTATTTAAATTCCTTTAAGCGTACATTTTTACCGAACGTACTCTGTGTCTCAATTGCATCACATCGAAATTGCGTGGAAATTTTACAGAACGCAACTTCAACAAATTTAACCGGAAATAAACTCAAAATCATAAAACGTACCGTAATGACGTACGTGTGCTGCGAATGACTTCGCTACGATGCACTCGACGTGCTCTATATTCCAACATAATGACCCTCGGTGCAACCAAGACGCTGCAAATACCTGTATGTGAATCGTAATGACGGTAACGCCACCCCCCTTGCGCTCACACCGTGACGTTACAGCCCATCAGTAACAGTAGCGACGACCTGCTGCCTACCGGCCAGACTGGGCTGAACCATCGCCACGTCGAGAGCCACTCACCGGTAAGACACTTTAAATGAACTGCTGCCGCTGTTACATGTTACCACTACCACCGTCGAAATGTTGTGCTGGTAGTCGTACAGCACGGTGCAATCTTCTTATCCACTTCAAGTTCAGTGCTTTCAGTATCAAGATTTAAATGGCTTTGGAACCGTGTCATCGGTTGGAAAGACAATGCACTGAAATAATGAATCTATTTCTATTATGTTGTACAGGACATTTGCGAACTCGATTCATTTGATTAAGTACTCAGATAACAGTCTGTGCAGAAATCTATTTACAATTCGCTTTAGAACAATTTATCCACGACGGAAACGCTGAATAAACAAGTATTCTGCATACATATAACAGACGTACAAAACATCAATTCTAAACAAATTAATAAATATCTGAACACGCATACCAAATGCATTGTTCCTCTCAAAACACTTACAATGTAAAGTCTTAAATCCCCAGTTCAATTTCAATCCGAACATAAAATAATTTTTATTTGCGTTTAAAACTTGATGTCTAATCGTTCTTTTCCTGTACTCTTCCTGTAATTCCAAGTACTATCACTCTATGCTTCGCTTAACAGCGAATAGTTTTTTCTTTATAGTTTTTCCTTTAATGGACAAAGATTTGTACACAGAACGTAATGTACATAAAAGATTTCTTAACACGAATGTTCTTTATCAGACGAACACTTTCTATATTTATTAATCGGTGAAATAAGTTCACATTCAATATAAGAATATATTTGATTTAATTTCATTCGTTTGACATATTAAAAATAATGTTTCATATTAAACTCATTTTACATGCATTGGTTTTGTCAAAAAATATCAGTGAATACTTAACGCTCAACATTCATTTATATTTATTAAAATATTAAAAAAGTCATGTGAAATATTTTAAAACTATATATGTATATATATATATATACATATATATATATATATATATATATATATATATATATATATAATACGAATGTATGCAATGTTATGCATATTATCATTTGAGTGCTCTGCACAATTTACCATTGTATGAATGCATGCAGTTAATTTCATTTTAAAGTTACACAAGTATCCGCTGAATGCTTCATATATGGTGCACACATGACATAATAACATCACTATATATATATATATATATATATATATATATATATATATATATATATATATATATATAACTTTAATATGAACTTTAGAGAATACAATATATTTACCTCAGAAAACTATTAAGTGTTTAAAATTACTAAAATAAATCAAATAAGGATTATAATTAAAATTTAGTTTCAAAGTAAAAGAAAGTAATTGATAAAACACATAAGTTGATGGCGTTTTAGAGATTTTTTCAATCAATATATTCAATAGGAAATATCAATTTCGATAGTAGATATGTTTTCTTCAGGACTGGATGGACGTTTGAAATTTTCTTAAAAACCAGTTTTGAATAACTAGAGTATAAAATAGAAAAGATTAGTATTAAATAAATTTTAAAGGATCCTGTCACGTAGTGAAAGGATAAAAGAAATATTGAAAAATCATTAAACAGATTTAAATGTATCCTGGCTCTTTAAAGAGGATGGCATCACTATCTAAATGCTCATAAGAAATAATCAAAAATGATTAATATATATTATTAAATAATTCCAAGTGAATACTTTCATAAAAGAATCTTTTTTGAGATATTAACTCATTTATAAATGAGAATTTAGTCACTACGTTAAACTATCATTAATAACAATGAATTTACTATTGATTCACTTTAAATCTCATGTTAACGATATGTGGATGCATGCAATTAACTATCTAAGACAGTAAAATGGATATATCCATCCAAACAGTTTATTATCTGAGGCCATACCCAGATTTTTTTATTTGAAAATGTCAGTATAGAGTTCATACAAGCTATTAACAACACATATGCTTACCCTGTCTTATTTTTTTTTTTTAAAAAAAAAAAACAAGAACAATACATTCTAAGGGTTCAAAATATTAAGATAAAAAACATAAGATAAAGAAATATCAATGAAGATAGAATTATACAAAACAAACTTTTTGTAAACATCCAAATCGTACAACGATCGATACCCGATTAATTCTCACTGGACGTGCCCCAAAACGTCAGAGATTTCCCACAGTACACGCATTAATAAAATAATATCATGCATATGTAAATAAATTCAGCGCGAGCGCGCGCTATTACACGAATCATAATTTAAAAATAACACGTTTTTGTTGGACAGATTTTTAGTTTGGATACAAAAAATTGCTTGCATTCGAATAAGGGACGCTCTGACGCCTTCCAGCGCAGTAAATAAATTTCAATAATGCCTGCACCCGATGCCGCCGGATTTTCACTGCGTATATTTCATTTTTTGTCCGTTTGTCGCTTGGACAACAAAGAGTTATGCACTAGTGAATACAATAATGGACTAAAATCCATTTATTTGGTATTACGTTCGTTTGTCTGTATGTAAGCATATATATATATATATATATATATATATATATATATATATATAAACAGAAAAATATATTAAAACTACATGGACGCCAGGCAGTTACACTGACCGCAAACATAATATTTCAGTTTACTTTATTAGAAAATCGAGATTAATTCATTCAGTTGTAACAGTGGTGTGTATGCTGTTACTTAAAACGAATTTACTTGTAGAGTATTTAAACATGAACTTCTGTGCGTGTTACTTGAATTTTATAAAATTACAAATATACATAAAAAAGGATTACTTTATTTTTATAATAAGTGAAAAATTCGATTACGAAAGAAACGAAATTTTGAAAATAAAAGATTTCATTTCGTTTCTTTTCTGTACAGATGTTCTTCGATTTTCAGATAAATTTTAAACTATTTATTGAATTTAAAACGTATTCAATAATGACACAAGTCTAAACCAGTCTTAGGAAGAAACTAACCCACACATAGCGTTCAGGATTCGCACTGAGAAAAATTTTTAAAGAAAAATATCAATGAAAAAAACATGTTGCAAACAGATAAAGTAAATATTAAAAAATCATTCAACTGCATCTATCTATCTATCTATCTATCTATATATATATATATATATATATATATACATATACATATATATATATATATATACACTCTATATATATATATGTGTATATATATATATACACTCTAAGAACCACAACTATTAAAAAAAATCATTCATAAAAGAAAGCATATTAATCAGAAAACTTTTAATTTGCGAATCAACAAAAAAAATCATTAAGATCAGATATTTATAATTAAGTAATGAATTTATTAATAAGTTCAATTCTGATAAGTTAAAATTTATCATTTATATAAGAACTGAAATGAAAGGCATTATGAATGATAAGAAAAAATATTTGATACTCAACACTCAATCTTATTATATATTATATATCATTTTTGGAACCACCATTGCATAGTATGTTCCTTAACAGTACCCATACCAAAAGTATCGTTTGGTTTAAGAGCAGTTTCTGTTGCTTTGCCACCCGTTTTGAACTCATACAAAAAATTACTCTTATTTGGTTCTTTTCCATCTTCAATTCAATAGCCCAATTTGTAGCAAAATTAATAATAAAACCAAAATCAATTTTACTAAAATATAGACCGAAAAATGCACTTTAAAATTATATTAACATGAACACAATGAAATGATACTAATTGAAAAATATAGGGTTAGATTTCAAAAAACCAAAACCGCATTTATTTTCCTAACAACTTAATAAAATGTATGAAACAGTATATACATTTGATAATAAATATTTTCTATAATACTTCGATAAATCATTAAATTAAAAACGAACTGATCACTAGAAATGATAGAAAAAATATAATAGCATTTTATTCTAAACTGATTTAAAGTTAAACTTCGGTAATAAATTTTGAAACATTTTCCAGTGAATATTTTTTGAGACCGTATAATAAATACTGAACAATCGATCGTAATAGTAGACACTGTTAAAGAATTACTCGAGAGATAAATCAAAAAAAAAACTGCATACGAATACTTTTGAGATAGAATATAGGAAGAAGCAACAAGCAAGAGATTTCTCGCCACTAACTTTTAAATCTGCAAATATGACATAAATATGGTAGTCTAGCGCAAGAATAGTCACGGAGAACTGGAGAGTAGTGCAATGAGAATTCAGTTTCGTTCCGTATCGTTTTTATTTATATTACGTGACACTCGGTGTGATTTCTCTACCAGATACTCTCTGTTAGTAACACATATCATGTAAATCATGAAACTTGTTCAATTGAACAACAACACGGAGCCGAATTAATATATTGTTTTTTTTTTATATTCAATATATGAATAATTTCGTATCGGCAACATTTACGATGGTGTTTTAATGAACATGCGAACCTATCAATATAATCCAACAGTTGATTTCACAGCTATTATTATTTTTCATTAGTGCCTTGCACATCATTGCACCCATGGTCCTAGTGCCTATGAAACACACATTTACATATAGACTCAGTATGCACGTTACATAATCCCAGAGCTACAATGCAAAAGCTTGCCCACAACAATATGGAACGATGGCGGGATTTGTTTGTATGCAACGGGCTATAATTGGGGTCGGCAGCCAGCGTCGTTCCCGCGAACAGTAATCAGCCAGACACGGAACATTCAAACACGCTGTCAACCCGACCTCACCCCATCGAGACCAATCCCTTTCCGCAACAAGCGAAGCATCTGTTCGTCTAACCCGTGTTATTGGAACGCTTCATTGCTTTTATCTTCGATTGAAGAGCTTGATTTAAGACCATGGTTTTCAATCTCTTCTGTACCGTGTTGCGAATGATCACTCCGGGAAAACATTGCCAACAGACCAGTTTAAAAAAAGACATGTGGAGTAATTAAGACTACATTTCGATAAACAATACAGTGCCGTATTCAATCTTTTATTAATTTATATAACTGCTAAGTATAGTTTTTTTATTCATCTAAATCAAATGTTTTTCTATGTACAGCTATTCAATTATTCTCTTCATTAACACTTTTTTTCAACTGAAGGTATAATTTACAAATCTATTTTTTTTAAGAAAAATAATAACCGTTTGTATAAAATTATTACTAAATTTAAACTATTAATTTTTCATGTAATTAAGAATGAATTTTCCTATTTTACCATTCTTGCTATAAATATTTCATCTCTAATTATATTTCAGATATTTAATATCCATAAAAATCTGAGAATATCATTATTATAAATGATAGATATATAATTGAAAAAAAATATATAAAATTAAAATTTACTCTATTCTTTTAATTTAAAATAAATAATTGCATCCTATATGAATATTAAATTTCCATAATTATAGAAAATAATAAGAATTCCTAAAAGATCTATATCACAAACAATGTGATATATATATATATATATATATATATATATATATATATATATAATGATTATATGGATTCAAATATGTATAAAAAAGATTTGTTTACAAAACAACCACAATTAGTTAATGAAGTCATTTGGAAAAAAGAAAGAAGATCGTTTGTATTTTTCAAGCAACATTCGAAATGGTCAATTATGATTTATTGAACATTTTTGACAAGAACTTTTTGTGACTTGTGGGGTTAGAGAAATAATTAATTTGTGAAACTGAATTTATTCATAACGATGGTAAAGTCTTGTAATAGTTTCATTTGTCAATTTTTCTATATACTGTAGATACCTATATCATTAGCATTTGTTATAAATTATTTTTCTCAAGTATTTAAAAGACATATATTTTAGCAGTTGTTATTTCAATCGCAAGATCGATTTGTTTAAAGTCTATAATTAGAAAATAAGTCCATAATCCTGTAATAACTATAATTTAATTTGTAAATTGCATTCATTGATAAATTTTACTTGAAGAAGAGAAAAAATCCATCTATTCAGCGCATATATCTAGGCCATATAATAAAAATATCACACGATATTAAATTTTCCAATGAAATTACTATACCATTCACCGTAACTCAACGTTTAGTTTTTCAATCAAAAGTACAAATAGCACAGATCTATTATAACATGTAATTCGAATGAATGTTAAGAGAAAAGTGATGATCTACAGAATATTTTCCATTCGAGATAATAGCCACTAACAACACACTAACCTCAAAGTGCACGGAAGACCGCACAGAAGTAGGTCGAGTGATGCATGCAACTCGCAGGCTTCACTTAACAAAAACATTTTAAATTGATACATAGCACAACGTTTTTTTTGTTTGTGTATACCAAGCACACAGTTGTTTAAAAAGTTTATGAAATTTTATACCATATATATGTATCAAAAAAGTATATAATTTCAGGCCACAGAATTGATGCTATAATTACAAACTTTAAGTATTTATTACAAAGTCTGTCATAAATATTTAACATATCTATGGATGTATTGTTCTGCAATAGCTGTATATCTTCTTAATAAAAAATTCCAATTGCCTCGATTGTAGATAATGAAAAATATATACGTTCGTGTGGGTGTGTAAATGTAACAGAGGTTCGACATAAATTTTCTAAATCAAACAATCGAATGAATGTTCATAGGAATAAAGCTAAAATTGTTTGTAGTCTTTTTTAAAGTACAGTTAGCATTATTCCAATTTCGAAATTGAATACTGGCATTTTTTTTGATCAAATGTTTGTTTACATTGCACAATGATACAGTTACATCATAAATGCACAAAGTATGGTCCCCTATTTATTGACAGATTGATTGTGGTGAATTTAAACTACAAGTTGAATGAAAATAAAAAAATATGTGCAAATTCCTCGATACAATTAATTCATTTGTGATATTATTAGGTATGATAATTAATTCGGTGTTTAATTTCGGTGTTCGTACTTTTCGGACAGCATCATGTTTACTACTGATTTGTGAGGTTATACTAACTGCTTAGTCAAAATATATAGTGTTTTTAAACGTTAAAATTGACATTTGAAAATCGTAAAACGACGAGGTAGTATTTTACTTTAAAAGAGTTCTGATTGATTCATTTATAAAGACACCGACTTATTTTTTACACATAATATAATAAAACCGAAAAGTGAAAAAATATTAATGGTGTTAAAAATACACAACTGTTTCCAGATAAACATTTCTGTTAGAAATTTCCGAATAGATTCGAGAAACAGTTCCTAGTCATTCTAATTTATTCTTTTTGAAAAATTGAATAAAACTTTTTAATTTAATTTATACTGAAAAGATATTTCAATTATTTATTATAAAGAAGTTATAAAAAATTGAATTAAACTTCGAAAATTATCGAATTCATCGAAAAAATCTTTCTTTTTCTCTAAGGAAAACTTAGTATTGATATTTTTCCATTATTTGTAATACAAGGAAATTATTTTTTTTATTAGAAAGATATACAACTATTGAACAATACAATCGAAAAGCTAATTATTATTTTACATTAAAAAAATCGTTCGTTAAAAGAAGTATTGTTAAATAATTGATGGATGATTTTAAAAGAGAAATACCATCATAAATAACCAATCGGTATAATAAAACCGTTCATATTGTAATCGTTACTGAATCGTACGAAAAGGAAACTAAATGTTTTATTTCTCCGGCCGTTTTTTCATCCTTTCAACAAGACATTTTTCAAATATCGTTAATACGTTGGCATATCAGAAATTCAATAGAACCGACCGACCTAATACAAAGAAGAAAAAAATTAGGGATACATCGCTTATCTATAAAGTTATTTTCCATTTAACTTATTCTTAGCGGCATACGAGACTGACGATGATCATAAGAGCCGTTTACGGGTAGAATTTATCAACAACGGTATGTGGCCTGGATAGAAGAAGAATTTTCATGAGTTTTTTTTTTCATAACGTAATAACAAGACCGGTCGATCGGCGTCCCTTTGCTGTCCGGTCGGGTCGTCTCAAGCTGCCCTACTTTGATATATAGACGCCACTGCGCCACAAATATGAATTTCTCATCTGGCGGTAAAGCTGGAAACTCAGAGAATATACATTGTATATAAAATTATACGAAACGACTATCCTGAAACAATAAATTCGCGGACATATTTCATTTTTAAATTAAGGTAAAAAATGAATTATATTCAAAATGGAAATACGACAAAAAAATTCACGAAAACCGCTAGATGGAAATAATAAAACTACCGTCGAGTTCATTTTGCGAAATACATATTTATCTGTTCGGTGCAGATAATGCTTTTAGTTTTAATTAAAAGACGTACAGTGACATTTGTAAACTCTCTACGAAGATTAATTATCTCGAAGATCATTGCACGGCTCCACGTTATTTGTGAACATAATCTACGAAATTACGTTCAGAAGAATAAAGAACAATTCATTTTCAAACTTTGTACAAGTACGTTTATATATATATATATATATATATATATATATATATATATATATATATATATATATATATATATATATATACCCACACCTAGGCAAGTAAACATGATAAAGATATATAAATTGACGTCGGGCCGCACTTTCGACGCGTTCATAAAATAAACACTTATTTTCAAACTTTACACAGACTACCGACACTGAATATAAAATCTTTTTCTTAAATTTTCATTCGTATTTAAACATAACGTTTTGTTAATATTCAAAACGCATCTATTCGTTCCCTATAATTCAATTAGTCCTGTAACAAGTTTCATACGATTTTCATTTCGTTATTTTTTATAACATCACACTTTGTAAGATTCAAAAATGTTTTTCTAAGAATTCAAAATCAATAGATATACATCTTTATATGAATATTACATTTCGTGCAATTCGTTTGAATCTTAATCAGATTTAGTTTAACTTTAAAAATTAATTCTGTATCTTTAAATTGAATCAGTAATAACTCTCTTTTAAATTAAAATATTTTCTCATCGTTTTAGGATTTTTAAATGTCAAGCTTAATATTTAAAAACACTCTATCTTAGCCAAGCGGTTAGAATAATTTCACCAAATGGTAGTGAATAGGACAGTATGTGAAAATAAGTTTATTAAGAATTGTATATTTTTCCAGTTGAAAAAATGCTGCTTAAGCAACGGGAATGATTTAGTTAGCTTCAGGGGGAGGTGTTGAGATGCATAAAACAAGCAAAAAAATGTTGAAATAGTAGAAGAGGTCTGAAAATACTTTGACTCGAAGCAACCATCGTTTCTCGATAACGGATTCATCAATTACCCGACAGATGAAGGTATACAAAATAATGAGAGATGTTTTGAGGATTAAAGTGTGTTCCATTTTTCCATAAACATTTATTTTCTATAGAAAAGGGTGACGAATTAATTTATTCACCTATTAAATTAAATAAGTTTTTTTTTATTCGCCATATATTTTATAATTATATATTAAGGAATATTTTGTAACTGATGAAACATATATTTATTATATAATAAATCAAGGGAAAAAAATGTTTTGTCTGCTAGACAACTTATCTTTGTTTACATTTTTTCCCGATCCACATCGATTTTTTTGTTTATATATACTAAACCATCCTTATACACAAACTTATCAACGCAGAGTATCGACTAACAGCTAATCAAAGCAAATATTTTCTTATATCCATACACTACACACGACGATGCCAGTAACTCGAGAATTACTTCACGGAGAATAGAAAACTTGAAAGCAATCTAAAATCAATACAAGTCTTAATAAATCAATACGTATCGAAATCTATCGAAGCAGAATGCTACAAATCCTGTATGATCCACCCTCGAACGCACCACCTATCTGCGCTCGCCCCAGCGGCTGCTCTCTTATCAAAGAGAGCGCAGAAAAAAAAAACACATCAAGTGGATAAAAACCGATCCCCAGTCTGGCAGCCTGCCGCACCCTCTCTTATAAAATTCTTTATAAACAAGCGGCCTGATATGGGGCCCTTGTTGGCTCCTAACGACGGCCAACAACATACAACGAGAAAACTTACTAAATCCACCTTTAATGTCGCATATATACAAGCTTTGTCGTGTTTTATTCATCGAAACCTAAATCGATACACAAGAATCTGTTTTATAATCAGGAAGTTTGTCAGCCGTTTCGACTTTATTTTGATTCCAATGGCTATAAATTAAAACAGTTACATTTTATTGACTGAATTGTAAATATGAACGGAGAATTCCTTGTCGTGAACATCTTTTTTTTGTTTCGTTTAAGTCGCGCAGTATTATTATTTAAGTGTATTATAATAATTTATTGTTTTTCAATTGCATGCGTTTTTATTATTTCCAACATTTCTTTTTCACCATACAAGTGAAAACACACAAATTTATTTTGGACGACACATACACACAAAAAATAGATGATATATGTGAATGAATGAGAGAAATACTTTTAACTATTATCCAAAATATTTCAGTAATCGAAATAATCCATTTCAACCTTAATAATACACTTTAACATTTAAAAAGACCGAAAAGAATTCTAAAAAATTTCTCATAACAATATGTTATTACAAATACTTTAAATTATAAAATCACTTATCTATACTGATTTTTAATTTCAAATAATATTTTTTTATACTTTGAAGGTACAGATAATTAAAAATTTACAGACAAAGATAGATCTGGACAATTATTATTCACAATAAAAAATTATAAGTCAGTAATAAAAAAATACATTATTTCTGAATTCTAACACTGACATTTATAATTCGATGACATTTTTAATCTTTAATTTAAAATTACAAAAAAAATATTGAAATAATTTTTTGAAGGTAACTTTTCTGAAAACGATCGTAGAATGAATGAATGTATTTCTTATAATTGATATTTATTTCTTCATCGGTTTAAAAGTTAGAATTCAAACGAATTCGTCGATGACTCTTTGAACACGTTTATCTCTGAATTGTTTTCAAGAATCGATATTTTATTTTCATTCTATTTAAATCAAGTAACAAAATTGTATCCACCAGTGTGTTTCTTTATAAAAAGAAACGTGCGTTCGAGTGTACGGCCGGTGGGTATTTATATTCAGTGTACGAACCTCATTTTTCGGGCATATCTATTAAGCAAATTTCGAATAGAGAACAAATGACCCGTTAACGAAATCGGCTTACCGTTTGTTTGTTTAATATTCATAATCTGTCAGAAAGGCAATAAAACGCTATACATCGAAACCGAACGATGAAAATTTTATACGGCACCTTTCGTAACACCGAAAGCATGAGGATGCACCGTCTTTATCGTTCATTTTATGATCTCATAATTTTCGTTAAAGTAGCGAGTGTTTTCAATTGTTCCTCGGTGGATATTAAGAGAATATAACTTCGAGTCATATTTGATGTTTGAATTTACGTACATGCGCGCCGCAGTCGTGTCCGCCATCCGTGCCTACGGAAAATTTAAAATAACACGGATTTAATGTTTCAGCATGTCAACGATCACATTATACATTCAGTACGGAGAAATGGCTCTATTTTATGGCAAATAAAATGCTTTTAAAAGAACGAATGTGTAAATTTCAGTTAAATGGAGTGAGAATTTAAGTATCGAACGTCGATACAAATTTAGGCGTCGCTTTCGCACACAAAATCACACATACATGTAGATGTGTCGGGTAAGAGGACGTGTTTTATTATTATAACATATGCTCGAATTTTAATGAAACATTCGTAGATTACACGAAGTCGTAAATTTTAAATGAGCATGTTCATCATATATTATTGACAAGTTTTTAACGGAACGCACAGAAATATGCTTAAAAAATGTGTAAAATGAGATACAGTTCATTTCGAATAATTTATATTATATTGGAAGTGATTCGTTACACTCCAAATACATATATTGTTCTAAAGAATAAAACATATATCATTTATTAACACCGAGCTTACGGATATGAATTATGTGTCACATGTTTAATAAAGCCCCATTAAATATATAACATTGTAAAATTTTAATGCACTAGTACTATTTCGATTTAGATATAGAAAACACTATCACTAAAAGCGTTTCATTGTAGAATAACATTTTTTTTACTATAACCACTAAAAATAATTCGAGTGCTTTGAAATCTAGATGCTTATCAA
The DNA here is from genome assembly GCA_034766995.1 of Acanthacorydalis orientalis. Taxonomy (NCBI): domain Eukaryota; kingdom Metazoa; phylum Arthropoda; class Insecta; order Megaloptera; family Corydalidae; genus Acanthacorydalis; species Acanthacorydalis orientalis. Next base: position 31,852,518 of record CM068321.1, on the reverse strand, counting down.
CATATTTTTTTCAATTCTGAGATACTATTTAATCTATTAGGTAAACAAATTAAATCTGTACCTTTTTTATAATAAATGAATGTTAATGGAAAAATGGAATACATTTCAATCTTCAAAATATCCCCGATTATTTTGTATAACTTTGCTTCATCTGTCGGATAACTGACTAATCTCCTGTTGAAGAAAAGATTACTGCTTTGAGTCGATGAAGTCGTAATGCACTTTCGGTACTCTTCCACTGTTATAACATTTTTTTCGCATATTTTACGAGTCGCAAAACCTTCCTTAAAGCTGAACAAATCATTTCCGTGGCTTCAGCAGCATTTTTTTTCAACTGGAATGCGAAAAGTATGCAATGCCTAATATGCTGGTTTTTAGATGCCATTGTTTACTACTGAGGTTATGCCAATTGCTTGGCCAAATATATATAATTTTCTGAAGTGTTAAGATTGACAGTTGAAAATTCTAAAACGACGAGAAATTATTTTAATTTTATACAGAATTATGATTAAATCGATTTAAATGCATCGAATTAATTTTTAGACATACTGAAACATTTTTAACTTAACAATCAAATAATTACTTATGAGTATCAATTTTTAGATTTAATATATAAATGCACAGAACTCATTTCCACATTATATATATATATATATAAATTATAAAAAACGGATTTCGTTTAGAACATTTCGCAATGAATTTTATGTCTTTTATTATTTGACATTTATTTGAAACAATGCTATGTTTATAGAGAATATAATTTTTCTCATAATACTAAAATTAATTAACGTTTTATCTGTATTTAAAAACTTATAAAATTTAGATTGCCTTCTGTGTCTCTAAGATCTCGAATTATAACGTGAACAATTATATTAAAATATTACTTTATAGTTCATAAATCCATTAAACAACACTTAATTAATTTATTTAAAAATGAAGCCAACAGAACAGGACTAATAAATTAAAAAGTACAAACGATCAAACTATGATTCGTTACAAATATTTATCTTACAATGAATTAAAAACAGTGTACATTTTCTATATTTACATGGAAATAAATCGTTCTCTTCCAACATATACATAACATACATACATACACACACACATATATATATATATTTATATATATATATATATATATATTTATATATATATATATATATATATATATATACATCCTACATTCCAATTCTATACTCCAAAGGCGCTAAAACCTGACTCGATTCTTGTCCTTCTTATCTTTCGAGACTTCACAACAACAACAACAATGATTACTTTTTCTGTGACAGGATTCTTAGTACAGTGCACGACAGACGCTTCCTTTGGAAACCAGGGATTTTCTGTCGAAATTTACTTCTTTTAATAGAAGCATTCGAGACAATTGCTTCCTTAGAGGAAGATGACATATACCGTAAAGTCTATTTCAAAATGGTGATATATTGAACAATAACTTATCGTACTAACTCTCTGATTTTAATATATATATATATATATATATATATATATATATATATATATATATATATTATGAAATAATTATAAGCACACAAATAGAACAATAGTCTAGTGAGATAAAGATTTAAAAAAATATTAGAAATATGTAGAAAAGAAGAACTTTTAAATTAAAAAAATATAAAAGAAACATTAATAATTCTAAAGATATATAAAAAGTTAAAAATACACCAAAACAAGGATATAGTTGATTATAAGCTACTAAGAAACTATTTTCTTTCTTTAAAAATTTTAAATAATATTTTTTTTAAAGAATAATACTTTTTCAATATTTTTTTGATACCAATATGGCTTTATATGCAATGTTTCTAATAACGTATTCTGTCTACAAGATGAATTCACTTACAAAAATGAATTTTCTATTCATTTTACAAACTACAAACTTTTTGCTGATCAATAACTGATTTTCGATGGTTTTAATTGTTACTGTTGCACATTTGGATGAACATTACATCATTCTCAGAGCTATTAAATGCAGAAAAATCTTCAGATCATTTTTTCTGTACGTCAGTACTCTCAAAAGGATTGAACCACAATCGAAATTCATATAAGTAGCAATCAATAACAGTCAATAATTAATTACTGAAAATTTTCGATCAGAAGGTTTTTGCTTTTGGAAATAATTCGAAAATTCAATTCTTTTGTTATTCTTATAATATTATTTGTTATTTTCTAGTAATTAAATCAAAATATTAATTTAAAAATTTCAAGAGAATCATATTATTATCTTCGAATGTTAAAAGAAGATGTATTTAATTTACTTCTGAAATATTTACCTGTTTCATCTTATTTTTAGCAACTTTCATCTATTATTAACCCCTTAATGGGCTAAATCTCAATCAAGGAGATATATCAGAAAATTATTTTTAAAACAAATTTTACGTTCAAAAGAATTTATTATTTTAATTTAAAAATATATCTCTTAATAAAACAAACATAAATTATGAAATAAATTCGCAGAGAACCCTTAAAATATTCTCATCTTTTCAAAACGCAGCCAGATATGTAACATAGTACACAATAAAAGAAGAAAATAAACGTTTTAAAACACTATCTCTGAATCTACATAAAATTTTACAGAACACCCATCAGAAAAATTCATTTGAATTACAAACTGATAAAGATATCTCTAATATTTATATTCATTGATAATTCTCGCAATTTTACCAACTCGAACAAACATTTAAAGACGGTTTAAATGTAATGACCACCAACTAGAGAAAATATATAGAACAGTTATGCTACGATTAAAATCGGCACGGATTTATCGAGTTTAAGAAAACGCTTTTATTCAAATATTGTATAAAAGTTTTCATTATGTAATTTTGTTAGTTCTGTAAAATTATTACATATGGAAAATAAATTATAAAAAAATTCTCGTTATATACTCTGACCTAGTTACAATTTATATATATATATATAGAGAGAGAGAGAGGAGTGATTAAAGTTTTCCCCAGACGTGTTGTTTTAAAATATAATAAAGTAAAAAAAGTATATCATCTTACAAAAAAAAAACTCGACCGATAATGATACTCCTTCCCTATTATCAGTTTGTTATTTAAACCGAAACCGAATACCTCTCGTGATGAGTTCGTAATTTAAAGTTTTAATAGCATTATTTAATTTAGTGAACGAAATTGAATTTCAATAATTAACTGACCACCAACCTTCCATTAAAATGTGTTCGAAGTTCGATGTCGCATGACACACAACTATAAATTACGTATTTTTATTACACATGAAAACATTTAATCAGATTTTTTTGTTAATATAACCAATAGTACAGGATATCTGCTCGATCGATAACCCATTAAATAATCACCACTATAGAACAATAACCCAGACAGTAAGCCACAGGATCATTAAAAATGTAGATTCGAAACTTGATGCCGGTAACAAACAGCCCCATTCCATTTACCTAGTTATTGGCATCGATTTTATTTTGCATTATAAAAGGAGCGAACTGAATATTTATGACCGAGTATCCAACAGTAATAAAATTTTGATAGGTGAAATGACATAGAGCTTTTATTATAGTCACCTATAAAGATTCATCTGTTTTCCTAACATAAAAGAAGGAAATTAATTTGATAATCCCGGAATATGCTGCATCCATAAATTATATTAATACTATATATGCATACACGAATAAAGCCATACATAAAGGTGTTTATATACATACATATATATATATATATATATATATAATGTATGTATATATGTAACGTTTATAAACCATCATCAGAACAAGTCATTTCATATTTTCCAGAGAGTTCTACATTTTACAATCATAAATCAGAAATAAATAAATAAATCTATAAATTAAAATAGCTGCCTTGCGAAATATATTTATATGTTATTAACAATGAAAACGCAATTTAAACGACACAAAATACAAATTATAGAATGAGTTCTTCTTAACGATACACAGTCGAAACGATATTCGACTTAAAATTTAAACCGAACGAGCGAGCATTGCGAATGAAGCTGTCTGTAGGCTCGTGGCATACTTCGGGACGTCATTACACCCCCGCCATTCATCCACGCTTGGAGAGAACTAAATATCCTACAGTCATCACATTAAGGAAATATTAAAGGTCGTAAAACATAAAAGCTTACCATTCTGCGTCGTTCTTTTTTTTAATATGACGTTCAGATATGAAAGACATATAACAGTTATCAAGATATACTCGATTGGGCTCGTTCTTAAACGATATCGAAGATGGACGGTAGAAAAATAACTGCGGTTTACGACCTTTAAATTCATATATATTTTTTAATTTAAGTGGTTCAGAACTGTTGGATAACTAACGTTTAACTTTTAATTGAATACACGATTTTGAAGTTCAAACCTTAATTTTTAAAAACAATATATATCATGGTCATCAAGCTGTTGGCATAACAGTAATGAACACAATGGCGTTCGAACAGTAGCATATTATCGCAAACTGTTCGCATTCCAGTTGAAAAAAACACTTCCGAAACTGTATAAAAAGTGCCAAAATAGTGAAACAGGTTCGAAAATATATTACAACTTCATCTATTCAAAACTGCCATATTTTTTTCAACAAATGATCCGTTAGTTACCAGACAGATTGAGCAAAGTTATATACAATAGAGAGGAATATTTTTAAGATTGAAATTTAATCAATTTTTCTATAAATAAAAATTAGTTTCCTATAAAAAAGGTACCGAAATAATTTTGTACATCTAATATGTATCCTCAGTATGCCAGGATATACAGGGGTGTCTATACTTTCACACCTGTTTATTAGTATTATATACACAAATATATTAATAAAATACAAATCATATGTTTATGTCTACATTTCTATATTTACATCCCCTGTACTAGTTTTTAGGCTACATTACTACTTTCTTGTACTGTTTTTTAGTTGTTTTTGATAAATCTTACTTACAAGCTTTTTGAAAACTAATCAGTGTTCAATTTGTAAGTAATTATTATTAACTATTAATAAAATATTCAAAATAAAAAAATACAATATATAATAATAATAATTATGATCTTAAATGATTGTTCATCAAACGTACACATTCCCACTTCATATGATATATATATATATATATATATATATATATATATATATATATATATAAACGTTTGTGGTACGGTTTGTGTTACGGAAAGTATCGGAACTTAATAGCAAATCAATATGATGTGACAAGAAATACGCCAGACAACTAAGGGTATTTCAAGAATGACTCCTTTTTGTACTCTCCCGACAGATACGCCAGATGCCATTGACATAAAACTGTAACTTTTCGTATGACGTTTTTTTTCCTTTTTAAAGCCTTTTGCTCGGCGTGACTGTCTGTGATGATTTTCCTATATATATATATATATATATATATATACATACATACATACATACATACAAGGATATAATGGTTATGTGTCTTACCTATGAATAAAAAAAATGAAAAACTAATTAATGATTAACAAAGATTGTAAATTTTTTATTTAAATTATATAATATATTTTTTGTATCAACTCAATTCTAATTTCCATTAAAATAATCAATGTTATCTAATATTTGTTGGCAATTAAGTTGTTTATTCACAAGGATCAATTTACTGATTTATAAAACTAATTTGGTTCTAGTAAGAAATGTGTTTATTCTGAGTAGATTGTCAATCGAAATTTGTTTTGTCATTGAAAACTGACAAGTAGAAACAATAACGAAATGGTATACACTTTCATTTTATTCGAAATATTTTCTAAACTATTCTCTTAAAATAAGGAATAAAATATAACATTTTTTACACAAATCTGTTTATATATCCTGTTTGTTTCTTCTTTATGAAAATTCTATTTTATCTTATCATTAATGAATCTCAAAAAAAAACGTATATATAAGATGACATCAAAGAGAAATGTGCACGTGTACAAATTTTCTATAGAATTATAAATGTTCATAAACATGTAAAGAAATCATTGTTAAAGGATGAATCAAAAGACCGCGAAGCTTAATTAAAATTGAGTATTGTGTTCGTACATCGTTTTCCGTATGACAGAAATTATTAAATGATGAACAGAAGGATGAATTTGTTAAAAATATATCTTGGTTTCGGAAATAATTCTCGTCGATATTTCGTAATGTTATTTTTTAAAATGTATTTCATTGAATCGATTTGTTTAAATTGTATAATTGTAATAAAAAAAACTAAGAAGGTAAGAAGAAATGTTGAATTAATTAATCTTATTGAATTAGTCACATTTTTGAGATCCCAATTAAATTCTTTGTTTATGAAACTAATATTTTAAAAGATTTTTTTTAGATAAATATAATAATTTATTTAAATTAATTAAATATTCTTTATTAAATTAATTGTTCTTCGCAGATAAATTTTATAAATCTATTAACTTAAAATGGAAATCAAATTATTTATAGAAGAGAAAGAAGATTCATAATAACAAATTTTTATTGGGTACATGGATGGGAGGAATTAAAGAAAAAGAATAAAGAATAATAGAATATCTTGTGTAAGAAAATAGAAGATAAAAATTTCTTTCAAAAAAACTTCAAATAATTAGAAAATGGAAGGCAAGTATTTTTAGTTTTAGAAAAATCTTCTTCGCGACACACTCTTGCACTGTACCTAAATTTATTGTCACAAATGGATTATTTTTTCATCTCACAAACCAATTTTTTTCTGGACAAATATGTAACCAACAATATTGAATTAATTATTTTTAATAATTGTTATTTAGTTAATTAATTATGTGTTGTAGTAGAAACATAAACACATACTTTCAAATAAATTTCAAATCATTTTTTAATCCACATATTTTTCTGATCAGACATCTAACCATTAATATTGAATTACCTATTTTGGATAATTGTTATTTTATTAATGAACTGATATTATTTTATTTCTAATTTTTATTTAATTAATGTGCCGTATTAGAAAACTAAACTAAGGGTTTCAAAGATAAATTATTTGTTCAAAAAAATATTTTCTACCTGAAAATTTTTAATAAATGATTATTGATTATTTTAAAATTGTTGTTTATCTACGTTTAGATGGCGATACCATCATTTTCAGAAAGATAAAATATACAAAAATCTCTCTTATCAGATCTGTAATTTGAAAGTAATTTCTAGTAGAAAGACATTTCGTTAAATACATAAATCGTTATAAAAAATATTTCTTCGATGAAGAAACTTCAAATGGGATATAATTATTTTTCGTTGTTTACATTGACTCAATGTTCGATTTTATTTTCACAGGACGACCGTCTGGGAGTTAATACCTCGAACGCATTCGATTCTATTATTCTAGGACGCGTCAGTAACATTGCGAATTAACTATCTAATATGTTTGCCGAAATGTGCCCCAGCTGCATACATTTGCCTGGCGGCGTTGTCGCCGGAAGACGTGTGGGATGGGACGCACGACCGACCGCCCGACAGGGGTGGTGTTGGATGGAATGCTCGAGTTGTAGAAGTAACAGCAGCGTGACTACGAAGATGGATATTGCATGTAACTGAGTTTCGCGAGTGTGTCACATTGCGATTTCCGCGCTCACGTCGACAGATGGCGCCGAGCATAATTCATCGACTGGAGCGAACGGGCGCACACACGGGGGTCCGTGTGTTCGAATGTGTGCGGGCGGGCACGTCCGTCCGCGCGTCTGTGCGATCTCGACAAAACGGGGACCTGACTGGTAACTGGAACCGGCCAGGTAGCTCGATAATGACGACGTGCAGACAAATACGAACTAATCAAAACACGTTCGCTCATTAATAGATACATAATTCACGGCGGGCTAATGATACAAGCGCGTTTATGTGTACCGACAATTCATACGATACGGACGGACAGGCGGACGGACGGACGGACGGGCGGGCGGACGGCTATTTTCACGCTGCCGTTGTAATTTACTAATTGCATGTTCATAATGAATTAGCTTTTTAGTATATTCTATTACGTTTGTGTGTTGAAAGTGCGTGTAAAATAATTGCTGTTTCTAATTCGTACGAATTGTTCGTGGTGTGGAGCAGAACCGGCTCGTTTTTAGATAACAACGTACACGGATCTGACAACAGAGATGGAAGTTTACGTTAACATATCAATCTTGTATGCAGTACTCTGTTCAATCAATCATTGGATCAGCAATCATACTACACATGCGGAACAATTATATCCAGAAATGAACACCCTGTTCGTTTCTTAATTACATTAAATAAATGAGCATGCATGTAAAAGGTGTATTTTATTATTTATTTAAAAAAGATCAATTGAAATATTTTCGATGATATATTACTATAGCTGTATAGAAATACAAGAAGCAGAGTACAGAAAATTATAGAAAAAAATTCATTCGTGTACTCAGGATTCAGATAAAAATAAGACCTATTCTGATTTAGTTTTTGTCTTATCTTCATTGACAATACACTTGTTACATTACATTATTTAATAAAAAAAAAATAATTTCCTCGATATCACATAAATCCTATATATCATATTTAATATCAAACGACTTTTTTATTTCTAAAAATCAAAGTATAAAGAATCATCAGAGTTTGTTTCAAGTGTAGAAAGAGACCGTGACGAAGAAAATGAAAACAGTTTGAAAAGATACTCATTGCATTGAAATGCTCGGAACTTTAGGTCGGAAAACTAAAATTAATTCAATAAATAATTGCAATAAACCTATCTTTGTATTGATAATCAAAAGAGAGAATAGGAAGAAAAGTTTATTTTAAGATTATTACTATATTTTAAAAATATTTATACTGTCGATGGTTTAAAATTATTAAATTCAGCAAAGCTGCATATTCAGTTTAACACTTATGAAATTTATTTCCCTTCCAAAACATTCTAGAAAATATCTTTAATCTCTCTCTTTCTCTCTCTCTCTACATATACATATATATATATATATATATATATATATATATATATATAAAAGTCTGAAATGAAATATGAACAAATATATGTTATTATTAAATAACTCATTCTCTATTATTCCCGTGCGAATTCTGGAAACATTCCAAATATCTACCATTATTAAAAAAATATATATACAAATTAATTATCTATCCTAGCTCGTTAGCGTATACTTAAGAACATACTAATTAGGAAAGATGTAAGAGTTAATTAAAAAACTATTCTTAATTGAGTGAAAAGCTCGCGTGTACAAAATAAATTAATTAATAGACCACACATTATTCTTGTATCCAATTTTAGTTTCCCTCTTCGTAATACAAAAAGATCTCTATCTAATGTAACTAAAGAAATATTTCAACGAAATTTCAAATAAATTACGAGGTACGTATCATATAAATGTGATATATTACTCGCAGGGTAACACTTAAAATGTTTCAAAGTGAAGTGTGTAAGTTGTGCATTGTAGTCGTTGTATGTTTTTTTTTATAAGAAGTTTTAATTGATTTTTTTCACATGTTAATATTATATTCATGCTTGAAAGTTTCGACGAGTTCAGTTTCTCTAAGGTTTTAATAAAAGGTGTGTTCGTAGATACTTGATTGAATCGATTTTTTGTTTTTTGAAGAAACCGTTAGTTTTCTCAACAAACTTTATTAATTATGCATGTTTTTTTCGATTATTTATTAAAAAAAGAACAGTTTCAATTCTGTTGATATTACAGCCGAACCAAATCTTCAAATATTCTAGATTGTTGAACATTTTCAAAAATTCCTTAATGATAGAATCAACATTTCAATCAATCATACACTGACGTGTCGAGAACAAATTCGATATTATTTTAAATAGTTCCCGTATAAATTTTAAAACCTCGTCGGAAATGTACACGTTTAAACTACTCCTGTGTAGGTGTTTCTTGTGATTTTCGTCAATCTTTTTCAGACACATTCTGTGACAGTTCCATTAAAGCCGACGTCAAAATCCGTTTCTAAATCTCCAGATACATTGTACGATAAAATCCGCATCAGTTAAGAACGGTACACGATACGAAACTCACACCAGCCAGTAGTTTAAATTTCTGTTTTTTTTTTCTACTCTTTGCTTTCTTATAAAAGGCGCGTCGTTCTTATTTAAAATGTAACACACTCGCCTTTTGTGAGATTATCATTTAATAGTAATCTGAGGCGCACGGAAAACTTGTTTGAACGTCTACACACAGCTGACTTTCCATATATAATCTCATTTGCTCGAGTCGAGCGTTGCGGTTGATGTATTACGTGAATATTTAGTATCACAACAACATATTGCGGCGCACGATGAGAAGGAAAAGCATCAGCGGAGGCATCAGCACGTCGTTGCTGATAGTGCTGGCTGACGCTAAAAGTCTATCTGAACCTGCCTGACAGCGAGCAGCCAACTTATTTGCCGCCTCAGTAAGTGCGCGAAGAGCTAGAACTACGACGTCGCTGACGGAGATCTAGTGTAAGATACGGCTGTTTATATTGACGCCATCGTCTCCAAACTTAAAATAGTTTAGTTGGCGAAATAACGTTCTACACAAGCGTTTTCCTTCCAATAATTTACAAAGATGAAAATTCACGAACGTCTCTCTCCCTCTCTCTGTTTCAACCGTCGACGTCTCGCTGTTCTCAAAATATTATGCAGTTCAGACGAGCTGCACATATGAAGACACTCATACTGTTTTCAACTTAAAATAAATGAAACTGATTACAAAATCGATTATAACTACAATCATTCGTTTCAGAAAATCAGGCTAGCTGCTTTTAAAATTCTGTTTTCAAAAAGAAGTAAGAAAAGTAAAATCAAAAAACAGAGTTAAATCATTAGAAAAACATTCCTATCTTCAACAATAAACTTTTTATACTTTTAACGTTCTTTTATAGTAGTAACTGATTAAAAATCGAAATGAAAATTGTTTTTCTGTTAAATATTTCCTAACAAACGCTCCATGCTATTCTAGTATTTCGCCAAAAACCAACATACATCCCACAGAAAATCATAGAATGCATAAACATTTTCAAATATCACAAAGTGATATTTGGAAATGATTGTGTTATTTAAACATTGAAACACCTCAGTACTTTTCTTGGAAAGTAGATAATTATTTAAGAAAATACTTCAAGAGAAAAGAGATGGAAGTCACTGTCTAGATTATCTACTAGATGTACAAATTAATTACAGAAAATGAATGTTTACGGAATTCAATACTCAAAATATCACCAATTATTTTGTATAAGTTTTATTGTTATTTGTTTATTAGTTAATAAAAGACAAGTACTAGGTCTATAAATTAATTTGGTGCATTCTTATAAAAAATGAATATTCTGATCAAAATTGTACAATATATGGTTAAGAATCATTTTAAGTCAATTTAAAGTCATATAACAAAATCAGGCAAATTTGTTTTTCCCAAGACTAATTTAAGAGATTATATCCAACAATACTAAATAATGAAAACAATAGATATAATCTGAAATCGGTCGTGCTGATTTCATTGTTTGCAATGATGTTGAAAAATCGTCGCCAAACTTAAAATGATAAAAACAGCAATTATTTTTGCACTAACCTAATATAATACTTTTCGAACACAATTCTGTCCATTGCCGTTCTGTGAGGTTATGCCAATTGCTTTCCCAATATATACAGTGTTTTTAAATGTTAAAGTTGCCACTTAAAAATTGTAAAACGACAAGAGAATATTTTAATTTAAATCAGAGTTATGATTGATTCAATGTAATTAATTTTTACTCGCAAAATTTATTTCTGAATCTAATAAAAATTTATTCAAATATAAATTCAAACTCGAAATGTTCTCTTTTTCTATATTTTAGCCATTCATAATCTTAAAAGTTACTTTATTGCTTTTAAATTGTATAGAACGTGCATTTTAAGAATTATAACCGTTTTAATAATTTATGTTTGAATGCTGTTATGATAATTTATCAACTGTCTGAACAATCTTGTTAAAACGCATAACACAACATATTTCCAGCCAATTTCGAGCACACGACCGGTTCATTTTTCCGTTCATTCCTTAAACACATATTAGATTCTTGTACAAACACACATACACACACACACAGGACGTCGTCGTCGTCTCCGTGACGCAATCACAAAAAACCGCGCTCCGTTCTACGACGACGCGTTCGGTCCCCGCCGCGGCACCAGTTATACGTCAACGGCCGCGTGAAATGTATTCTCTTTGGCGTCTTGTTGTAACTTCAAGTGTGTGTACGTGCGGGGCACCTTCGTAATATGGCGCTATGCCGTCGTCGGGACACGTTTCATGACAATACTATTTTGTACTTAGAGCGTTCAATTCACCGTACTTTCTGAAATACGTTTACTTAATAATACTGTCTGCTCATTGTAGCTCACGAACAATATATTTTAATAATTTTCAATCTATGTAGCTCCGTGCTTTTATGTACAAGGTATAAAAATAAACGACTGTCTATATGTACATTATATATATATATATATATATATATATATATATATATATATATATATATATACATTTATATATACATGTGTGTGTGTCAGACAAATTAATAACAGTCAAAAATATTTCTTATTAAAAAGTAATGTTATATATTCGAATCAATTTAACTCTGACATTTTTCATATAAATATCTATGTATATTTTTATTTCACTGAGATTCTAAATTTAAATTCAAACTCTCTCTCTCTCTCTTTCATACACAAACATTTATATATATATATATATATATATATATATATATATATATATATATATATAGCGAATTATAACGAATTAGTATGTCATTTAAAATCTTAATCAATCGACATATCTAAAAACAAGCATTTTTTTGTCTATAAAAAGGCACGCGCACGTTTTCATCGAAACGTTATATGCGGAATTAAAAATTCAATTCATAACATTTTTGTATAACAAATTTATCAGAATCACGACACAGAAGGAACGATAGGGAAGTAGTAAAACATTGCTATACATTTTAAACAGCGTTCTAGAAATTCGATTCAAGACTGATGTTCAATAAATAATGTTTTAAGTGAGAACTAGTTAATTTTTATTTATTTTTTTTAAATTTAAATGTTATATAGATATCAACAAAATAGTCGATTGAATAAAAACTAAATGCAGGTATTATTTTTTTTTTAAAAAAATTCAATGCAGTTCTGATACTCTTGTTAAATTCGCATTCGCAAATTAATTTTTCACTCGTCCCACAAAGCGACGAACCTTTTTGTTATCAGAAATCTTCAGATAATAGATTACTGATCGTTTGTTATTGTCGCTTTTACGCATTTCACATAAAACATTATATAAGTTAAGTTTTAATTGTATTGAAAAATTAATATCATTTTTTAATTAATTAAGTATCGGCAGAAACAGTTCTACTCCACTCTAGAGACTAGATACGCATCGAGCTAAAACTATTTGTGTTATTAAAAAAGTGATCTAATTTTATTCTATGTAAAAATTAATTCGGTGCCTTTAAATTGAATCGATCATAACTCTGTATTAAAATAAAATATTTTCTCGTCGATTTGGGGGTTTCAAGTGCAAAACTTAGCATTTAAATAAACTGTATATCTTGGCCAAGCAGTCAGCATAACCTCATAAAACAGAAGTGAACACAATGTGGTCTGAAACGTATCATATTAGGCATTGCATACTTTACTCATTTTAGTTGAAAAAATGCTACCGAAACTTGCTTGTTCTGTTTTAAAAGAAGATGTTGTGATGAATAAAATATGCAAAAAATGCTAAAACAGTGGAAGAGATCTGAAAATGTACTGACAATTTCATCATCTCAAAGCTGTCATATTTTTTTCGGTTATGAATTCATCAGTTGCCCGAAAGATGAAGCAAAGTTATACAAATAATGATGACATTTTGGGGATTGAAATATATTCCATTTTCTGTGAGGGGTAAGGGTGCTAAAATTTTTTTAATAAATATTTTTCGATTAATTGGACACTCTTTTATCGTACACAAAATGAAAATTACATTTTATTCCAGGCTCTCATGTTTTTATTGCAAGTAGAATCTTTTTTAATATTCTTTATATGATTCTCGACTTAAATTTTATAATTATTACCATTTTTATCTATCTAATATATGAAGAAATATCTCTTATGATGGATATTCGTTAAATGAATAGACAGGCAATCGTTGTAAGTGGTTTTATTTTTAATAAACTAATCCAGACTGATTTTTCTAGTATTCAATTCTCAATTGCTGATTCATTATATTAAGTTATAATTTTATCCTTCTGGTATTACTTTTGTAAAGAGAAATGTATAAATTTATTTTTCGTAATTTAGAAATTAATCTGAATTGTGAAAATTATTTTATAAAAAGTGAACTCTAGTTATTTTTGTTTAAGGAATTTGAGATTTTAGTATATTTTAAAAGGGTTATATTTGATCCCTATGGAGTCGGGAAGAGAGAAAAGGTGCTAAAAATTTTAACAAATATTTTTCGATTAATTGGACATTCTTTTATCCTAAACAAAATAAAAATTCCAAATTTGTCGGTTACAAGAAAAAATATATCAATTCAGATTAGCAATTAGAAATGTCACATCTATCTGATATATCGTTGAAAATCGTTGATAATATTCTAGGAAACATAAATCTCTTGATTGGAAACATATAATTGGAGGCGGAAAAAATTATTACAATTGAAAATCTGCAGAAATAACATTACTGTTGAGTGTGAAAAATTTTGAAACAATCATGTCTGCAAAAAATGGTTTCATATCGGCCATATATTGTACTTAGGTACGTAGAGTCCCGAAAAAAAATTTTAAGCTTTCTTCCAATGATGAACTTTTGTAAAAAAAATTTATTCAATCCAATTCTCGAGTTCACAATTTTCATATGTTTTCAAATAAAAAGCAAACACTGCAATTGTTCTGATTTTTGCACGAGCATATTTTTTTCAATAAGAGAAAGAGTTATAAATTTAGTCTAAGTAGAAAGAGATCACTGACATTTAAATATGTCGTCCAAAAGATACCGCTCCGAGACAATAGTCTGTTTGGAAAATATCAACGGATTCCTGGATCCACGGCCGGTTTCAAAGAGTTGAATGAATTCTGTAATGGTTGGAACAAATGGTAATTGAACGAAACCAAGTTAGATGTATATGTTGAACAGATGACCATATACTAATTTCTAATTATCAATTAATTTCTCAATTTATATCTAGTCTGAATTTCTTAACATATATATATATATATATATGATCCAACAAATAAATAGTATAGAAGTATTAAATAACTAAACGTTATTTTCTGATCATTCCTCGTAAATCATTATGAGAATATTTAATTTCGCACAGAGCACGAAAAATAAAAACAAAGAAAAAATACTAGCGTTCATTTTAATTCGTTATAATGTTCAGCCACCAATCCTCATTGTCTCAAAAATCTGTTTCGTCCTGCGTGTATATATGTGCACATGTATTTTTTTTACAGCCGAAATGAATTTTATCTCCGTCTCGCAGAGATTTCCAACATTATTATGTTATGGAAGAATATATAATTTTATTATAACCGTTCAACGTAATTTATTCTCAAATAACGTACACAATACGTATATTCGTATGTTATTTTTCATTTTTCTTCTTTTTTTTTGATAACTGAGTACGAACTAACGTATTTTATTGCAACTAGTAAAACGTTATCGCACTGCACTATAAAATTATTTCAATGTAGCGCACATTAAAATTGAATGCATTTTGCACATGAGCGTGGACGATCGTAAATGCTCATCGGCTGTAATAGCCTCGTGAAGACAATGTCCTGCGACTTATGCTCCAGTTTTAATTATCTGTTTATATTAAAACGAATATGGAAATACGCTTGTTTATTTGAAATGTTTTTCGACCGTATACGGAGCCACTGTAAGCAGCTTAATGTCCTCTTTCTGCATTTTTAAAAACACTTGAACGTAAATACTGATATAAGTACACACATGTATACATATATATATATATATATAAATTTGTGTATGCATATAAATTTATGAATTGCTCAAAAGTCAATCAAAATAAATCAAGTTTTGATAATATCTATTCCTTCTTTTAAAAACTTTATAAATAATTTTCCAGATCTCCAAGTGACAAACCCTTTATCAAACGATTGTATCTATGATTGTATCTTTTGCTAAACATTCAATATTTCTATCAAAAATTTCGTGACTTACTCACATTAATCTTTGAGTTATCCATATGTTATATTAAATAAATGATCGTATATTGTATTCTGGTTACCAAATCCTATTCGAAAACTAATCTTTTAACTGAAACTAAATTCTCTCTACAAATTAATTTTTCATTCTCGCATGTCTCATTTTTTCTGATCGTAAATGTTTAATAATTCATTATTATTTTTGATCATTGTTGACTAGAATGTTTTTATGATTTGTATTAGAATAAAAATTTATCTGTGAAAGTGAATTTAGGAACAGTGCTAAGAACTATATTGAAACTAATTGTCTATTTTCAGTCTATTATGTAATTAGAAGTGAACATAAATTTAAGTTAATTTCACAATTTCTATTAAATAATAATTCATAAGCAGCTGCCTTTAAAAGAAAATAGATACGATATATTCAACTATTTTAACACTGAGAGAGAGATTAAGCACTTATTCTATAATTCAAGTTCAGATCAAAAATATGGAAAAAAATGTTCAGAAAGAAATAGATACAGTTCTTTTTCTTAAAATTATTAAAATGACTGAAAAGTAAATTCAAAAAAAAAATTAAATTATATTCAATAACACTTAATTTAGAAATCGAACAGACTGTTGAAAAAAATGAACTGAATTTAAAAAGAAAACTTATAAAAACTTCACTCGATGTGAAAAAAATACCCAGCGAAATATATTCTTTTTAATAAAATACAAATTTCGGATAGAAATTGAATCGCTTAATATATTCTCTATTGTTTCACACAGAACCGTTTTTAATTTAATTTATTTTCGTACATTTTTCGTACACATTTAAATGTAAAGCGGCAATAAAAATTAATTCAATTTCGTTCTTTCGGTCGAGCGAAGTCTTCCAGTTCTATACTGTAACAATACTCGGTGATATATTTTATAAGATTATTCGTATCATATAAAATATATAAAAAGGCTAGTTTATGAATTAATAAAACTCATTTTTTTCGACAACGATCCGACCTTCGTTTAATAACAACAACAGGAACATGAAAAATATAATAATTAAGTTATAGTACAGTGTTGTATCGCGTTACTGTACACAGTTAGTCGCTATCCCGCATAATTAATATTTCTGCAGAGTCCTGCTAGACGTTAAAGAAGCACAACCTTAACTCATAATAATAATAAAAAAAGGAAAATGAACTTTTCATTAGAGGTTAAAACATCCCTAATAACAACACGGCGGATTCATCAACATTGTTCATTATGGCGTATGTATACGGTAACCTGTGCACAGGATTAAACACTGTTTCATAGCGGTCGTGAAACTTCCGTCAGAGCATCACCTCTCTCCGTTCGTACAGAGTTAAAGGATAAACGCGAACGACTGGGAAGTTGAAGTGAATGCATTTAGAGCTTCGGCGTCAAGAGAATCGACTGCATTAGCCACCAAGTACTCTCGTGTCACTCGTAACACCTGCATTATTGCTGACCAAACTATCTCTCTAATACAGTTTACGCTCGTTCGCGACGAGCCTTTATGCTGATACGTTTTTATAGCCCGTCTATTGTCGTCTTGTTCGAAATAGACACATCCGAACTAAATATAACTTACAGTTTATGATCGAATGGGAACAGTTTCGATCGGAACAACCCGCGAAAAATATGAAAAAGAAACATCATAGAGCATCACTAACTCATTTATATTTTCTCTGCACGCCATCACTCTAAAATAATGTAAACTTAAAAAAAATATATAAATATTGAAGATGATATTACATAACCAAAGTACAATTATATAAAATTGTCAAGAATGAATTGTTGTTTACTTCAAAAATCACAGTTTTTCCTGATTGAAACATTAATAAATCATTATCGATCATTTTTCATCTCCTCTCAATTTTTTTTTAATATCTTCGTCAATAAATGGTTGATTATATATCAGCCTGACTAAACATATTTTTGTATTTCTTTGAACATTTCTCCTCTTATTTGAAATTTAAATTTTATTTCTTTATTATTTAATTTTAATTTTATTTCTATTTTTTTTATTTCTTTATGAAAATAATCTTATTAAATAACTATTTTCTTTGTTGTGATTTGTGCTAATACTTCTTTTTAAGCCATAGTTAACAATTTGACTGAATCAAATTAAATCCTACTATCTTACATTGCACTGAAATTTAATCCTAAAAAACCAACACAATACTATTTCATTATAATCAGCAGTTAGTCAGATAAATAAAAAAAATAATTGGACTTGTAACAAAATTAAATATTTTATAAACACTAATATAATATTACATACGAGATAGGTGAAAACAACAATTGTGAAAACTAACAATTTTCACAATAAAAGAAAAACTGACAAAGAATGCAGTTCTGACACTGTGGCTAATTCACTTTCAAAAGTGAATTCTTTTTTCATACAATAAACTACAAACATTTTATGATAGAAAAAAATGTTTAAAAAAATCATTATTGTTGATGTTTCACTAGGAAAAAGTGTTTGTGGTTTGTGAAGCCAAAAGATAATTAATTTATGAAAACATTAAGAAAACATTGCAGAAGACAAACTGACTTCTATTGTTATTTTTGGGTTATTTTTTAATCCAATTTCATTGATTTTATTTTTATTTTAGTAAATATTATATATACATATGTATATGTGTATATATATATATATACATGATATAATAAAGTTAAAGTTTTATGAGATGTATACGTTAAAAAAACTACATTTTAAACTATTTCTCTCATTGTTTAAAAATGCTTTTAATTTTTTCCACATCGTTCTATTCTCTTTCCAACAACAAAATAATAAAACTCCACGTAAATTTGATTCCTCGACATATTGATTACAATTCCAGGGTAGTTTCGCTGAACCACGTTCATCTCGTACATTTAATTTAAAGTGCTACATAAAAAGTACACAGTAAAACTTTACCACGTTATTGTTTCATGTATAATGGATATTATTACGTGATCATAAGAGGAAAATGAATTTTTTGCAAGTGTAATATTTCCGATGCATCGATTCCTGTCACTGGACAGCGTTTCGTCCATCAGTACAGTTCAGACCGTACAGTAATTTATAATTGAAATGCTAGACATTGATTGAAAGAATAAATTTGTTATGCTGGAGGCATGTTTATAAACAGCAATAAATAAAACAATGTAATTTGAAAGCTTCAATTGTATTAAAAAATTAATATCATTTTTTTAATTAATTAAGTATCAACAAAAACACTTCTACTCCTCACTAGAGAATTGGTATAAATCGAGATAAAACTATTTGTGTTATTAAAAAAGAATAAAAAAATGGTCTAATTTTATTCTGTGCAAAAATTAAATCGGTGCCTTTAAACTGAATCAATCATAACTCTGTTTCAAATTGAAATATTTTCTCATTGTTTCAAGAGTTTGAAGTGCCAAACTTAACATTTAAAAACACTATATATTTTAGTCAAGCAGTTGGCATAACCTCACAAAATAGTAGTGAACATGAAAGCGTCTAAAAAGTATTAAATTAGACATTGTATACTTTTCGCATTCCAGTTGAAAAAAAAAATGCTACCGAAGCCACGGGAATGATTTATTCAACTTTGGAGGAAGGTGTTGTGACTCATGAAACATGCAAAAAATGCTAAAACAATAAAAGAGGCTCTAAAATGTATTGACAACTTCATCGACTCAAAGTCGCCATATTTTTTTCGACAAAGGAGTGATTAGTCACCCAATAGATAAAGTTATATACAATAACGAGGGTTGTTTTGAATAATAAAACGTAATCCATTTTTCAGTAAACATTCGGTTTCTACAAAAAAAGGTACCAAATTAATTTGTATAATTTTGTTATTTGTGAAAGTAAGTTAAGTCATAGTAATTTCAAACTGTAATTGTGATAATGATTTAATCTTTTACACATTGAAAATAAACTGTATCATCTGTACTCGAAATTTCTACGACCGGTTGTAAGATGTGTGAATATGGCAAGTGTCAAAATTGATCCCGGCGAACAGTTCAGCAAGTAGCTTAAGAGTAAAAATTATAAACTATATTTTTAAATTTCTTTTTTTCACAAAACATATCACAATCAAAACAAATGTATCAAGAAATGTTTTTTTTAATCTCGAAAACATAGATTAAATCCACAACTTTTACTTTGCAGAAAGTCTCGGCTCGGATGTCTGCAAAGAAAATCTCACTCATGAATAATATAATAATCAGTATCTGTACTATTCCATCATATCGCGTCGTACGTTCCGTTTCTTTGTTTTTTGTGAACTGTAATAAACGTACCTCCGTACACCGCTTGCATTACTTTCCGACGTCGTTAAAAAAATAAAAATAACAATAAAACACTAAACCGTTTGATTCGCTTTTATTAAAAGTGAAATGAAAGGTATACTTATGCCCGCGATATAAAGAATTCAGACGCAGTGGCCATTAACATTTAGGCCGGGGAGGGATGCTCCATCTACGCGCTAACTATTGAATAATGCATATTCAAATCAAATATTCAGCGGTCGGAATGGAAAACGTGCGCAATGTCGATAATAGTGAAGAGCCAGTTGCCGGTAAAACGTGAAATGTCATACGAGACAGGCGTACGGAACCTTTTCATAAAGGAATACACAATTTGTCAACTCTCAATTTCATATTCAATCAATAACGTCGATAGGTAGGTAGGTAGAGCTAAAGGTATACGCCAATCGGGTTCTCAGTAAAACAGGCCATTAAATATTTAACTCCTGTCGTACAGATATGCTCGTCGACGCTTTTGTACTGTGACAAAAATCGAAATTTTCTATTATTCGGCGCAAATAAAATGTTAAAATAGGCCCGCGGGGAGTTTCAATCGTAAATATTTCAAACGGATCGTGGAATATTGAATTACGGCGGAGAATTATAAAGTTTTATGTACATTTTCGGATAAAATTATTTATTCATATTCAATTGAATATGCGTTACGTATTTAATTGTTTTTTAACAGTTTTCGAAGACGCGGTGAAGACGTATGAAGGAATCGACTAGTTATAATTTAAAACAAATAACAAGAAAACAGACCGTTTCAACAACTCTACTTCTAACAAAAGTATCTCTTTTAAGTACTAATTACATATTTCTCTACCGGTCTTAGTTCTGATAAATCAATTTGTTAGTAATATTTTTAACTCTTAACCAATCGTTAAAGTTATATTTATCTGTTTGTATTCCTATGATCCTTTTCAAGTATTATTTTGATTATCTTGGTCCTAGTGAATCACGCTAGCTTTTATCTGTCATGATTAGTATCGACACTTCATTCTAAATAAGCCTGTGAATAAACTATTAAAATAGTTTATTTATAAGATATCTTATTCTTTATTTTAATAGTTTATTTATAAGATATCTTATAAATAAACCATTTTAATAGTACATCCACAAGCTTTCTTACAATGAAGATTCGATATTAATCATGATAGATAAAGCTAATGTGATTCACTAGGACCAAGATAGTCAGAACAACTTCAAAAGGATCATAGGAATACAAACAGATAAATATAATTTTAATAAATGTACATCTGAATAATAAAATTTAAAAAAATGTAAAGTATAAATAACGTTTAGTTACATACAACTTCTCAAAGTAAAAATGAATCGTTTTCCAAAAATAATATCTAGTAATAAATATAGTTTATATATATATATATATTAAAAAGAACGAAGGAGTTTGAATAGTTAATATTTTTTTTATTTAAATATTTTTTCTTTTATTTTCAGAATTCTATAAAAAACTTGTGAAATTTACCATGGAAAAGTACATGTCATTTGTACATGGCTATTTAAAAGAACGTGTATACATCAATAAGACAACAACCATCCTGCAGCTAAAGAACAGCATACGAGAAGCAATTCAAGCGTTATGCCCAAAAATGCTAAGAGAAGTGATTGAGAATATCTTAGAAAGAGCTGGACTTTGTACAGCTGAAAACGGGCATCACAGGCATGATATCATTTTCATGTGTAATCAAAAAAAATCCCCATTCTTATACTATCCTTTGTCAAATAAAAAAAGATGAAAATATTGCAAAACAAAAAAATTATTAATGTTTTAAATTCCTTTATTCAAACATTCAAATACTTTATAAATAAAATAATACTACAAATAAAATACTTTTCAATACTGGATTTGTCAGTTACCCTACAAAGCTATTTTTTTTCTAATCAAGAATATTCAATAATTGATTGTTTTTTGATTTTTGCATATTTTGACGACGTTTCCATCCTCCTCAAAGCACTAAAATCGAAAAAACATGCAATAATCAGATATTTTATATCTGAACACTGTGAAAATGATGCAATCTTTATCGAAATATACATGAGACAGAATTAAAAAAGATTAATAATCAATTATGGCACATTTCTGATCAGAATTTTTGTAATTGTGGAAGTAGTGAAAAATCATTTTTATAATTGAATCTATCTACAATTTCAAATATATATAGGGTGTATTTTTATTACAATAATTTAAATACCTTAATAATTTCTCAGTTTAAGAATATATATTTATATAAAAATTTCATTTCAGTTATTTATATTATCAAATAAGAATTAACCTTTATTTCTTAATTGTCATATACTTTACTTTTTTTATTTAGCCTGTGTGTAATATAAAAATAAAAAGAAAGAGAAGACAAAAATGAAAACAACCACGAATATATCTATGTAGATAAGAATACAAGAAAATAAATTAAAAGGTTTAGACTGTTGAATTAAAATCATTTGACATCATCTTCATATTTTTAAAGTATCAGGTAAATAATGAAAAATTAATTAAAAAAATAATCATGAAGCGATGATTATTTAATGTCGATATATAAATAATTTAAAGTCAACGCCTTAAATAAAGCTAGTGTCGTAAATGATTTAATAGACATTTAATATATGAGAAGTTTTTTCCAGACTAATTACTGCATCATACATCAATAGGATAGAATTAAACCGAACATTAGAGAAATTATCTGGATATTCAATAGAGATATTTTTGAATCTCAGAAGAGTTAATTTTCATCGATTTTTTTGTGTAAATAAGTACATATTAGAACATACACTCAGATATCTACTAGACAAATGATAGTTTTTCATTCCACGATTGTCCACTACTAGTACAACTGTGTAGCCTGTATGGCATATTTGTACAAGTCCGAATCGACAAGTTTTGTTTGATAAAAACGGTCGACTGTATCTCTACAAATTTTAATTAATAAGACTATAAAAGTTTTCCTATTTCACAGGATTAAGCCGAAAGAGAAGCAGCTGTATAAAGTAATATAAGTATAAAGTACACAGAGAAATTTTATTCAGGACAAATGATATTGACTATAAAACCTTCGTAGCCGAATTCATCAGCAACGTAAATTTCTTGCAGCAGGGATTTTAAAGCGTTTTAATTTTTACATTAGATTTACGATGGAAAAATGAAATATGTATGAAAAGTAGACGGAGAAAAAACAAATAAAAATTCAATAAAAAGCAAACAAACGGTTTCGGCATATATTTTTTTTCTTGAGTCCATTGTAAGAAAATAGTATTCGAGTGAATGTTATGATCGTTTACATATATTAAGTCGATTTCGTCTATAAAAAAATTAAAATTAAAACTTGATGTAGATGTGTACTTTTAGTTTTTACTTGTATCGCTTATATTTTTTAATATTTTTCTCGATTGTTTTTATTAAATTTTATATCAGGCTGGTGCAAAAACAATTGCTGTTTTTACGTATCGAGTATGTCAGTTAAAGTTATATTTATTAAACAAAATAAAAACCATTGTCCTGGACACATTTCTCCCAACGGGGGGGGGACCGCAATTATTTTTGCACCAATATAGTACATAAATAAATTAGAAAATATTGAGAGCATATTTTTCAGAAGGATATTTATCACATGACTATAACAAAAAATAACGAGGTTACTAGAAAAATCGGAATCAAACTTTACATGATAAAAACCGCAATTATTTTTGCACCGAACAATTATTTATATATATATATATATATATATATATATATTCGATTAAAAATTTATAAAAAATATAAAAGAGATAGCATCACGAAAAGGAATAAGAATTTATTAAAATTTTAAAAAGAGATTTATTGATACTATTCACTAGTCGATTGTAAAAATACGACTGTTCCACATGCATATTTTTTAAAAATAAAATACTTATCATGTTATATGGTATTTTTTCGGAGAGCGAATCGAATAAAAGTCGACTGTAAAACAATAACTCTCCGACTATCTGACTACAACATTATCATAACGTAAAACTTAATCTAATTATAATATACCTGATCGTTTGCATTATTCCAACTATCTACTCGGACGACTTCTTATACCGAAAACTTACTCCACATTCATCCATAAAAATAAATTAGTTCCGAACGGAAGTAACAAATGACTTTCCATTTTCCACAGTGAACTGAACAAATTTAAAGTGAAGAACTTCTACACGTACTTATCAGGCCATCACATTTATCATGGTTTTCGTTGCGTTCTTTGTCTAACCGACACGCCAATAGAGGATAGCTTCAGTATCGATACTCCCCTTATATTGGTTCTCTTTTGTATCTTAGAATGATTTGAAAGGTTACCGAAGATACCGGCGCTTTTTGCGTACTACGATTAGATCGTCTGCGAAATTGCGGCGATTCCGTGCCGGCGCGAACGTTCGATTTACTTTTAAGTACACGAGTTAATGATGTGCATTTTGTGTAGTGTAATAAACAATACTGTTAACACGGCGATAATATGGATGTATTGAGATAGAAAGAGATTTATTTAAGGTATGAATGATAGTGTTTATCGGGCAAATAGCGACGATGCTTGTCATTAAGCCGAACATTATTATTTTTCTTTCACACATTCACGTTCTATATTTATTTATTTTTTCCTCATTAATTATAAAGATGAAATAACTTTATAACCCTGAATGTTCACATAAATAGATTTTTATACGAAATATAACACTCGTTTCGTTATAAATGTTATAAATCTGTACATTTATTGATTAATAAATATATAAAAATTATAATGTATCTGAAAAAGTTTGCATCCAAAACAATAAGAATACAAACGACTTATTTAAAGTTCTACGATAAAAAAGAATAAAAATCTTGTTTACAATCATTCACAAACATTCATTCAAAAATAAACTAGAACGCTCAAACACTAATTATAAAAAAAATGGAAATTATTCTGACATGCTTTTTTCAAATATCAGGTGTGAAAAGCATCGTTATCGAAATGTATATAAACGATACCCAAAAATAATTAATAATCATTTATTGTACAATTTTTATCACAAAAAATTGTTTCATTTACGAAAAGAATGAACAAATTCATTTCTGATTCATTGTTTTTTTTTATTTAATTTTCATTTTCGATTACAAACCTGTACTTTTGAGGTAACACAATCATAATTTCAGGAAATAATTATGAAAACGCTTTATAACAGATATTCTAATATGATGTTTTCCAATGAAGAATAACGAAATATTAATTTAAGAAAATAATTATTAAGCTACGACTATTTAATATCGATACATACAATCGATAAAGACAACAGCTTAAATTAAGCTAGTTTATTAAATAGATATTTAATATGTGACAAGCTTTTTTAAGACTAGTAGCTATATCATACATCAGTAGGATAAAATTAATACAGAAAATTAGAGAAAGTATTAGAAAGATTTATTTTTTTACTGATCTCTCTCCAATCTACTTCTAAACAATTTCACTAAATAAAACAATGATCTCTACATACAAGAATGTAATTCATTCCAGGTATAAGTGTCCAATAAAAATTGAACATCCACCAATATATTTTTATAATTTAATTTCAATTTATAATCATTGTTTTAATTAAAAAAAAATCCCTAATACTTAATCAAATTGATTTCAAAAACGATTTAAAATTGAAAGTATAAAGTTATGAGTTTTACTTCCCATTTTAAACTTTTTTACTCGAATTCCATTATTTTAGTTGAATGAGTCAACCTGAAAGGTCTATTTAAGGCAATATATATATATATATATAGTGTGTGTAGTAATACTTCATCATCAGTCTGTCTAATTTCTCCAAGGAATACGAACACTACATCACGAGAATTCATCAATCGTTTATTAAAATTAATAGCTGTTTGACCAACAGCAACGCGACGCGTACCGTTCTTCTTGTATGCGTGCACGCAGGATTATTTATCAATTATATTCATATATATTTAACAGTCATACAGTTTATAAAGCATTATAAAATGGGAAGATAATTACGTTATTGAAATTTAATTATTGTCATTAAAAATGTATTTAATGTGTTTGTGTGTCATCAATGTTTAATGCGGTTCGTATTCCAGGTATTTCCACTGCGAACGTTCGTAGATCCTTAATTATTGACTAGTTTCGTGGATCTTTTTATAAATATAAAAATAGTAGTGAGGATATTGAAACTCTAATTTGTAAAATGAGATATGTTTTTCATTACTTTAAAAAAATGTAGAGAAAATATGGTATTAGTATAATTTTTGATGATGATAAAATGAACTGCAAAGAGTTTTGAATAGAAAATGAATTAATGATAGTTTTTATAACAAAGTTCTTCGCACGAATTCGTGTAAGACAGATCAATGATATAACGTTTTAAAACTTCCCGTCACAAAATCATATATTCGACAAACAAATAGACCATAGTTCAAGATATCAAAAACGTTGCAATATAACAATTCAGATAAGAATATGACACTGTTATATGATCGCATAACGTACCAAATACGGAAATAAACGGAGGTAAGAGGAGATAACTCTGCATATATATGAAAAGCTCTTTGTTTCGTACAGATATTGTATGCAGATAGTGGAAATTCGCGACCGAGCTCTCTGAATACCACTTGCCCAGTTGCGATTGTGACTGTCTTCTTGGCCTGTACATGCAGTCGATTGTGTACGCTGGCTCGCTGCTTGATACATGCGTTCCGATGAATTATTTACAACGTGCGTACATTTACAAGGGTTAAATAAAATATTTCGATTAAACATAATACCGACTACGGCCTTTTTTGCACAAAATCTCAACCTGAGTACTATATTTATAACAGCGAAATGGTTTACAACTTTGTAATAGATTGATATACTTTGAAATCCCTTAGAATTTTCTACAGTTCTCCTATTATTATTTTTATATAAAAAAATTAATTGTAAAACTCTATAATGTCTTTTTCATACAGAAAAAAATAACAACTATGAAAAATGTTGAGACAAATCCTTAATATTCTTTTATTTAAATTACTGAAACGTTACAAAACATCACATTACAGATCTGGGCCAGTAACTAAATTCATTTTCATAAATATGTTACTCTCTCACTCCACAAAACATGTCAATTTTCCTGAACAAAAACGATTATTGATCATTTTTTATTACCTTTTATAGTAATTCTGTAATCTTCAGAGTGTGAATACATAGATAATTTTTTTTCTTTCTATACAGAAAAGTTTGTACATTAACGTTCTAAGAACGCAGATCAAAAATTTTCAATAAGTAATTAATTGTTTAATTACATATATCAATCATTTTTAATTGTATCTGATGTCAATTTCAATGATTTGAGCATAGTCATCGAAATCCACATGATTGATACATCTAATTCAATAATTAATCATTTATTGAACATTTTTGATCAGAAAAATTTTTTTGTAGTTTATGAGGTAAGAGAATAATTAATGTTTGAAAAATTAAGAAAATAAACAATGTGTTGTAATAATTACTTATATATCTAAATATAGAAAAATATTGAACACAATCGTTCATACTTTTTGTTAGAATAAGACTTGACAATGACTTTGAATACTCAGCCAATAAACAACTCTATTCCTATGCCAACATACTACATAGATACATTTTCAGAAACCCAAATCATTTATTTGAAAGCAACGGTGCATACAAGCCAGCGTACAATTGCGGTCTGTATAACCCCACAGCATCGTGGAAATACAGATACGTTTACTGAAATACCAGCCGTTCGTTGATGGAAAATATTTATTTGTTCTTATAATTCAACAAACATTTAAAAGATGATCTTTATTCTATTTCGTTTAAATGGATATTGTGTTAATAGTACCCTTAATGTTACCATAAATTGCTGATACTGTTGTTGAATTTACTTTCATAAATAAATTATTTTTTTGATGCAAAAGTCACAAAAAAAATAAATAAGTATTGATATTTTTTGATTCTTTCTATACGCATTTTGATTACAAACATTTTCAATTTAGTAAGGTACAGAATTTTTTTAATTTATATATTTTTCTGTAAATATACCTATATATATATATATATATATATAACACAGATACAAAACAGTACATTTATAATTATTATTTATTTAATTAAATGTTTAAACCTATATGACATCATACAATTTTAAAATTTAAGTTTTATTTAATGTTAACTAATTCATTTAAGAAAGAAAATATTTTTTAAAAATACTGAAATTACAACCAAACATGTCAATGTTTACAAATATTAATTTTATAAATATATAAATTTAGTTTTAAGCTAATACATAAATAGTTATAAATTGATAGGAATTTTAATATTATTTTTTATATTAGTAAAGAGAAAACAGAAATACTGAAAATAAAGATGACAATAGAAACCCATCTGGAAAATATTATTAGAGTAAAATATTATAAATTTATAGAAATATTAACTTAATATAACGTTCATGAAATAATTACTTTTATTTTCTTATTAAAATATCAAAATATTGACATCAGTATTTATTTTTTAAATAGACAGATACTTTATGATCTAATTGATATATTTTGTAAAATTATTGGCTTGTCATAAAAACTTTAATTAATTGTACACTTGTATTATGAGATAATCAGTTTTAATATAATTAATTTACAATTAAAAATTCATAGTTAATTGTTCAGCGTAGATAAATCTAAACAAGCATCTCTATATCATTTTCTAACGCTATAATATATATATATATATATATATATATATATATATATATACAAAGAGAGAGAGAGAGACATACATGCATGTGTATAAATACATTTTAAATACTGTTGCATGCAAATACTAAATCGTACGCATTTTTCAAACTGAGCATGGCATTTGCATGAATTGTATTAAATTTAATTCAGTAATAATCCAATAAAAGTCACTCGGCGCAAAACTTCCACACGCCTACACTTTCGGTATCGTTCGAACGTCCGTGGAAAAAAAATAAAACCGATACACTTTTATTTTAAATCGTCCGCCCCGGTAAGTGCATTATTCGAGTATCACATTCATTCTCGTTTTTTCTTAATCCCAACACAGTAGCTTGCATCATTAACGCACGGTTGTCACACTTCGCAAGCACAATTAACAAAACATTAGTGCAAAGCCCGTGGGTAATTTTAGAATTGGAGATTATACTAATTGAGTTTGTTGGTGAAGGTATGTTCGTACAGGATTCATATCACGCGCTTAAGTTTTGAATAGTGCGATTATCCGAGTTGCGAAATGTATTATAATGATGATTATAATAATTATAAATGTTTTACTACTATTGATCCGTTCCATTGTGACGACGGAGAGCTTTCAACTAATTTAAATGCGTGATAATTCACACTTTGTTCATGTCACAGGATCGGGCATTAATTCGAACTGGGGAATAATATTTTTTAACAAATTTGATTCTTTTTCGTTTCACTCGTCTAATTATCGCTTGAAATATTTAATTTCTTTTGAAAAGAAAATTTACTCGAATAAGAATACTATAAAGACTATTAAATTAGAAAAACAATATTTTTTTGATTTATAAATGTATATTTTATGATTAATAAAAATGTAGAATAAACACTATGGCAGATAATACACATTATATTATTTTCCTGTGTATTTGGTGATCATTATTCTGTACAAATCCTTGTGTGCAATCCTGTCGTTTACAACTGGTTTCAACTTTTGTTATCCTCAAAGAGATCTTGCGTTGTAGAAGAAATGAACTTGTACATACAGGATTCGTGTAGAATAATATTGCAGATAAGAACAGAAAACTGATTGAAATTCTTTTTTAAAATTATTCTTAAGTTTGTAAAATATTCATTGAAATACAAAATGTTTATATAACATACACACATACATACATATATATATATATATATTAATATATATATATATATATATATATATATATATGTGTGTGTGTGTCTGTGTGTGTGATTCAGCTTAGGATTTCACACGACAGTATGAAAAAAACACAAAAAATTATATAAAAATCATTTTATGACCCATTTATTATTTTAGTTCAATTATATTTTAGTACTGCCTTGAATTAAATACTAAATAAAAAATAATATGATTTTTCTTAACCCCTGCACCTCCCTTTTAATACTTCCATATGGAACCCTAAATTGAATCAACTATATATATATATATATATATATAAGAAAATAAAGTAAAAGTTTTATTTTAAATAACATGTTTTCAAAAAGTTCGTTGCAGAGTGTACTTTTTTCTTATCAGAAGTCAGTTCTACGAAGAATTGTATACTCAAACATCTAAACTTTCTAAATCCTTGCACACAGATAAAACTGAACTTTTTAAATAACAAGACGAACGAGATTTGTGTTGAAACGATAACCGAACGAAAACCTGCTAAGTTTGAAATAATTACTTTTTTATCGATTCGAATCGATGATTCATGCATTTTTCTGAATGCACATTCCGAATAGATATTTTCTTGATTTATCGAACTGAAAATAGAAATTTATTTGAAAGAAAATTCGTATCTGTAAACGTGTTTATATTTTTAATTGTTAAATATTTAAATACTATTTTGAAGTGTGTTTATTTATCAATTAAAAATTCTTTTAAACAGTTTTTGAATAAAATAATAGTAACGTGATATTTTTTTATAAACAATTCCTAAAGATAAAGGGTTGTTCTATTTAAATAGAATTATTCTCAATCAATTCAAATATACCTAAAGATAAGTAAAATAACTGCTTTTCCAAAATAGATAAAATATAAGTAATAATGATAATTGATTGTCTTTAAAAATTTGGCACTAAATATATAAACAGTTTATATTTAAAAAGTAAATTCTTTGATTTACCACTCTTTCAAATAAAAAAAGTATCATAAATATATTCTTAAAATATAAAATAAATGTTAATTTAATATTTAAATTATTTATTTATATATGACAACGTATTCTGATCAATATTGATAATATAATACGTCCATTTTATCAAAAAATGGCTATAATAACTGTAAGTGTTTTGTCATATATTATATATATAAAAGAAATATAGATTAAGTTAGTAAATGTTGATATACCCACACATATATTCTAACTGAAAAAGGATAAACTACTTTTCATACATGAAATTTTCAATAGAACAAATTGCAAGGGAGCACTTTGAATAAATAATAAGGTTGACACATTATTTATTTTATGTGTATATGTTGTTGTTTTTTTTCCTGGTACGAGTTAAAAAAATAATCCAATATTTCACCTTAATGCACCTGTGTCCAAATGGAACAATTCATGTAATGTTTGTAATGAATATACATTTATATTCTTTTTTATATATGATAAATCAAAACCGAATACGAAATCATAAGGGGATATACTTGTTTTTTTGTAAATGGGATCAGATGCAATTAAAATTTTCGTACACATTTGTTTATGGCTTTTACCAATCGAAATTAACAGTTGTATAGTTTAAACGATTAGAAATTAAAAAAGAATATGTCAGAGAAGTTAATTGGTTATAAAAAAGTGTTGTTAAGAAATGTAGAAAAAAAACCTAAAAATCAAATTGGAATAATTTTCTAATGTGTTCTATTAAATAATGTTTAGCGTTTTCTATCAAAAATGTGTTTATGCACATTGGTAATATTTCAATATTCTTTTAAATGGATCATTTATAAACGCTAACAGATTGAATTAATTAAAAATATAATTTTTAAATAAACAAGTATTTGTACCAAACCAAAGATTTTTTTTCTTATCTGTTGATTAAAGTGCATCTTTTATATATGAAAAATTCTATGTATACAATATTAAAAAAATCTATGTCTATATGAAATATATAATCTATTATAACAGGCCTTGTTTAACGCTGTTTCATTTAATGATAGGCTTTCAGGGAGGTATCATGAGATCTAAACGAGGCATCTCTCTCTCTCTCTCTATATATATATATATATATATATATATATATATATATATATATATATATATATATATATATATTACATAGAATCTCACTTATGAAATTCTTTGAAAGATAACACGATTTTATTTTATTTTTTAAATAGTATTTAATTTGATTCAATCTTTAAACATGCCAAATTCTAAAAGTAAAATGTGTATACTGTTCGAATTTGAAGAGATTCCTTTTAATCGCAAATTATTCCAGATATATGTGTAAGGAAATAAATAATACGATCGTAATATATATATATATATATATATATATATATATATATATATATATATATTCGTAGAATGCATAAACAGCGTAAATGTTTACAGACCCTATTTTGTATTATTTATTGTCATATAAATAACGTTTAGTAATATAACAGTGTGCATAACGTTATCCGTGATACTCGTTCTTCAACGGTTGACTACTACACCGAACATGTTTACATTAAACTGTTAAGTACATCTCGACGTTTCGTACAAAACTGGAAAATATCTACAATGCACGACGCACAACGTATCAGAAATAAAACGTTTGATTTAATAATCGGCCGTGCGGGTCGTAATGAATAAAAACAGTTCCGTAGGTCGTGCAATCTAGGTTATATGATAATAAAAGGAAACGCTGTCTAATTCATTTAAATAAAATGTACATAAATTTATATACTCCCCATACGATAAGGACGATATGCACAAGATAATTAACACGAGTGCCGTTGTGCGCCTAAAAAAGAATATTCGACGAATGAGACGGTTTTTGAACAGGGACGGGTTCGTGCGCAGGATCATGTCTGAATGTGTAATTGATTTTTTTGTTTATTTCTTTTAATGTTTAAACATGTTTATAAAAATGTTTGCAAAACTGAATCTCATTCATGTATGCGAATAATAAGAAATGATATCTGTAATATATATATATATATATATATATATATATCATAAAAACGATAACAGAGAAAATTATAAAAGATTTTCATTAAAGTACAGGTCAATAGTCATAAGATCGGTCACTGAATTGCATATTAATTAAATACATATTCGTTGAAAGTTGTAAGTATTTCGTAGTATAGCGTCGACTAGACTTAAAATATTCAGACGTTTATAGCACTTTGAGACTTGGTAGTTATAGTGTGACTGCTTGAAACATTAAAATATTTAAATGATAGCGTTTGAATGCTAAAAGTAATCGAATGAAAATAATTAACAATTCAATTAAATTTCGAAACTGTTCAAATAACTCCTTCGTCTATACTTAGACTACAATTTTCTATTTGTAATATTAATCTGTTGTGTAGACAACTTTTTAAGTATATTTTTATTCTAGAATTAAATACGTTTCAGGTTTCTTATAAGTTTTTTACTGCTTGTCATATTTTTGAATTATGAAAATTATTAAAATGTAATTTTGACACTGGAACAAATTCATAAATTAATTTTACACACACTTTACAAATAAAAATTTTCTGATTAAAAATCTATAATTGATTATTGATAATTTTTGTATTTTGCTTATTCATATTTCAATTATGATTCTATTATCTTCAGAGCGATCAAGTATTACATTTAAATTGAAACTAGTAATTCATTTAAAAATTATTCATAATAGAATTGAATAATTAACTAACAACTCTAGTTATTGATTAAATAATATCATTTCAGTATTCCACTAAATAATTAATAACAAAATGAATATTGATAAAAGATATTGATAACATGGAAACTCGAGGACTTGAATGATTTAAGACAAATCAAGAAACACTTTCAGAACTAATTGTTGATAATTTAAAAATTATGATTCTAAATGTGTATTTAATTAATTAACTAATAGGTAGATATATAAGGTGATTCAATTTAGGCATCCACATGAAAGTATTGAAAAAAACTATAAAAATTAGAAAAAAATCATGTTATTCTTTATATAGTATTTTAGTTCAACTGTATTTTAATATTGAATTGAACTAAAATACTGAATTAAAAATAAGATGATTTTTATTTCTTGCAATTTTTTTCAGTACTTTCATGTGGAAGCCTAAATTGAAGCTTCTTATATTAATCTTCAGTTTTTGTCTCTCTACTACTGAATAAAAGTAATTTTCAGTTTAATAATCCATTAGTTCTTTATTCCACGTAGTTCAATTAATTTTTAATATATTTTTGCTGTCTATTAATTTCTTTATATATATATATATTGAAGGAAAAAACTTAAAATAAGACTACACTTTTATTTTAACTCTCGTTCATAATCATTTTTTTTCAAGCGACTACTTTATAATATACAAAAAGGCGATAAAGATAAAACTGTCTAAAAGTATCTATCTAAAAGAAGATTACACGAACGATGTTTCAGTCTACACTCTTTGCACCAAACTGGCAAGTATATAAATAAATATACATATTCAGTTTATGTACTAGACATACATACACACACACACATGTATATATATATAAACTTTTAAATGTACATCTCCGTTATCAAATAATATTTGTTCATAATTACAAAATATAAACTTTTACAGTTACATCATTCCAGTATTCAAATCTTTTTGATATTTTATTCAGCGAGTACTTTACTCGTAGAAAATTTAAAATCGCCATTAAAAAATAAATTATGCGGTTCATTCTGGTAGCTAAAAGAGTTGTTAATTCAAAGTAACC
Source organism: Acanthacorydalis orientalis (assembly GCA_034766995.1). Classification (NCBI taxonomy): domain Eukaryota; kingdom Metazoa; phylum Arthropoda; class Insecta; order Megaloptera; family Corydalidae; genus Acanthacorydalis; species Acanthacorydalis orientalis. The sequence continues at coordinate 31,817,494 of CM068321.1, read as the reverse complement.
GACCAAAACGTGAACGTGGAGCAACAAGAGTGAACGCTATACACATATAAACATAGACGTACGGAATTGTATTAATACATATGTATATATATATATATATATGTATGTATATATGTATGTAATATGTATGGGGATGATATCTTTTCAGCAGTCGGTTATGCGCGATCCCGTGTACGAAAGCCATTCGTATTACTTAGCTCGGCGATAAACCTGTACATATAGTCCGCATAGCCCCACAATTTTCACCAGTATTAAACATGATTTGTGTTTTGCCACCGCCACTACTACACACACTCCACTACTTGAAATTGCCGCGTTAGCGGACTGCCAGCTCCCGCTCACTCCATGCTCCAAAAGCGACTTAAAATTATATAGCAGTATCTAAATAGCTCTATCCTGAAGCTTTGTAAGTGCAGTTGCAACGTTCGAGGAGGAGTGTATACATATTACATTCACCCGTGGACGTTATTCGAGACCCGCGGTCGTTTAGATTATTATGTAAAGATTAATGTGTCTTTGCTATTATGAAAAATGATATTCGTGTACACAGAAACTACTTATTTATGCATTAACAACGAACGTGTACACTCGACAGGTTTTTTCCCGAAAAAGAATCGTGCGCTTCAAACGGAACTCTGTAGTGATTTTATTTAGTTATCCTTGAGACACTAAACACATATTAACTGGACGTTTCATTATACACGAATCACAATTTATAGAAATGGTTGGAAAACAGTATTATGAATAATACAGGAAAGACGGGTACTGAAAGAGAAAAGTATTAGCTTATTACACAAATAATATCGATTGAAACATCAAGAAATCGATATAAAAAATAGAATATTATCCGAATAAAAATACTTCACACTAACACTGACTTAAATGATTGATACAACTGAATAAACATCATATATTAATCATCTTATTAAAATAACCAATAAATAATTAGTTTATATATATATATATATATATATATATATATATATATATATACTGTAAAATATAACGAATATAAAAATATTAAAACAGGAATAAAACAAACCCAACTTATAAGAGGCCAGAAATTTTCTGAAATATTCTAAAAAGCCTAACCACTACAATTCTCGAAAATTCTAAAATCTTCTTCAAAAGTACTTGAAGAAATATATATATATATATATATAAGGTTCAAATAACCGGACACTCGATTATTTTAAGACATTTTAGATCATCTTAATATTAATCAAAATGCATTTATGTCACTGTGGCTGAATTCATTTTCACAAAGGAAATCTTTTTTCACATTACAAACCAAAAAAGATTGTTATTTCTAGTTTGTAAGATGAAAAAGTTATATATTCGTGAAAGGATCTGTAATATTCTAAAAAATATATATAATGAGAGACATCAATAATAGCTCTATGACACACCTCCTAGGAAGTTTATTCAAAACGATTCTGGAAAATTTTTGAAACCCCAATCTGAATGATTCTCAAACATTCCAGAACATCTTAAAAAATTAATTCAAGAATGATTTAAAATATTATAGAAAGTGTTTAGACTCGACAGAACTTGGACGTTTCAAAACTTCCTAGAAAGTTAATTCTAGAAAGATCTGGATAATTCAACAGAGCTTCGAGTCAACAGTCACTCGAATAATTCGACTTAGTCATGACAAGATCGCTTATTATAAAAGAATATTTAGTTATGAGAGAATAGGAACACCACATCAAGAAATTTTGAAGTTTGAAACTTAACAGAGTCGTCGAAAAATGAGAATCATAAACTCGAATAGTAAATTTAAATATAATGTCAATTAAAATCTAAAAGATACTGAATTGTATTCAACAAAAAATATCTTGTTTGTTGGTAATTCAGAGAAAAGATAAAAATCTAACTTATCTGACAGTCAATTTGAGAAAAACCGTAAAATTTTATTCAGAATGATCAAAAATTATTTACAAAATTGTAATCTAGATAAATCAAAAGCTATCATCAGTAGTTTTTTAAAAAAAAGAAAACTGGACGAGAAAAGTATGTTTTAGCTGTGACAGCTCAAAATATTCTAAATATGAGAAGAGATAGAGAAGAATATTTTCTGATTTTCTAGAAGAAATGATAAGAACGAAGTAAATTATTCTAATTTTATGTGTATTTGATTGAAAATTTCAAATGATTCTGAACTATTTATAACACTCGATCACCGAACTATCACATAATATTGACAATAAATCAGATATGCATGATTCCATTAAAATATATGCGTTGTGGATTTCGCTGATCGCTTCTAGTTACGACAATCAGACATCGATGAATTACGACAATTGCTGTAATCTTCGATAATGTTTGGATATAGATTGTGCTGCATTCACTAGTTCGTACAGTAAGGTAGCTAGACAAATTTACTGAGATAAATTCGACGACATTTTCATACACGTGAAGTGATCCCGTTGCTTTTTTTTCGTCTGAACGTAATCTGTTCAGCGCATCCAATGAAAGTTTATTTATGAACAAACTTGTAATTTTATACTGTAGGTTTACTGACTGTTTTCTAAAAGAAATTCGAGAAAAAAATAAGAATTTAATAAACACAACTGATAATGTAGTTCAAGAAGAGATCAAAAGAAGACATTCTTGATTTTCATAGAAACAAATCCTGAAATTGAAAAATGATTTTTCTATAAGTTAAGCCTCTGAGCATGATAGAATCTGCATTGTAATACACTTAAGTAATAATCATTTATTCGAATCTTTTGATCAGAAAGCTTTTGTGGTTTGTGGAATGAGAGAATAATTCATTTGTGATACTGAGAAATAACTAATAAATCTAACACATGCATTATTAAATGAGAACAATTTTAAAAGCTAATGAAAAAAGTATAAAGCTAAGAAGTGTATAATAGATTTTTCACTAAATGATTCTTATTTATAAAATGACTGGTTTTCTTCAGTTAAAAAGTCATAAATAGATTAAATCAAGAGATTAGTACAAATTGAAAATCTGGACTTTTAGAAAAATCTATCAGAAAATTCAATGTTCTAAACTGATACCCATTTTTTATATTTAAAGCATGTACATACAATAAATATTATTTAGATCGACCGTAAAAGACTATTTAAAAAAAGTATGACTTCTCCATAGACGAAAATTATAATAATTCGATTACACTTTTTGTCGACATTTCTAGATACTTTGTATTATTTCAAACACTGAACAATTAACATAATGAACTTGTAACAAAGCACAATAATCTGGTAACGGTAAACGTAAAATATTGGCATTCAGCCAGATATCATAAAAGGAGTAGAACATCCATACTCCAGACACAAAACACAGTTATAAGTTTTTTTTGGGCGTTAAAAGATAAATAATTGTTTTCTTTATTTAAGAGAATTTATAACGGTACGTTGTCGTTAATATTGTATAAAATAATAACATCAACGTTCGTTATTAACGAACATTTGTATTAATGTTACATTTTATTTATTAGATCGGATTATATTGTTTCAGTACGTTTGATTTCAATGATTCATGGTTATAGAAATTATTTGATACATTTTTAAGATTTATAGCTTGTTAGGTGGAGATTTAAATGTTTTTAAAAATCAATTTGAAATAAAAATTATTGCCCAGTAAGAAATTCCGTTTGATATGATTTTTTAAAATATCTCTAGTGGTTCAATATTCGAATATTCTCACGGACTGATTCGAAAAAAGGAATAATATTACCGATGACCAATGTATTAAACCCGCTGTTTACAACACAATGCGTACATTTTTAATAAGAGCACTTGTCCATGAATAAAAATATGTTAACAAATCGACAATGCAGGAATTATTCACGTGAATAAAATCGTACAGTCCACTCGTACATGCACCAGTAAATACACGAACTGTTTATCTCGGGATGATTTTTTTTTATTTTTAGTTTTATATGCTGAATTATTCAAACATTTCTGTCGACGTGCTACTCTGTAACTAGAAACTAACTTTATTTTTCAATTGCTTTGTATCGTTGATACTTTTAAAGTACACGCTGACGTCTTGAGATATTTTCACAGAAAGAAGTCAAGGAGCGTAAGTAGGTAGAGATTTTTAGTAGCTATTCAACGAAACGTTACTTGATTTAATATGCTTGTTACGGGATCGTTTGATTTTTAAAAGATCAGAATCATTGTTGCGCGATATTCAGTCTTTTAATAAACTGTTGAGTGGTTTTAGATCGAATTATTTTTTTTTTTGAGCTGATGAAATATTATTTATTGTACAGAACCGAGAATAAATAATGAAATATGTATCAATCTTCTTCTTTGCAAAGATTTATAGTTCTTATTTTTCTAAATAACACTGTATAGGAATTATTTATGTTTATATATATATATATATATATATATATATATATATATATATAAAAATCAATCAATAATTTAAATATTATCCAGAATATATTAGATGTGCAAATTAATTCTATGCCTTTAAATCGGATCAATCATAGCTCTGTTTTAAATTAAAATATTAAAGGATTTTGAAATTCTAATCATAACATTTAAAAACACTATATATCTTAACCGAACAGTTGGAATAACCTCACAAAACAGTAGTGAATGCGATAGCGTCAGAAAAGCAGCATATTATGCATTGCATACTTTCCACATTCCTATTGAAAAAAAATATTTTCCATTTTAACCGTTTATATTCTATCGTAACTTTCAAGTCCCATTCACAAAAATTGATTTTAGATAATCTATGATTCATTATTGACGAGGTGTTTATATCCGAAATAAAAAACTAGTCCTAAAACTTATATTTTTTCAAAAATCTACATTATTGAATTCTTATCCTTTTCCATAATAAAAATTATAGTGTTCCATTTTTAGATTTTAATTAATTTAATTAATAAAGTATTAAATACTTGTATGATTGTTTTCTGGAGTATGGTCTGATATTTGAAGGTTTGTATTAAGAACATCTTTAAAATACACTTTGTTCTTAGCTATCAGGCCGAGAAGAAATTTCGACTATCACAAATGAATTCTTTTCCACTCAACAAACCGCAAAAAAAGTTTCTCTGCCGAAATGCGTATAAGCACAATTAAAAATGATCAACATTGATTTATTGAACATTTGTTCTCTGAAAAGTTTTTTTGTGGTTTTGTAAGTTGAAAAAAGAATTCATTAGTGAAAGTGAATTCAGTCATAGTCTCAGAAAAAAATATTTGAGTTATGTCAATATTGTTCCAGGGATTTGACGTATCATTGTATATTTTTAATTATAGTATCAGTTACTTCTTATAACATGATAAATTTAACAAATGAAAAAAATAACTACTATTTGTCACGTCAAATAAATATAGGAAATTACTGCGCTGACATGTATAACATTTTGTAAATATTTATTACCAGGGCGCAAAATTACAATGGGTTCGTTACTATAACTTATGTCGACTGTGTACACTACAATTTAATTAATCAAATAATACCATTATCACAATTAAATGATATGGTAACATCCATGCACACACACTTTTACTAACACAACTAGTATTTATTTTAAAATAATTATTTAAAATTAAAATAGTACATGTGCTTATATATGTATACATAAATATATATTTATGTATATATATATATATATATAAATATATATATATATATAATCTATAAATTTATGTGTATTAATATGAACCACAATGAAACAAAAATGATCCCAAATAAGTGTGTTTAATGAAAAAATACAGACAACGTAATTTAATCACAATTATTTATTCCTGCTTTAAAACAAATATTAAAATCACTCAGCTGTAATAACCAACAAATAAAAATTAATGTTTTTTATATCTCCTTTTTACTGATGATGACATGGGAAAATCTAGTGAAATAATTCAAAGATTAAATAATATGTGATAAAAATATTTTTTACATGTGCTGCAGCTAGAAATAACTATTTTCTAATTGTTTGTTCGAATAAACTTTAAACAAAATTAAGAAAAAATAGATAAAAAGATTAGGAAAGATTTATAGACAGGTACGAGATAATAATATCAGAAATTTTCTGCATAAGAGAGAGAGACAATATCATTTAAACTAATGGACTTAAAAAGGTCATTTTATTACAATACAGTTCTAACACTGTCTAAATTCATTTTCAAAAAATAAGTATTTTTTTGATTTAAAAAACCACAAAAAAAATGCAAATATGATCAATAAATGATCATTTTCGATTATTACTTATCACATTTCGACGGCGATGCCATATCATCTCTGCAGAGTTCCACGATATAGGAAAATATTTTTATAATGAAAAATTATTTGTGAATGGAATTTAAACATATTTTAATTTAACAGTAGATTGTTATAAAATAACGATTGTATGATTACAACGATCGTTCTTAATGATTTTCTTTACAGAAACTTGAAAGATAATAATATTTAGGTTTAGAATTAACTGTTATTTCACTTTCTGGCCAAACAGAGTTAATCTTCGAATATTCGCAACTAGTCATCCGGTTTCAACTACTCTATTTACTGTAAGAGTTATATCCAGGATTGCTTGTCTACTGACAAAGCCTCTATTACTCTTAAAAAGGCGATGAGTTAAATACAATCAGAAATAAAAATCTTTTAAGAAAACATTATTTAATAAAAGTGAGTATCTGTCATTGGAGCTTAATCCTGTTTTTTTTTTAAAAAAAAAAAAAAACAAGAAATATAAACTGTAATAAGAAATATAATAATTTTGTATTTTTTTAAAGAGAAAAAATGATTCATTTCTTATAATAAATTTGACTAGAGTGTCAAAACTGTATTGTAACAAATAAAAAAAATTTTTAACACCTAAAAATTAATAAACTAGAAGAAGAAAATAAACTTAAAGTATGCGTTGTAAAAAAAGAAGATAAATGTACTAAGTAATCGAACAGAAAGAGAAATATAGTATGAATAGTATAATGAGTTTAATGCAACTGTTTGCAATAAAAATGAAATTTGAATATAAATAAATATTAAACAACATTAATCTAATAAAATAATTAACAGTTGGATAAATTAAATATATTTATCAAAATATAAAAGATACATCTGTGATAGGTTTGTGGAATTTTCAATTTATGTTTTTTCACAATCTATAGAAAAATATTCATACGAGACATGTATATTTTTTTACACAGATCGATCCATGTTTAAGAATATATATATATATATATATATATATATATATATATATATATATATATATATTATGCAAACTATAATTTACTCCAAATACCACACACTAAATTTTCCAAAATAAAAATATTTTCCATACGAGGAATAACAGATGATAACGGTATTACGTATACGTGGTACAAAATGTACTGAAATTGAATTTCTCATACATGATTTGTAGCAGACGCTAAATAAAATATAAAGTAAATTAAATTGAACAGTAAATTAACAACGATGTTTTTTTACGTTCGCATGTCGTGTAACTGGCAGGTGCCTAATTGTATCATTTGTTTAAATTAAAATAACAGGCTATTCTTATTACTACATTCATTACGCACATAACGTGGCAATCAGATGAAATGGACTGGAATTATTACCGTACAAACTGTTTCGAAAACATGTATTCATTTAAGCTACGATTAATGAGGAACTGTAAAAATATACAGGATAATTTACTTTGATTGCATATTAGACACGGGAGACGATGTCTTATTCAATTTGGCAAACTGAACTGTCAGCCGCTTCAGGATTGGAGCTCTGACAATTTTATAAAACTGTTTCGACTTGTTTTACTGTTTCTCTCTTCATTTATATATATATATATATATATATATATATATATATATATATAATATACATTTCTATACATTTATATATATATATATATAATCGAATTTCGTAGATTTAATTACTAGCAAGATTACTATCAATAATTAAATAGGATTTTTTTTAGTTTTGCAGTCTACTGTGGAAATTCACAGACGACCCACGCAGACTAGAAAATGTAAAGAAAGGTAAAAAAAATGTGTCGTGTATACCGTGTTTTTGCATCTTCAAAGTGCAATACAATATCAACTGTAATCATGGATCTAAAGCGTAGTGCTTCTAGAGCTTTTGAAAGCGCTTCTAAAAGGTAAACGATAGTCAAAACCTTACCAAAAAAAGGTAGAATTATCAGACATGCTTCGTACAGCAAGTCAGCTGATACATTTGTCCGCCATTACGGTATCGATGAGTCGACCATAAGGTATAATAATCCCTCCTATAACGCGGTACTCTCATAACCGCAGTTTCCATATAACGCGAAGTAAAAATTGTGACAGTCCTCCTATAACGCTCTATTCTTATACCACTTTATTTCTATATAATACAACTTAATTAGCTTAAGCAGTGTCTCCCGATAACATACATTTTTCTATTACACTTTTAAGGTTGAAATAAATGGGGAATTCCTCTAGTTTTTTCATGTAAGTACATCACAATTTTTCAAAGTCAGTTGTACGGAGAATTCCTCTGTAAACGCAGAAACGATTTCAGACTAAAGAAAACAAAGCGTCTATCTCTATTAAATTTCATGTCAGAAAAGGCTGATTTAATAGTTTCAGGAAAATATTCGGTCTATATAATGTGAAAATTACAAGAGAACAAGCCTCTGCATATCAAGAAACAACTAATGAATTACCTGAGAACTTAAGGGAACTCACTGAAGAGAACGGATATTCGTTGATTTTACATTTTCGGGGGAGTTCTGCGCCCTTAATTCCTGATGACCGACTGCATATTGTTTCAAAATGAAATTTAAAAAAATCTGTAACTCATTGCTCACATTTTACAGTAATTCCTTATTAGATTTACATGCACCCATTTTCTTTTTATACCGAAATTTTATACGAACATTTGTTTGAACTACAAGTACATAAATTATTCCAACCGTTAATTTTTCAAAAAATCAAACACATTTATTTAGTAATTCAAACAGTACCCTACACTGACCTTTTTCAGTTTTGTGATTAATAACATCGTTAAATATTTCCATACAAATTATGTAGACATTTGACAAATACACGGTTTCAAATTAGTCAATTATAGCCAGTGAAATTTTACTATATTTTTTTTGGTTCAAAGTTCTCGCGGTGTTTTGTATGTAAAGTTGAATGGTTTTTATACAAGTTATATATATATATATATATATATTGATTTTTATTAATATGTTTTTATTTCAACTAGCACTAAAGCATATCAATCAATATAAACGTACCACTCTTTAAAAAAATTATCTAAAGACTTGTATTACTCATCCAAAAAGATATTTTTCATTATATTACTTTTTTCAATACCAAACCACTAACATTAACTTATAAATATTTGATATACATGTATGCAAGAATAAATCATCATACTGCGATTGTGTCGTAATATGCAGAAGCGTATATATATATATATATATATATATATATATATATATATATATATATTGAGTGTTTGACGACTGAAAATACGAACACATTCTAATGATAATGTTATAACGGGCTGAACTAATGGCAGTATTCGGCGGCGGACTATGTTACAACCGAGCATCAGAACATTAATTTTCTTTTCGTTGCCGTGGGCGCGTGCACGAGTCGTCCAGGAATACACCCGGGGGCAAGAATTATTGGTAGTCGGAAAATTAAATTGGTTGAGGAAACTGTAGAAAACGTGCTGGTTTGAGTTCATGCCGTTAAAAGACAGTATTGGTATGACGAGTGCTCGCAAGGTATGATCAGACGATTTTAAAGGAAACACTGTGTAGCGTTTTGGGAAATATTTATAAAATTCAAAAAATAGAATTTAATAGTAATAAAATAGTCGATGAAAGTTTTTTAAATGTTTATAAATCCTCTGATATTTTTTTTAAGATTTGTCTATGATCTTGAATATTTTTTATCTCTCTGATGACACAGCAATAAAAATTCGGTTATACAAGAATCTAAATTATTAATAATTAGTTCTTGATTGAATATTTCGATCAAACGAATATATTTTTGATCTGTGAAAAGTAAACGGTGACTTATAAAGTTATAACAAACTATTTTCCAATAAGTATATTTATTTAATACAACCAGTAAGAGTTTTAATTGGATTATTATAAATCTACTTCTTGCCCAGCTTTAAAAAAACAATATTTCACTTGTTAATAACAAAATCAAGTTTCGATTTTAATTATAAAATTTTCGGATTATAAACAAATCGTTTATAATATGAAGAAAAACATTCAATTATACAAAATTGCAAATAATTATTATCGTTTTTATTCCTATTCAAATTTAAATTCGTTTTTGGATATAACCTCACTATTTATTTAACAGCAGAGTTTTTAAAAATTAAAATTATAAGTGCATGCTTTTATTCCTATAATCCTATTGATAAGTTGTACTGGTAATCATGTTTTTCGTCATTTTTAATCAGTTAATTGTTCATTTCTCTACTACTAGTTTCGGCACGCATGAAATCTTCAAAAAAACTGTACAATCTACAACATCTACCTTAGAATGACACACATATCGAAATTGATAATGGATAACAGACACCTAGCTGATCCAAAACGACAAAACCGTCAGGATAAAGTATTTAATAAATACTATTAAATTTATCATACAATTTTAAAAATAAAAATTGTCTAAAAATTATTTATTAACAATTCTATAAAAAAAATATTGTGCTAAAAATACATACGATATACTAACGGAAGGAATCTGTAACTTTACACTTTTCACATTTATTTTATTTAAAAGCACTGTAAAGTTTAAAGCTCGTTAATTATTTAAAAACAATTACTTTTCTACAAAAATACGAACTAAAATGTTTTTATATTGAAATCTCTGATCATAAATTAAAACACCGGTTTGTAAAAATGAATTATAAACTGAAAAATGATTAGATTTATCACAAGTTATCTTTCTTCCTAAGATTTCAATCTCATTTATTTTCTCGTTGATTTTTTCTCAACCTCAATATCTTCTCAATCACAAGTAAATCATTTTTATTAACGAATTAATATGTCAACCCTCACCTTTGCGATTAATTAAGAGATATCAAAGGAAACGCCAAAGAAAACGACATGAAAAACTCCTATGGATATATTATGTACACTTTATTAAATTATTTAATTATTTATCAACTTCATAAAATATATAACTGTGTAAATCTTTTTTTCTCATTATATAAACAGAGTTTTATGCTTCCAAAATTTATATTAAAAATAAATTTATGTATGTATATATATATATATATATATATGCAAATTGAAACATAATACAGATTCGAGTACACAAAAATGAAAAATTGAACATGTAACATATTTATTTATATAAAATTTGAATATTCAAATGTCAATTATTTTTTATCAATTAAATATCGACACATCTGTTTATTTTTCATGCAAAAAAAATCTTAAAATTTATTAAACGAACCGAGTAAAATATAAACCCTGTTTTATATACAGAAATAACAAAAATATATATAAACTGGAATTGTAATTAGTATTTTGTATGAAAAAGGATATTTTATATTTTCTTGTTTTCGCTTCGAATATCCAACTTTTCGCTCTATCATGTTTTTTTAACTGCATTTTATATTTCAACGCATATTATATATATATATATATATATATATATATATATATATATGTTTACAGTATGAATGAAAAACTAGAATCATAGACAATAAGTAAAGTTCATTACAAAAACTGAAATTGATATAATATTTCCATTCATTGTTTTATACGTTTTATTGGAATTCAGTTTATACGTTTCAGATTTCTTTTAACCAGTCAGTGTAAACGAGTCATCAAAACTGAAAATAGGTCAAAGTGATTCAAATATAGTGGTCAATATATAATAGTGTTTTTTTGAATAATATTTCTAAAGCATTTTTCATTGCAGATATAAAAATCGTTTTTCTATTCCAATTGTTGTTCATTTGAACTTATTTTGAACAGACACTAAAATATATCAATAAATCTATATTTTCATCATAAAGAGAGCAAATCAGAACTAAATGCTTTTCAAACAGTTCAACGTATCAATTGGTTACTCTTGCAGTTAAAATGGTTTTCATATCTTTTTAATTAATAGAGTTAATGAATAGAATACCTTTTATATTTCATTAATTATATTTTTATAGACGATTTTTTTTCATGATTAAATTCTGTTCGATAAAAATAAGAACCGAACTAGATTAATCAATTGATTAATACAAACAACGACAGGATACTCTTTTAAATAATTTTATGTCCTAATAATAAAGTATATTTTTTCAACATACCGTCGTATATTTTGAATAGACATCTAATACAATATTCTCATCACGTCGAAACGTATAGATAAATAAAAGGTAAGCACGACTCCATATATATAGCATGATCGTATATCGACAATAAATGATATCCATTCTTCTTGAATACAACTGAACCGTTTGAAAACCGAAAAATGTTTCGAAAGAAACGCCTGCGAGAACGAAATAAGTTTTTTTTCCTCCGAGTTATAAACTGGGGGTTGGTTGTGGACAAACCGACATATTTCATTTTATTACTGAATATAATAAGAGATCAAAACAAATAATAATTCGGATGATGATCCAATAAAGGTACAATTTCAATCGAATGATCATTCGTACGCTTCGAGGAAATGATTATAATGAAAGTTATTTATTTTCAAGTGTTTTGTATCTATAAAAATAATTGATTGATTTTAATTGATTTGTGACTTAACTCATCAGATTATCTGGATGAGATTTCATTTTTTAGTAATTTTGATTAGGTGTACGGATTGATTCGGTGCATTTAAATTGAATCAATCATAATTCTGTTTTAAATTAAAATATTTTCTTGGCATTTTAGAATTTTGGATTGACAATCTTAGCATTTAAAAACTATATATATATATATATATATATATATATATATATATATATATATATATATCAGCCGAGTAGTTGGCATAACCTCATAAAACAGTAATGAACACGATGGCGTCCGAAAAGCAGCACATTGGACATTGCATATTTTTCTTATTCCAATCTATAAAAAGACTGTCGAAGCTGCGAGAATGATTTTGTCAGCAGCTTTGGTAGCTGTTGTGGCTCATAAAACATGCAAAAAATGCTAAAATAGTAGACTAGATCAAAAAATGTATTGATGATTTCATTTACTTAAATCAGCCATCCTTTTTTGAAAACGGGTTCATTATTAACTCGATAGACGGGGAAAATATTATATAGATTAATGGGAGATATTTTGAGGATTGAAATGTAATTCATTTTTCAGTAAATAAACATTCAATTACTATAAAACAGGTACAGAGTTAATTTCAACACCTAATAGGAGTAAATAAAAAAAGAATGTACAAAAATTAAGAAAAATTGAGTTTTAGTAGGAATTAACTTTTTAATACTTATTTTTTCAAGCGTTTACATATGTTGGTCTTTGAATAGAAACAAAATGAATATGATTTCTGTCTGTTTATGATAAGAAAACCTGAAGGCGTGAGGAAGCATCCTGATAGTAAATTAAATAATAATTCTTCAAAACGGATATTTTTAAATGAGAAAATCTTCTTTAAAATGGTGTAGATGATGAAAGTAAACCTATAAACTTCAACCCTGTTCTCACAGACAAGAAATATATACGAAAACATGATATAGAATATAAAATTTGGATTTAAGAGGGAAACAAAATCAAATAGAAAACAAGTGAAGAGGAAGACTTGGAGAAGTATCCTGCTAACAAATAAAAGAATAGTTCTTCAACACCGATATTTTTAAATGAGAAAATATTCTTTAAAATGATGTAGATAATGTGGTTAATCCTATAATCTCCAACCCTGTTCACACAGACAAAAAATAAATATGATAACTTGATATAGAATATGGAATTTCGATTCTAGAGGGAAGCAAAAACAAACAGAAAGAAGAGAAATGGGAGACTTGGGGAAGCATCTTGATAATAAATTAAATCATGTCATTTAAGATTGATTCTTTTAAATGTTCATAGTAACTGTTTATGAACGATACTAATGTGTTCGAGATTCAAATAGTTTGAAAATAAAATGTTCCTAGTACCAATACTGAAAAGTACTGTTCATACAAGCATATATGTAGAAACATCCAAAATGTCGTATTGAAAACAATGAATGCATACGAAACAAGCTAAAATCAGAAAGAAGGAACTCTTGTTCGAGACATAAGATAATAATCCGTATATTCATGCAAAGGGACTGAACTTACTATAGGAAATCTCTGAATAGTCACCTTGAGGTTTCAAAACCCGATCCTCTAGAGAGTCGAACGTACAACTTATCTGCTTTACTGCAACACTACTCTGATATCTAACTGAAATCTATTCTGTTTACATACACACTCGGTTAAAAAATACATACGTGCAAGACGGAAATTGCCATGGTCTCGTTTAACTACAGAACTTTTACAAAAGAAAAATACATACACGCATACATAATACATACATACACTCATGCATATATATATATATATATATATATATATATTAATAGACCGATAAGACTATCATATTCCAATCAGTACAAATTCAAAACATGTACTTCAAAACAGACATTTAAATAAATATAATAAAAGAATTCAATTTTCTCTAATGTACATAATTAAAGAAAATATTGACTTACAAGAATATATGAAAAAAGTAAATCTAACCTGATTTATATTTTACAAAAAAAAGAAAAACGAAATTGATTATACTTCATGGACGGTATTAAACTTTATAAATAATTAATTTATTTTCTATATCAGTCACGAATCTTATCCGTATTAAATCCATCCCGATTCATTAATCAAATTAAATGTATATCATGTATTTTTATATATGTATGTATATATATATATATATATATATACAGATACTGATACAAAGACATATCGAAAAAAGATAATAAAAACTCGTGTATTTGTGTACGTATACATAAAAATACATGAATACAAAATCGTTATAAGAGAAACCGATTTGACATTTAAGATAAATAAGACAATGCTTTATATATAAAGCTTTTTATTTCACGTTAAGTTTAATAATCTATAAAGCATTCAAATGCTTACCTTGAACTTTCTGAAGAAACTTCTACACCTCCACGTTTCGAATTGAACGTTGGACAATCTGGAAAAAGATAATAGATTCTAAGTATTTATTTCATTATTGTAACTATAACATTTATAATAATTAATATTATATATATATATATATATATATATATATATATATATATATCACTATCATCATCGGCCTCTGTCAATCTACTGTTGGGTAAGCCTCTTCCATGATTTTACATTTTGTACGATTCGATGCCTTGCTTTTTCACTAATTTCCAATAAAAATTTTAATTTCTTTATCCCACCTGTTTATTGGCCTCTTTCTTGATTATATATATATATATATATATATATATATATATATATATATATATATATGTCTGGTTTGTGTGTGAAATATTTACCAATATGTTACGATTATGTTGGTAAATGTTGTAGAATTTGTATGATTTGTTTATGGAATTTCTGATTATTGATTTATAATTACAATTCAGTCCTCTAAATAAACTTTTTTTTCAAATTAATAAATAACTCTAAAACCGCACATTATTTTACAACAAAAAAATAATAATTTCCGTTTATCTATTTTGATTTTTAAAAAAATATATTGACAACAATTCCATCATCTTCGAAACGAATAAACTGAAAATATTCTAGAAATTATCCATTTAAACAGAATATCTGCTATTATTGTCACTTTATGAGATCATTTTCAAACTTTCACTCGTCTTCAAATATCGTTTACAAAAATAGACACCCTACTGAACACTTACCACAGAATTGGCAATAAAAAAGAAATATGTATTTGTATTACATGTTTGTATAAAAATTAAAAAAAAATAATGTAAAGTAGAATTTTTCATTGTATAAATTAATTAAAAAAATAATTTTGAATTTTGTAAAATTCTACTATCGGCAAATATCCTTTTGCAGAACCAAAAATTAACAAAAGTTTTACCGATGTTTTTATACAAGTTATGTTTTACACATATTAATTTTTTTCAGTAAAACATGGCTGTTTTATCAAAGTGTTGTTCAGTGAATAATTTTAAATATTAATCGATAAATATTCATGCATATGTGTGTGTATATATATAATTATAAAACAGTGTATCTAAAATATATACAATATATAAAATAAATAATTCAGATTTTTTATAAACATTGTTTCGGACTACTTCATGTTTGATACTTGAAAAAAAAGCATTCCAAATTTATTTATTACCGAATAAATATTTAAAATAATGATGAAATATATTCTTTCCAACGGCAATACATTCATTATAATAAAAATGTTAAACAATGAATTAAAAATACATTCGATAAGTTATATGATAAGTTATATATGTTCGAATAATTTAAAGGAAGATAGAATGGAAAACTTTTTACATTTTAGAAAACAATACAAAACAATTAAACTTGTCTAAAATGTTTAATTGTTTAATTCATATTGATATTATGATTATTATGATATCTAAATAACTTGTGTACGTTTTGATAGGAATGCTCACTGAATCCAGATATAATTAATGTTTTTTTTTTGCATCCTAAAATAGATCTGAAGGTTTGTAATAATACAGGAATTATTTAATAACACATTTCACAGTATAAGAAAATTCTTAAAAAATAAATTTTGACTTAAGTATCAAACGAAACTACAACTTAAAGAAGAGAATTAACAATCCATAGATTAAATACAATTTTATAAATAAGATTAGCAGACTTATCAATAAAAATTGAATAATCAGATAAATAACTAGTAGTATTTAAAATCTTTGAAATCGTTAGAAAAATTATATATTCGTTTAATTTTCACAATTAAATCAATGTTTAATTTTATATGTACTGAAAAGTGTATTGAAATCTATAAAATCGTTAAATAAAATGTACATTCGTTTAATTTTCAGAATTAAATATATTTTATGTGTACTGAAAAGTGTAGATAAATAAAAAATAATATTGATTTTAGAATTTTTTAACAATCGCAGAGAAATTGCATTTCGCAAATGAATTCTTCATTCATCCAACAAGCAACAATCTTTTTTTCTGATCGAAAATGTTCAGTTATTGATTTCTGATGATTTTTTAATTGCTGTTTATATGCATTTAAATAATAATATCGGCATACTCAGATGAAAATCTGAAGTGAATTTAGCTATAATGTAAAAACTATATTCTGACTAAAGGTTGGTTGGTTATTAGGGTTTTAGCGCGTTTCGACAGCTAAAGTCATTAGCGTCCGACTTCTGGCTATAGGTTAGATTTCTACAAAGCATACATTTAAAACTATAAAATTGACTGTATAATTTCAAAAAAAGTTCTTATCAAAAATTTACAAATTTACTTACATATAAAAAATAAAAACATGATAAATCTATTTATTATATCTTAATTTTCATAGAACATTTTTGAGAAGAATATTTTTAAAAAAATGATATCAAATAATCTATTAATTAAATACAATGTTTTTTTATTATAAATCTGTTATTGAGTACTATTTTTTTTAAATAAATTCTCTTTATATACCCACTATTCATACAATGTTTAAATAAAATAAGAAACAGTACTCTATTCAGCATATAAATGTTATTACACATCCATCTGTTTTAAATTTCATTCACACATATTTGTCTAATATAACCTCTATTCAATTTCTCGTTCACTCTCTCTCTCTCACACACACTCTTTATATATGTATATAAATGTGTGTGTGTATATATAAATAAAACCATATACACAAACAAAACAATAATTAAATTTTCTTTCAAACCTCTTCAGTGAATTACATATTCAGTTAGATATTTCATTTGTATGAAAATAGAATCTTAAAACGGTATGCTGAAAATGCCTTGAGTAATTTTCATTAAAACATTTCTTAGTTTTATGTGTGTTGTATTTAATATATATATATATATATATATATATATATATATATATATATTCGGTCTTATAGATTAATCTTGTTCGAGGCAGTGTGGTCTTTTGTAGTATTTCATTAATTATACCAGTTGTGTGTATAATAAATCAAGATACAAGTGTCAATACGTAAGGAAAGAACAACAAAAGTATTACAGAAAAGTGTACGCATATCCATACCAAATCTTCAATGTAACTTTTTCAGCCCGTCGCACGTTTCGGCGGAACAGGCGAGCAGTTATGCCATCCAAGATCATTAATAATAAGGGCAACGGTCCAAAGTTCGCTACGTTTTATACACAAAGAAAATCATTTAGGTCGCGTCGCTTATTGGAAACACGGCTAATATCTCCAAACTGTAGCTACTTCTGCTACAACTACGACGTCTACAACAACTACCGACCGACTCGTCTCTAACCAAGCACCGCGGCGGCGGCACCGCCGTCGTGACGGGGCACAGAGCGCACAGTATCAATTTCGCAAAATTTCAGAGCCGATATCAGTTTAGCAAAATTGGATCTGCTCAAGCGAACGAACGCGCGCGCGTGTGTCTTGGGGATTGTTGCCAACAGGAAATGATTGTTTATGCGCAGGATACCGTATCTAACAGGCACACTCACACTCACTGTCAAATAGTTCTGCAATTTTTTCTTTAAGAAATTGTGTCACTCTCACGCACACATCCATGATTCTTGTCGATATTGGTTATCGTAAAATGTTCAAATCGAAACCTCGATTCGAGAGCGGAAAAATTGTACAAGATATTCGCTTAAAATATTTTTTATTGTAACAATTTACACGTCGCACTCAATAAACTTTTATATAAAGATTTGTTGTTATGAAGTCGTACAATAAAATATGGCCTGTAAAAAACATATAACTCTAGACCGACCTTCCATCATATACCCACATTCATACATATATACATATATATATATATATATATATATATAATTTAACGATGAGCTGGTCTTTTATTTCAAAAACACACATCGATTTCTCTGAGCAAAACACTAAACAAACTAATTTTAATTGAAAACAGCAAAAATAAAAAATACACACCGACGATTATTCACTTGATATTATAACTGTATATGGATCCGTACGTACCGAAATTATATTTATATTTAATTTCTATCAGATATAGAATTCAGTTAATTTTAATTTCGGTAACAATATTCCGTATTACAAAAACTGTAATCAGGTTTTCAACTGGTTGTTCTGGTAACTACAACTTTCATTATACACAGTCCATTAAGCGCGAAATTTTCAATAATAGTGTATGTATTAATTTATAACTTATTTTCAGTGTTTTTGTCGTTCCGAAAATTATCGCTTTATTTACTATTTTACATCACTTGTAAATTCATATCTCGTTAACGGGTGTTCGTAATTCCGTACAGTAAATTATAAATTAGTTTGATGTAAGTTGTGAAAAATATGAACAACGTTTATATTGTATACATATATATACATATATATATATATATATATATATATATATATAAAGAGAGATAGAGTGTAAGAAAGAGATAAATAAAAAGACAGAAAGACTATATAATTAGAAAATCATTTTACAATTAAAAAATAATTCATTCATTATATTTATCTCTACTTCTCATATATAGACATTGTTTATACATTGATATCCAGTTCGATGCGCCCTAAAAACCTAATAACCAACCAACCTTGCTATCTAATTTAAAAAAGTTACATATCTGTCATCAATTTTCAGTTATCACTCTTACAAAATAAAACTCCAATAATTTACTTCCAAGATATAAAACTTTTCGCATAATTGAATTTTCTGATTTATTAATTTCTTTATAACATTTTTTTCAAACTGTCAAGAAAAAAATCCATTGAAAAATGTAACACAAGTTAAATAAAATACATGTGCGCTAATGACCTTCATTGTCAACGCGCCGTAAAACCCTAAATAACAACATTACATTAAATAAATACATTACAGTTAATTATAAATACCTATATTTCTGTTAAAAATAAAGTGATATATTTCGATTTACTAAACTTTTAGTATAAAAATTATATTTAATTTAGAATTTATATAGAAATGTGCTTATTCTTTAATTAAACTTGTGTGTAATCGGATACCCAGTAAATAAGTTATTTAAATAGATATAGGAACTTATATTACTAGTACTTCCTTGTCTCCATATATTAATTTTGGTAATTACAATAATACATAAAATAATTTAAAAAAAACATTCTCACACAAAGAATAATTTTATTCATATTTTTATAATTTTCAATTTAAACATTTTAAATAAATATTGGACTACTTACTAGAAGAACATTTTTATTTCCAGGATGAAGTCCCAAAAATCAAGTTACAAATACCTGCATAATTTAAAACAATAGATCGTGTTTCTAAAAATTAATTTCGCTCCACATTAATCAAGCTGATATGGAAAACGTAACCGTAATTTATCATGAGGACAGATAAAACAGATATTTTATTTTTATTAAAAAATAGTGTATATATATACATATATATGAATGAATGAAATAAATTCAGTATTTCAGATTTTTTGCGTTGTTATTGGTACCACATAATCAGTGATCAAAATTATTTACAACATTAAACAAGTTTTATTATCAACTATCAGGCCATAGAGCAATATAGTTTTTTCCTCGTACATAAAGTATAGGAAAATAGTTGAAAACCGGGTATTCATCCACAGGGAGCCCATATTTCATTCGGAGAGATTTATTCCGAAATAAACTAGTGAAATTGGGGTGCGGGAGGATTCGATATGGAGAAAGCAACCCGCTTTTATATCGCCGATACGCTTTACTAGCCTGCATAAATATCAATAGGGCGCAGCAACAGCAAAAGCAGTAACAAGGTTGTTGCTGAATACGTGTATACATTTATACACACACACACACAGTCGGTTTTGCATTCGCAAGGAAATTAATTAACCGTAGTGATTTGTTACACACAAGATACAGAATAAATAGAGAAAATATGAATATCACCCTTTAATATTTACACAAAATTAAAAATGATTCAAGCAAATACATACATTTCTCTATATATAAAATCGTTTATATATATATATATATATATATATATATATATATATATATATATATATATATATATATATATATATGAAATATCAGACTAAAAACATGTTTCGAAAAAGTGCTCGTTTTTAAAGAAAACATTTATTACAAAGCATCTAAATATAAATAATTTTATAATGAAGTTATCGTGTCAATTACACGAAGAACAAAGTTTATTAATATAATTAATTATCGTCCACGGGACTGCTACAATAATGATAAAGTTTTTTTTATACATAATGGAAGAGAAATTGAAATATATGTAACGAACCGTGCTAATGTCATTATTTAGTGAACGCAAGAAATGACAGTTTCAAGTACATTTTGATACAACTTTTTGGTTATATTTAGAGAGTTTATTCGTATCATATATATATATATATATATATATATATATATATATATATAGATTAATATTTTTTTTATTATTATTCCTTCATAATTAGTTATACATTTTATTCAAAAAAAGTACAGAATTATTGCAAAAGTATTATCGAAAAATGTTTAAGTTGCTAATTAATAAATCAATGATAAAATTAAAAATATAAAAAAATCCTTATCTGAATTCTATCTAGCAATTATAAGTTTTTAAATCGACTTAATTCCATTTCTTTAATGAAGCTCTGTATAGAATACCACAATTTTTTTCTGATCAAAGTGTTCAATAATTTATTATTCATTAGGATTTCTTCTCAGGTAAATTAAGACGGCGACTTCATCACTTTCAGGGTTATTTTTGTTCTTTCAGAAACAGTGTACTGAAAATGATAACACTATCATCGAATGTACCTGTATATAAGCCAGGATTTAAATCACTAATAATCAATGATTGAACATTTTGATAAAAAGTGTATAAGGTATGGGAAAAAGATTCATTTATTAAATCTTGACAATTTTTAAAACTGAATTTTTATAAAAGTCATTTAAAGAAATTATTAATTCTGAACTGGCATATTTTAAAATAAAATATAATAAATTAGGAAAAAATGTACATTCTTACAATTTATGCTCCATCAAAAAAATACTGTCTTTTTTTAGAACAAGTATTATTTAAAAATAAAATAAACATTTGATAAATTGTTACATGTAATGTGACAGTAATTAAATCTAATTACCGACTTAAATATAAACACTGTAACCACAATGTTCGCGACTGATAAATCTGTCAGTGAAAATTAGTGAACCAAGATGCATTACTATGCATATAATCTGCCACTACAATTTCATTATATTGTAAACTATATGCAGCTCGACGGAAACGAATAACACATTATGTACATCCTTAGAATTAATAAAACAAAGCTGTGAATATTTCTTTTTATATTCTGATTTAACAGGATCACAGACAAATACTTGTACATTGACAAAATAGTCAGGGTAATTGTTAGCACTTAATAATTTAGAGAATGCAGTATAGTAATATGATTTTTTCTCTCTGTAGTTTAAATGCATCATTAGGTGTACGAATTAATTCGGTGCTTTTAAATTGAATCAATCATAACTCTGTTTTAAATTAAAATCTTTTCTCATCGTTTTAGAAACTTTGAAGTGACAACTTTAACAATTAAAAACACTACATATTTTGGCCAAACAGTTCGCACGATCTCACAAAACAGTAGTGAACACACTGGCGTTCGAATAGCAGGATATTAAGCATTGCATACTTTTTGCATTCCAGTTGAAAAAAAAAATGTTACCGAAGCTGTGAGAATGATTTTTTCAGCTTTGTATAACTTTGAATTATATTATATTTGTAAATATATTATATTTTTCTGTAAATATTGATTTTACATCAAAAAGAACCGAATTAATTTCTACATCTAATAGTAATTGGATTATTTCTATTTCCAGTACTCTTAGAATAGTATCATCATCGAAATGCCCATAAACAACAAACAAAAATGACTAATAAGCATTGAATGTACATTTTTGATAAGATTTTCTTGCTTTTTGTGAAATTAGAAAAGAATTCACTTATCCTGCTGTATAAAAGATTTTTTTTAATTTCTGTATTCTTGTATAATAGATATTTTATATAATGATTATTTCATTGCTTTGTTCAGATTAGTTTTTAATGTTTATAGGTAAAGAATCGAATAGAAATACATAAAAAGTATTAGGTTTTATTTATCATAGTTATACGTTTAAAAATGTATTAGACATTTAGTACAATTCTTAATACATAATAAAGTATTGATATTTTAATACACTGTACAATTCAATTTATATATATGAGAATGAAAGGAAACGAAGAAACTAGAAAAAAAATCATCCAACAATAGAATCACTAACACTTTTTTGTGACGCACAATGAAAAGAAACTTCCACGTTCGCCGAAGAGAAAAAGAAGAAAAAAAAATATCCTAACAAATAAAAATTACTTATTGTGCTTCTTATTAAAATGTTGTTTTCACGCATAAGCATATTGCCGCTTTTGAGGCGAGAAAGTGATGGATCCTTGTTGTCATTCATGACACACGACAAATGGCAGTTGTGACAATTTTGCGTGTTATCAAATATCATTAGTAACTGTCAAAACACTTTATCGCGTACACCGTACAACATTGATGTTTACAAATAGTACCGAGTTTACAAGGCGTAAAAATACATTTTATGATAAATATTTTCTTTTAATACAACGCAGCGTGCACACATGGAAGTGTTTCTTTTTTATGTCCGAAATTTTTGTTATCGAATAAATATTTTTATTTCGATCGAAACGCAAATACAATGTGTAATGCACGGAATATTGAGACAGTAAAATCGAATCGAAACAATAAAATGTGTTCCGTGTGCGCACGGAGTTTGTTGTTGTAAAAACAATTATAGAAATATGGATAGATGTGTGTTTATTTTATAGACTTGCCGATCTGTGTTCCGTTTCATTTATTAAACATGTTTGTTAATACATTGAAAATGTATACACTTATTATACAGTTATTAAAGAAAATAAAACAATTAATCATATTCTTATATCAATACATGTTAAATTCACAATTTATACCAAAGAAAAATATAGAACAAGTGTAAAAGTTTCACATACTATCTCATAACTTTTGAACAGTTTGAAATATTAAAAAAAATAACATTGAGTTATCTAGTGTAGCTCTGCTTAGTACCATCAATCTAGGTTGAGGAACCTAGAACCTACCCTAACCCTACTTTATTTAGACCTTTTCGAATCTGAATATAACCTAAAACTTTTCGTTCTAATAATGTTAAAAAAGCAACTCCAATCATAACAAAAATAATTAATAATAAACCTCTTAAATATCTTATTAAATAATCTAAAATATACAAATATTACTTGTATTACATACATATATGAATTATAAATTCATGGCACTAATCTTCCAAAGTAATATTAATTTTATTCTTATTTAAAAAAAAAATAGCTGCATTGAATGCTGAACAGAGTAAATATAGATCTCTATACAGACTCTATTTCAGTGCTATCATTGAATTTCTTATAGCTGAAAACGTGTCACCCATAGGCATTCATCGATGACTCTAAAGGATTATTTCGTTGATCAATGTTTGGTCAATTCGTTGAGTAAAAAAAAAATGAGAATTATTCTCAGAAAGATTGTTTCGAAAGACGAATCTTATTCAACGGACTTGTAACAAAAAACACTCAAATTCTTCAAAAACATTTTCAGTTCTTCCTAATGAAAATATTTTTTCATCTCGTCTGCTTATAAATTAATTCTTCTTAAAATTAAAACAATCTCAGCTTTCTGTAAGTTTTTCATATGAAAAATTCTGAGAAAATCATTAACAGGTAATCCCTTATCAAAACTGTTGTCAATAATTTAAAATTCTAATAAAATTTATTTTTCAGTAGCATAAGCTATCTGAAATATCTAAAAATTAAATATTTGATACAATTTAAATATACTGTAAGGTTTATAAATACATTTAGGATAATTGAAAAGAATTAAATATGAAAATAAGCTATTTATGAAATGGAAATGAAATCGAAAATGCGACATATAATTTCAATTATTTTCAATATATATATTACTGAAAATAATACACAGCGAAAATTCAATAAATGACCTTTAATGGAAAATTTAATAATTTGAAATTTGTATAATTTCTATCGATGGAAATTGTTGGAATCGCTTGTATTTTAAATACCAATAAATATATAAATACATATATACAATATATATATATATATATATATATATATACATATATACATATATACATATATATAAATGGAGGTATCTTGGGGATGCGTGTGTTCGTTCGTAAATAATTGACATATTTCAATTAAATCAATCTTTTATTCCACGCAAATAGGTTTAAATTATTGTAACGGAAATATTCGAAATTTTCGAAAGTGAAATTGTTCAAATAGCATTACGTTTTTCCCCCTGTGATTTTTCAAATTTAAATTTCAACATTTTTCACTGATGTGATCAGAAAGTAGTATCGATTATTCACTTTATTCTCCATTCATCAATTCATCGATTGGTCGGATAATTAAATACTTTTATTATCTCTATATGTATTTAAATATCTTTTTTAATTAATTAGTTAGTTCACGTTTTTATACACGACCGAAAACTGAAAGTATAGGTCGAATTAATCTATTCAAAAGTAGTGAAATATATGGTAATTGTATGTTTTTTTATTTGTTTTTATGATAGTTATTGGCTATGATATTTTTTTCAAGAAAATAATATTTGAAATTACTTTTATTATGGATATGACAGTTAGACGTTTAAGAATACGAGTATGCTATATACTAAAAAAACACATATATTGAATCCAGAAATTTCGGAAAGCCATTGAATACCACACAAAATATTCAAGATACGCGTACTGAAAATGACATACTTTCAGAAAACTTTATTTACACATATAATTTAATAACTAACTTAATATTGACGATTTAAGTCAATAAATGATTAAAGCAGGACAAAAAAAAACTCTGATCAAAAATGTTCTATAAATGATAATTGATCATTTAAATCAGAAAAGGGTAATGGTTGAAAACTATCATTTGTGAAAATGAAATTAACCAGTGTCAGAGCTATATTTTACACATGTTTTAAAAATGAGCAATAAATATTTACTGAACATTTGTAATCAGCATTTTTTGTGGTTCATGGGATGAAAAAAGAGTTCATTCATGAAACTGCACACAACAAAAAAAAACTCTAATCAAAAGTATTCTATAAATGATTATTGATCATTTTAGATCAGAAAAATGTGGTTGAAAAAAATCCTTTGTGAAAGTGAAATTAACCAGTGTCAGAAGTAAATTGTAGACATGTTTTTTTATAATGAATAGAATTATTAGAGTATTAAATAATTTACGAAAGTACATTTTAGAAACAGTGCCAATTGTCGTGACAAACAATTATATTGTTGGAAGAAAATAGAGAAATATATCATTTCCGAGTTGAAATTTTATAAATTTCACACCAACATGATTTACTTGAAAATAAAACGAGTTGTAAAATTGGTTCTCATTATTTTACCACGCCATCCATTATGCACCAGTCATTTAACCGCTGAATGTTTTTACACTGAATAATGATAATTAATTATTATGAAACGTTTTACATAGTTCATTGGTATTTGGTGTAAAACTATTCGAGATTGAACTCATAATTCAATCGCAGAGACAACAACACAACGTAGCCTGTTATTGATTTTGCTAAAACAGCGCATAATACTTACATACTGAAATCGTTTGATATCGGTTCTTTTACGGATGTGTGTGTGTGTGTGTATGTTTTTTTCCTTACAGTATAGTTCGTGTTTAACTCTTAGTTGAAGCGAAGCACCAGTTGTGTCATTGTCGTCGTTTCAGTAACAAAGGACATAATGCAACCAACGCAACTCGAAGACCCACGGAACGCTGTTGGCGCATAACAAAAACCAGTGCGAACGGGGGTGAGTTTACACAGGCAATTTGTATGTCGGGATTGGCTACGTATCCTTTCAGTAATCCTACATTGGCTTAGTTGCAGGCGCGTCTGTTGCTACTGCCATAGCCTGGCCACCACTGCCAACCAGTTTACACAGAGGATTTCGGCATCGGCTGGACCGTCACAAGCGTTACGTTCGAGCCATCTGGGAATTCAGTTTGGAAAAATATTTGTTTTCGTTTTCGATAATTTACGTCGCGCTGGATGAATAGGACGGCCGTCCTCGTTGCCCCATTTAAATTTGTATCTCTGTCGAGCGTAAAATAACGTATTGGCACCGTCGCCGCCGATCGAACGTGGCGAGAAAGGTTCGTTATTTAGATGTTTGTTCTGAAGTGTTATTTTATGTGAGCCCATATACTTTCGTTCTATTTGTTTGATAGAAGTTTTTAACTTTCATATAACAACGACTGTAATGTCGGTCAAGTTAGCTCTCGATGTATATGTATTTTTTTTACGACCGTTCTGTTATTCCAATGATTTATGTACAAGTTTTCATTTGAATTTTCATTCGTTTTATTGTCATAACTTTACCGAAAACACGAATTTTATTTATTTGGTCGTATACTCCACCTTAAATTGAAACTAATAACAGATATCAAGTATAATAAAAAAAAAACTTAGTATTGAAAATATGAACGTTTCGATAAAAATCAATTCGTGTACAGACACAGATACTCACACCACACACATACACACATACACAGACACACACATACACAGGCACACACATACACAGGCACACACATACACAAGCACACACAAACGAAGAAAAGGTGTCACGAGTGTAATCAAATTGATTGAACTCTTGCAATTTTATAGTTCAGCGACTCAGAACGTACAATACGAATGATGGGGAAACGACAGGCCACAAACCGAATCGAACCCGTGAATATATTAATACGGTTCATAAAATTAATTCGTCTAATCAATTATTTTGCAACGTATTTACTTTTTTCTGAAAATCAATCTACTTCTCTGTTCTTTAACATTTAGATTATAATTGCCATTATTGAGTTCACAAATGAATTCTTAATATTTTATGGCAATAATCATGAGTTTGCCTTTTTTCTACATTAAAGAGTAACTTATTGGCTCACACTCAGGTATCAATTTTCACTAGAAATTAGACTATACATCTTGAGAATTGATACCTAAATAAGACAAGTCACCCTTCAATATTCGACTAAAATAAATTCATAATTACTGGGATGAAATATCAGTGGTCTTGGTGTTAATTTAACAGTGAAGTCATTTCTTCAAGGCTTTTTAGATTTTTGTATTTGTAAAGTATTTTAAATCCGAAAAAAACAAAAGGTTTTTTATGAATTTTCTCTTTCATTCAATGTTTGATTACGATTAAAGTAAATGAAGATTTTAATATATTTTTTTTTTAATTCTATAAAGAAATATTTCAACAAATTTTATAAATACATTTTATAATATTAATTAACTGTATTTTCTGACTTATTATAAATGCTGAAATCTGTCTAATATATCCTTTAGTTTGAATAATACTTAAATTACATTTAAATTGATATTACTTTATTTTACATAATACATTTAATTTTTAGTTACTTTTATATTATTTTACATTATTATTATTTTATACCATGTTGAGCATTTTATCAAAAAAAAATGATTTTACTTTCATTAGAGCAAAAATGTTTCTCCAACATGTTTATTAAGAAAAATATTAAAATGCTATAATTAGTAATATCAATTTATAAAATACAGAACCTGACACTTGTTTACTGTTTTTTTTTATTTCTGAAATGAATATTAGATCTATTTTTACGAATCATCTTTTTTTTATTTTATAATTTATTAATCTAACATTGTTTCCAGTCTCTGAATCAAACAAATTTGAAATACAGAAAGGAAAAAGAGAACATTTATTATCGAGATAAAACTGAAATGTTTCTTTAAAAAATCATATATTAAAATGATCGATTGCTGCAAAAGGACGAAAACGTCCAGGACAGCTATAAAAAGTGGGGATTTTTTCAAATTATATAATTAAATATTCTCTTTAATAAAAAATAGAATATTTTTAATAACATTTTAACTGCATTTTTTGTAAACATGAAAATTCATTATTTAAATCAATTTTTAATTAAATGATGTAAAGATTTTAAAAATTATGAACTTTTTATCAAAATTCACTCAATAATAGCTTATTGATTATGATATTATTTTTGTTTGTGGGATGAAGAAACAATTCATTTATGAGATTAATTTAAAGTTGATTTAAAGTTGATCATTTTAACTAATCAGTAGAAAATTATTCAGAAATATTGAAAAAAAGTTGGAGACTTAGTAAGCTTTTCAGTATATTAATATTCTCAGAGTAATAATTATTCTAGTGTTTCATAAAAACATCTGACCTGTTTTTCCTTTTGCTGATAGTTAAGACTTTTTTTAGTTGTGCAACATTCACATATTCTTTTCAGGTGCACACCCCATTTAATTACATTATTGTCAACTTGGTATGTAATTAATATAATATACGAAGCTACGCCCCGACACTATCATCGCGCAATCTACTCAACGTTGTGCAGTCTCACAGATCTTATTTAACATCTCGTTCCGTACTATTTTCCAATTAAAACTTAAATCATTCAGCAATCATACATAAATCGTACATCTCTAGAATTATGTTTAATTATTGAAAGAATTCACTGAATTCCGTCTTAATATATCATCCGAACCATTTAGTACTAAAAAATTTAGCGGAAAAATACATCACCGGATGTAGGAACGCCTTCTGCTGAGTGCTATTTATATACGTAACCGTACCTATATAAAACTAGTTTTTTTCCGTCCAAGAAAATACATTATCTCGAAATAAAAGTCACGGCCGTCCGTCGTTACTGGAGAGAACAAACGCATTTTCCACATATCGAGAATATTTTCCAAATCCCGACGACCAGACTGGAAATTTCACGATCGTATTATTAAACTCATAAAAAAACATGTTAAAAATTCTTACAATAAATTACACAGTCTAATTTTTTTCGCAGTGTAATAAGATGCTATGCAGATATCGGTTTAATTTATGAATAACGGAGAGATGGGTGCAGAGAAAATTCATGGTTAGGTTAGGTCATATACGTATATACATTCCGTTGGAGTGCGGATAACTATCCACCTATATATATATATATTTATATATTAGGGGTACCGGAAAGTTTTTTTCGTTTTTTTTTAATATTAAAATAAAAACCAATTAAGAGGAAATATTGGTACTTTATTGAACAATATACTTGAGAAAATATTCCTGTTTATATTCCTGTTTTATAAAATTCCTGGTTCTTTTTAGAAAAAAATTGTCCAATGGTCATTTTAGCATGGTTCACAACTCTGTGTCTTATTTCTTAAGAAAATGTTCCAGTGACCGAAATAAGTGATAGTCGAGAGTGCAATGTCTGGTGAGTACAAAGGGTACGGTAGAACCTTCCAACCCAGCTCAGAAATTTTCCCACGTGTCTTCTTAGCTACATGCGGTCATGCGTTGTCGTCAGTTTCTGGAAGTTTTCTGATTAAATTCTTATTCAAACGATCCAGTTGTTCACAGTAGAGTCAGAATTAACAGTTTCCCTGGGGTTTAACGGTTCATAATAAATGATTCCTTTATAATCCCACCAAACACAGAGCAATATCTTTCGAATGGTCAAAATTGGCTTAGGAGATGGTTTAGCTTTCTGTTTTGTGACAATCACGATTTATTACGTTTTCTGTTATCATACAGGATCTATGTTTCATCACCTGTGACAATACGTTTTAAAAAAGGTTTATCAGAGACCCTTATCTTGAGTGTTTATCCGAAACATTTTGTTTTCTACAATAAGATCGTGCGGTACCCAAACACCTTCCCTCCAGACCTTTCCAACTTTTTCATATGTTCTTGTACTGTTGACCAGAGGCACTGAAGTCTATTAGACAATTCTTGAATTGTTTATTCTGAATTTGCTTCGATTTCCTCCAGCAACACTATATCATCTAAACGAAAAAACTTTCCGGTACTCCTAATATATATATATATATATATATATATATATATATATATATATATATATATATATATGTGTGTGTGTGTGTATTTACAGCTGTACGTTAATCGTTTATATAAGTAAGTACGCTAATTATAATGTAAATGTGTAATTTACGTTTAAATTTCTCATTTTTATGGACCGTGTGCAGTTTTGTATTCTCCATTAAGAAGGCTGGAGAATGTAAGCCTATAAGAACGTGTGGAAGATCGCCAGACTTGTTCCGCATTGTTAATTACGAGCAAATGTTTAAGAACTGCTCGGAATCGTTAAGATGTTCCGAGACTGCTATGCACAAGACAAATATATTTCAATATTTCCACACATATTTCTTTTCTGATATTAAAATATCCCAGATAGTTTTCTCTTATGAACGAAAGTACCTATCGCATAAATTATTTTCTTGTTACGCATATATTTTTCTGTAATTTATATTCAAGTCTTAAATTTTCGTTGTAAAAGAGATGGATTCGTGCAGGGTTTACATTCGGAGTTTTTTTTATGTTGTCTGTCCGTCTTATTTGGATAAAAAAACACTTTTATTCAAGAAATTCTATTCTTATCGCGTATTATTCGAATTATACACAATCTATTAGATTGATTCGAAAATAATTGCGGTTTTTATCATTTTCAGTTTGATACCAATTTTTCTAGTTACTGTGATCTTTAGTTATAGTCATATGATACATCAGTGTAAACAATGAACTTAGCACTACTGATTTCAGATTATGTCATTTTTTTCATTATTTAGTATTGTTAGATATAACCTCTTAAATTAGTCACGGAAATTCGCGCGATTTTGTTGTATGAATTTAAATTGGGGCGTAAAGCAACATAAACTGCTTGAAATAACAAATTTGTTGTTATAAACATGTTAAATATTAGAAGTTGTTACTAGAATTGAATCATAAAACATTTTAAAGTGTTCGTACAAGTTTTTCTAGGCATAACCTTCATGAAATCAGGAGGAAATTTTCAAATATTGTCACCAATATCAAAACTTGTATTTTTTATTTTTAAAAATTATTTGTTTTCATTCTACAAACAATATTTTTTCTATGAACTATATTTTCTATATTTTTTTTTTGATCGAGGTACAAAAAATGAGATTCTTCTTTACCTTAACATGATAATGACATGTCATCGAAATGAGCATAAGCAACATAAAATGATTTACAGGAAAATGTTGATAAGATTTTTTATGGTTCTTGGATTCAAAAAAAGAATCCATTTTTAAAAAAATATTTTATGTTATTGATGAAACTGTATTCAATAACGAAACATGAACGCCGATCCAATAAATTCGATATTTAAGATAATAGTTAAGAAAAACATTATATTCGCCGGTCTCACAGAATAAGTTTATTTAACGCGACCTGTTTCAACATAATATGTCATTGTCAAGTGAATGCAGGTTAATACTCTTGACAATGACATATTGTGTCGAAACTGATCGAATTAACTACATTTATTTTACGAAACTATTATAACTTGTTTCATACAAGTATCTCTGAATAACATTTATCGATTTTTCTTATAAACTGGAACGTTGAACAGAAAAATCTAACACTGAAAGTGATCATTTATTTATCAATTGAAAAAATGAACGACTGTGTAATAGTGGAATTATTTAATTATTGATTAAATTCGAACCAGTTCGTACGGTATGGTTTTGGGATTATTTAATCTGTTAGTACAATAAGAAGAACGAGAATTCGTCCATTTAAATCCTTGCAGATATAAAAATTAATTAAAAAGTACACGTTTCAATATTTACATCTATGCTGCTAATTAATGAAATTTCTTTTCATGTCATTTTCAATCGAAACAACGTGTAGAATAAAAAGAAATTAATTAGAACGTAGGTTTCGAATCGAATGAATACGAAGAAATACATACGAATCGATGCGAACAGTAACTATAAATTAAACATATTGAAATAAATGTACGGCGTATCGTGCACGTACGATAAGGACACCACTAGATGTTGTATTGGGTTGTATATTCTAATTGTTGGTTCAAGGGTGACATGTATTCATGGTTTAATACACGACGTTTAATTAATATTAATAGAGTTCAATAGATGTTCTCGGTTCGTACGGTTGATAATTACATGTCCTCGTGTTATGATTCGACAAACAACGTTGCTTTTTCTTTTTTGTTGTTCGTTATATTTCTCTCGTTTGAAATAGGGTATGAGTATTTTCATGAGATATAAAATTTGTATTCATTCGTACATATATATATATACACTTTTAAGCAACAGAATTTAAATTTAAGTAATACAAAAAAAAAATATTCAAGCTTTCATAAATAAATTGTTCTCTCACCCTGTAAAGTACATTTTTTTCTGATCAAAAATGTTCAATCAATGATTATTATATCTCCAGAGATCCAAGCAAAAAAAAATAGTTTTTGTGAACTTGGGCGTTTTGAAGATGATGATATCGCCATTGAAACGAGCCTAAGCCAAAAATAACAGAAAATATTTTTATTTCAAACAATGAAAATATTTTTGTTCAAAACAGAATTATGATTGATTCTATTCAAAGGCACTTAATTATTTTTTTACTCCTAATAGATCTCCTCATTACCTGTTCTACAAAATTAAAATTTCTTATAAGGAGTGTTTCATAATTTTAGAAAATGAGAATTGAAAAATAATCGAAAAGTGAAAAAAAAAACAAATTTAACCGTGAAAACTATACTGTTGATTAAATTGAGAGATTATTTCATTCACATTGTTTTCACTTATACTAATATAAAAAATATCATTTCTTGTTCGGTAATCGACAAAAGTTTGAGAATGAACCGTAACTCGTACGAAATTTCTTCATTATAAAAGTATATCGAGTATAATAAAAATTTAATCAGAAGAAGAATATTTATAGGGCTCGAAATAGGTTTTCAAAGAATTAAAACGTATCATTTGAGTTCATCACCGGTCAACATGTCAAAAATACCATATATTGCAATATAATGAAATCTGCAGTTAGCAGCGAACGTCGAGAACGGAATGGATACGCCGACGACAATAGCATCATTCGACAATGAGTATCTGCTGACAAAGCTCTAACTTTTTTTTCGTTAAACTGTTACTACTGTTCGAAACAGAGAAATCGGTTTTCGAATGTATTTACGTATAGTTTTTTATTTATTTTCCATTACACAATAACATATAAACAAAGAAGTGTACAAACTTCTGCGTACAAATGTAATGTCTGAAATATATATATATATATATATATATATATATATATATATATATATATATATATATATATATATATATAAAGCATGACATTTATCTGAAAAAAGCACATCTTATGAAATGGGTAAAATAATCTCATAAACACGTTGAACCCATAAAATATGACCCTCATTCCATCTAAAGTAATATTTTGTATTTATATTAATTTTACTTTAATAAATCTTATTAAAAACGTTTTTTTTTTATTAAATACTAAATTAGTCGTCACTTTATTTTACTCTTTGTATTACAAATATAGTACATTTAATAAAAGTTGAAAATATTTCCTTTTATATTAAAAAAAAAATGTTTAAATATTCGATTTTCTGTTATATATTTTTCAGTCAATTACTGATTATGGGTTTTGTTCCTTATTACTGTTTCTTTACTGAATTTTTGTTGACTCAATCCTTTGTATACAGAATTGATTCAAATATAAAAATACAGTAATGTAATTTTTATTATAAAAAAGAATAACATTTGGATACACAACAATAAAATAGAATTTAATTACTTTAAAGAATGTAAATTTTAAAACTATTGTTTTTATTTTGGATCAGAAGTTCGTTAAAGCGAATGATAAATCATTGAATATTTAACAACACTTTTTGTTTATACGGGTTATATGTCTAGATAGTACATAAAGGATTAAATTTCAGCAGAAAAATTTTTAATGTTATCAATTTATGAATAAACATATAAGTAGCTGTTAGATAATGAATACAAATATGATTACAATAAAGTTTTCGCATTGTTACTAAATTCACTTTCACAAATTAATTTCCTGGTAAACTCCAAAATATTTACCTTTTTTTCTGATAAAAAATGTACAATAATTGATTATTAATTATTTTTAGTTATTATTTATAAGCATTTCTATAGCAATGCCATCATACTCAAAGTACAAGATAAAGAAAAATATACACCTTCCCTATAGCTACAAGCAAGTTGCCTTGTTAGTTTGCCTGTGCCTACAGACATGATTTTATGAAGAATCGTCAATAATAAAATTAACTAGAATGATAAATTTGCTTTTCTTGGCATTTTAACGAATTTAAATACAATTACGATCTTAA
This sequence comes from Acanthacorydalis orientalis, assembly GCA_034766995.1. Classification (NCBI taxonomy): domain Eukaryota; kingdom Metazoa; phylum Arthropoda; class Insecta; order Megaloptera; family Corydalidae; genus Acanthacorydalis; species Acanthacorydalis orientalis. Next base: position 31,782,101 of record CM068321.1, on the reverse strand, counting down.
AATTTATAATCTAGGTAGAAACTTTTTCAAAACAACTATAAAAATGAAAACTAAAATAGATTCTGTGCAGATAATACTGTACTGCAGTGAAACAAAGAATGTTTTTTATACATTTCTGTAATTTATAAATTTCGTTGGATAAATCTGCTAAAACATAAGATACACTTCAAAGATGTTACTGATAATGAAGTTTTAAGATTCAATACAGAATCATATTTTAATAAAATACGATCTGAAAAAATATAGAATTTTCTAATAAATTAACTAATCGATTAATAAGTAACATTAATGAGTGTAATGGAAATAAAATGTTTTATTTTTTTGATACACGTTTCATTTATTCTTACAAGCTTGTTTAATTACTTAAGTGTTTCTATACAGATAAAAATCCATTGTCTATAAAAAAAATACCGAAAAAAATAAAAACAACATACGGACACGGCGTGCCATTACATTTAATCATCTTTAATGATACAGACAGCAATATCAATCTCGTTACACTAAAACACATACACAATATTGTTAACTTTGTCAGCCAAAGTCCCACCCGGGCCGTACCCAGCCCACCGTTCCGCTTTAATCTCTGATCTATCGCCATGTTGCTACAATATGTGTATTAAAACATACGTTATGTTATACGTCTGATTCATTTATGTTATTATAGTGAGTGTACAAACGATATTGGTGCCACCTGTGCCCAACAATTTCATTTACCTACACACAATCACATGAACATTGTCGCCGGGCAATGTTTTTGTGTCGCGCGACGGCTTTAATTGTGTTTGCTGATCCTTCGATTTACCACCGCCGACAAACACTGTTATTGTACGTTACATGTTTTCATTCTCTGTTCTACGACCCTCTTCATTGTGCTGCCGCTCGCTAACGAATGGCAATGTTGTACAGTCTACAGGACAGATTTAAGTTTCGAGTATATCTATCTTATGTGATTGAAAGTCGACATAATGGTTCTTTAGTACTAGTAATTAATCATGTTTAAACTAGAAGCATTATAAGCTTATATATATATATATATATATATATATATATATATATATAAACATAACAATTATACATGCCTGCGACTCTACAAAAGATATGACTAATTTATCTCTGTTGCTATACAGCGAAAAACAGATATGCATTAACCTTCGATTAATTTTCAAATTCGGACGTATTGTGAGACATTCTAATGCTTAGTTGAATAATTTTGAAATATTTCATTAAATAAATACCGTTCTAAAAAGATATTCACTTATCGTGCTGTTTTCATTATATTTCAACGTCTCTAATATATATATATATATATATATAAGAAGAATATGTGCTTGCATAAATGATTTTTTATGATCAATATACATGAAAAGAAAAAAGAAAGACATATATGTATATTGAGTGAAAGAAAGAGATTAATAGATAGATATATAAATAAAGAGATAAATATTTTACAATTAGAAATACAAAAAGTATTTATTAAGGATTAATGCAAGTTACGCTTCCATTTCATATTTTACTGCTTTCTTAATAATTATAAAGAATAAATATACTTCTGCAAATATGAGAAATACATAGTTTTTAAAGAGTGGCAACAAGAATGGAACCAATAACTGATCGATTAAATAAAATTTAGAATTACAAATATATGTATTTTTAGTGCAGAAAATAATCACTTCCATAAATAAGCTGTTCATTCGCTCTACAAATCGCAGAAAAAAATGTTTTTCTTATCAAAAAATGTTCAAGAATTGATTATTAATCATTTTCGATTATTTTTTATATATCGTTTCGATGACGATTCCATCATTCTCAGAGTTTTACTTTAACGCTTTCAGGATGATGACATCCCCATAAGTGAAAAGTATTAAAAAAGTTAATAATTTCGTAATAATTTTTACCATCGAGTAGATGTTGAAAACAGGAATCATTAACACCGACCACAAGATGGCAGCCTAGTGTTGTATAACAGACACTTAGTTGATCGGAAAGGACGAAGGCCAACAAGACAAACATTGACAAGGCTACAGGTATAAATTCATACAATTATAATCAATACACGAGAAATAATAGGACAAAAGTTTCCAAAAAATGTACATTGTATCAAAATAATTTCAATAAATGAAACTCAGACTTTTTTATAGTCCAGATATATCAATCCATATATTCTCAATCTTTAACTCACAATCTAAATCCGACCTGCCAAGTTATATATTACTGTCAAGACCAGGGTTTAAAAATTTATGTTAAAAAATGCAAGATTATTCAATAAACTTCTTCTTGATTGAAATTTCTATTAGGGAGTTTCATTTATTTATTCGGAAATTATTTTATAAATTATTTAAAAGAGTAAATATGAATAAAAAAAATTCAGAATCTATTAAATTATATAAATATTTTAATAGGATCTAAATTGGAAACAAATCAAGCTCAATTACACTTTTTTATTCTGATTTGCATAAAGATATACAGGTAATTGAGTTAAAAAAAAAGAATGTATTAGTAAACACGTGGATAATTTATATAATACCAACACAGTGATAATACGAATATCGTATTGAATATTTTATATCCGCGAGCGTGCATTATTTATATTTCAAAAGTATAAAAACGTTACACACATACCTTCTTTTTATTTCTACGTGCACAGTTCACTTCTGCGAATCGAAACGTTGTCTTTAATATATATATTAAGTTCATTTCAACATGTCCAAAATCACTTACACTCCCGATTATTTATTAATAACTATAAATTGAATCTTAATTCTTAAAATACGACAGGCATCTCGATACGGTACAATATTTCAAGGAATAAATTTAACTCGCGCCCGGTTTGAAAATTCGATCGAGTGTGCGTGGAATCGAAACTGATAGAACATTGTGTAACCTTGTAAAACGATTTCTAGAATAACACGTGTTTTTACTAACCGTACGTCCCGTTCGGCGAAAATCAAACGTCCAATTCATAGTTCACTTACTATTGAACACAAACGCGTGCAATTATCCGATTCCTGAACACTTTTTATACCGAATTTTGATAAAAATTTCAGCACTAATACGGACGCGGCAATCTTCTACGACTCGCCACGTTGAAATAGCATTAGTTCTCTAAGCATGCCTTGGATTTTATGTATAGAAAGTATTTAATATTTTTTAAGTAAGGGAATAAATCCGAATTGTATAAAATCAAGTACCGCTGGAATTTTTTGTCATAGACTTTTGTTATACCTGTTAATAGATATACGAATAATTGACAATAAATATTCAATTTTTTTAGATATAAAAATAAAATAAATATTATATTTAGAAATGAATAAGTAAATAATTTATTTGTATTTTATCCCTCCTATTCTATTTATCATCTATACAACCTGTTATGTATTACAACTGTTTGTCATTTCTTTATTTATTGAGGTTTTCAAAAATATTTTGTTTTCATAGAATAAATGTTCCTTTTATATAATATAATCTGTTCATTTACAGCAGGCAATATGTCTTATTTTTCATCACGATACAGTTCTGACGCCGTGATTAATTCATAAATGAATAATAAAATTCATAAATGAATTAGAATATTTTGTCATCCAATGCAAACTGTTTAAGAAATGATTATCGATCATTTTTACTTCATAATTATACCCATTTTGATGGCAATGTCATCATACTCACGATATGTATAGGAAAATCTGATTGTTTGAGATTTGTCTCGCACCTTAGACCTGTAACGATGATGTCATCTTCTTTGAAATACTGATAAGCAACAGTAAATATGTTCGATTATCATTTATTAATATTTCTGGCTACAATATAATTCATTCTTTTATGTTTTATATCATTTTGACCAGAAGATAATAAATATAAAAAAAAGTGAAAACCATAAACCGACATCTTATGAAATGACAAAAGTGATTGGTATATTTTTATTTAATTTGAACTAGAGAACATTATTCATATTCTAATAAATTACTGATATAAATCTATTAATCATAACCATACATTTATTCTGTATTAGTATAAAATAATATTTATAAACACGACTGAAGATCTCGCGATAAAAATTTCAATCAAATACAATACTTCATTTTAGATTGATTTGTCTGCTCAATCGGTTCTTAGAAGTTTTTACTGAAAAGGGCAGTGGTTTCGGCGAGGAAACGTGTAATTCATTCCAAACGGAAGAACATTAATAAAAGATCTTAAACAAAACATTCGTCAGTTTTATAGTAAATGATCTAATAATAATGACTGTTAGTCAAATTTAAATCAATATCATTGCGGTACGTGTGAAAATATATTTAGTCCAAAAAAAATCTTGAAATCGGTTCTACCTCCTATATCTATACAAAATAAAGATTCGAAAATCTATCTATAAAGATAAAATTCAAAAATCAATTATTATAAATAAGGATGTCAAGTGGTTTAAGTGAAGAATTTTTATTTCTACATGTATTGTGTACGTCCTTTGAATCTCGTGATTTTTTTACCTTTCATGAATAATTTCAGGACTTATTATTTCTATAGTTGTAGATCAATCACTCAGTTATCACTCAACAACTATTTACAACTACTTAATGATGGCACCCTTACCAAAACAGGTCGTGGAAGATAAATCTTTTATAATTCGAAAGGATGAGGAAAACCAGAATAAGTTATATATTAATTAAAATCTGTTGTGGTACTTCTAATATAATTATTATTATATTATTTATATAGAGTGGGAGAGGAAAATAAATGATAAATAAATTAACGAAGAGACAAGATTCACAGACGTTCAAAATAAAGAGTCATGATGTTGAAGCGAGCGACGAGTCGAACTGGTGGGTAAAAACCTTGTGTACATTGAATGATTTACGTTTGACTCGAAGTACTCCATAATATAAAATTGACGAATAGAAACATCAACAAAGTATACGATTGTTTTACGACCGGTTCTCATCGTGTTGACAAATCGTCTAAGATCACTAAAGTGTTGCGCAAAAACGCGTTATGAGGAGACAAGTTTCAGTTTATATAGACGTTATCTCCAGTATCGGAATATTTTGGCCCCGTCTCACTTCGCAGGACATTAATCGAGTCAGACACATATTTATGATACAAATTGGTTATCATTTATTACGTAACGCGCCGCTTCCGCTATGACAGAATGGTGCTTATTGATGACAAAATATGCAGTTTGTTTCGTTCTGCTCTGAAAACGACGAATATGCAGTAATTTATTTCCTGACGAGTGATATTCTGATATGAAAAAGTCGTAAATTTATTGCTGAATATTATGACAGGAATTTATGGGTGAATTTCGTTCACATTATTACTAACTTTTTAACTCGCTCTCGTGTCAAATTAAATCACATTAAAGAAAACGATGTGATCTTTTGTTGCGAATCTAGGCCCGACGATGTGTGACCGAGATGTAATAATTCTCTAAATCTGAACGGTCTTAGAAAATATATCACGTTCTCTTGGAATGAAATCATTCATTCCGGATCGTTTTTTAAATATCTACGAAATCTAATTGAAACGTTGCGACAAACTGTCTCACAAATGATTTAATTAAAACTGTTATAAATTTACTACACGGTAGGAAAGCTATTAAGCATCTTATACTAAGCTAATATTATTCAATCATTTATAATATGTGAAATTTATAAGTAGAAAACATTATCATACATATATATATATATATATATATATATATATATATATATATATGTTGTGTATATATATATATATATATATATGAGTGTGTGTATGTGTGCATATATAAATATATTATCTGTTCCTCAGGCACTACATACTCATTACCACATACTGTCATTAATGCATGTTTGAACATGTAATACTCGTAGTTTCCCCGAGATAAAACTAGCAACATTGCTGCTGACAGTTTGTCAATTGACAACCACTTTCAGATTACATTGCTGTTGAACAACGAGGTGTCATTAGATTTTCACTGTCAGGGTGTGTGTGATAAAATGAAATTTACCATAGAATATACACAAAAATATAGGGGATGCTGTTTATCATTCGAAAAGTATGTACGAATGGTGTAAACTATTGAAAAAACGATAATAGTGATTTAGTAGATAAACGCTGAAACCTTTCTGATTGATCAACGAACGGTATTTAACGATACAGACGGACGGTTTTATCTTTTTTTTTTGTTAATCTGAGCGAATATTACGAATCGAATGATTGTTTTTTTTTTTAATAACGAAACTTCGGAACTGGATATTTTAAAATGGATTTAAAAAGAATTTCTAAATATTGACATTTTGAGTTCGTTCGAAATGATATAAAATGTTAAATGTTCGAAACGCAATTCAAGTTGTTTACATTGATTTTCACAAATGAATGTCTGATGTTTGATCAAAAGTGTTTAATAAATTATCCCACTTGGTTCTTCATATTCCCACATGGTTTCTCATATTTTTATTGTTTCTTGAATAGATACGTGATATATTTCTACGTTTCAACGTCTGAAAAATGTTACAATCGGAAAATTGTAGAATATGTTCATTTCCCTTCATGAATAAATAAGTTAATACATAAAAAATTATCTACTGTTTTCGTTGCCTGTAATTACAAGACTGAAAATTACCAAATGCATTTTTAACTCGGCTAATTTGTCCGTCTGTCATGACACAGATTAGCGGACGGTTCCGAAATTTCAAAAATCATACAACGGCGTTAAACAATTCCACCGCACCCGTCTCGCCGTCCATATATAAATCGAGAGACCGTTTTATATCAGATTCATCGATTTGCTCGCATGGGAAAACGACATACTGTGAAGGGAGATGTGTGGCGCGACGTCAACAGTGCCATCGGGCGCGTCACTAATTCCAATGTCCAACTACTCAAATTGCTGTGGCCGGACATTCCGTGCCTGATGCATAATACATGCCCACCTCTGAATAATGTTTCGGCTGCACACAGTCACTTTAATTAAAGTGCTTCGCCATAAACTATCGACATGGTGTGAAAGGATCGACGATAGTGTTTGAAGATATCGATGGATATTTATCACAGAGATCCATCGTGCTGGTTTTATTTTATGATTCAAGTTGGAAAGCTACTCCGCCACGTTCAGTATCGGTAATTGAAATTATTTTCTTAACAATGTACTTACTTAGAATCTATTGCATTGCTGTGAGGTTCTCGATCGAACTTGGAATATTCGATTAAAGATAATATTAATAAGGTTGGAAAAGTTCAACGTTTAAATCTGCATTTAGTATTAGCTCACATTTATTGTTTTTAGCCATAATTTTCACATTTTTTAAAAACCATCCTCGCATTATTCTCATTTTTTAACTTATAACAATATATAGAAGGATTATACTTCTTCATCACATCCATTTAACATTTTCTTAGACTCTAGAATTACCATTTACCATCCTAACATCAGTTTTAGATATGATCCATTTTAACATTTTCCCATTTGTTTATAGAAAATTATACACACACATTTCTCAACCCAATTGACTACTTAAATACAATTACCTAAACACTGCTGCTAAACTTCTGAATGTTTTTCTAACATAATTTCTTTGATAAAATACTACACTAAATTCTATTAAGTACCAAATCCATTACGAATAACAATCAAATCGTGTGAAGTTTTCCTGGATACAAAAGAGGATTCCACATCTATTTTCCTTTATCATATATTATACGATAAACCGTTTACTTCTTTTATCTTCTAGGCCATTTATAAATATAACTTCTTGTGTGGACATTAATGGGTCAACTGATAATGCACACACAAACGCACATAAATTTATTTACATACACACATAAAAGTATATATATATATATATATAAGTAACCCATATATATTTTAATCAGAAGCAGCCCTAAAACAAGATAAACTTGTTGCTGCAATTAATGTTTCACTTAATAGAAACAATGTAACTAATAAATATTATTCTTTAATGTCTTTTATATAATTTATATGTCAAAAATTAATATTTGTATAGATTTTGCTTATGCAAGTATTTAATTAAATATCGAAAAATGTTATATTAATTTTTTTAATAAATCTGTACTTTAACTGAAACATGTTTAATTAATGTTTCATAAATTATGCTATAACTTATAGAGTTTTAAACAGTAAAGATAATCGACGTGCAAAATTTTATATAGATTAAGATATATAATATAAATTTGTTACAAAACATATTATAGAAACATTGACACAAAATCGAAATGTTTAAAGAATGATTATTTATAACTAAAATGGTTAATTTTCGATAAATAATGATAAATCATCAATAAAAAACACTTCTAAATACATAAAAGTGCAGAAAGTTGATAGAATATTGAAACTGATTAATAAGACAATTTTGATTCACGAAAAAGTGTGATATTTCTTTTATTAAAACTTTTTCAAGTAAATCCATACGATTATCATTCAAATTTATTTTTTTATATCAGAATCATATATTTTTCTGTTAAATAAAAGTAAATTCAACATTTGAAAATGAAAATTTTAAAATTTAGATTTTTTTAAAGATTTTGATTATTATGAAATTAGATTTTTGTGTATAAATTTTGTGCATAAAACTTGAAAACTGAATTTTTGGTAGGAAACATATACTCTTGCTACTAGTAACTTATTTATAACCAAAAAGTTTAGTATTTCAAACTTTCATTTTTTGACCCAAAAATTACGACGACCTATAGTATGGAAAAATTGACAAAAAATCGAAATGTTAAAAAAATGATTATTTATGGCTCAAATGCTTAATTTTCAATAAATAATGATAAATCATCAATAAAAACCACATTCAAATACATAAAAGTGCAAAATATTAATGATATATTGTTATTATAGTTTGATAATTTTTACCTGAAGAAGAGATGTTTCTTTTACTTGAACTTTTTCATAAAATCCAATTGATTTTATTTAAAAAATTGATTTCTTATATTAGTTCATACATTTTTCTATTAAATAAAAACAACTGAGACATTTTAGAATGTAAATTTTAGATTTTAGATTTTTTTTTTAAATTTCAGTTTTTATAAAGATTGATTTTCGTGCATAAAATGTATATGTATAAATCAAAAAATGAATTTTTGCTAGAAAATATATACTGTTACTACTAGTAATTGATACATGATCTAAAATATAATATTTCAAACTTATTTTTGACACCAAACTATGACTCATGAAAATGACCGATTGATAAAAGTTACAATTGATATTACTATTCCAGAAATCAAGTAATATATATATATATATATATATATATATATATATATATATATATATATATATGTATCTAATAAAATCTATATAATATAAACAACAAGTCATGGGCATAAAGTTCAACTACATCGAACACATCTCCAATACAAAATAAGACATACAAAAGCTGAGTACAATATTTTACCCTCGTAGAGAAATTTAACTACGTCGATCATTAACAGGACCAATACGACCCATTCATTCGAACTTTCCGAAAATAATATGTACATTGCTTTTATGAAACGTTAGGTTCAAAACGGTCGGCTGAATAGAAAGATCAATCTGGCACCATTAAAGCACGCAATGCGACGCATGAGACCTATAATCGACATCGTTTGGCGCGAGATAAGGGAGTGACCAACTGCAACTAGCCACTATTATTGATCACATTAAATTACACGAGTATCCGAATGTCTACAGAGATCAGATTAATAAAATATATAGGTACTAATTGAACGTCTAATAGTTACACAGTTCGTCGTGTCTTACTAATTACATTCGAAACGTAATAATAATTGTAAGTTATTCGTTATTGAAATCACTGTATTGATAAGCGTTCGGATGGTGTGCCCGGATATAATGTTTTCCCTTTCGTTTCGACCACACACCAAATTAATATACATACATACGTGTGTATGTATGTATGTATATATATATATATATACATGTACACATATATATATATATATATATATATATATATATATATATATACATACATATATGATTATAAAATTTGACTGCTAGCAAAGGATAATATTACAAATTTAATATTAACGATCCCTTCAATTAATCGTGAAGTGAAATGTATTATGCGACGCAATTTGTTACTTAATCGCCACAATGCCATTTGAAACAGCTTCGTATATTATTCTCAGAATAATAACGGAAAATACCAACATCAGTCTAGCAATAACGGCCCAGTGTACAGTTTCCAATTTAACGGCTGGATATTGTCGCAATGTGGTTTCATTTTTAATGTTGAAAATATCTGAATTCAAGAAAATTGGGTAGGATATACATTTATTTGTGTATTGGTATCTTTCTCTCGCTCTCTTTATATATATATATAGACATATATATATTATACATATATATATATATATACATATAATATATATATATATATATATATATATATATATAATAATGAAACTCAAAAATGCCTTCACGTTAATTTAGTCTTTCAATATCGTCAAATGTCTTTAATTTTAGTATAATTTTGATTTTCGGAACGAATAAAAATCATTTAGAAATAGATTGTATGAATACAGATGATGTGACGTCACAGAATTACGAATATACCTCCTAAAGAATCTTAAATGGGAACAATAGTGTTGGATGAAGAAGTTTCGTGCTGGAAAAACTGATAGTAATTTATCATAAAAAGCAAAGAACCAAAAACAATAGTCTTAATGATTTTTATGAAATTAATAATATATTAAATTAACTCTAGAGAAATCGGGCCAAAATTTAACTACGTACAAAGAATAAAATTAAATATCAATATAATTTTAACAACTGATGCTAAATTCGCTCCCACAAAGAGATTTTTCAGTAGTCCTGCAAACCACAAAACAAATTCTGATCAAAAACATTCAATAACTTATTATTGACCATTGATGATTGTTGTTTAAACGCATTTAGATGATAGATATATCTCTAAATATATATTTAAATGCGCGTCAACAGTTGGTCATTAGCGCTTGAACATGAATACAAAATAAAAAAAAACACTCCTGATTGAACACAGGTGTGAACCACCGCTGCATTTAGATGACGGTGTCACCATATTCATAACGACAAGGTAAATGTGTATACTTTTTCATTTTAAAACTTATTGAATTTTTAAAATAAATTTAAATAATTAGATTGAATTTGAATGGAAATAAAAAAATGTTGTATTAAAGTTGATAAATCTATGTTTTTGTTTAATTTGAAGATTTGTCTATACCTTACCGCTCTAATGATAACATTTCCATCGAAATCCGTTTAAGAAACAATCAAAAATGATTAATACCCAATTACTATACGATTTTGATAAGAAAAAAGTTTGCGGTTTATGAGGTGAAGAAGAAATTCATTTGTGAAAATAATAAGTATTTTATCAAAATACTTGAAGTGTTTCAACAACCAAAACTAGTAATAAAAAATAACAATTCGACACTAAGACCACCAGAATAGTATAAAACAAATAAAATACATTTCTTTATTATCGAATTAACTGTTTGTTTATCATATTATATCAATTATTGACAAGTGTCTGCAACAATTTTTCAAGCAATTTCTAAAGACCTGCAAAGAAGTTACAAAACCGTACTCGTGCTCGTGTTGAAAAATTATGTTCGGAATTACTGTCGTACAAAGTTTCCAACTAAAATATGTTTCCGTCTATTTTGTACAATGCTGCTTTTTTGAAAGAAAAGTAGTAGTCAGGACATTTCTTACCTTCGCCGTTCGACAAATCGAAAAGAAGATAAAAGAAGATGTAAAAAAAAAATAAGAACGGGGCCATATGTCAGTGTAATATTTAATTACAATTGCAGGGACGATCATCCGAAGCTGTTCGCCGTGAATCTATTGAAAATAAGAAAACTGTAACGCACACCAGACAGATAGGTAAACCTCAAGCGGCGGTCAGCGCGCACCGATAATCTCGCCCGTCGCCGTCGACCTCTGGCACTAGGAATGGGTAAATGACATCATTAACGGCGGCCGGCAAAGTGCTGACGGCGTCCCGGTGTCGCGTACTCCTCCTCCCGACGTCGACACTAACGGATGAAGATCGATCGCCAATCGTTATTCCGAAGCACGGACTCCCAACCCCACTATTTTTATTTTCGTGCGAACGTTGGCCATGTTGCAGTATTAGAGTGCACTCAATAAAGCAAAGATTTATAGCGGAAAGTTATTGCAGTCGAGTATTACATTCTCACGCATTGTTGGCGCTCGTTTTCAGTCGCTTTTGTTCGGCCAAATATGTCATTATTTATGCTACACTGGTATTTAAAGTGCTGGAACTTTTCGAAGAATTTTGTTAATGCGCGCCGGGCTGTTTTGTTTGTATCGAGAAGTCGATCATTTCGTGTATATTCGAGTTCGTAGTCTCGATATTGCACGCGAATCTAAATCATATAAAGATATCGTTTACGTTTTCAGGAACAGGGCCATGTCATGATTCTTAACTTGCATATAAAGTACATTTCAAATGTATTTATGACAAATAGGCTCGACATTGAACAAGACAACTTTCTGAATTCAATACTAGTATTTTAATATAAAAATAAGATTTCATTATAAAAGCATCTGATCTGAATCAATACAATTAATAAATACAAAAAAAAATATTTTCTAAAAAAAATAAATAAATAAATAAGTTTTTCTATGACAAACAACCCGTTCCTAATTTCAAAACTTATAATGATTAGAATGAATTCTCAAAAATAAACTCAATTTTACAGTCAGAGAAGTATATAGAATTTTAATCAAGAAACAAGACGGTATTTTTCTCTTACAACTAAAAAAACTAGATTTTTTCTAGATTAATTTTCGATCATGTTTACATCTATGACATCACATTCACGAAGTCAATTTTAAAATCAGATTAATACAACAGACTTTGCTGCTATAAGTACGAAATCCTTTTTTGTGCGTCTGCTTGGGTCGGTTCAGTTGTTACAAAGTCTGTACGTTCTATGTATGTGTGTGTATGAAGAGATAGAAGTATTAATTTCAACGAATTTCATCACCACTAGAATTCGTTAGGTAGACGATTGTAATTTTCATTTATATTGTAGTAGAGACCCGTTAGTATAGCCCGATTATTGTCTCACTGCCCGACAGACTACATAACTAAAGATTCTGCATATGCAAATTTAGTAAAACGTCAACCTAAAAACTTTCAGTTAAATTATATTGAATATCTATTGTCATACCAAACGGAAACCTATTCAGACTTTACCCACACACCCTTTATATATATATATATATATATATATATATATATATATATATATAACACTATAAACTTCCTGGAAACACAATTATTGTAAGAAGAAGGATTATATGGAATATACGTTCTCATTATTGCATTAATTTCCTAAAAGTACCTATTTCAAACAAATTCTATGAGTACATTTAAATATATCTTCTTTCTGGCAAGATTTTTTTATAAAAAGAATAATTTAATATTTTATTAAATCTCATTAATTATTTAAGTGTAATGTCAAAGAATTACTTAAGACATATATCAAAAACCATCAAAACAGAAATACTAGTTTGGTTTATATATAAAACAGTAACTCTAGATCGGAAACCTCAACTTGGAAAAATGCAAATTATGAAACAAACATTGAAACAATTATTTTTATTTTAATTTCATAAAAGAATGATTTCCAAATGTTACCCAAAACAAAGTTATGCACAGTACCGTAAAGCGACCATTTCGTAACAGAAGCGCAAATGCATGAAAATCACCGAAAAATAAAATAAAAAAGAAACAAGAGCCGTGCACATAACGAGGGACACACAGATCTGCACGCAAAACATGCACAGGCGTGCAGACAGACAGACAAATTCGTAAGTAGACTTTAAACAAAACTACACCTATTTTTGTACGGACTGAAGTTAAGAATTAGTATCCATGCACATAAATAAAATATTTTCTGTCACGGCATATATTTTTAGACACAAATGAGTATTCATGTAAAAGTTTCTGTTGTGTGTACCTGTTGAATAAGTAAATAGCATTTATAAATCTACTTCTTTTAATATATCGGTGCTTTTACATGTTCTACAATCATACGCAAATTATATTTGTATATAGAAAAGAAAAACATTCATTTTCAGATAGTGCATTTTCAATTCTAGCATAGAATTACATTGAATATGCATTCACAGGGAACGGTAGAAACTAAATTATAAAACTATATAAACATTCATCGTGTAGGTAATGGCGAACTCATTACGCTATTCAACAATGTATGTATTTCGTTTTGATTATTTTTATTTGCATTTTATACAAAACACTATGCATATGTATGAAAAATTAATTCGGAAATAGAATAATAATCCTTACCACAGACTACGGTTTATTCTTTATATATATATATATATATATATATATATATATATATATATATATATATATATATATATATATATATATACTCGTATATACATATTTACTTCGAAATAATTACCAGATGTTCTTAATTCAGATTTAAATGTTAACTGAACAAATAGCAGTGTTTTTTTAAAGTAAACTCTGACCGATTTATATAATAGAATAATTCTAGAAGTTAAGAGAGATAGAATAAAAAATATTCAGGTTAATTGAAACAATACCTCAAGTGTTATTTAAAAGATGGTGGACCGATACAATAAACATAACTGATAACTATAAAATAAATATAATTAGCAACATAAAATTGCAATATAGCATATATGTTTTCATATCATAAGGTTTTAAAAACACAAAAAATAAAATACTAAATTTATATGAAATTTTGACTTTATTACTAATTTAAAAAATAAATTCCAAAATTTATATTTAAAGACGATTTGAATGGTTTTGAAAAATCTTTTCTGTATCTTAGCGCTCTGATATCGTTATTGAAATACACATGAATAACAATCATTTCTGATCAGAAAAATTTCGATGGTTCGTGGAATGAAAAATAGTTTATTTATGAAAGCGAATTTAGTCAGTGTCAGAACTGTAATATTTACTAGAATGTAGATGTAGAAGAAAATATTATTTAAATTTATTTCAAAACGTGTACAAAATGAACAAATCTACCTTTATTAATCGAATCGAAATCGATACGGTAGCATCAATAATTTCAATTCGGCTTTAACGTCCGACCGAAATGAATGTACAAACTCCAAGGGACTGATTTAAACATTTTCGAGTTAAGAAACGATCTCGTTCAACTATAATCCTCGCAGTTACTCGCTCCATCGATAATCCCACGTACACTGCTTTGATCAAATAAAGAAATATCGTTCGTTTTACCATCTATTGACACGACTTCTCAGCGTTTTTTTTTTTTGCCGCGAATAATTTTGCTAATAGTAACGCAGCGCGCGCGCTCACATTCTCTCTTACAACGTATTAGAGAGCGTGTTTTACGATAGGCAGGAACGAACAACGAACGACGGGAAAAAATACGCTGCGACGACGACGGTGTTCGAATTCAACCATTTTTATGGCTATTATCAAAAAGTACGTGAACTGTAAACCCTCGTTAAAAATCCAATAATTGCATCGACCTCCGTGCAGCGCGATAGAGTAGTGCTGCGGAGGTAGAGAGACCTTTGGGATAATGACTGAGTGAAGTTTTTTTTTTATTTATAATTGGATTCTACAAGAAGGGGACGAGGGTTACAAGGTTATTGATCAAATACTTTATAATACACTCTCATACGTAATATATATATATATATATATATATATATATATATATATATATATATATATATATATATATATATATAAACATATAATATAGACTTGATTTAAAACTATATTTGATTTTTTTATCTATATCAGTATGGCTATAAAAATTATGCATTTAACAAACATATTGTTGATTAATCAAAACTAAATACATACATACATCCTATATATATATATATATATATATATATATATATATATATATATATATATATATGTATATAAACTTTAAAAATGTCCATACATATATATTAACAAATTAACAGACCTTAATGTGTTGATATTCTGTTGATTTGAATACACACACACTGACATGTATGTAAAAAAAGCACTCACATGTATAAGTTCAATAATAAAAGAAAACACTATCTTTTAAAAAAGAATGTTTGTAATAAAACGTCCTATGTAAAAAAGAAAAACATGTTCTATACTAAACAAGATAAAGACACATACTGTTCATGCATTGATACCTTTCCGTCAAATGTTGACCTACAGTGACGACTGTACGATTACGACTATCTAGTTTTATATATCACAGAATATTGTATAATGATTGAACGATCAGTAAAATTTTCTAAATCGAATAAAATATTCTTTGTGTGTAATATATAAGAAAAGTGTTGTATAATGAATTCGAATACTTCGATATATGTTTGAATCGATCAATTTATAGTTATTTTCATTGCACTTTTAAATGTCATTGTCGATCTGATGATCAAGGACTTAGAAATAAAATAGACTATACAACTAAAATGCGATGTTATGTTTCATCATAGAGTAGAATCGTTCCACACAAAAGTTTAAAGCGCCACAGAATGTGGAGAAATATTATTGACAGTACATCTATTCTATTCATGTAGAATCTGTATGAATTAGTCAATTTATTTTCAGATAGACAGGTGCACTTTGTAGTATCAAAAACTCGTTTCTTTATCTACCCTATTAGTATACGTTCTTGGATCTTTCACTGATAGCTTGTATAAAAACTAGGAAAGACATGACGCCGAACTAGTCTTGGAAGATAAAAAACTTGAGTGATTTAGAGGAATCGAAACTATTAGGATAATATATCAACGAACTTACTGATATAAAAATTGATTATTATAATTTTAGAACGATTTTTAATTGATTTACACAACCAATTTAATTTCTAGCATGTATTAGAGATTAGACGCTATCAGAATTTAGAGATTTGACACTTTATAACATCTTGGTATATAAAATACAACAAAACGATTTACAGCATTTTAAGTGCTCGACTTTCTTCGAAGTCTTTAAGCAATTTTTTAAGAATTCTTATTCAGAGATCCGGGTTCGAGCAGAACCTAATTATAAGATAGTTATTACAAATCATTAAAACGAGTAATATAAATACAGAAAAACAGATTGGGATCACTAAGCAGAAAAAGCATAATTTAGTATAAAGGTACTGAAGCTGGTTTGTATATATATATATATATATATATATATATATATATATACATATGTATGTATGTAAAAAATATATACATATGTGAGTACACATACGGATTTAACATTTCAGTTTTGGATGTGAGTGTATGTATGTATATATATATATATATATATATATATATATATATATATATATATATATATATATATATATATATATATATATATATATATATATATATATATACATATATAGAGGAAAAAAGTCACGCGTAAATACGTACATTAAAGTCGTTTCCGAATATAAGCAAGTTCTCTCTTTCGCAGAAGTCATATTGAAGTTATCCCGAATACCCGAGTGGCGAATAAGTTTTTACGAGCATGGCAAAAAAATATAAAGCAAATGCGTCGGTAGCGAGGCCTGCAGAAGTAATAAGAAAAACTTAATAACTGTTCGTTGGTTCCTCCCCCGGCCGACGAAGTTTGTTAACGTCGCAACGATGTTGACGGGTCCATCGTCTTAATTGCGCTACAGAAGTTAACTACTTTGTCATTTTTCATTAGCACGATCGGGTGCTGCCACACACAGACAGCGAAAACAGCATGGGTGTTACCGACTGCATTGGAACAATAGTCACCGACCGCCTTCAACTAATATCGTCCAACGAGTAACCAATGAACAATAGCCATAAAACGGTAAATTGCGTTTTATTATACGTAGCTTTATTCTTTGATTAGGTTTCGTAACATATAATTTATCAGATAAATGGGTCGACATTCTCACGCATCCTCGCAGCGACTTCAATTAGAATGCTCTCTAATTGATTGAATTTTTTTTTATTACTTAATATCCGAATTTTGGAAACGTTACGTATTCTTGACTAGTAAATAATGTCGGTTTTTATACGTCATTATATCGTATTATTCAAATATATATTCGACACGAAACAACGAGCTTTTCCCATACGAATACAAATGAATGAAAAATAAACTTTCTTGTTTATTTTAAATCCTTCAATTTATATACACATTTACGAAAGACATTTATGGGACATCTGTATATATTCAGAACATTTTCTTTCTTTCTACATACAAAATAAAATAAATTCACGACATAGTTTTGGCAAATGCGTATTCATAAATGAACTTTCCACTCACTTATGCACATTTTCTGACCAAAAATGTTCAATGTTTGATTGTTAAACATTTTATATTGTTGCTTATGCGTATTTCGATAGCGATTCCATCATCCTTATAGAATTTAAGTGCGAAAACAAGCTTTGAATATTAAGATATCGTCATCTGAAATGTGCATAAGCAAGAATCAAAAATAATTAATAATCATTTACTGAATGTTTTTTATCACAAAAATTTTTTAACTTAAAGGATCAATAAAAGTTTCACTTAAAAAAATATAATACACGATCAGTGTCAGAAAATAAATACGAAAATAATAAAAAGTTCATCTGTATTTCAATAAACAAATCCTAATTAGTGGTCAGTTTCCAAAAAATATATATAAATATGAATTAAACGATAAATACGACATAAATAAATATAAAATTTACTTGAAACGATTTTTATTAGTTTTCTAATTAATACCCAGCAATAAATGAAATTAAGAAAATGTTTAAAGCCTATTAACCTTCAATATCACCTCTCAGTCACTCGAAAAAAAAATATTTGTTCATATTTCGTCAATTAAATACATTATTTTACCATTTAATGCAAGTATTTTCTAATTAATTTCATTATCATTATATTTTTAAATTTCATTGCCGATCTGATAAACAAGGACTTGAGAAATAATAGCAGCTTTATAATACAAATAAATGTTAAATTTTCAAAAAACTGATTGAAACTCATTGCAAGTAGCGTTTTATGTTATTTTTCCGTTAATCAATCATGAATAAGCTGCGATATAAATTCAGAATAAAGAATTAGTAACTCTGAATAATGTTTTTTTTAGAAAATACATTTTATCCTCAAATGTTTCTTTATGAAATATATTTTTTTATAATTCTATTGTTTTTTTTAATGATTCACAATTAATTTCTGCAAAGAAATCGTAAAATATGTTTATATAAAATTATTGATTAAATATGTCAAGCTTAAAAATGAAATCTATTTATCAAAAATGTAATCTTATAAAATAAATGATATTAGTACAATGATGTATGTATGTGCGTGTGTATATATATATATATATATATATATATATATATATATATATATATATATATATATATATATATATATATATATGTGTGTGTGTGTGTGTGTGTATTGTGTCTACATGTGTATACGAGATTGTAAACGTACGAATCTATAATTTACTGTTAATCTGTTCGATTGGACTCCTAAAACAATTTCGCGTAAACAGTGCGCAATTTAAAAAGTAATAACATTTATTTTTAACGTTATCCAGTCGTATCGTTTCAATAATAATCACGCAGATGTTTTTAAATTCGTGCCTTTATTGCACCGATACGCTATTACCGGCGTTATTTATTACAACGGAAAATACTCATCGACTAAATGCCTAAATGGCATATGGTATCGCGCACTGTATGAGTTTTGCCAGAGCTATAAAACTGATGCATTACTTCAATGCAACAAGCTCATTACGCCAATTGTGCAGCTCTTGCATGGGAACGCAACAGTTTTCAATTGATTCTTAACGTCGTCCGCTGTTAATTTTAATTCAAGCTTAATTTACGTTCCGATGCCAAAATGTACAAGTGTGCGTTCCATAATTCGCATCAATAACATTGATGTTATGAATTGGATGTAATCGTGTATGTGTGTGTGCATGTATATATATATATATATATATATATATATATATATATATATATATATATATATATATATATATATATATATATATATATAGAGAGAGAGGGGAAGTTAAAGAAATAAATAAATAAAACCGCCCCTATTGTTGAGATAATATTGTATTCTTTATCTATAGTTCATAGTGTAAAAGAAAATGACTAAAGAATCGACGAACGCTGTTAAAAAATAAATCTTAAAAGTTTTTTCTTGGCGAGAGTTAAGAAGGGTGTTTAAAAATAATGAAAAAATCAATTATACCACAAATGAGTTTCCATCGGTCAAAATACAATATTACTGGCAAGTACAAATATGTCTAAGCTTGCAAACAAGTTCTAGTCTAATTTTTTCTTCTTTATTAATGTTGAAAAATAGTATCAGTGAAATTTCGGTATTTTCAGAAAATGTTTTAATTAAATTCGAGTTTACATTTGAATACTGCTTCTAAAATTAAAGTAACAGAAATCGAAATCGTTAAGAAATATATTTGATTAGAAATTGAAAATGTTGAAATATATATATATATATATGATTTAAGGGATGTTTAAAAATAATCAATTATTGTTCATTTTAAGGTGCCAAAATAGGTAATAATTAAATCCTATCAATTATGATAATAGACGTTTAATAATTATTGAGTATTTTGATCAAGTAATAAAATACACAACAAACAAATACTGAATATTTAATCAAGTAAGATTCAATCTCTATTATTGTCTAACTGGTAAACAGTAATTGTATAAACAATAATTGAATATTGAATTATAAATTTGGCAGTGTAGCTAATTTTGTGAACTGAAAAAAGAATTCATTTGTAAAAAGTTAAATAATCTACAATTGATTACTAAACACATCTTTTATCAAATTTTTTTGTAGTTTATAGGGGAAGTTTAAAGAAAAAAAAGCATTTGTAAAAATGAATTTAGCCAGTGTCAGAGTTAAAAATGTTATGAAAATAACATAGTCTTTGAAATACACATCAACAATCAAAATGAATTACTAGACATTTTTAAACAGAAAATGTTTGTTATTAACCAAAGAGTAAAAATTCATTTGTAAATTCTGAGGATTTTTATATAAAAACATTTTCTAGTATTGAGGGTTGTTAACTTATTTATGAAAAACTATTTATAAAAAAAATAATCTATATAAAACATTAAAAACGGTACCATATTTGAACTTCTTTCATTTATCCACCAATTTATTTCTGTTAAAAAAATAAGGATTTCAAAAGAGATTCATAAAAATATACCAAACATTTTTTCTTTAAAAGTTATTAGAATTATATTTTTTCACTTCATATTTTTCTTTTTTTTTCATGCATATATCTAGAAAAGGAAGGAAAATGTATTAAATATAGAAATGTTTAAATTTATATTAAACAATTCACTCAAAAGAAAAAAGTTTTACAAATGTATGAATTTTATCAAAAAAGATAGCTTCCAAACAGATCCATATTAATAAACATAAAAACATGAGGACATATTTATTTTTAACAATTTTATAATACAAAACATATAAATACATGTACATATAAATTTGAAATCATCAAACCAAAAAAGTATAAATTATAAGTTGAGTAATCATTAGTTAGTTAAATCCATTCAATAATGCATTTCTCTATTTTGAATCTTATCTGAAATAATGTATTATTTTATAATATTACGTCATTAAAACAGATAATGAAATAAATTCATCAAGTAATTGACTAGTTGACTACCAAATACCAGACCAATGGAACAAGTACGTACATATATAATTCTATTTACTTATTTTATTAAATTTACGGGATTCAGTTCTAATATGAAATCTCAAAAAACCTGCAAAAAATACATATTATATATTTTATAAAGATGAACAGAAACATAAGAGATCTATCAAAATAGTTTCATTTCAAAAATATTTCATTCTAAATCAACCATCATGTTAACAATTTAATTGTTCAAATACTCTACAATACTTCAAAAACTTTCCACCATTAATATTAAGGCCATTGTGTACTGAAATATAGAACAAAGTAATAATTTTAAAGAGTATTTTAGTATCTGATAAGAGTATACCAGTCAGATTACAGGCAGTGTGTATTTTTATCTCTTTGTAAATAATAACAAAAAGAGAAATATAATAATGCAATTATCCAAAATACCATTCAATATTTAAAACAGGTGAATATATTGTGAGAAACAGAATTACTATAGAAACGATTAAAAAAAATATAATGCATATTTTTTTTCTTAATTTCTTTTAAACTGTGATTCATATTAAACTAAAATTTAAAAAATATATATAACTGTAGTTTTTTTTATAAATCAATATTTATGTATCATAGATTTTTCGATTTTTATGGACTGATTCTTGAGAATAAATAATTGCCTTCAAACAAAAAAATAAATACAATATTGTACATAAAGAATAAATAAATAGCATGTTGTATATGAAACATGAATTATTTTTTTTTCTAACTAAATATAAATCTAACCACTAAAAGATATAAAATAATTTCACTATTCTGTCCAAGTTTACTACATTATAATTATTTGAAGTACAAAATGTATATAAAACTTATTGTAAAGAAATATGAAATATAAAACGATTATCACATATAAAGGAAATACTTCATAATCACATCTAAGGGTTTTTTTGATAGTAAATTTCAGTTTTTGATAAATTCTAAAACCATTTCAATAATGTACAATATATAAAAAGAATAACAAAAAAAGTGTGTCACATAAAATGATTTTTAAAACCTTTATAAATTAATTATGTTCTACCTCCTTCATTCTGAATGAATATACTAGCTTTTTAGTAATCAATTAAATTACAAAATATAATTGGAGCAATGCATATAATTTTTATCTACTAGCAAACTAAATATACATGCATATATATATATATATATACATGCATATATATATATATATATATATATATAACCTTGATTAAAGAAATGTTTATTATAAAAACAAATATATTTCATACACATTTTGCACAATTTTTGTTTACCGCTAAATTGAATTATAATTGAATAATTAAACATAATCACAAATCCCTATTTCATTTTATTACTAGGATCAATATCTATTAAGACTAAATTTATAAAATTATATATAATAAACCCTTGTTTCTTTTTTATAAAAAAGATATATAGTAAAACGTTTTTACTGTCAAACTAACCAAATTAATAGTACACATTCTCATTACCTAAATATATATGAAGATTCTGGTAACTTTTTAAAATACGCCCTTCAAACCTACAAAAAAATCAGTCTAATACCTTTAGAAAACATTTTCTGTTCAATAAGTAAAAATCAAAATTAGTAGATATACATAATCATCTCCAATTAATATCAATTACTAAAATCTTTCATCTTTTCAACTTATTATGATTGTATATTTCCGGTATATTTGAATTTTTTTATTGCTATTTCATTCTTTCTTTTTTAGTTGGCAAATCCTGATTTATGTTTAAAACACGAACAGCCTCAATCAATGAGTTTGGTGACAGGATATTACCTACATAAACATCTTTAAGTTTATTCAAAGGATCAGCCATTGGTGCTCCTTCAATTATAGATCCATTCACGCCGACAATTTGTGAGAAAACATTTAATACTTCTCCCTTTTTTACATTTTGAGAATATGTATCAGGTCGTTGAGCTTTAACTTCAGACTTTATGTTCTTATCAAATTGTTGTAATGGTTGCAGAATTGACTGTTGAACAGCTGGAGCTGTTTTTAGCTCACCAGCTTCTAATGCATGTTCTACATCATGATATGAATGGCTATAATGTCTACTACGTAACAAATTACAGAGCTACAATTACATAAACAAAGTACATAAATACTTGAAAATTAAACATCACAAAATACAAATTCTTACTTCTAAAATTCCATCCAAAACTACTTCACTCTCATGACAATTTGATGGAACTGTACGCTGTAATATTTTATGATACTGTGTTAATTTTAAATGACACAGAGTCATTACACTATGAGCATGGTTTAATTCTACTTTCAAAACATGGGGATCCTGTGAAAATAAATAAATATTTATAAAAGCTTTCTGTTCAAATATACTTCAAAACTATATATACCTCAAAACTATATATGGTTCAAATTTAACTCACACTCTCAAACTTCCATTCAAGCTCAAGTAAATTATCTATTTCTTCAAAATTCATACAGGATTTTAAAAATTACTTTAAACAAATATCATACATACTTGTAGAGTGAAACCGTCAACAATTGTACTTTCTGGTTCTTTGGGTAAAGCTGTAGGAATGTTTAAAGTGCCATTAGGTAAATAATTCTTTTGATTTTCCATTAGTTTCTTTTTCATTTTTAAAGTAGTGTTTATTTCATATTTAAATTTATTTTCTGTTGTATTCTTTTTGATGGAATTTTTACTCAATGTACTAGGTGACATTGGTGGTATACTATATAACTGAAAAATGTATACATAATATTAAATATTGAATTTCTTCCATGAACATATCCATGTCTTACCTCAGGATTTTTCAAATGCAATGCATAGTCTATAATATAAGCTATATCAACAATGCTTGGATATCTCATTAAAGATGTGAGGCAATTAGTGTAATCTGAATTAATCACTGCAATATTTAAAAAAATAAATCTTTATTTACCTTCCTATTTCACTTTAGATTTAAAATAGCTTTTTTTTAATTTAGAAAACTTGTACTTTCAAGTGATAAAATTACAAAAAAAATATTTTTGAAACCTGATAGTTATGTTTAATAGAAAATCACTCACATTTACTACGGATGGCAATCAACATGGCTACAACAACAAAATTAAGGAACTGAAAATCTTTTCCTTCAGCAAATATTGCATCCCATAATACCAACAAATCCTGTAATGGAAACTCACGGCCAAAAAGTAAGCGAAGCCACCGACTAAAAAACCATTTTTTTATAAACAAAAGAATGTAATTTATTTCTTTACTTATTACTATTCTGGATAATTTAAGTTTAATAACATGTGTAAATTTTTAAAAAAAAACACTCACATTCCAAAAATTGGAAGTGGAATATCTAAAACATGCAAATGCTCACAAAGTTCTGGATCTGAAGGTTTTAATAAATGTTCATGTATCCAATTTAATCTAAGAATAACTTCATTTTCTTGTTGATTATTTGATGAATTCTGCAAAATAATTAAACTTAAATATTGCATCTTATGTCAAATAAACATTTACAATCATTTTTATTAGAAAAAAGAACTCACATTGGATGGCAAAGTTACATTAGACGGAAAATATCCTGTAGAAGTTGGTTCTAAGTCCTTGATTTTGTAACAAAACTCAATACCACACATAATTTTAGAAAATAATATACTAAAAGAAAATTATATTAACTTCACAAACATTGTACATAAATAAATAACAAATAAAACTTACAATCCATCTTCTTCCAATTTCTGTGGATTTAATACTTCCTCAATCACTGGACTTAAAAAATAATTTATAAAATTAAGTATCATTCTAAAAACCATTTTCATACTTCTATAGGATATATTTTATTGTGAAAACTTACTTAATAGTTCCTTGCTCTTTTGTATGTAACATAGCTTGCTGATCACAATGTAAAACAAATAATAAAGGTGCTAGAATTTCATGCATTCCTTGTCGATAGCACATAAGTGGATGGACTCTTGCATAAACAAATAAAATATCTACCATCAGTTCTTGAATAGAGAACTTGCGAAAAAAATCGATTCCTGGAAACGTACGCACTACATCTTGCCTGATTACTGCTCGTAACTCTTCATCACAGAAGTGTTGATGCCATACACTCTAAAAATTACATCGGTAATCAAGTAACTCAACGATTTAAATCGATACACATACTTGACAATTTTGTGATAGTGGATTGTCTTCGACATGTGTGCTCTTATAAGGATCCGAAGTCATTTGAGCCTTTAATTTTTTATAATGACATCGTGTGTTACGTAACTGAATCACCCATTCGGACGTATGGCCAACCAACACTTCTAAAAACACTCTCCAACAGATACTACGAAACCTTGATGCCCTTAATGAACCATTTTGAGCTTGTTTTTTAAGATTTTCAATATTATTTTCTTCAAACAATTGAGCCCATTCATCTCTAATACATACAATTAATTAATACCTGAATTACTGACAATAAATCATAAAAAGACATACTCGTATTTTTGTAACGCACACTTTTTCGCATGAATAATTTCAGCATCATCTATAATATTAGTGCCATCGGTTTTCAATACATTATCATTCTGAATTTCCCGTTTTGGAGCTAATGATTAAAAAAATAAAATCAATTACTTATACATTTTTTCTATTATACACAAACTCACCCGCTTGAATAATTTGAGATGTAAAATCCAAACTCCTTTGAGACATAATTATAAGATACTATGAATACATAACAATTAAACCATCTTATCTTTATTTTGTATATACTACAGATAAAAATTACAATAAATCATTAACATGTTTCTACAGTAAGTACATCATGAAAAATATTTAAAATAATAAAGTTTATACATATGTACATATGAATTTTCATTAAATAGATTGTACTTTGACAGAACACAATTTAAATGCATCAATGTGGTGTTAACGTATTCTATATTATCAGCTGTGAAAATATGTTCACAGAACAGCCTGAAAGGGACATACATCTAAATTTTAATGTTTAAATAGCAACTTATCAACTTAAATACCGCCTCGCCCTTAAACCCCAAATAAACAAAAAAATACGAACTTATCAATTCGTTATCTCTCATTATTCTTCGTATAATATTTAAAATATATAAACACGCATTATTATAAATATAATTATTATAATTGAAGTGTGTGGGCAAATCAAATGTATAAAAAGATTTTATTACTTTGCGAAATAATTGGTATGTTACAATATATAATTTTGTACACGTTAATAAATCACCAAAAAGGTAACAATTTGTAAAGTTTGTAGTTATTATGTCTGAAACGACGCAATTAACTTACATACTACTTTATCAGTTACTTTTTATCAGTATTCTAAAATTTCAATTATTATCTTTGATCATTATTGTACATTAATTAAACGCAAAATATGGAATAAACAGCTCATCCAATCGTAAACCAATCCTAAAAATGTAATAATGTAATGAACACAACTATTATATATATATATATATATATATATATATATATATATATATATATATATATATATATATATATATATATATATATATATATATATATATATAGTGAGAGGAAGAGAGAGTAAAAGAAGCACCAATATTCAGCCACACTGCAATTTAATGCCATTCATACAAAATTTGGAATATAACTATTATAATAAATTAGAGGATCTTGATTTTTTAAAAAAATGATATTTATTATTCACACGGAAACTAACTCAAACATTTTTGTCACAAAATTTTTGGTTTCATATTTTACGTGAGTAGCCTCAAATGCTCTAAATTGAAGCCTGTACCCTGTATGATATTCCACTATACAAAACCACTTACTCTATTAAAAAAAAATGTTTCAAATCATAAACACTATAAGTCACTATAATTCACTATAAATTTAATTATAACGAATTAATGTATGTACACTTATTATTAATGACATTATTAAGTTATGTTGGACTTAAACTGAAAAGCATGAAATTATAACACAGTTATACTAAAAAATTGTAAAATGTGGTATTTGTTACACAGCATTATTAAATCCCAATATTAGTAACACATTCTGCATTATTAAAGACTGTTTTTCATACAGAAAAGTTATTATATTCCAAATAAAAAATAATACTAAAAACAAACCAAAAAGTTTTATTACATTAAGTAAGTTATTGTATAGAAAACAATGACTTCTTCACAGTTCTATACAATTAGTAAATAAACTAACGAAATTACAATTATTTTATACAAAATTATTAACTGTAAATAAAAAAAGTAATAATACGAAAATATATCAAAATCAAAAATACTATTTATTTACTTTAAGCACAAATTGCACGTAAACTCAGCATATTTTGCACATATTCGTATGAATCATAGTAATTTTTGAAACGCATGAAAATTAGGATAACCAATAGAACTGAATACTCTGTTACTAAGCAACACTGAAAAATCAAAACAAACAAACATGAACCAAAAAGAGTGGCTTCAAAAGAAACATGAACTTGGACGACATATTTTTTTTGAACTACAATACTTTTCTTTAAAATGTATACCGAAAGGTACTTTTTAAATATATTTTTTTCTATATATATATATATATATATATATATATATATATATATATATATATATAAAATCGATAATAAAAAAATAATATATTTATTTACAGAAAAATTATCAGAATATGTCGACCAAATACGAAACCAGTCTGCTAAAAGGATCCAATCTTTCTGGAGAGGATATTATTGTCGAAAACAATTACAATCAAAACTCCCAGAATTACGAAAAAATAAAGCTGCAATCATTATACAAAGAACTGTACGTGAGTGGTTATATCGAAAAAAGCAAATTGATGATCAATTGAATAAAAACATATCACATCAAATACCAGAATCTAAATTGGAACAATTAGAAAATGAAATACGGCTGTAAGTTATATGACTTAAAATACATATATGTATATATATATATATATATATATATATATATATATATATATATATAATATTTTAGATGGAATGATTCACATAGTAATACCAATTTCAAATATAATCCACAAATATTACAAGAACACTACCAAGAGACACAAACGAAATTAAATGCGTTCTATAACAAATTGCATGAAAATAAAGTAAGAGAACAGAGGTGTGAAGCATTGTGTACACAAATAGAAGCAATATTCAGCCTTCTTCAGAATATACCGTCTCTGAATACAAAAGATGACGAGATTGATTATTCTATTTTTGAGTGTCCGTTGATTTCTGATGCCACACAGGCGAGAATTGCACACAAAAAGGCTATAAAAAGTGTTAATGCTCCGTGGTGGAAAAAATCTGAATACAATGCATTAAACGAGATTGATTTTTAAAAATAAATTTACAAATATAAAAATTGTATGTTTAGTAAGGAAATATATGAAGGACTATGTAATTGATTGTTTTTATGTTCTTAAAACAGTAGTTGTGTTATTTTTAAATTTGTATTAAAAATAATGTAACTATCAGTAAT
This sequence comes from Acanthacorydalis orientalis, assembly GCA_034766995.1. Lineage (NCBI taxonomy): Eukaryota > Metazoa > Arthropoda > Insecta > Megaloptera > Corydalidae > Acanthacorydalis > Acanthacorydalis orientalis. The sequence continues at coordinate 31,752,957 of CM068321.1, read as the reverse complement.
ATTTTTTTACTAAGAATGATGTGATTTTATTTTTAATCATATAATATTTCCCGCGCTTTTTTGAACCAATGTTAGCCAGTGGCGTAGAATTTTTAAGCTCTATATAAACGCATTTACATATATATATATATATATATATATATATATATATATATATATATATATATATACATGTGTGTGTCAATTTTTAATGTAAATTAACTCATTTAAATTAAACATTTCAGTGATAGAATACACTAATATAATAGATATTAAAAATACTTTGCAACTAACTTCAGAACAGAGCTGTCAACTACAGTAGTGCACATGCGTTATTTTGGTATTCGATCTGGGTATCGTATTCATAATAATTATTAAAGAATAAGTATTTGTTGTCTAAAGTCTAATTTATCATTTGCTTCAAGAGTAGAGTTATAATTTAGAATAGTTTGGTATAAATTTAAATATATTTTTCATTGTATAGTAAGAAATGTATTTTCGTTTGTTCGTTAGTGTTTGTCTATGTACGGTACTTGTACGCCGAGCACTCGGAACGATGGCGAATACAACAGAGCCGTACGTAGCCGGCACACATTCTGCTATTTTCATCACAGCACCTAGTACTGAAGTGGGGAAAAAACTAGCACATGGACTTGTGGAGAGAAAACTTGCAGCATGTGTTAATATTATTCCGGGCGTAACGTCTGTTTATGAATGGGAAGGAAAAATTAATGAAGATTCTGAAATATTGATGATGGTTAAGACTAGAACGAGTAAAGTCGACGAACTGACCAAATATATTAAAGAAAGTCATCCGTATTCAGTAGCTGAAGTAATATCGTTTCCCATTGAGAATGGAAATGCACTATACTTGAAATGGATTGGGGATGTTGTCCCAAAATAAAATATAAACTTTTTTCTAGGTTATGTACATGTATATAAAAATTATTTTCAAATAAACTATATAACATAATAAAAAATTTTTTCGTTTTTATTCAACAATAGAATTGATTTTCAGTGTTTTGAAGCTATATGTATGTGTATATATATATATGTATATATATATGTATATATATATATATATATATATATATATATATATATATATATATATATATATATATATATATGTATGTATGAAAGAAAAAGAAAAAACTGCATACCTTACATCTAAATTTCAAAACAGTAAAATACGTTCAGTTGTCGACTTTCAGGCACCGACAATCTGAAATTTAAAAGAAATTATAGAATAAAATAACTGACAACTATAAAATAAAAATATATAAAATTTTATTAACCAAGATCTGTTCATAATATGATAATCAATTAATGGCGCTTAAACTGAATAAATAATATATGAATTTTTAGTAATATAATACAGAAAAATCAAACAATACGCAGAAATCATTCACATATAAAAATGAATATGTTTTATTCTCAAAAACGAAATTTATAAAGTTGTTTATTAAAGCTTAATAATTTCTTAATACTAATTAAAAATATGATTAATAATTCAACCAACATTTAGAATAGCAAGGATATAAAAATACTTGGAAATATAATTAGAAAAAAAACGACATTTATTATCTATATTTTTTTTAAATTAAGAAATGAATAACGTTTTTTTAGATTTTATATATATATATATATATATATATATATATATATATATATATATATGATAAAAATATTCAGTTCTGCACCCAAGAAAATATTACACAATAAAAAAATTATATAATTTCAAATAAAATATAAAATAATATAAATACAAATGTTTTTGTATTATTATATTTGTAAATTACACCATGCTGTAAATAAAAAGTGATAATTAGAAACGTGCTTTAATCGCAGAACATTATTTTCCACTGTATGGACATAAACTATATTTCTTTAGAAATATTATATAACGTAGATGTATCTTTTTATCAGTAAATCAATTTATGGAAATAAAATGAATTAAAATAGCATTTACTGTACAAATTTGGTACAATATTAGTCTGTTTTAAAAAAGTGAACAAAACAGATTTGTTAGTAAATAAGTTCAGTTAAATAAATGAACGTGTATTAAATAATGATCCAGCAATATATTTTTTTCGCGTCGGTGCTTTGCTTTGAGTCCATTCTTCGGTATACATTCATTTTCTATAAAAAAAGACACCTAATTAATTAGTACACCGAATACATTTAAGAGCATCCCATAATATGAGATAAAGACGATAACATGATTCTTCTTAATTCAGTCTTGTAGTAAATCATAATTTTATGCGACTGTTAACAAAATCCAGGAAGCAGTCGTTTAGCTACATCAAAAACGCAATGAAAAGATAAATATATAAGATGTACTTATAAATAAGTTGTATTTTGTTGGAGAACACTTTCTAATGTGCGTAATGCAATAAAAGTGACTCTGAATGTTGTATTCATAGAAATATAAATAATTCACAATCTATTTTATATATATATATATATATATATATATATATATATATATATATATATATGTATGTCGATAATCGATATGTATGAACTCGTGGTATTTAATTATAATCCGAACGATCGAATCAATATTCAAAAATCGATCATTGAAATCTTTTTCAACAACAAAAAAAAAGTTAATGATCGTCCACCTGCAGAAATGTCCAGTATATGTGCATGTGTATAATATTTTATGAATAAAAATATATCGATCTGTTTGACAGCGCCAACATTAAATCGAGAATGGTAAGCATAATGAGCGTAACAGAATTGTGGCGAGCGAAAAAAGAGAGAAATTCGTTGGATTCAAGTGGGGACAAAAAATAAAACTGTTACTCTTATGTCGTTATAAGTTAAAAGTGAACGAACTCTGATCAATTGAGCTTAAACTTTTAACGTTTATGTTACCTGTTTGAATTTTTTTCGCGGTTTTCATTTCGGTGAGTACTTTTTTTTCATTAATTCTAACATAGATTAGGATGACAATAAGTCAATGCTTAATACACTTATAATCTTATGTATCCATCAATTGTATATATTTTTTTAATAAAAATGTAATAATTTTTGAAAAATTATCACATGCATAAGAAATGTTGCAGATGATAAAATATTGAATTAAAATTATAATTGCATTCCATTGTATTACAAATTTTTACAAAATAATAAAATTATTTTTTCAGAATATATATATATATATATATATATATATACATTAATCAAAATGTATGATGAGATACTGTAGCTAATTAAAAAAAAGGTATTTGCTCTTATCTAATCAGAATTTAATGACTCTTAATAACTTTATGTTTAATATTTATATGTTTTTAGTTATATTTATTGATCATTTTTTATTTCATCTGTTAATTTCTAGTATCTTATTTCCTGATTATGATTACTTATCATATATTTATATTTCTGTATTTATTATAATTGTTGTTTATAGCTTAAATATTACTTTTTTTGCTGTTCATGTTGATTAAAAAATGTATTTATACTTTATACAACGTACATAAACCTAACCAAAATTTGAATATAAATTAATTTCAACTACTATTTTTTTAAACTTTTGAAACATTCCCGATTTTTAACATATTTTCATTAGTTGACAATTATTTCATAGGTTATATATTTTTGTAAATATACATAAAACTAACTAAAATAATAAAATAGTTATTATTTCGTATAAAATAATAACTAGCGAACTAACCTTTACTTGCAAATGGAAATAATTTCTAAATTATTATTATTTTTTTAAAAAAGATTGATATTGTTTTTATACCGTACAGGAATATCGAATTTTTCGAATATCTAGAAGAATACCTAACTGGTATTTAAATTTTATTAATTAAAAATAATTCCAGATATATTTGTTGTAAATGAGGACAAAACTAGTTGAAATATTGAAAAAAAATATATTATTTCTAAATAAATATACAATTACTGAACTAGTATTGATATTTTTTCTTAATAATAATTTTTATTTTTGAAATACTGATTATACTTTTATATCGTACAGAAATTATTTTATTATTATATATAAATTGTATCAAATTTTCAAAAATCAAGAGATTTATGCATCATTTAAAAGTTAAAAAAATAGTTATATATAGAGAGAATTTGATTACATTTGATTACAATTCTCATGACACATTTTTTAAGCATTGTTCTAAATGAAATATATTCATGAATTGCATAAAGTATTACAAATTATAATCACGTTTCAATACGTGATACTGACTCATATATATATATATATATATATATATATATATATATGTTATTTTCATATTCCTTAATAATTTTCGAAATAGGGAAAAAACGTAAGTTGTATGTAAAATTAATTCTGTAAAAATGATTACTACGAAATGAAATACAAAAATTGAAATGTAGGTTTCTTAGAAAAAATCAAATCAAAAGAGTCTTATTAGTCTTCGTCTTTTTGTATTAGCTAAGTCTGTTGTCCGCCCCTTTGAGTTGATCCAAAATAACGAAGAGCGACAGGAAAACATATTAATGGAATCAGAGATATAAAAACATATATTATAATTTTAAAACAAAATTGCTCTTCTCGACAGACATATTAGCCTTCTGGTCTTATTCAAGAGTTACTAACAATGGCTATTTTCTCACAAAATGAATTTATTAATACTTTATCGATTAGTATAGCTTGATTCTTGTTACTTTCGTTCTTGATTGAAATGTGCAGTACTAATATTAAACATCAAATACAACAATAAAAGTACTTTATATAAAAATTGAATTACTTTATTTATTTATAATTCATTCTTAAAAAGAATAATTCATCCTGACGGCAATGATATTATTATTAAAACTATTTATTATTTACTAAATTCACTTCAAGTGAAATAATATACACAACATTGATGATTATGTATACATAGTTTTTCGAACAAAAAAAAAAAATAAAGAATTGAAACAATTAATCAATTAAGTCGTTCTATATGTGTATGTGAGTATAGTTGGAAAATACAGAACCGAAAAGAATAATAAAATGTATATTTTAAAAATTATCGCATCGTCTTATTAAAAATAAATTTGAACAATGGTGAGAAATAAGCAAATTTCCTCGTTTTATCAAATTCGCAAATTAAAACCATACAAATAAAAAACAAGTATCATCAACTGTAATGTTATGTAACTCTAATCATTAAAATGACGTCAGTGCAGTCTTCAAATCTTGTCACACGACTTTACATTATCCATTTTCGTACATGTAATCATATATTCAGATTCGGCCGGTGATAATAACGCGAAAAAATGAGACTCGCAATCTATCATTAAATAAATGACAAAAACCTGTACATTTTTTTTATTTATTTTACTTTACACATATTGAAAACTTGACCGTGAACACGACTGGTTTTTTTCTCGACACTTCAACAAATGAAAAGTGTTGAATCAAGTATAACAGTAATGCAATTTAACGAAGTACCGCCAAACCGGTATTATTTAACTCATATGTTTCATCTGAATCTCATTATAAATTCAAGATCAGGTCTAAACGACACATCGGTTGATTTTTTTGTAAATTGATTTTTGCCTTAATTTACTGTCAGTGAAAAAAATATATACAAATTTTATAAAAAATTCATTGTGTTAAAAATAAGCTATTATAAGACAATAATTCCCTTTATATCCGTTCATCGAATCACAGAATAGTTTTGTTTCAACGATTAAGCACCAAAAATAAGGCCTGTGTTATAACAAATTATTATCAATCAATATTTTTACTGAAAAATAGAAATGTGTATTTAAAAATAAATAACGGTGATAACGGCTGTAAAAAAAATAAATAAAAATGATCTGAAATCCTCGAAAATATATACAGAATCGTACTTTTTCGAAAAAATATACGTTTTGACTAATAACATAATCGACCACGTGCTGTGATATTGAAAATATGTAAATTAAATAATTAATCTAAATATAATCGTATTTAAAATGTATATCATTGCCAAATTATCAAAATGCCGAGTACGATTCAGCTTCATGGGGAACAAGGTCAATGTTATCGTCAATTATTATCAACCAATATTTGTTAATTGAAAAAGGGAAACGACAATTTAATATTAAAATAATGAAAGTGATAACACTAAGTCGTGAAAAAAACAAACAAACATACTTTAAAGTCTTGGAACGTTTTTGAAACACTGTACGAATTCTAAACAGATATAATCGAGTGTAAATTTATTATCAAATGTGTTCAACAATTTGATATAAATGTTAGCAGCCTTCACTGTTTATGTTACTGTAAAATTATTCACTGTGAATAAGGACGAATCTATGCGAAGGTTAATATGTGTTTTAATAAGGTTTATCACTCTCGCCTAATTTAGATACATTTATAATTAATCGTATATTCGTTTAAAACTATAAAAGTAGATCTAAAAATAACTACATAATTTTTTATGTAATAATGGTACGAGTTCATCGACTCTAGTATTACAAAAAAGAAATTTTAATAAGAGGAAGCTTTAAAAGTTTTAATTACAATTTAAAAATATAACACGAAATTAGTACTTGCATTAAAAATAATTCATTTCAACAAAAATTGAATTTCTAATGGCTTTCAGCGATACAATATTTATACAGCATATTCTAAACTTAAAATAGTTGTAGGAGGTCTGCTTCAAATTTTTCAAAGAGGTTGTTTTAGTATTAATTGCTACTTTTTCTTACATTTGAACCTCTCGAAGTATTACACTGTTAAGACAGGACTTTCATTTTCTAGATTTTCTATTCTAAAAAGTTGTTTATACTGTTAATTCAATAAACAAATATTACTAAAGGACAAAAAACACGGACTGAAATATAGGCTTTCAATATCCTCTTTTCAGGACTATAAATAAATCTACTATTTACCTACACTATAAATCTGCACAGATTTGTCTATGCCTTAACACTCTAATGATGATGGCATCGTCATCGAAATGTGCATAAACAACAATCAAAAATTATTTATTGAATATTTTTAAATAGAAAATAACCTTTATTGTTTGTGGAGTGAACAAGGAATTCATTTGTGAAAATGAATTTAACCACAGTATCAGAACTGTTTTGTGTCTGAATTATTAAATTTGTTTTTCTCTATTTATCTCATTATATATATATATATATATATATATATATATATATATATATATATATATATAAATATATATATTCACATATATTATCCTTCAATGGTTGGTTGAATAATAAGGAATTGTAGATAATTATTATTTAATTTATTTATTGGACGTGTCAAACTGAAATTATATTACACAATTGATATCAATTTATGCATATTTTAATGACTGAATAAATCCGAGGTTAATAACTTTTACTTTTCAGTAAAAACATTAATATTTCTTATACTAATTTTAGATCGCATTTATCTGAAGTGTTAAGGCGTATGACCCCGTTTGCAGGTTCGATGATTATTGAAAACAGAAACAAAGTGTAAAAATCGTGAGCGTTTAGATCTATTGTGTACTTTAGCGGTTTTTTTGAATTTAAAAAGAATAAATGAAATTTGTTTAGGTGAGATAATGATAAACATTCTTGTATATGGTTTAATTCGATTTTGATCGATTTCTGAAATAGATGGAAATAAGTTTTAAGAGAAATGTATGGTTGTACATTTATGTAATAAATTATTCTGTTTTGATTTGTATTATTTTATGAATCCTCATCATTAATATAGTTGTTATATAACTATTCTTTAATGTATGAGTTTTGGAATTTAAGATAATAATTCAATTAATAAATTTATTATTAATAGAAAACGATGTTGTTATAAAAGTTATTTTTTGTATAACTGTTTTTATAAAAAAGATAGTAATTTTTTAACATAAAGATTGTAAGTTTGATTTATTATTTTTGCATCACATATCAATAACTGGTTGTGCATTTGAACAAAAATTCAATTAATTATTCATAGATACGAATTTTATAGCCGAATCTTTAAGTAAATTTGAAACCCATTTTATAAATATAAAGATAGAATCTTTCGTACAATAATTTTATTTAATAGGAAATAGTACTTATATTCAATAAATTTTTTTATAAAAGAATATTTTTTCCTTGAATTACTGTAAACTTGTGTACAAAAACCTGAAAAATGTCATAATGCGTTTTGATTCTAAAATATTTAATAATAAAAAATAATTATTTTTATTAATTCCATTTTCGAATCTTTAAATTACTTTCATTTAACAGAAAAATATATATATATAATAAAATCAATTGGATTTTATGAAAAAGTTCAAGTAAAAGAAACACTTCTTTTTCTCAGGTAAAAATTATCAAACTATAATAACAATATTTCATTAATTTTTTGCACTTTTCTGCATTTGGAAGTGTTTTTTATTGTTGATTTATCATTATTTATCGAAAATTAACCATTTGAGCCATAAATGATCATTTTTTTAACATTTCGATTTTTTGCCAATTTTTCCATACTATAGGTCGTTGTAATTTTTGGGTCAAAAAATGAAAGTTTGAATTATTAAACTTTTTGGTTATAAATAAGTAACTAGTAGCAAGAGTATATGTTTCCTACCAAAAATTCAGTTTTCAAGTTTTATGTACAATTTTTATACACAAAAATCTAATTTCATAATAATCAAAATCTTTAAAAAAATCTAAAATTTCAAATTATCATTTTCAAATGTTAAAATTGCTTTTATTTAACAGAAAAATATATGATTCTGATATAAAAAAATAATTTCGAATGATAATCATATGGATTTGTATAAAAAAGTCACAATTAAGAGATATCACTTTTTCTTAGGTCAAAATTGTCTAATTAAACAATTTCAATATTTCATCAATTTTCTTCACTTTTATGTATTTGGAAGTGTTTTTTATTGATGATTTATCATTATTTATCGAAAATTTACCATTTTAGCCATAAAAAATATTTTTTTTAACATTTCGATTTTTTGCCAATTTTTCCATACTATAGGTCGTTGTAATTTTTGGGTCAAAAAATGAAAGTTTGAATTATTAAACTTTTTGGTTATAAATAAGTAACTAGTAGCAAGAGTATATGTTTCCTACCAAAAATTGTCATAAACAATGTATACATAAAAAAGAATACATAACAGCATGCATAATTTTATTTTCGTAATAATCGTGTTCGATTTAACGCTATGTAATTACTTAAACGATTACTACTGTATGTTCAACTTTCGCAACGTTTAATGTATGTAAAAAAATACATTTATTGTACATTTTATTAATACGACTGAAAATGTCAAAACAGACAAACTGTAACGTTACGCTGTCGCATTTCTCGGCTGAAATGCTCTCATACAAGGTCAGGTTCATTACATAAAAGCTTCGAACGTATGCGATTTGCATTCAAACGTAAAAGTAATTCAATGGGTCAAGGTGCATTCTGTATGTTTATTTTTTTATTTTTTATTTTAGCAGGCGCGATTAGCATAAAAATCTCGCAATAAAACTCACCGTGCACTTTTATTATGTTTACATTCAGTGCAACGCACGGTCGAGATTTTTGGCAAGTACATAAATTGAAGAAGTTTATGATCATTTTTATTAGTAGTTAATTTGTTAAATATTTAAAACTGTTTAAAATTTTCTACGTGAATGCACCGGTATATAAACATGTAGGTCAACATACACAGATATATATATATATATATATATATATATATATATATATATATATATATATATATATATATATATATATATATATATATATATATATATGTATATATATATATATATATAAGAAGACAGAAATATTTAAATATAATTTACCTACATTTTGTGAACAGTTAATTTCTTGAATCACTTAATTCACTTATAAATAAATATTATATACTGGTTGTTTATAAATATTTCAAATAGATTTACGTCCGGTTTTTCGAAAGTGAAAAAATGGAACATGATTTTGATTCAGTTTGCCCCATCTGATTTTGTGCCACATAACGTATTGTGTCATTCACTAACAAATATATCAATAGAAAGAAATGTACTGCAGCGAAACGTATTTATCATCTTTATTTCAACATGATTTAACTTTGTTTTAATTTATATGTAATACCAAATATTATATAATACCAAAAAGATATACTATAAATAATATATAATACCAAAACGAATGTGACTGTATTTTCAATAAAACTCATTGTAAATAACTTGAATGATCAATAAACCAAACCATTTTTAAAATACATAAAGTACATAGTACTTCAATCAAAAAAAAACTATAGTTCTTTGATTAATTCGTCTTCGCGTGATATAGTCTTTACAGTGCACGAGTCAAAGCAAACCTTTTAATAATGATCTGATATCAATAATTGATTATTCATAAATATTACATTTTATATTACCATATTTGTTTCACTTGTTTACATTCCAAAGACGATAGTTCTATATAGAAAGGAATATTTACATTTTTTTAAATCGTCTATTAAAAATATAAATTTATATCTTATAAATTTTAAAGTGAAATTACCAGTCTATATTTATTACTTCTATAAATTTAAATATTGGATGTACAGACTAATTTGAGAATTAATATTTACAGAAAAATGGAATACATTTCAATCCTCAAAATATCCTCTATTATTTAATATAACTTCGCTCCACCTGTCAAGTAATTAAAGAATCTCGTGTAGAAAAAGATGGCAGCTTTGAGTCGATGAATATTTTCAATTATTTTTTAATCGATTGTATCGACATACATGAAAATAAAAAGAAATCGTTTGCAATATATTAATCAAAAAATTTATATAATCTCAAAAAGTAATATTCATATTACTTGCACATTTTTTAATCTCATGATAATCAGATTTTAATTAATCTTTTTTATTTATTTAGTTTTTATTTAACCTCATAATAATTAACACGTGTATGTATATATATATATATATATATATATATATATATATATATATATTTATTTTTAGAATATAAGAAACTACTTAACTACTTACTAATATAAAATATATCTAATGCAAATAATATGTTTCACTAATGGGAATAATACTTGAGGACAGAACAAGATACAATTAGTAAACAAATTAATTGAACTTTCTATAAAGTATGTGTTGTACGATCTCTAATTCACCTGGGTGAATATATAATAGTGAAGCAAAGCTGATTTCTTTGTGCTGCCGGGCTAGTTCAGTTATTATATACTGCAATAAAAAATATGATATATACAGTACACTCAACACACCTGGTTCGATTTGTTAAAAGTAAGAGTTGTCATTGGCTGCATTGTTATTTAAAATACTTTTTTTAGAAGATTGAATACATTGATAAAATGTATGTATTAAATTTCCAAAATGATATACGTACACCTTTTGAAATAGTATGTTTATTAATCCTTCAAAATGAATTTAGCCAAAACACTGGACTAAAATTATCAGTTAGTATTCATCGATGAAAAAAACGGAATATCTTTTTATTTAGATCATATAATAAAACAAAAAAGTATAGATTTACACGAGTTATACATGACAGAAATGACATACAATATAAATTTTAATAATTTTATATTCAGAATAGAAATATAAAATCAAACTCAACAAGAAAAAAACACCACAATTCGACAAGAGCAAAAAGAAATGGTAAAAACGTATTTATTCAAATGTGAGTGTTTAACAAATATTTCCTTCAAAATATTAATTCGATTAACATATAAATAAATATTTGACTGATATTTCTTAATAACAAACATCACTATAGTGATATTACTTCTTCTAAAAAAGAGAGAAAGAGGTTCAAACATTTTAGAAATATAATTAAGAAATTCAAATTAAAAAAATACATATGTAAGTCAGAAGACACGTACAATTATAGTTTCAAAATTTTCTATGTCAAAAAGTTAATGATAATATCAGAAACGAATTAACAAAATGTATGTAAAACCGGTTTTAAAGAAACCAGTAGCTTTAATTGCAAGTAATTTAATTTAAATTCATGAACTCTACACACAAGGTACAAAGATGAGACGAAATTCACAAAAAAATAATAAGAAATATTTTTTATTGAATACAAAACAAAGAATTTAAACTATTTTTACTATTCATAATTATATTTTTAATAATATTTCTTTATATAAAAACCCGAATAACAATGAGGACCAAACTAACTGATGAAAAAAATGATACAATTTAAAATAACAAAATAAAAACCTTAGGTTTTTTCCACGCCTTGTATTTTATTTTTATTCAATATGAGATTATTTTTCAAATATATTAACAACAGATCTGTTTAGCTTTTCGAAAATACAATTTTTATACGAGACCAATTATAATGGTAGTTTTTATGAAATCGTGAAAATATAGACTATTCTTTCTAATAAAAAAAATCTAGATGAACGATTATATTAAGATATTATTCAGTACAAGTCAGTTATTATAAAAAAAGCATTGAAATATATCAAAAAACTGCTTGAATAAAAATATTAGAAAATAATGAAAAATAAAAGGCCTTTTCTTTTTTAAAACAGAGGAATTTAAAAGAGGAGACCTTTAAGTTTATCGGTGATTAAAAAAAGATTATATTATACAATATTCACATTTTTATATATAAATCACTAAGTCGGATAATAAATTATTCATTGTGCTATATATATATATATATATATATATATATATATATATATATATATATATATATAACAAAATCAGAAAGTATATATCAACGAAAGAATCGTACAAAACTAACTTAACAATTTAACATTTACAAATTATCTGATTTAAAGTAAAGCGTTTTAAAAAATCTCCCAATCTATTTGAAGTTAAAATATTAAAAATAAATATTATTCAGACGTTGAAGGATATCAATATCTGAAATAGTTACTAAATAATATAAGACATATGCTTAACATACATACATTTATTTTGTATTTGTGTATGTTTGCATGTCTGTATATATACAGATTTAAAATATTTTTTAAAAAGAAATTATTCGCAAATCTATAACCTTTAAAGTTTTTATATTCAACTTTTTAAAGATATAACATATATATATATATATATATAAGTCTATTATTAAAATATGCTTTATAGCAATAATGCATTAATTATAAATGAATTAATTTTTCATACAGAAAACCAGAACATGAACAGATCACATGACGTTTAATTACACAGACGTATCTGTGCTATAAATGTATATAAAAGGACTGTTGTCGTTTTAGTTGCAATCTTTTTTTCATTTCTGTTCAAACACATCCGTTCTAATTCAGACAGTTCACAATTATTTACGAATTCAATTAATTGATTCGATACAGAAACCGTTACTACTTTTGGACACTTTTTGATACAAATAAATTAATTGATTCGATAATTCGACAATGTACTTATCAGTTATTAAAAATAGATTAATGATGTAATTCGTGTTCAGATTGGTTAGTACAAATTATAAAATAATTGAGTAATATACAATTATTTTCTTTTATATTTTATACGCGAGATAGATTTTGTTTTAAAATATCACAGATATTACAAACATTCAGAGCTATTACAAAAATAGTCTATCATAATAATTCACTAGTGAAAAATTGAACATTTATTTCAAACTGAAACGGATCATTCGTACTCCTTTCTCAAATGTTTTATTATCACATTCTACGAAAACCACAATTTTTACAAAAAACCGCAATACAAATCAACACAATGCAAGTACAACTGAATTGTATGCACGTCTCTTAATAGTTTCTTAAAAATTTTTTAGGGGAATTTTGTACAAATATTTTCAAATATATAAATATTTTCCTTATATATATACATATATATATATATATATATATATATATATATATATATATATATATATATACATATCTATTATTGTGTGCAGGTAAATAATGTATCGCCAGCTATGGCTACTGCTGCTAGCTGTAAGTTTCACCTCAGCGTACAAACTTCCTGCTTCAATCATTCCTGAACATTACAAATTAAATATCATTACAAGTTTAGATGGGGAATACTATTTCGATGGCGATGTCTTGATAAAGGTAAATATTTAATTTATAAAAATCTATCTGAGAGAAAAAAAAATAATATTTTATTCAACCAAATTATTATAACACGAAGATTATCTAAATTTTGATGTTCTACGTAAAATTCATTCTTTAATTTGATTTTTTTATTTTATTTTATTTAATACAAAATAATTTACTGTTAATAAAATTCTATAAATTGTATTTGTGTTCATGTATCTGCACAGACTTTTAAAAAATGAAAGAAAATCTTAAAAATTTGAATAAATATATACATATTACAAAAAGTATTTGAATACTCAAAGTTCGTTCAGTGTCTTAGTGTTTGTTTAATAATTTATATAAATGAAAAAACGTATTCAGGATAGTATTTTATCAAAATTCACAATGACCAATTATTGAATATTTTGATACACAAATCCGTATTTCAATGGAACTGTCTTAATCAAATATGTATAATTTCTGGAAATAATGGGATTTCCATAAAAATATCCATTAGTGTATTAAAATATGCAAAAATAAATTATTAGGAATTTTGATACAGAAATATGTATGGTGTGTAAGCTATTAATTCGTTTGTGAAAGTGAATTTAGCTGCTATATCAAATTATTATTGTAAATCAATACAAAATGAAACATAGTTTAAAAGATTTCTATACATTCATTATATCTGATGAATTGGTAGTAAAGATTTATATTTATTTTTTTAAATATTGGATTAACTGATTTCTATTCTCAGGTAAAATGTCTATCGCCGACAAAAAACATAACATTACATGCGTTAGACTTGAAAATCAACCACTCAGAAGTGACATTAAAACCTGTACACGAGTCTAACACTAAAGACCATCATCATGCGCACAATATTCCAATAACGAAGTCGTACTTAGTACCCAAAGATAATTTCTTAATCGTCGAATTCGAGAAACCATTGTTACAAGATCACGAATATGAATTATTCATTCCGTTCAGGGGTGAACTGACTAACGGTCTCGCGGGTTTCTACAGAAGCAAATACCATGACTCGAAGAGCGGCCAAACAAAATGGCTCGCTGCGACGCAATTCGAGCCAACGGACGCGAGACGAGCGTTCCCTTGTTTCGACGAACCGGCCATGAAAGCTGTGTTCGGGATAAGTATAGGGCACAGGGATAATTATACATCTATCAGTAATATGAGGAATATTAAAACGGAACCTATGTAAGTATTAAACAATAAAAAAATTTTTTTTCATATAAAGAACGGATTATATTCAAATTCTGAAAGAATCGTGGAATCACTCTATTATCTTACTAAATTTATTTCAATTCTATTACCTCAACATTTTGTTTTATATCCTTTTCGTACTAAGGCAATCGTATGCATAGGGATTACTATTTAAATCTAAGAGATTCTATTTTTTAAAAAATCTATTTATATAAATAAACGATTGTTTTAATTAACAGACCATCAATGCCTGGATGGGTGTACGACCATTATGAAGATTCAGTCAAAATGTCAACATATTTACTAGCTTACATTGTGTCTGACTTCGATTATAAAACATCCCCTAGGGAAATCGCCAACAACAATGTCACGTTCAGAATTTGGGCTCGAAAAGACGCCATCGAGCAAGTAAATAATCACAATTCGATTCAACGTCGCTTTTTTTTGAATAAAAACATTTTTGAATTCAGGTAAACTATGCCGTGGATGCAGGACCGAGATATCTGAAATATTATGAAGATTACTTCAACATCCCATATCCATTACCCAAACAAGATATGGTCGCTTTGCCCGACTTCAGTGCCGGCGCTATGGAAAATTGGGGACTGATTACATACCGTGAAACCGCACTCCTTTACGATCCGAAAATCTCGAGTGCGTCGAGTTTGCACCGGGTGGCAAGTGTGATTGCTCACGAACTCGCACACCAGTGGTTCGGAAATCTAGTCACGATGAAATGGTGGACGGATCTGTGGTTAAATGAAGGTTTCGCAACGTACATGGCTTCGCGTGCCGTACATCACTTTAATCCCGAATGGAATTCGTTTAATGAAGAAGCACAGAGCAATCTTCTATCAGTGTTCTCTTTAGATGCTTTGCAATCGTCACATCCTGTGAGTGTTTTAGATTTATTTACATATTTTTGTTAAACAGAGAGCAGGAGTGACATATTAACGTTTTATCATGTTCATTTTTACTATTGCTATTGTAGAAAATATCGATACTATCATATGAAAGACAACAAAATCTTGTTCGAGTATATTTTGTAATTTAAAAAAAATGCTATTTATTATCAATCGTTCATATTTAGAAAAAGAAGGCAACCACCTAACCTTTTACCAACCTAATTTCGGTTTAATTGTCAACTATAATATATATATATATATATATATATATATATATATATATATATATATATATATATATATATATATATATGTATAT
The DNA here is from genome assembly GCA_034766995.1 of Acanthacorydalis orientalis. NCBI lineage: Eukaryota > Metazoa > Arthropoda > Insecta > Megaloptera > Corydalidae > Acanthacorydalis > Acanthacorydalis orientalis. The sequence continues at coordinate 31,736,579 of CM068321.1, read as the reverse complement.
ATATATTCAACTTATTAAATGAATTACATATTAAATAATTTCTTCTTTGATTCAATAGATTTCGGTACCGATCGGTCATCCAAGCGAAATATCACAGATATTTGATACGATATCGTACAAAAAAGGTTCGGCGATTTTACGAATGATGAATTTATTCTTGGGCGAAGAAGTATTCCGTAAAGGAGTCAGTAATTATTTGAAGAAATACGCTTACAGTAATGCAGAACAGGACGATTTATGGAATTCGTTAACGGAAGAAGCGCACGCACAACAAACTTTAGATAAAAACATCACGGTGAAGACAATTATGGACACGTGGACTTTACAGACTGGATATCCGTTAGTCACTGTTATAAGAGATTATGAAACGAACACTGCTACTATTACACAGGTATGTTTGAAATTAAATATCGAAATTTTACTCGGTATATCAGAGTATGAAATTGATAGGAGATTATTTTTTTTTATAACTATTCGGATACATATTTTAGAAACGTTACTTCACCGATGTCGTCACGACAAAATCGACGAAAGAATCTTGTTGGATGGTTCCTCTAAGTTACACATCTGAATCAGAACAAAAATTCAACGATACTAGACCTAAAGACTGGCTCGATTGCGATAGCGATAAAAAAGAGTTGAAAATAAAAATGTTATATGACAATGAATGGGTATTATTTAATATAAAAATGTCAGGTAGAAAATACATTTATCAGTATCTTTACATATTTTCCTATCAAAGTGTGATTCAATTTCGTGATTTTTCCAGGTGTTTATAAAATTAATTATGACGTTAAGAACTGGAAACTGTTGACGGCGTTCTTGCATGAAAAAGATTTCAAACAGGTGCCGACAATAAATCGTGTTCAATTGATCATCGATTCGTTCGATTTGGCCGAGACCAATGACCTAGATTACGAAATTGCATTTGAACTTTTAACATACATTGTAAAAGATATCGAATATTTGCCTTGGGACACTGCACTTACTCGTTTGGGCGGAATTAATCGTAGAGTGAAACGTACGCCTCTGTATGGATTGTTTAAAGTGAGTCAAACTATTTGCAATTATTTAAGAGCAGATATAAAAACAGACATCCAATAAAATATATTTAAACATATTAATAAGCACAGCCTTCGTAAAAAAAATATTGTTACAACTTAAACATTTTTTGCATTTTATATCATTGATATATTTAACTCCAAATAATATATTTAATTGTTTGCATAAAATATTAAGCATTACTGCCTTGACCTCCCTATTTTATTTCGGGTTTACACCACCCATTTACCCAGTATTGTGACTGATTTTAAAATAACGATTAAAAAACGAGAGTTTCTCGTAACATGCCTTATACAAATTTATTATAAGCTAAATAAAGTATAAAAAATAACTAAAGAAAAAAAACAAATTTCGGTATTAAACATTGATAATGGTGTCTTTTTAAAAGAACAGTCAGGTTATTTCGGTTCAGTATTTCAATTGATTATGATTTCGTTATAAATACTGTAGAATATAAATTCCAATTTCTACCCAGAATCTAATTTAGAACGAATCATACAATACCAGAACTATATTGTAACAGTGTGGTACTTAGAAACAAATATTGTCTTTCTATACGATTTTTTAATTATTTAAAGGTGAATTTAAATTTCGTTTTATTAAGTATCAGATTATTTTGACACAGTAGCGGATAGAAGAAGGAATTCGGCCCAGCTATTTTTCTATAAAGTGTCCCGTGTTATAATATAGTAATCAAATATTATTAAATAATTTAATATATTAAAATTTTCAGCATCGACCTGAACACCTATATAGTCGATCCACACCTTGATTCAAAAACAATAGTTATAACAAAAAACGAGCACATTAAAAGGAGTAAAAATGTTTTCAAATTTAATAATATTTTATTAGTGATCATAGTAGCTCCTTTCTAAAATTATTGTTGTAGAAAAATGATTTCAGGTGTATATTATTAATCATATTTCAATCGCAGTTAATTTCAATACATAGTAAACTAATTGTCATTTTTTAATAACAGTTTTAGACAGTATTTTTTAAATGATAACATACTTTAAATAACTTAACAAATAAACTAAGCAGACATGTAGGTTAGAATATTATAGATTGAAATTTAAATTTATTTTTTAAATTGCTAAAGATTACATTTAAAATATGTAATAAGTATTTATTTAATATACTAGAATGTATAAATATTACATATTAAAACGAATATATAAACAATTATTACTTACAGAAATACGTTCAACATCTTTTAACACCAATATACACAACACTGGCCGATTTCGAGATGCCGCCACCAGAAAAAATTGAAAATTTAGAGAAAATTAAACACAAAGTACTGATCACAGCATGGGCATGTCGATTCAATGTCGGTGATTGTAAGGAACAAGCCAAAAAATTGTTTGACGAGTGGGCAAGTCTCGAAGATCCGGATAAGGAGAATCCGTAAGTTTCGTACTGATTCGAATGTTTTTCGAATTTCACGGCATGCTATGTTGAAAACTTAAGTTATGAATATTAGCGGGAATGTGGAAAACATTCAGATTTTGTGATCATTTATTTTAAACATTAACGTAGATTATAATTTTTCTGGTACATTTTCTTATATGCGTTTTTTTTTAAGAAAAATCAGATTGTCCAAACGAAAGTATATTGTTTCGTTGTTCTACTTTATATTACAATCTAAAATTTCTACTCATTGATTTTTTTACCTTGGTGTGATTTGTTAATTTCAGAATCCCTAAAGATTTACGCAGTAGCGTGTACTGCACGGTATTAAGAGACAGTGGCGAAAAAGAATGGAACTTCATATGGCAAAGATATTTAAATTCGAATGTGGGATCAGAAAAGAGTACATTATTGTCATCTCTTGGCTGTACTGAAGAAATATGGTTGCTGAACAGGTATGAAAGTATTATATTTTTCATCTGGATGGCAATTCCTGAATATTATTATCATTGAAGGTACCTAGAATGGTCAATAAATGAAACTTCCGAAATACGAAAACAAGACAGTTCTATGGTGTTCAGTTCCGTAGCTTACAATCAAGTTGGATTTTATGTAGCCAAAGATTTCTTGAAAGCTAGGATTGATGATATTCATGAATAGTAAGTTTTTTTTATTTAATACGTACTTTTTGTTTAATTTTTTTAAATAGATTAAATTTTTAAATTGTATACAATATATTTCTGGCACTGTGGCGAAATTCACTTTTATAAATGAATTCCTTTCTCACTCCACAACACTTTTTCTAATCAAAATTGATTATTGATCAATGATTGTTATTTAAGCGCATTTTAACGGCGATACCCACATCTTCAGAGCACTAGAATACAGAGTCGGTTTAAAATTAGAAAATTATAAATATATAAAATTAAGGCTCTTATATACCAATTGGTTAATGGGAAGATAATATATTTATTTTTGTATGACAATTTACTGTATTTATTTTTGAAAATAAGTAACAAAATCCGAAAATATAAAATAATTCATAGGTTTTGTAGTATTGATTGGAAAATGGATCTAAATTTGAATTTGTTGATTCATTCTTTACTGATTTGATATTATTTTTTAATCAATAAAATGAGATTCAAGACAAACTGCTCATGAGAATTTTAAGAAAAAATCTTTGCAAACACTAGTTTTTATTCAGATTAACTATAATCAACGATTTTTTTTAGTCTGGTACCAAAATCGGAGCGTTTGGCTAGATATATCTCTGTATTGGCAAGTCAAATGATCAGAAAGGATGAGCTTGATGAGGTAAATTATCAATATATTATTATTAATAATAAATTGGTCCATGTTTCAAATATAAATTATATGAATAAATTTCAGTTGGAGGACATGACACAGACAAATGCACGTTGTTTAGTCAATTCTAAATTAGGTGTTGAACAATCTATTGAAAAAGTAAAAGTCAATATTCAGTGGCACAACCTGCATTATGACAAAATTAAAAACTTGCTATTGAAATACACTCGATAACAAGTCAGAAAAAAATTTATTTCTTTTAACAATTTAAACTTTGACATTATTGAACATTAGTCTACATTAATGAGTACACTATAGAACGATAAATATGTACACATATAATACAATGTAAGTTTTTCAAAATTTTTGGTACTAAATGTAAGAAAATACAGAATATCATGTGCTTGAAAATATATCAATATGGAAATACTGAAAGTGTGTACCAACCGGAATGTATCGATTAGTAATTATTAAGTACTCGGCTTATATAAAATACTTTCATACGATTCGTTTTGTATGAATAAAAATTATTTTTTGTAAAAACATATCAACAATTCTAGTGTAATAAATAAATGATTTGAAAAACAATACTGGCCATAATTTATTTCCAAGTTTTAACCCTTTATGAACAATGTAAGAAATTATTGATCAGTTTGATCAGTAGAAAATAATTTCTTGACACCATCTAAAATAATTCAACTCTTATTCAAAACTACATGAATTCGAGTTACTAAAACAAATTTTCTTGTAACTATTACCGAATTACACTTTATTTTAAAAATAAAACATTAAATATATATTTACATATATAAATTAAATTAATGAAAGAAATTTATTCATAATATTAAAAATTAAATAGAATAAATAAAGTACCTGACCTTTATATTATTACTTTAAGTGTGCGTACACAGGAATATAAAGTAGTACGAGTTAATGTAACAGAGAAAACTATAGTTCAAAAAGGGTTAAACTATTATATATTGAAATTATGTTATGAAAATCTGAATATAGCTAATTTATGAAAAATATATCTATATATTATACTATGTATTTATAAAACTAAATTGTACTATTATGAAGTATAAATATATCTTATAAGAAAATAAACAAATATATACTAAAAAGATAATTTTAATTTCATCCTCTTTCAAAAATAAATTTCTGATTCAATAATTATCTTTTGAGAAATACCTTTTAAATATTTCTATAGATGTAAAAATAAGTTTTAATGTTTTTTTCATTTTCTAAATTTTTTATTTGGAATAGTAGTGAAAAAAATAGTTCACATGTAAGTGAAAATGATGTTTAATAGTTTTTTATTTAATAAACTTCTGTATAATTCAACTTACAGTGAATTGACTCATTTTTAATTTTTGATTGAAACAAAAAAAATATATTTTTCCATCTATAATATCATAAATAATATCATAAAAAAATATTAGTATGGAGAAAAACTTTAATATTTTTTGAAAATTGTTCCTAAAATCCTTTTTTACAAATGTTAGAGTATTTTTTTTAATAGAGTAAAAAACATTTTATATTGAAAAATACTTAAAGTAAATTACATATAAATGAATTTTACATCGGAATTACTTTTTTTACTAAATAAAAAATAATAATAATGAACAAAAAACAACAGTAATGAATACTGATTACTCGTTTAAAGAAATACTTTTCTTGGAATGTTCATTTGAAAATATCAATCAATGATTTGTGAGAAATAAAAGGCTGTAAAAAAATATTAACTCTGGAAAACAGTCAACACCTAAACAAGAATCCTATTCTAAATAGTACCACAAATCCATTCCTATTATACACAGCCAGACAAAGTCAATACTTAATATTCATCGGAAATTTTCTGGAAGAGAGGAAGATTTTAATAGGTCTAAGTGATATATATATATACAAAATAAAATACATATTTTCTTTAGTACAATTCACATTCCTTTAGAAAAGATCTGTTGGACAAACCCTGATGTGAAACAAACTACACCCCTTTAATTACTTTCTCATAAAGAGAATGCTATTGACAAAAATATATATCTTACTTTATATTACATACCACGAATAATGGATAATAAAAAACTTGAATCAATGATATATATAAATTTACACCTATTTGTATATGTGAACTATGATGTTCTCACATAGAACAACAGATACGGCGTAGAACTAATTTTCTTGCGATCTGCTAAAATTGTTTCGAACTCTCTCGATGAAAAACATCGAATAACATCGTCATTACATTCTAACCACATATCCTTCGTCGATTTATTCAAACTATGACTTCTTTGGGATGAATTATTCACAGCGCAGCATTGGAGACTACGACATACCGGCGTATTCGAAAGGATGTTTCCACCGTTCTTCAGCGAATTCTGACTGTTTCCACCGTTCTTTAGCGAATTCTGAATGTTTCCACCGTTTTTCAGCGAATTCTGACCGTTTCCACTGTTCTTCTGGGAATTCTGACTGTTCTCACCATAACCGTCGTCATTATTTGACGATTTGCTTTTAAAAAGAGTTCCGATTTTTTTATTAGAATTTTTTTCAGTGGTCGTAATACCCGACAAAGATAAAGAGTCTTTTTCATGGTCACAATTTAAAAAATCTAAGTAATAATTAAAATCTCGAACGAACGATACGTAATGCCCTTCTGCGATAGTCGCTCCTCTGTGCATTATAACACTGAACAGTGAGTAGCTGTGACTCTTTTGACCTTTTTCTCGCTGACAACACTCGACACAGAAACACGACAGAGTCAATGGCGTCGGCATGTAATATTTTAACTTTTCAGTACCGTTTTCCGACGACATGAAACGTTTCAGCTGGAAAACTAATATTCTCGGTAATTTCTCATAGCAGACTTCTCGCAAAGCTTCATTGTAACGAAAACATTCCTCGCAATAATACTTGTTCTGACCGGAGAGACACTCTCTCGTCACGCAAGCATCTCTAAACACATCATCTGGATTTAAATCACTCCTAGCACTCTCTCCGTCTGCGCTGATCGGAACATATATGTCATAGAGAACTTCTTTACGCTCTGTCACACATTCACATTCGAGACATTTCGTACGAAGCAGACTCACACCTTCAAAATCTTCAGATATAAAATTACTCGCTGAACTGTGTTTGATTAAATTATTAGTAGTATTTTCAATGGCAGCATCAACAAGATCATCTTTCGATGAATTTTTTTGTTTTTTAAATACAGTCCATGTTTTACTCTCTTTAGAAGATGATTTTTCAGGCAATTTGGTAGTTCTGTAATGGAAAATATAAATCAAAAAAGATTTAAATATCCAAACGAAGGGTTTCAACCATTATTGTTAAAAATAAAACAGTAAAACTACACAAAAACCATCAATTAGTATACAAACTGCCAAAAGACATCCATACAGTAGAATTAAAAAACTTAAAAACTATTTAAATAATAGGTATTAGTTTAAAATAAAGTTTATAAAGTAATATGTTATTTTTGAAACTGCATTTTTTATTAACTGTACAGAAAATTATGCAAAAATACATATAGAAATAAATATACAGCTCAGGTTGGAGAGTTATATAAATTCAAAAAAATAATCTATACAAATAAAGCTCTTTTGAATAAAATTATCAATAAATGAAATATAATAGTACATATTTGTGTAATTATGTATGTATGTATATATATATATATATATATATATGTATATATATATATATATATATATATATATATATATATATATATATGTATGTATGTATATATATATATATATAACAAACACAGAGGTTAAACAATCTATGATTAAATAAAACTAATATCAAATTTAAAAAAGATCTAAACTGAATTACACGAATATTATTCATATTTATGTAACTTTAAATAGTAACTCATACCCTTTAGTGTGTCTAAGACTCAGTTCTTTTGCTCTTTTTGACATAAGCTGGCAAGTATCTCGAATTGAACCTAACAAACATATAAGAAATTCGTGTGCATCCTGTTGTCTATTGCCTTCGAACAGTTTATTTCTTTCAACAAACGCTTGGATAAAGGAACTCGGCCTATACGGGTCACTTGAATACTTGACTTCTATCTGATGCATTGCAACGTACAAATCGTGTAGTTCTTCAGTCACGACTTGAAAGTCGGCTTTCTGAACATCATTCCTCGTACTCCCGAGTGACAATAAATCCTTACTACTACTACTCCTTGAACTAGATCCATTTATACTAGGTATGTTACGTCCCAATGATGAACTCTTGTGCTTATTTTGATATAGGATACTATTTATCTGTTGAAGATCATTGACGAGATGATGGATCCTGCTTATAAATCCTGGGCAATAGCGGAGCGTATAAATAACACTGTTCAGAAAACATGTGTTTCCTAGGTTGTACAGCGATGCCACCGAACTGTCATTATTACTTAAAATACTCGAGTTATAATATAATGAATTAGTAGAACCGTTTAATTGATGTCCGTTAAACATGTCAGCCTTTTCGATGAATGATATCGTGAATAAATAATAAATCTATTTTTTCCGTCATTACAATTCAATTTAGAAGCAAATCGAATTCCGAACGCAACACTGAACACTACAAAATTATCTAAACTGACAAAATCTGAGGGCTTCTATGTATGATCAGTAATGAAATGGAGTTAACTTACCAACAGTGATACCAAAGTCGTTAATGTAGTTTACTAATCTAATCACATGGCGTTACAATCAATGAAAGACATTTAAAGTTTTCATAGACTTCTATTTTATAAAGTTCTATATCAGTCGTATTAGAAAAAAAGAAATCATTTTAACAATTTATCAAAATAAAAAAATCCACTAACTTGACACTTTGTTAATTTAGTTTTATTTCCATACATATGTATATATATATATATATATATATATATATATATATATATATATATATATATACATATATATATAATTTAAATATTAAACCAATTTATTTTAAAATATTTACTGAATATTATAAAATAAATATACGAAACAACATTACAATCGAATGGAGATGAATTTTGATATAAGTGCGTTTATCTATTCCCTGTAAAAAATAAATACACATAATAAGATATTTTTAAAAAATAAATAAATAAACAGGAGGAAAAACAAGTACTTAGCTCAAATAAACAATGCGAGAAACTTTTAAACATAAAATAAAATAATCTATTTTCATCGACAGGATATAAATATCAAAATGCGTAAATATAATATAAGATATTTATTTATTCTACAGGCAAAGACACCAATTACACTAAACCGAATCTCCTGGTCATTGTCCTTAACCATTCTTCTACCGACTTATAACTGTTTTTCATCCAATCAACGTTTCCTGTCACTTTAGTAATTGTCGTCCGGAACGCACGTTCCGTTGTACCGAGATTGTCTTCGTGTCTTTTACGAAACTCTTTTAACTGAAATTTTTGCAAAAAAAAATAAATGTTGTTTTCTTTATCTAGAATAACTTTTGTAACGATTTTTCATATCCTGTTACATTCTATGGCTGGCTTTTACTTCTCAGTCATTTCAGAATAGATGAAGATGAGTGAAATATAAGACCAGTCATAGTAGGTAACTCAAAGATCAGCTCTGAGAAATACGATACAATAAATAGTTTATAAAAAAGATTTCAATTAGAAATATTATATATGAAAACATGTACCTCTTCTAATTCAGAAGGTGTGTTCATATAGTAATGTAAGGCCTCTACCATTTTAGAAACAGTTGAGAATGCTTCTCCGTAACTAAAATCAAATAATTATATATATATATATATATATATATATATATATATATATATATATATAAATCTAATAAAGGCTTTAATCTACTAACTATTTATTTATTTCATCCCAGTTGTTTTTTAAGAAATTAAATGCAATATTATGACCAATAACATTATTTGCAACGGATGTGAATACACGAGCACCGTCTTGTTTACGAATACCAGACGTGGATAAAATCGACATGTTGAGATATCTTAAAACAAACAAAATTATTAATTAGTCTAAAAAACGTTTCTAATTAATCGTATGATATTCACTGCGATTGTATTTGTTTATATTTTACACACCTGGATAATAACCAAGGCTCAGCCGCACATCCTAAAGCATCCAACGAAACTTCTTTATCAGATCCTACATTAGATTTCAAATACTGCCTAAATAAGAAGTCCCATTCGTCCTTAGTACCAGCCGATATAGCAGTACAGTATACGACAGGTTTGATATTCGCTGCGATTCTAAAACTGACATTGGTCATGTTTATAGTCTATTCTTTTCAGTTCGGTAAATTAAATTAATAGTTATAGTTTAGTATAAATGAAAAACGTTTAGCAAGAGTTTTTTCTATAGTTTTTTATTTAATTTACGAAATGCCAACTAATGGCAATTTTGAAAAATATAAAAGAACACGCTAATAAATATTTAAGGCAAACACCGATTGAATCGTTTTTTCTTAGGAGATGAATTATTTTTTTTCATTCCAGAAATTATAAAGATTTTTTATATCAAAAATGTTTCATAAATGATTATTGATACTTTTAATTGTTGTTTAAGCGCGTTTCGATGGCAATGCCTTCATCTTTAGAGCGTTAAAATACAAAATATTTAATCTTTCTTTCAACACTTCAGGAATAACGAAGATCTAATTAATATCATCCGGCAGAGAACAATTTCTTCATATAAAATTCATATCATTCTTTCGAGAATTTTTGTTTATTTCTCTTAACCAGATTTTTAGCACAAAAATTACATTACATCAGAAATATCGGTGTGTGTATACCGGAAATAAAAATGAAAAAAATTACTTGTCATTTTCGTTAAGCATCCATTCTCTGAACTTATGTCGTGACGTCATAATGCAATGAGGGTCACCGTAATCGCACGTCATCTTTAAGATCTGCGGTCTGTTCATAAGCGCTAAATGATTATCTGTAGGCTTTTCGTCGAAGCCTAAATTATCGTTTGCATTGTTGAGAATACTCAGTGCGAAAGCCTAGAAATAATGCCTAACTTAATGATAAAGTATCTGATTGTTTATTCCTATCTTGTTAACATTCCTTATCGTTTCATCGTTTACTTTAATCAAAACCTACCTGAAAATATATTTTTTTAAATCGGTAATAAGGACATCGTATTTATATCACTGTGACCAAATCCATTTTCATAAATGAATTATTTTTTTCGTCCACAAATCACAAAAACTTTTCTAATCGAGAATGTTCATTAAATGATTATTGATTATGTTTGATTGTAGCTTATACATATTTTGATAGTGATACTATCGTCTTAAGAGTGATAAGAAACATTTTTTATCGGGAAAAAGTGTGATTTGAGGAGTGAAAGAATAATTCGTTTGTGAAAATAAAAAAATATAAATCAATAAATAACTACGAGTTAAATAATATTTCGAGTGTTGTTAAGTAATGTCTTAAGTGTATAAAATGCTACCAAAAAAATACTAATCAAAAATCGATGTCCACAATAAAAAAATTCCAGAAAAACAGAAATAAAATAAAAAAAACTATTAACACTGTACCTTATATTCTCCATAAACAGGAGTTTGTGATAACATACGATCCAAATATTCCATGGACCGTTTAGCTGCATTCCACGGCATGTATTTGATTTCTTTCGTCAGTTCTTTGAGCAAATTCAAGGCTATCTCATATTGAACAATACCGGATCTTGCTAAATTCAGAGCATCATCAATAAGTTGAGCACGTACGAGTTCTGGTAATAGTATGTAGTCTTTGATTAATAATTCCCAGTTGGTCGGATCATAATTTACGCGGTAAAAACCTGCATGTATTTTAAAAAAATGACAAGTTATTCGAATCTACACTTTAAATATTTATTTTCTTAAAAAAAGAAACATACCGACATTCTGCAAGTTAACTATAATCCAGTCAGTTTTTCTACGAACTGTAATTTGTTCTGGTGTATCTTTTAACCAGAGTTTAGGCAACGTATCATTGAAATTTCGTTCCCTTTTTGTAGTATAAGTGATTGGAATAGTCCATGTTTTCATATCGTCCTGAAGACCACCGATTGAGAATTTCTCCTAGAATTTTTTGTATATGAATAAATTTATATTTAAATATTTTTATCTTCTTGTTATATTCCTCAAAGCCGCTGTTCTTAGTGTCTTTTATGGTCGATTTCGATTTTAAAATTATTTTCAGGTGAACAAGTAATTAGTAGAGCAGCCAGAGAACCTTAGGTCCTCCCGCGGAACTAATGCCGAGCATTGAAGCTTACGACTTGTATAGGTCGGAATTTATATTTAAGTGGTGGAGTTTCTTTGTGGGTCGCATTTCATAGTTCCATCAGAAGTTCAGAGTACACACGAAGATATTCTGTTACTGGCCTTCACTAGTTTAGGTCGATTCCGTATTTAAGTTATCGGTGCACCGTTAAACCATAAATAACCAACCAACCTTATTTACGATTAAAATTTAGCTATTATTAATTAATAAATTTACTTACAGATCGATTCTTTAAAAAAATCAAAGAAATAACTCAAATAAGTATTTAAAGGTAAGTCGAAATCGATCATTGTGAATGATGAAAATAGTGACAATAAATAAGCAATATAATATAAAAAAATATAATATATAATTTTAGATAATCTATTTATTAAAAAGAACCTGAGTCAAATCAGCAGTATCCGTTTCGTAATTCCTAGTCACTGTAACAACAGGATAACCGCTCTGCAATGTCCATGTGTCCATAATTTCCTTAATAGTCATATTCGCTGGTAATTTGTCGTCTTTTATTGCATGCTCATTAAGCGATTCCCAAAGTTCGTCCTGTTTAGCGTTGCCGAATTTATATTTGATCAAATAATCTTGTAAGCCTTCTTTGAATGTATTTTCTCCGAGGAAATGGTTCATCATTCTAATTAATGACGCACCTGGACGCATCAAACATTAACGAATGGCATTAGATACAGAGTGCATAAGAAAATGAAATCAGTAATGGAAAGAGGACGTGTAGTTGTTATAGCAAGGAGTAATATTTAGAACAGAAATTCGAAATTAGACTTAAACTGTTGGTAAACCGATTGAGCTCAGAAATAAATATTTGCGAAGTAATTTACAAAGCCGATTACATTCTTCAAAATGAAAATGTCATTTTAAACGAATCTTCCTACAGTTAGAATATTTTTTTTAAGTTTTTAGAAGGGAGGAGGCATGACTTTCGGGTTTGTTTTTTAAAATAAAATATTTAAATGTGCCTTTACCTTTTTTATATGAAATAGAGTCGAACATTTGTCGAATTTCACTTGTGTGATAAACAGGCAACGAAATCGGATGAGACGATTCAAGAGAATCTAAACTAAAAGCGTCATGTAGTTCGTCTAGAACGAACTGATCTAAGAGTTTCCATGTAGGTTCGACCTGGAATAAAAATTAATTTGATTGTATTTTTCCTACATTTACCGTCGTGAAAAATTTTTAAATTTGAAAAAGATCAATCGTCAGTAGATCCATCTTTACTGTAACGTTAGGGATGGAATAATTCAATCTTTAATAATTTATTTAATTAGAAATCTGATTATTTAGTTTTACTGATATACTAAAAGAGGTAAATAGAAAAAGTTTTTATTTATATTTTTCTCGAATGTAATGCTTATTAAACAATATAATAATTTAGATAGGATTGTTTAAATAATATGAAAGTAAAAAAACGTTTCTAATTAATTTACTAGACGTACATGATCAGCTCCAAGATATTCCAGATACGTGGCGAAGCCTTCCTTCAGCCATAGATCGTCCCACCACTTAGGTGTGACAAGATTACCGAACCACTGATGACCCAGTTCGTGTGAGATGACCACCGCCACACGCTGTTTAGCTTTTGCCGTCGATCTCTTATCATCATATAACATTGCCGACTCCCTGAAAACCACTGTGTATGCATTTCACTTCCGTAAACTTAATGCTTCGCTAATTGCACGACGTACATTACTCATTCGACCTAAATCTGTACATTACATCATAACGGAAACATATTTATGTTTTAAGTATTCTTGTGAATTTTATTCGTTTTTGTTAATGATTTTTTTAATAGTTTTATAGATTCGAATAGTCATATTTGCATAATTTCATCATTATTTTCAATGAATTATGTGCACATACAATTACGAATAATGAGCATAAATAAAAATATTAATTTAATATAATTTTTATTTACTTTTTTTTCAAAAAAAAAAACACGTTTTGTGATCTTTCTACCTGAAACTATATTTAGAACGATTCTCGTATATGTACAATTTTCTAAGACGATATTAAAAATTATAAATATGTCATTATTAAATACCTATATGTAATAAGACCCCAATTTTCCATAGCGTTGAATCCGAAATCAGGCACGGCAACCATATCCTGTTTCGGTAGTGGGAACGGAATGTCGAAATAATCTTCCAAATATTCTAAGACTCTCGGTCCGATCTGATTCGCGTACATCGCTTGTGCCAGAGCATCAGGTCGAGCCCATACAGTGAACTTGACATTATTTGGTCGTACGACCGAATCTAACGGTTTCAAATCTGATACAATAAATGCTGTCAAATAAGTTGACATGAGTGGTGTTGTATTATAATGGTCCCAGACCCAACCGTCCATATCCTCGCTAAAAAGATTAGTTGCGTTCATTTCTTATTGTAATAAAATATTCATTTACATCTGAAGTTAAAATCTTCAATATAAGTACTACTAGTCTTTTTTCATAAAAAAAATTTTGTATTAATTCTACTCATTCAGAACTGTGATTTGTAAGAGTATTTTATTGAAAATATATTTAAAAGAACTTTTACTAAAGATTGTGTGTTTGTATATATATATATATATATATATATATATATATATATATATATATATATATACATATATCAAACAAGCAATTCTTGGCTCATTTGATTTGTACCCACGTCACTGGAATTCACAGTATTTATAAACTAGGATAGTAAGTATTTCAATCGTCCACGTCGTTTATTACTTACACTGGTTGCGTTCTATAAATCTGCATATTGGACATAGAACGATGTCGTCGAGAATCACGAGCTATGCTTATAGTGAACCGTGCTTTTCGATCAGGCTCGTCGAAGCATGGGTACGCTCGACGTGCATCTGTCGGAGAAAACTGGGTGCTTGCCATCCACCTAACGAATAAACACGTTTTGAAACTATCTAAACCTGTATAGAATTTGAGAATCATTCGCGACGAAATTACAATGGATGCGGACTGTTATAGAACAATTAATGTTCTTTTTACATAAAAAATGAAATAACTGAGAATGAAGTGTTATTCTTTGAAAAGAGTGTTCCTTTTAAATATAAGTTGAATAGGGTACGTTGTTTAATGTGTTTTGACAATTTCTAACTTTAATAATGATTATTTGTTTGACAAGTATGTTTTATAAATATAAGTTTTTATTTTAAGAAATGAGTCCATCTGAAAGACTGAAATATTGTTAATTTTAAATGTATGGCTGCAACTGAAATACTCTTCTGTCACAAATTGCATAATCAAAAAAAGGCCAGTCTCTCTCTCGCTCTCTCTTTCTCTCTCTCTCTCTCTTATATATATATATATATATATATATATATAAATATATAAATGTATATATATATATATATATTAATATTAAATTGTTCTAATATAATCTATAATTAAATATTTATAAATCATTGTTTTCATAAGCAAAATAATTCAGATCAACTAAATCATTACTAAAAATCAATCTAAAGGTAATTGAAAACCAATATTTCATTAACTTTACGTTTCAGTATTTTTCAGAAATACATAGTGTTTAAACACAACACGAGTTATAAATATAGAACGTGAAAATAATCTGCTTATTTTATTTAGAGTTTTATTGTATATGCAATAATTTGAGAGTGCAGAGTGATATTGGAAATAAAGCAATCTTAAGATTTTACTGAAAAGAATTTACGTATTCGTACCGACGTACATACAGGAATGACAGACATTCATGATTTAAATTCTACTTCAGTCGTCAGTCGAAACATTATTTCTAGACACGAAGACTTGTCGGTGTCTTTAATATTTAATTGTTTTTTCAATAGATATTTTTTTTCTTATCATTTTTGTTTAATAGCACTTTAATTCGATTCTTAATTTATTTAGTAATAATTTACAGTGTACTTCAAGTGTTGATTAAATAAAAAAATAATATATAAAAGTACATGTACTTCCCTATGATTTCATTTTCTTAATATTCGAATTGTCAATCTTAATCTATGCTCGATTTGTTATATTCTCCGCATCAACAACATCAACATTCTCAACACATGGAAATAATATAGAAACATGTCGAATGACTAATACAGTTCGTAATAAATGTTTACTTCATGTTTGATAGCGTTTTATTAGGAAGAAATAATTTAAATATTTTCATACACATCCATCGTAATTCCCATTTAATTAATTCTGGTAACATAATCGTACATACATCGCATTAAATTTAAACAGTACAAAGACAAAAATACATATATTTACATTTAGTTTCACGACCAAGTCACACTCACCTCACTTCGCCTGTTCTTGAATCCATGTAGTTACTGCGGTAGAAACCTTGAAGAAGATCATTCAGTTCGGACAGAAAATGTATATTTATTGAATATAATTTTCCAGCGAGCAGATCGTTCTTCATTACAATTATATACGTTTGTGTAGCTGGATCGTATATATGATTTTTGATCGATATTTCGATCTTTTCCGTTTCGGCAGAGTTGTACTCCCAAACGGAAACGGACTCTTCATCTATATGTATATCGTTTATGTTTAAAGTTATATTGTCGGATGTTTCTAGACATGTTACGTTGATCGAAACATAACCGTCTGTTGTGAAATTGTTTTCTTCGATGAATGGCATTAACTTTAATCTGCAAGGAAAATTTTAGTGATACTTAAACAACAACAGAGTTTTAAAACTGAAAATTCATTTTTAGAAATGAATTCTGTTTTCATCTCACAAGCCACACATTTTTTTCAGTCACAAATGTTCAAAAAAAATCAATACCGATAGTTTTTGATTGTTGCTTATCCGCATTTCGATAGTGATTCGATCATCTTTAGATCGTCAAGATGGAGAAAAATCTTTAAAGTTCTTTGTACCTTGTTACTATATAGTTATACAACACGAGTAAAATTTTATAAAGATTTGGATAGGGTTTAGAATTTCTCCAATAGATCTCAAACCTGCTTTTAAGTTCTCTCTTGGATGACATTATTAGTAACTTCATTAATATTATTTATTAAGTGTTAAAGTAACAAGATAATGTAAATAAGTAAAAAATCCTTGTAATAAAATAAAATAAAACAATTTAAACTTTTTTGAAATGCAACAATACTCTTTATACATTCGATTAATAAAGTTACAGATTATTTAGAAGAAAACCCGTTTTCTATCTCTGTTTCAAATCCGTTTAGTGTTTATTAATATTACATCTTTATTCTACAGAACTTAAATAAATAAACGGATTATATAAAGACCATTATGTTGCAACATCACATATGATTGTTATTTAAATAAAAATAAATAAAGACAAAATCGCGAGATATGTTATTTGCAGAATTCTTTAAAAAATGAATGAAATACAGAGTATCCGCAGACTCGAATGAATGAATAAATAAACTCGGATGAAACTGAAACAAATATGAATTCCTAAAAGAAAACAAATACGTCTGTCGATCTAAAGTAGTTGTCATCGCAACTATTGCATCACATAGTTTTGGGTGTGTGTTTCATTTACCCACACACATATGTGTGTCACGCATATTTCGATTGAAACGCAGATGTGCATTTAAACGATCCAGTGCACGAAACTGTTATTTAATAGAACAACGCATTCGTCTATGCGTTAGTTTGCGAGCACGTAAAACAGTTTCAAAGCTATTTACGATACTGGCCAATTTATTTTCGGTTTTCAGGAAGTCCGAATAAAATAAGCGGTTCGCAATCGTTGCTATCAATGATGTCACGGCGGCCGATGAATTCGACGACCGTGCTCTGTGCATAATGAAAATTGATACGAGATAAAAGCGACAGTGTTTACGTGGAAATATTATTGAATCGTCCTAGTGGGGTTCCGAAACGGAAACCATTATGGACTGTGAAAAAATAACACGGACTTCAAATAAAATAAATAAAACGCGGATACTTTTTTTAAATAAATACACACAGGATGTTTTAAGTTTTTACTGATGTCATGGATACAATCGACTTTATTTTTACAGTAATCAATTTTATTTCGTCGTTTGAAATGTCGCACTAGTTTATTATTTTGGTTATTTTCAAAAAGGTCGAGTAGGAAATAGGATACGCATGTGGAATGATTTCATTCAATATTGACAGTTTACCTAAATCGAATAAAAGTATTTTTACTATTCGATGAAAATTACCGGAGGCATTCATTAAAATAAGAAAAATCAACGTATAATTTATCAATTTAAATGAATTAATATCTAAATACAGTTCTGACACTGTGGATAAATTCATTTCAAATTAACATCCTACTTATCACAAAAAAAAGTATTTATTAAAATGGCTCATAACTGATCAGTGTCTGCTTTGATTCACTGATATGTATTTCAATGGGAATGAAATCATCTTTAGAATGTATACAAACCCCAAAAATGATAACAAATTTTCTTTTTTCTGATCTGATAATTATATTTGGTTTAAGCATATATCGTATTAAAATTATTGTATATTTTTATATTTCTGATGTTATCGATGCGTTGTCTTGATGGTCTTCATCTTTTTACATCATCCAAGTTTTAGTTTTCCATTACTATTTTCCACTCACAGACTAATATGTCTCATGAATTTTTAGCATTTAACTAATAATGTTACATGTGGCGAAAGAAGTATAGAATAGGCTTTCAGAACGCCACCAATACAATGTTTAATATGATTACTAAAGATATTACACAAAAAAAATTTTTGAAAATTTATAATATATAAACATTAATAGAGGAGGAAAGTATGATGTACCATTAATTATTTTAATTCAGTTTGTACAGAACATATTTATATAAAAAATAATTTTACTTTTACAAAACAAACAGCAACATTCTAAAACATTAGAAACTGTTTATGTTAAGTAAGTATTTGTACGTACTCACTTCCCTGTTATGAGAAATAAAATGTTAAATATGTGAATTTTCATTAATACATCTCAATCATTATTACGGATCAAGAAAACACAGTCAGATTGATCTATATTTTAAAATTCAATAAACATTTTAAATAATGAATATCAACAAATGGAAATTTATGATTTTTTTGAATAAGAAATTCTATATTTTTTTGAAAAATTATACGCATCAAAAAAAAAATCAATTGACCAACCAAATACTTCATAATTGAAATATCAATAAAAAGCACTTAATTTGGATGCTTTGTACGGATGAACATGGATATTACATTGTTAATATGCGGATATGAGATCTTTATCATGTTAATTGAATGTATAAACAAACAATTTAAAATACTAAAACGTTACGTCATGATAAAATAAGGTTCATTATATATATATATATATTGGATGAGAACAATAATCGTTTTAAAGTAATTAGTATTTTTATATGAAAATAAATAAAAAATTTAATAACGTTCATACGTTTTATACACGAATGCAATCTAAATTAATTGTGCAGCAGACACAACTCTATTAATTAATATTTTAATTAAATGATACGCATACTTTAAATAAATCAAAGAAAAAGACCTTGGTTTCAACCGAAAATTGGCCATCCAAATAAATCACATTACGTAAGATTTTTGAGTTCTGTTGCTGATTCATTGATAATAATGTTTAGCTAAAAACAATTCATGATAATTTCATAAGCATAAAATCTAGAATATTCCAAAAACAATAAGGTTTATGTACAAATATTTTTTTTACAAAACTAAATGATAACATTGTATTCGGATTAAGATAAAAATGGTAATAATAGTTTATCAAACGATATGATAAATTAATAGTCTAAAAACTACATCAAGAATAATAATATAGATGTTGGCACGATTTACTGACACTTAAAAAGTTTATATTCTAATCAAATTATTCAAACAATAAGAAGTGGCTGATAGAATCGCCTGCTGAGAATCGTTGAAGTGACCGGAAAAGAAACGGTTGGATACATTAGACGGAAATACATAATATAGTTAAGATATACAATTTGGAAATTGTATTAAATACAACTTGTTATTAATAGAAAAAAAATGTAAATATCTATAATAGGAATTGAAAAAAATGTAATTAATTTTTATATGTATTTTCATATATTAAAAGTATTTAAAATGATTTACTGTCGATTTAACGTATTATTTAAAAAGGAAAAAAAATAGAATATAAGTAAGAAGTTATTATTGATTACCAGTAATAATACTAGACATTTTTTTGGCAGAGACATATATTACTTGTGATTTATTAACACGATTTATCTTAATATGAAGTCATTTAAATAATGTATGTAAATATTCATTTTTTTTACTTGACACTACTAAGAATTGAAAAATAAACATACACTTGACGTTTGTATCAATTACCTGTAATGAGACGGGATAACATTTCTAGGCAAACGATCGTAATAGTCTATTTGGCTTTGAGATATTTTACTCATTTGAGGCATATTGTTGCAGGTTTGCCCTTCGGTGAAATGTGAAGTTAGGAAGTATGTTGCGATTATCGCAAGCAACAACAGGAGTAAAGTGACTAACGCCATCAGTATGACTGCAAGTTTTGTACAAATAAAATCACCTTTCGGCGATTTGTTCACTATTAAAAAACTCTTTGGTTTCTTCTTCTCCGAATTGAGAACACCTGAAACAATAAGTGATATCATTAGTTATGAGTTCATTTCTCGTGCATAAATATATTATTATGTGTTTATATATATATATATATATATATGATGTAATTTACATTATTTTATCAACAAAATATGATTTTTAATTTTGCTTCCAGTGACAATTTGCGCTTCTATATAGAAAACATCAAATTATCAAGTATATTATAATTGTATATCTTTATTCATGTGATTCCGTTGGTTATTTTAATCCTGGAGAAATACTTAAGTATTTATCTACCATTACTAATCTCATCTCTTGAGTTATCCTCAGATAGCTTGTTAATAAGCTTATTTTCGAATTTATCATTAAGCTTCACTCATTTTATCAATAAACTACCTAAGGATGCTGAAATGAGAAAAGGTAAAAATCGAAAAGAAGTAAGATTCAAAACTAGTCATAGCAGATAAATACTAAAGTTTTAATCAGGACGAAGATCATTAAGACTACTTATTAATTATATTATAAAAAAACAGAAACTACTGAATAGGATTGAATAAAAGCCTAGAAGAAAAATCCTAGGAACAGGTAGAAGAGGGATATTAAAATATATTACTGGATTATTTAGATTCGAAGAAACGTTTGTCTAGCAGTAAATCATTGAGGAATAAATTATATATATATATATATATATATATATACATATATATATATATATAAATATATATATATATATATATATATATATATATATACACATGTATGTATTTATGTATATTGTCACGTAATTGTGTAATAAAAGCCCATCATGATATCATTTAGAGATTATTTGAACTAATGATGTCACCCAAAAAATGACAAATGTTAATGAAATTTTCCATAAAAATGTATACACACATTTATATACAATTATATGATATGCAGGTATGTTCGTACATATGTGTATATGTGTAAGAATCTCTTGTTAATAAAAAGTACTAGAACTTAGTTCGTACACAACACGCAAATTAGTATCATAAAACAGTATTGCGTAACCTATATACACAGTGATAATAATGAAGATACAGGTAATATAAATGAAAAATATCATGGCGATACAAAGTATATTGACCTTATAAACGTGTACATTCCACGTCAATATTAAGTGACATTTTTCCTAAATACGCCAACCAACCCCCGAAATGACCCAGTGATATTTAACATATGTTAGTTTTTTTATACCCTAATTTTTTTACAAAACACCTCAACCGCAACAAACATTTAAGCGTACAGGTGAAGTTCGTGTAAAAGTTTAATTCATGTTTTTGGTGTATCAATTAAATACATGCACATATTTATATATATATATATATATATATATATATATATATAAAGAGAGAAAGAGAAAAAGTAAGAGAGATCTATACATGTCAATATATATATATATATATACATATATTATTTCACATATAACCTAATCAAAAAGATCATCTTACTATTAATTTGCATAATTTAAGAATAAAACACAAAATTTCTGGTTTTATAAAAATAATTTGTACAGGTTCTTGAATTTCAGCCAAAATAAAATTTTCAAAGTATTATTTAAATATTAATCTTTGATATTGTGTTTCAAATAAATATAGGAATAAAATGTATGTATGTATGTATGTATGCATATATATATATATATATATATATATATATATATATATATACAGATACTGGAGAATAGATGAGTAACAAATATTTATTTATTCTGTATAAAAAATGTAAGGATTAATTATTCAAGATCGAACTCCTACATATCAAAACGGTTTATTCTACCAAAACATAATGATAATTGCTGAAATATGATTATAATCGACAGATACTTAAATTATTTTTATAATTTATCACAAATTCAAGGTTAGCAAGATTATGTTACATATATAACATTATATATATATATATATATATATATATATATATATATATATATATATATATATATATATATATATATGTATTAAATTCAAGCTATATACCAATATTTAATAAAAATTTCTAATAAAAAACATCCTGACAATAATCATTTCTCTGATTTATAAATTAGTATTATTTATTATTTGAAAAATATTTTCAAGAACACAGTTCCATTCATAATTGTAATCTCATTAACACATATTGACTAAAAGAGTAATTGTAGTCTCTTAGTATATGTTTGTTTATTTTTAATAATGAGAATAGAATAGAAATTTGAATATCGTCACTGATGGATGATTCATCGAAAGATGCATATATTTTCCAATCTTATATGCAATCTACATGTCTAAAAATACTCATGAACGAGGTAATCAATTGTAATTATGCTATTAATAAAATTGATGTTCACGTCAAAATGCTGACAGATTTTCAACCACGGCTGCATAATGTTTTTACATATATATATATATATATATATATATATATATATATATATATATATATATATATATATATATATATATATATATATATATATATATATATAGAAAAAGAGAGAGAAAGAAAGTTGAACGTTGTACAATAATTTCAAATAGTAACTAATGTAATAGAATAAAAGTCAAAAGTCAACATGTATCGACCTATTTTTTAAAACTCAAACGATTCTTTACTTTAATAAATACCTGTACATAATGTTTTTTTTTTTAATTACTAACCTAAAATATTTCAAGTTTAAACTACAAAACTCATTAAATGAATTTTATTCTTTACGTATATCATATTTTCCATCGTATCTAAACGATTTATATATTGTCTTGTATCTGTACTGTATACAGTAATCTTGTACTGTATACAGTTCTAGAAAGTATAACTGATATAAAAATTAAATATTAATTGATATTTAAAATAAATCTATTGTATATTTACTATTCACTATTTACATTTATAATTTAATATTTTCAATAAATATACATGCAACTGCATTAAAATGTTTAGAACACCATAATGGATTCTGTATACATACATGATAAATATTTATAGATGAATTATTTATAATTACCTCATAATGTGGTTAAAAGACTGTCTGTATATTAATAACAAAACATATTCGTTTATATAACTAACATTAAAATAATATTTAAAAGAATACAATTGCATTATTCTCAAAGAAACCTACAGATATTTGTACGAATATGTATGTATTCTTTTTATTACAGTGCACAGTTACAATTTACGACTAAAGTTAATTAGTTTGGCCTAATTTGGTATGTAGAAAAAAAATTAAATGCAGATAAAGATATAAAAAGTGACCTTTAATGGTGTAATTAATTTATAGATTGTTTAAAATTTAAATGTTCATCATATATATATATATATATATATATATATATATATATATATATATATATATACACATTTCGAAATTTTCATTTTGTATAAGAAGTTCAAATGATCGAAACAATACCTTTTATCAAGTGAGTACAAGTAAATAATTATATTTTTATCTTATAAATATTTAGATGATATTTTAAGGTATTTGAAAAGAAGGACTTCCCTAATAGATTCCTTTGAAATAAGAGTATTAAATATTATGAATTTAATTCGGTGCCATGATCATTTTTGGTCTTAAAACTTTCAGTGTTTAAATAATAATATTTTAAAAAACAAGCTATTAAATAACGTGTTGAAATCGATTTAATCAAATAAATAATATAACAGTTAATAATAAATGGCACACAGGAACGAAACGAGATATTAATAAGTTGAAATATTTACAAATTTTTCACACATTTAATTTACTGAAATATTTTTTTAAAAAATTAAACAACAAAAAATAAACGAAAATGTAATAACAAATTAAAAAGCCTACATAGTATAATAAAAACATTTATCATGTAATTTAATTATGATAATTTGATCATAAAAGTGTAAAGGTGTTATAAACATTCATAAAATTAAAAAGAAGAGTGTCATTGTTTAATTCTTTATATTAATATAAAAAATATAAAGATAAACATTAATATTTTTAAATTACAAACAAGTTATAAACATTTATTAAATTGAGAAAAGTAATATTATTTATATTAAAAAATATTTCCTTTGTATCTGCATTGTCTTATCAAAAAAAATTAATTATTTAATTAATCAAAAATAAACTATAAACATTTATTAAATTAAGAAGAAAAGTTTGTACATTTCCTTACATATTTTTACTAAAGGCTATACATTTTAAATATGATAAAAAGATAGTAAATCTATTCTAATTCAAATATTAATTAGTTTATTAAATAAAAAATTGTAAAAATATGTACAGAGAAATAATATTAATTATAGTATTGTATCAGGCAGATAAACATGTTTATATATCTATATACTATATAATGACCTATATTTTTAAATAGCGACAATTTAAACTGTCTTCAACCATTAGTGTACATTTGTTAATTAATGAAACTGTTCTGAAAACTTTTCTAAATTCTTTATGAAGTGTTATACGATTTGTTTAAAAGAAAAGTATTTAATCAAGAACTATTTTTATAAAAAATGAATAATAATCGTACCGGTATAAGAGTAGGAATCCATGATACCACAGTGCACACACACATACACACACCGACTGAATAAACCGCGATTCCTTATGACATAACACGAAACAGCGTGCGTTAAAAATTCGAACACTCGCAGAAAAAAGCTATCGCGCCAGCGTGTTAAGCACTACACACATAACACATATATATTTCATTTAACCAAATAGTGTCCTGATTTTTACGCGCGCCGTCATCACTGTTTACAAACGGATTCGAATAAAGATTTCTATCGCACGTTAACCAGGTATAAACTAAATTGAAAAGTGAAATCTGTATCACATGATGCTTCACGCACGGTTTACATAGTTTTGTCATATTTATTTTTAGAGATTATAGGCAGGCAATACTCTCTAGTGCAAATCTTAATGATTCACTATTTAAATTGTGTGGTAAACAAACGTAGGACGATCAACCTCGATGTAACATGTGTGAGACAAACAGAAAATAATATATATATTTGTGAAGAGGGGCTAGCACGCTGTCAACTTCGACTAGGAAATTTATTTAAGATTTTCACATACATGTCAGGGAGAATAACAAATATTCTTTTCGCGAAGATATTATTTTGGATGGTTTACAATGTAATTCATGTATGTGTGTGTGTAATAAATTTAAACACAATGATCCATTCCCAGAAAATGACCTTAATACAATTACAACTTAAATGATATTTAAGAACATAGTTTGGAATGCAGCCCAAATTCACTTTCACAAATGAGTTAAGTCCTCGCACATCACAAACATGTCGTTATCAAAATATACAATAATTATTTATTATCTATTTTAAAATACGAGTACGTATTCCAATGACAATCTTTTTCAAAAATATACATCCATCGAAGCAATTGTTAAACATTTTTATAAATAAAATGTTATGATAATCAGTGTTATGACATTGTGAAAATAAGTCATTAGCTATACTAACTAGTATCTAATTTTACAACCCAAATATTTAACTAAAGTCCTTAAGGGTTAAGAAGAAGACTCTCTTGATATATCTAAAGAAAATTAAGAAATAGATACACTGTTTAGAAAAAACACAAGACGATTGCCCAAACTATATTATAAAGATTTTATTAGGCTGTTAAGTTCTTAGTAGACTTAAAAGAACTATTTCTTGTCACACTCTCTCTTTATATATATATATATATATATATATATATATATATATATATATATATATATATATATATATATATATATATATCATTTCAATTCTTTCTAATACAAGAAATATAAAAAATATGCCTATTTAAAAACACCACATATTATTAATTTAGAATTAAAATACCAATGATTAAAATAACAACATCTATTTAACAAAAATTATTAACAATTTAAAAAATATAAGGGAACAATATTGAAAAATAGATAAATAAATATTTAATATATCGAGCGCAGAACTGAAACAAGTTTTAATCTCTTTCTCAAAATTAATTCATTTTCTATATGAATCTTTTGACAAAATATCACTATTTCTGAACGTACTGACGATATTTTTTCATAAAAAAACCCTTAATACTTATTATCCTAAACAAATATACCTTAACCGACTATTTGCTATCGGATATAGAAAAAAATGCTTGTTCGTTCATGATAATTACGTCATAAGTTACACACGACATATGGTTTTTATTCACCTGGACACTTGAATGTCATTTGTGGATTTTATAATGTTTATTTTATTGCTGTTACCGGTTACTTCAGAAGTTAAGAATGAGTAATCGTTCTTAACATAGAAACAGTGTACTAGTTCCACGTTTTAAGGTGCAGTTTACAGTGTGGTCGATTGTAAATACGTAGGTGAATTGATATGTATTAATATCGTTTGTTTATTTACGTTTTATTCATATTTATACATTCATATATACATCAGCTTGTAAACATAATAACGAGCAATATCGTTAAATGTCTTATTACGTTCAATAAAATATTTTAATTCAGCCTGTATTTGTAACCTGTTAATACAGACATACACACTTTTTTTTCAACAAAAAATGATCTCAGTAAACTCAAACACAGTAAGAATTAAAAATTTATACTCACTGTAATTTGAAAGAAAAAGGTTAGAAAAAAATAGATTAAAAATATATTAAGGACGTTGTATATTAGAATTATCCACATATATATATATATATATATATATATATATATATATATATATATATATATATATAAATTATACAAATGTGTATATATTAACGTATGGAATATTAATCAGTAGATGTACTGAATATTTAGCTAAATATTTATAAAAACTTTTCTAAAATCCATTATGCTTTCGACCCATAAAATCATTCTAATTCTATCACTTCGGATACATCTCTAAATTCGTTGAAAATAAAATGCGTGATTTTGTTTTACGACATACAACTGAACATGTGAATTCGAGGTGGTTTATTTTTAAAATTATAAATATTACAATATCAGGAATGCTATAAAATTTTACTTAAATTTTACACGTACGCATGTATTTGCATTTATATTTATGTATGTTCTTTGATGAATCGTTGGAAAAAAAATAGAACACATAAAAATGGATAAGAAATAGAAATAATTAAATCGGAGTTAAAACTATTTCATGGAATTAATTTTTTCACATTATTTTTACTTATTTAGGCATTTTTTGAGATGAGAATATAAAATACTTTTATAGGAGTTAAATATTATACATTTTTACACGGTCTTTTACAACCAATCAACTAATGATAGATATTATTTGAATTTAAATTAATTTCTTGAAAAAAAGTTATTTGGAAAATATCAATGTTCAATATCTGTATATTAAACCCAATAGTTCTATCAGTTTTTAAGAATAGGCTGAAAAAGGGTATTAATTATAAAGAAAATGTTATGGTAATCAGTGTGATGACATAATTGTGAAAATCAGTCATTTGCCATACAAACTACCCTCTAATTTTACAACCCAAATATTTAACTGAAGTTCTTAAAGATTAAGAAGAACCTCTTGATATATCAGGAAAAAATTAAGAAAGGTTTCTATCGATAAAACATTTGTTTTTACTGACGGAATAATAAAACGAAAAATTAATAAAATATACAGTTTGATAAACATTGAAGCTAGTATATAAATACAATTTATAAAAATAAAAAAGGATATCTAAAAATAGTTAGAAAGAAAGTAATCGTTGATTAATCTATTTATAAATTTAAAAAGTTATTTGGTTAAAATTTAGGTGCCATATATTTAATGCACGTTCATTAATGCAGTTTCTATAAAATGTATAAACAAACTTCGGTTAAAAAAACATAAATAGATAAATGTGAAAATATTTTAATCACTATTAGTTAATTTTTGCACATTTGCCATTTCGTGTATTAATAATACGTTTTATCGATTAAATGAAGAAATGTATCGATGAAATGTAGAATAAAAACTAGGCATTATACAAAGACGGAATGTTTATTTGATAATTAAAAGAAAACTGTATAAAAAATCGCCCTACTTTTCCATCTAAAATCACGTACAAACACTAAAACTAAATTAAAATAGATACTGACTTTTTAAATAAAACCAGAAGTCATGAAATACATATTTCGAACATTTCTCAGCAGTGAGCGATCCTCTTAACACTTTTCTGTATAAATAAAACATTCCTTTATTATTGTAACTGAATACGTCTTTTTTAAATATTTAATCGGATCGTTTTAAAATTCATATGATTGTTTATATTGTCTTTACGATGTACTTTCAATATTTAACTACATTTTTTCAGACAATATTTATTTTTCTATGTACGAAAATAAATTATATTGCAGATAAATTATTTTTTTCATTTCTGATACTTGCTTTTTTTAAGTCGGACGTTTGAAATTGTTTTGAAGCTGATTCATTTATGAATTAAATACTTATAGATACTCATATTATTTTTATAATGAGAAAATGTATACACAGAAACAAACCACGTTTAGCTCTACCTTAATAAAAGTAATTTTGATATGGCGCTTTATAACTTTACAAGCCTTAGATTCTAGTGAAACGAAAACGAACATTATCTGAAATTTTTAATACATATTATTAAGATTTTAATGTTTTATTCAAATGGTTACGTGTATAAAAATTAAGTGATTGAATTAATAAAAAACATAATTTTCAAATAAACAAATAATTGTACCAAACCAAGAATCTTTTATTTTCAACTGTGTTTTTGTGTTTTAGTGTTTTACTGTTATGTGGAACGTTTTTTCATTTCATAAATGCATCCTTAGCGCTAAACGAAGCTTCTCTCTTTCTTTATATATATATATATATATATATATATGTATATATAAAATATCATTTTGAAAGTTTGTATATTTTTTTAAATTAAAGTTATGACTAACGCCAATCACATGTGGGCATATTTATTGATGTTCAATACATTTATTCTAAACTATACACTCCTGGGCTTCACTTTCTGCCATTTGAATGCAATTACGCAATGTATACATCGAAAACCACATGTCTATATAAACTGTTTTGTTCATTTTGCATCCCTGAATTTATATACAAATTTACATTACACTTTTGTGAGACACCATGTATATATATATATATATATATATATATATATATATATATATTCCGAATCTAAAACTGAAAATAGCACTAAATGTCATCAACTGAACATTGATTTATCTGAAGTGTCTGAGCGTCTTAAGCGTGCATTTCATCTGTACGACATTAAGGAGTATTCGAAAAAAGCTACATCCACTATTGAATATATCGTCCTGTACTCATTTCATCATTTGCCTATTTACAAAAATATATTCCGTCAGTATTAAAAATAACTTTTATTTTAACAAAATGACTAAACTCGAATTTGTTATTCTGTTTTTGTACAAGTGATACGATGTGTCACTGCCAAAAAATATATATGTAAAATGCTATTATATTGTTGCAACATTGCCAATGATCTAACAGTAACAATTTAATGTTTACAGAAATATTTCCTATATACATTTATTTAAAACGGTTCTGTCATACAGGTAAAGGTTAACTTTTTAATAGAAACGTGTAATGTATACACACACACACGCATATATATATATATATATATATATATATATATATATATATCATTTTAACTATGTGCATGTCTACTGGATGCTCAATTTTTCTATATCACATATGAAAAAGATCTATTCAAAATAAAACTAACTGATATCGACACTACAATTAATTTCACCTTTTCCTTAATTATTCTTAACCCTTTTTATTTCTAAAAATAACCATAAAAATTATTATTATTGGTACGTAAAAATTTCAAATGCTATAGAACCTAAAAACAATATTGAAATTTAATAATAAATAACCGTACATTTTATCTGTTAATAATTAAAAAAAATCTAACTTAAATATTTCTTTTTATGACAATTTTTATTATTCATCTTGTTATTTTTATAAATTACCTTGCAAACTACACACTAGAAATTTGTTCCTGATTTAATCTTCAATTATAAATAGTTACAGTAAATATTCTCATATCATTGTATAATGTAGTATAATAAATAAAAATAATAATCATAAATATTTGTCAGTAATATAATTCTGGTACTGTCTAAATTCGTTTTCTTTAAGAAAATTCTATTAACAATCTTTGTACGAAAATCTGCGTAAATAACAATGCGGAATAAATTTAAAAAATCAAAGTTCAGAAAGATAGAAGTTCATTAAATGTGTGTTTCGGCAGAGAAGCAGACGCTTTGTTAATGAAAAATGACATTCCGCAAACTGAAATTGGTCGTGACACATAGGTCACAGTTTAATTTTTTAACCATTTCGGTTGACTGTCTTATCATTTTTAAAATTCATTTTTAATCATTTTCATACAACTAATAAACTTATTATTAATAAATTGTAGTTCATATTATTATTATTACAGATGTTTGACTGACTTTGATATTTTATTGTTAGATTCATTTTGAACATTTTAATAGCGATTACAATATTCACTTTCGCCAATAATTTATTTTTTGGTCCCACAAATCAAAAAAAAACAGTTTTCTAATCAAAAATGTTCAATAAACGATAACAAATCATTTTCGATTATTGCTTACGCGCATTTTCTTTTGATTCCATGATAATAATAATAACAATAATAGTAACATAAAACAAAATTTCAAAATTAATACAAAATATAACAAACTAATGCATTAAAATTTTATTTTCAAACTCCTATCAGTTGTTAGTTTTAATTAAGTACTCGATTATTGACAAACTTTAAGTTAATTCAATCATTACAACGTTCAAAATTAATCATTTAAAAAAAATAACAGGCATCAAGTTGTATCAACAAAAGAATAAACCTATACAGAATTCAATTTGAAATAAATTTTCTTATAAAAGAATCAAAATTAAAAATTAACAGTACCGTACATTTTTGTTTCATTTTCCTATAGTACAGGATACATTTTTATTAAAAATTGTGGTCTTGTTTAATGATTAAAACAAAATTTCAATATAAAATTTAAACTACAGAGAGAAAAAATCAATTTAAAGCTATGCACAAGTACTGAATACTTCTAATTATCAAATAGCCAAACTACAGTAACTTTACTAAATGTTTTTGTTGAAAAAATATATGTGTCAAAAAAATATATAAAAAAATATTTATAAGGTCAAATAACCAGAAAAGTAAATAACTTCTTATATACAAATATATTTATGAAATCCAGATAATGCGAGAATAATTTAAATTAATGATGACCGTCACATTAAGCGTTTATAGTAATTTAAAATTTTTACATTTGAATAAAAAGTACTTTTTATTCGTAAGATTTGATAAGAATATTAGATAATTTTTACTGTTTACTTCCTGGAGATTTACATAATTAATCAATTATACTTTGAACACCTTTTACATTAATCTAGAAACAGGTTCTTTAATACATATTGTAAAATCTGTTCCATAATTAATGATATTTTTTTATAAAGTAATATTACGTAAGAACATACACGTTCGTATAATTTTTATTTCAGTGTTTTAATTTTATGTTATTTGTCAATTATATTATTTGTTAATTAATTAATGATTAGATATTTTGGATATTTTAATATGAAGAGCTTTTTCTTGTTTCCATTCATATATATATATATATATATATATATATATATATATATATATATATATATATATATATATACTCTCCTAAAAGATCTATAATTTTAATTATAGTTTACAAAAATATCTTTTATCTCGAAAAAATATTTATTAAATTCTAAAACGCTTTTTATGGAAATCAATTTTTTTATTTCTTTTTAAGATTATTTATCAAAATTTAAGTACCGAAAAAATATTTTCATCTCATGTGAGAGTTTTTAACATAAAAACAGATATTATAAAGAATTATTCCACGGTTAAGTTGTAAAATAGATTTTTTTTCACTTGTGTAATATTTTTTTATAAACCAACGATATAAGATATGCAATAAAAATCTCATATTTATCAAAATACAGTGTTTTTATCAATCAAGATTTTTCTGTAAATTAGTGCTCTAAGATTGATGGTATTGTCATCTAAATGGAGACGAAAAGAATCAAACTGATCAATAATCATTTATCGAACATTTTTAATTAAACCTTTTTTGGAGTTTATGGGATGAAATAAGAATTCATCTGTGAAAATCTAATATTTATATATGTTATTGATTTTTTAAAGATATATAAAGTTTGTAAACTAATTTATACAATATTTAACGTACACACATTAATCTAAATTTATTTCAACGCTTACAAAATTATATCAAAAATTCTCAGACAAATATTTACCAGTTTCGAAATTACAATAATGTTTAGTAATTATATTGTTTTTAATAACTACGTATTAAGAAAACATGCAAGTATCTGATTTCTATTCTGAGATAAGATTTATAAAACCAGCTTTAACTATAAATTTGAACAAACATGCAGATATTATTAAGTTATCTCAACACTTATACCAAAATTGTTCATTAAAAATTACTTATTATTTATATTAAGAACTATTTAAAAATGATAAAATATAATTATTAAAAATAAATCCAAAAAATATGTAATTAAAGAAAACAAATCACTCTTCTAAACAACAATTATGACAAGTATTAATATTTATTTTTAAATATGGGACAAAACACTTCGTCTCTTTTTATATAAAATAACAATACAATGTACCATTTTCGAAATGGATTTTTTTAATAATTTTTATATCAAAAATTGTATTTAATATATCTGAAATTTTAGTTTAATAATTATGAGATTTTTTATAACAGTTAAAAACATCACATAAACATATTTTTACAAACATTGAAATAAAAATGTGATCTGATGATTTCTAATTTCCTAATATAATTTAACAGCGAGCCCATAAAATTATATAAAACCGTGCAACGTAAAATAAACGTACAGAACGACCGAAAGCGAACAGAACAAATAAAAAAGAAATTTCATTCACTAGGACATTTACAAATATTTACCAGATTCTTTATTCGTCGCTGGCATGTTGATACGGGCTGTTAAAAATACCGATTATACCAATATTTGTTTTAGATTTATTTCAAATATACACTACAACTATGCGGAACTAGTATCGGCGGGCGCGCGTCTCTAGGACTCGGTTCGTGATGATGATGTCTCAGGACGTCATGATGCACTCGCGACGCTCACTGCACAACACAACGACGTCGACGTCTGTATATTATCCTATGGGCACAGTTCGCGCTACTCGGTTTATTGGTACGAATGTATTCGTACGAAACGCATTCAGGTGTAACAATTTACACTAGAGACAAATTACTTGCGTACAGTACGTGACAACGAAAGCAAATATGATTATGTTTTCCAAACTTGTATGTTAGTGGGTGAGGGTCGTATGTATATTTGCTTATTAGCATTCAATGCAAGGAATGAGCGAAGGAAGATTGCATTGGACTATTCATTAATTAAAAAAATCATAAAATCGCACGAATGTATACAACTTGTTCTTCTTCTGTCTAATTTTTTACTTTTATATTGAAAAAAATCCTACAGTAACTCAAAAACTTCTACTTTATTAGCTTAAAACAGACTAAAAATCTAAACATGATTATAATAAGATGCATTTCAACATTTTTAAATACAATTTGGTTTAGACATGCCGAAAAAACTGAAATGCTGTCACCAATTGAATCTAAAAGTTACTTACTAATACTTAATACTTAAATCTTGAATCAGAACTATGATTTATAATTAAATCGCCATTTTTTATATTAAATCGAATTCCTTAAACCGCTCACTCATTTAAATTCAGAATAAAAATGCCCATTACTCACATAAATCAAATCTGTTGGCAATTTTTCAATACGATGGTTTACAAAAGGGGATGAAACATGTTTCTTTGCAACCAGTAAGACATTTACACATTTAACCTGCAGAACTCAAAAATGGCCACAAATCTTTTAAAATAAAATATAAAAATGATCAAAAAAATACTAACGCATAAGTGAGATAAATATATCAGATAAGTATGTCAGTCTATGTCTATTATATTAGCACGTCAAGGTTAGAGACTTTATAATATAAAATATTTGGAATGGATATTTTGATTAAATATATTTTTTGTTATAAAACGATTTTCGTACTACAATCATTGCATTAGAACTTATCGTGTAGATTTCTCCGCGGATATTTTTTTCCTCTGAATTACAATAATATTGGCGTCCGCAAAAGGAATAGCATGCGTTACGCTCTTCATATTTCTGTATGTTTACATTTAAAAGATCCACAATCGGTAACGCTCGCGGCTCATATCGCCGATTGAACGAGCACGTGTCGCATCTGACGATTTTAAAAATTTTCATCACGATTGATAGAGTGACGATTCCTATATAAAACGCAACACGGAAAGGTATGTAACGATTAATAAACGGTTACGTAAACAAACGATCGTTTTATTAAACCGTACAAATAAATAATTGAGTTTACGACCATATGTTCGGCATTGAAATTCAATTCGTATTTCCTGGAATGATAGCAAACATTCAGTTTTACTAACGACGGTGCAATTCTTATCGACTTATATAAAATGCGACAGCCACGTATGAATGTTATTATAAAGTCAGTCAGTTATAGTCAGTTATAAAGTCACTTTTCATTAACAGTTATAAAAATCGTGTATAAAAATGTGTGCATAACCTCGACATATAATACAGATAATAAGAACAATTTGATCCGTAAATATTTGTGAAAACGAAATTAATATTTGTAAAGATTTGAGTTTTGCTAAAGTGGTAAAAATAAACATAGAACTGGCACACGAGACTAAGTAACCGCATGTGGTATTTCTCGCCTGTAATACTGCATTATTTACAAACTGTGCCTACATGCATTCGGTACAGGGGGCAATGTCTCAACACCCACAGTCATTTAATACAAAACGAAGAAATCACTATTTATATATTTCATACATCAACTAACTATTATTTATATTCTTACGAATATTTTCAACAAATTCTATTACATTACATGTTATACATTTGTATATATATACATATATATATATATATATATATATATATATATATATATATATTTATATATAAATAGATAGATAGAGAAAGAGAGACGAATAGACAGATAAACTCATTTAAAAACAAGCAAATCTAATTACGTCTCAAACAAGCGTTACTCTAAACATTAAAATAGTTGAAATCATTTTCTAATCAAAACTAAAAATCTAGAACATTATATTAAACTGCTTTAAAAAATTGAATTCGCTATTTACAAAGACTTATCCTACATAACAATGGATCTTATCCTTTTAGCCCTCATACCTTGTTGTCAACTGGAAGTAAATTTTCCCGTCATTCCCTAAATTAATTAATAAGCCATTCAGGACATATTTGAGTTAATTTTCTGAAGAGCACCACACCTCTATAACCCTTCTATATCTCTTATTAAAAAAATATTCCATAAGGTAAAGACCTTGACAAGAATAAGTTCTTAAAAAATAAATCAGGTTTTCTATATTTCAAAAATAGGACAAAATATTTTTTTATAATTCAATAAAAAAATTATGATACTGAAGGCTAAATATCTTCAAAAAATAATAATAAAATTAATCATAATACAATTATGAGTACATTCACTATCTGTGGATAAATTCGTTGCAACAAATAAATTATTTTTTCATCACACAAATTACCAAAGAATTTTTCTGATAAAAAATTATTATTTTCTCTACCTTTTGCTCTAGAAATAATGATATCGCAATTCAAATACGCATAAACAACAATCAAAAAAAATTAATAATCAATTATTGAATGATTATGATCAGAAAATTATAGTTTCTCAAGTAAATAAGTAATTTATTGATCAAAATAAAAAATCTGTGACATATTTACTTAAAAATGTTAAAAAACAAAAAGGGAATATTCGAACACGTTTCACCAATTTATATGTAAGAACATCTACAATTTCTGATATCAATAAAAATAAATCTAAAATAGAAAGATGTGTAAGTTTCTAGTCTTGCCAAATAATGAAAATCTGTAATATTTTTAGTTACATATCCAGAACAAATGTTAATCCTAGTGGTCAACGAACAATGAAATTATTCGAATACGCAATAAACTAAAAGACTGCTACACTAGAAGACTGTCCTCATTTCTGTTCAACATATGTTTGACATGACTTTCTTACATTTTAAATATCTAAATTATTCAACTGCCATTATATTAGGAGAAATAAAAATAAAAAATTATATACATGCATTACAATGATTTTTCTGTTAAATTTATAATACATTACACAATTATTTCACAAAACCAGAATAAATAATATACAAAATTCATTCAAAATCAAGAAAGGTTATGTTCTTTTCAAAAAACCTACTTGAAACAACTCAATATTTTCAACAAAAAAATTTATATGAATAAAAAAGTTATTATTTTTTACGACCTAGCATACACATATAATTATTTTTTCGCGTGTAGTAATTTAATCAACATTTCATAAGTATATATATATATATATATATATATATATATATATATATATATATATATATATATATATGTTTAAATATAATATAAGATACAAAAACAAACTTTTACTAGGTCAAGGTTATAAACACTTAACCAACGGTACGGAACATTCCATTATCTCATATTGTCCAGGAAATATTTAATGCTCGCTAATTATTTTATAGCAGCATTATTTTCTTCAATTTCTTGTCTATCTTATTATTTTGTTAAAAGCTTCAGTCACGAATTTAATTTGAACGTTAACATATACAGAGAATGCATGTTAAGATTTTAATAAATTGATTCGTTTTAGGTAAACTTCAGTTTTTATTAGATACATCTTTTCAATGCTCAAGTTTTTTTTAACTGTTTATGATTGAATATCCATATATCATTTTTATAATATATCTCAGTGATTCCCAAAGTTGAATTCATGAATCTATTTAAAACGTATAATAAGAAATATAGAAAGGGACAAATCTAATGTAAAAAGACAGTGTTGTCGGCACAGGGAAGTATATTCTCTAGAAAGAACTAAGCGTTTGAAAATACAGTTTATGAAAAATTTCAGAGCTTAAAGTATTCTCAACATAAAATCTTCTCAGTTATACAAATATGTACGGTAAAATCATTTTTGAATTGCGTGGTCTCTTTTTAAGTGAAATAAAAGTGCACAATGGTCAGACAAGTTTTACCAATCGATAGTTTTATCGATAAATTCAGTTCAAAATATTCCAAAAATTAATTTAAAACGTTACTTTTCACAGGTATACTTTATTACAGAATCTTTTTAAATAGAACCCTGCTAAAATGAATACAAAATCATTGAGAATCAAACAGTCACATTCGGGTTACACGCGCTAAAGCATTTGATCGACAGGCACAGACATTTATTATAGAAATAAATATGTAAAAAATAAAATCGATAAAAAATCTTTCATTTCTTTGTTTACTGTAAATTATATCTATTTAAAAAATCGAATTTTATTAATATTTATGTATTATTTTCTGAGTTATCAATTGGACATATTTGTGGGGTATTTTCCTTTAGATAATAGATAAATCTCAATCAAATACTTAGAAGAGTAAATATTAATGTTGATTTTTCATCTTTTTTTCGCGGTAATAATGGACTAATTAGGACAAACTTGTTCCAAATCTCAGCAATACATACATGTTACTACAGTAATATATTTTTCTTTATGCAAATACGGCTTATTATGACATTTTTATTAACGCCACACACCTACCACATATTTTTTTCATTTCGTACATAGATTAACAGAAAAAAAAATAAATATTCATCGAGATAAAACGAATGTGCATCAAAACGAAACAATGGTTTGAACGAAGGCCGCACACGAATATGCGGTCATCATTTGTGACGATGCGCGTAAAAGCGCACGAACGTTATGCAAAAATGCGATTACGATGTGTCGTGTTCAGCAGTGATTTATGAAATCATAACCTCCATCCGCAGTGGTAAGATGGACATATAATACGTGAGCAAATTACCTGGCCGCGCCCAAACTCACGGGCCGAACCTACAAAACCGTGGCTCTAATGTTTGCCGTTCAATCGATAGCCGTTCTTACGTTGCAAACAGTTCATTAAATCTTACGACGATAACGATTGCTTTCTGCCAATCAATTTGATAGTGCAAACATTGGCTCCCCGTGTGCCTTTATGTTAACGTATATCGACTGGTCACGAACGACAAATTCTCTCCACGACGGATGACAATAGAATCGAACGATTTCGGTCTGATACTTTTTTTCTCTGTGTTTTATGCGTGGAGGTCGAGAAAAATAGCGCTTGTTACAATGATTAAATGTCTTCATTACAGTTCGACAATTTATTTGAATAAGAGTGGCAATTCTTGAAAACACCTAACATTAACATATCACAAGCATACACACACATTTGCATACGACATTTCGATTGTAAAAATTCAATAATTTACGTTTCTACACATCTATAAATATTAGAAACACAACCTGTATTCTATATTCGATCATTGTTTTAGTATTATCCGTTAAACCATAATGTTAATCTGAATTTTCAATTATGAAATTAAAAATACAAAGAAAAATTTTAAGATTAAATAATTAAACTTTCAGCTTCTTAATTTTTATACTCCTCCAAAATATCACAAATAAATTATTATAGACATGTATTTTTTATTTAATTCAAATTAATAAAAAAATCGATCTTTAAATTAATTACTTTTAACAAATAGTAACTAATAATAACTAAATTTAACAAATTAAATAACACTGCATAATCTAACATAAAAAGAAAACTTCACAAGTAGGAATAATTGTAACTAATGAAGCATACAAGATTTGGCACGAAAAGTAAGACGTGCTGGTACTATTTTCAAAAAAAAAAAACAAAAATAAAAAAAATATAGTAAAAAAAGATCAAAGCTTTATATAACACGTTATTGTGTAGCTTTTTGTAATTCAAAGGATAATTAATATATCTGTTTATAAATAATGACATTTTTTTCTTTGCACAGGAATTAGTCTCTCAAAGTACAAGAAAATGTTTTTTAAATAAAGAAAATTTTATCGTTTGATGTAATAAAAGATCAACGACTTTTTCTTAAATAATTATTTGGTTTACTTTTTGTGAAACATGTAGGAACTTTTTGTTGTTATATCACAGATGGCTAATTTAAATTTAAACTTTGAGATTACAGTGTTTTCCCAATAGATATTTTTATTAAGTGTTATGTTTCTTTATATTTTATTAAGGAACGAATATTGAGTCCATACATCTATTATAATAGAAATGAATAATACAGTTACTAAGAAAATCCTATACTCTTCAAGAAACTGAAGTAAAATAACAAAGCTATCTAATTTTATGTCTGAATATGAAATATGGAGAGAATTTATCAAATAATCAATGTTTTCTGCTCAATTCAGTCACAAATCATTATAAAAATAAATATTTCCCGCATCGAATATTGTCAATTGAAAATGGAAATCTAAAAAATTGTAACAAACAGAAATAATAAAACTATCACACATGGTCCCGTTACGAACGCTCAGTACGAACGGTCCAGAATCGAAATGAATCATAAGAAGTAGTTCCCATAAACAGCAATGATTTACTGTTTCAACGCTATAAAACTTGTGTAGGTTTTTGTCTCACTTATAAATTGCTTGTAATTCGGGTCATAATTTATTTTTTTCCGTCGAAAATGACATTGTTTTTTTATTGTCGCTCGTTGACAAATCGAAATCGTTGTGGTGATTCACCCATTGAACTATCCACTAGCATTCGGATGCTCGGCGCGAGTGGATAACTCATTAACTTCTAATTCTAGGGTTGCGCGTACACGCTTTGATAAATCTGATGTTCAGTTGATACGAACGTATGCATATTTTCCGACTGAGATTTAACTCTGCTGATATATTTTGAATAATATTTAGAAAGATGTATATTAATTTCAGTTATAATATAGAACAGATTTATACATTAATTATTTTCTAACACAACGACCACTTTATCTATTGATTTATTAATTTTCTATATAAATCTTCAAATTGAAAAGTAATACGACTTCCAATTTTATAAACTGTATACTAATTTAAATTAAAATTATTGTCAACAACCTCCGCCACTATTTAAAATTTTAATTTAGAATCAGCAACGATAAAGTTCATTACATGCTCGCAGACTCTACCTAAGACAGCGAATTTCGAACTAAGTTCCATATTTCTTCAGGACCTCAAGGTGAAGGGACATAGAAATTCGCATAAGCAACAATTGAAAATGACCAATAATTAGTTACAGAATTAGAAAAAAATATGATTAATAGAATAATCAAAAATGGTATCTGTAAAATTAAATTTAGCCACAGTGCCTGAGCTATACTCTGATAAATATATTATAATAAATATTTTCTAAAGTTTCCCTGTATATTTTTCTTACTGAATTCAGAAAAAAAGAACAACCTTCACTAAAACCGTATCTACAAGTGTCATTTCAGCAATCAATCAAAATCAGCAAGATTTTTACGATCTTCGGCCGTA
This sequence comes from Acanthacorydalis orientalis, assembly GCA_034766995.1. Lineage (NCBI taxonomy): Eukaryota > Metazoa > Arthropoda > Insecta > Megaloptera > Corydalidae > Acanthacorydalis > Acanthacorydalis orientalis. The sequence continues at coordinate 31,695,413 of CM068321.1, read as the reverse complement.
AATGTAACCGAAAGAAAACCCGAACGTGACAAACATTTAAAATGTAACTGATATGTTATTCAGTAAGAAAGGAAACATTAATTTTGCGTGAATAAAGATCGATGTACATAGTGTGATCCATTAGATCAGGAGGTCACGCCGGATGCACAGGAATGTGTATGCATAAGAAAGTAATGGTCACATAGATGCGGGCGTGGTATCATCTACTGACTATCCATTTGAAGACCGTTCTCATTAATTTTGTTCCGACGGTGCCAAGCAGTCTGGCCCACACCGTGTGCTATGGAACCCTGACCGTTTACATGTCATTGACACCGTAACACATATGGTGGTTTTTGTTTCCGATACATTTTCGGGGGTGTTTGATTTGTTTGTTTTAGCAAGGAGAGATACCTTCGGGAATGTCTTGTAATTTACAGAGGTTTTTAAAAACGTCCGCGTACAATAAAATATAACTACTGACTCTATGGCAATACATATAAACTGTTCTTTTTATTTATTGCACAGATTATTTTTCAAAAAGTAAAAATCCACAAGTTATTCTAAAAAAAGAAACTATACCAAATAAACTAATATTTAATTGTAATTTTTAAACGCATTACAAACAAATTAAATAAGTATCCAAGGCCATATTATATTTGAAAAATACCAATTACAGAAACAAATAAAGAATAAAAAACAACATTTAGTCAACACATCCAAATTATTACAAAATTTTAAAAGTTATAATAGCTTGATATTTACCTTGATATTATAAAATAAAACTTGTATCAGAAAAAATAATCAAATGTATTATTTGTTTCATTTTTCAATGTGTGTAACATTTTATAATATCAAGGTAAATACCAAGCTATTATAACTTTTAAAATTTTGTAATAATTTGGATGTGTTGACTAAATTTTTCACTTAATAAAATTATCCACAACACATATATTTTCATTCGATAACTGTTCTGAATAATATATGCGACTCTTACGAAAATACAAAATACTCTTGAGAAATTATAAAAAAATATGACACAGATTCTTTCTTCATTCTGAAATCAATTCTACACTGATCAAGAGAAATTACAATTTGAATTTTCAATAATCTTATACGCAGTTTTATAAGAAAACCTTACTTTGACAAACACAATAGCTAAAAGTAATGAAAAAATATTGACATTTCTCTGACAGCATTTTTTGTTATTTTCAATGTGTAGATACGCAACTTAAATTACTTTTGGATGATATTGTATGTCGAATACATCCATATTAATAAGTTTCGTTAAAATCTGGATATAAACACATTCACTTATATATATATATATATATATATATATATATATATATATATAAAATAACTAATATATTTCATTATAATCACTAAACTATAATAATTTCATTAAAAACATTTACTAAGAAACCGGCATTAATACAAATAAATTCTATCATACGTATATTTCTTATATCTCATATAACATAAAATAGCAATGATTAAATTTCAATTCTCTATAAACTTGTTACTAATAGAAACATTTTTCACGCCATTTCTATTTTAAAAAACAATATACACAAATATTAATTCTACATACCTTCAGCAGACAAGCACAAATCTATAGATTTGTTAAAACAGTCACTGCACAACTAAACAATATGTTTTTAAAATAATATCGATAAATCAGTTTTAAAATCTATCTATAAGTACTTTGTAATTTTAATTGATTGTTCTGTTCTATTGGTTTTCATATAGAGATAAAAACGTAGTTAATAAAAAATGATAGTGAAATTCAAGTATCTTCGCAATTAAAAACTGTAATCGAGTTATATAACACTTTTTATTCAAAAATGTATATTATTACTATGTTTGTAAAATAAAACTGACTTATTTATTATTGCATGAAAACGATAAATAACTACAGCGAGATATTAAGTAGATTAAAAATTATATTCATATTGAGAGGATTTTTTTCATTTCTCTTCATCTAGAAGACTTAGAATATACATACCTACGTACATACATACATGCATACATACATAAATACATACATATATATATATATATATATATATATATATATATATATATATATATATATACACATGTCAGTGTGTATGTATGTGCACATAAAATCCCCATGGGTTTTTACAACTAATCTAAAATTGTGTTTATATAGCGGTATTGATAAACCAGAATAACAAGTTTCAAATTATATTAGGTGAACGACACATCTATTTATCTATCTATCTATCTGTCTATATATATATAATGCAATAAAAATTTTCGTAATATCAATTAACACAAATTTCAAATAACACAAGAAAAATTACATTCGTTACCCCTGAGACAATCTCGCAATCTGAGTTTCTGATACATTTTTTGTTGTTTTATGTTCAATATCGTATACTTTTTACGAACACTTTTATTATTTGTTTAAATCTAGTTTACAGAAGCATCCCACCAAGTGTACCTTATTGAATTTATATAAAAAAAATGGCCTCAATTTACATCAAAGTCAGTAACATAGCCATTACTTAAAAAACACCATTACCTAAATCAAAATCCTATTGTATGAATGTATATCGATATCTATTTATCTTTCAATAAATATATATATATATATATATATATATATATATATATATTAAGTGTGAGTGCGTAAATTGAGTATAGAAAAAGAATAATGAACTAGAAGAATTTACCTTTTGAAAAATATATTTCAAATTTATGGAAAAGAAAAGCAGTGGATTGTTTAAGCTGAGACAATATATTTATCCAATAGTGGATTGTTAGAGGCTGCATATATATATATATATATATATATATATATATATATATATATATATGAAACGAAATAGCATGATCTCAGTTTTTTCAATTATGAATTCTTGCAAATTTTTAATTACAACAAGCGTTTTTTTAAAATTTTAAGTTTTGGTTTCAATTTTATATTACTTGGTAACTGTAATTTTTTGATTATTATAACATGTCTTGTATTCTATTTATTTCAAGAAACGAGGTCGTACTGTATATATATATATATATATATATATATATATATATATATATATATATATATATATATATATAAACACATACAGATTACGAATTTAATTTACGCTATAAAATTTAATCCTACTTCATTTTATTAGTCTGTAAATAGAGCATCGATAATTGAAAGTAAATACTTCCTGCAATCACAAATATTTCAGTGACGACGTAACTGTGATTATAAAATGAAAGTTAAATCGTTTATATGCAATAAAATATAAATTTAGATTTATCTGAACACCTTCTGCAATTATGTTTTTATGAATTCATTAAATTTATTTTCATAAAATCGAAACATTGTTGAAGTGTGAATTTTCATAAACTTTCATAAGATTTATAAAATGATTGATTTAATCTAAGAATTCGTTTGTTAAGAAAAATCGTTTATACAAAAGTGTGAAAAATGATGGAAAAATGATTTACGATAAGACATATTATTTTTTAAATAAAGATTTATGCATTGCATTTTTCTTTCTTTTAAATAAATACAGTTTTAAGATTTTATAACCTCAACGTTCAATTTTAGATCTCTTAAATAGTTTCTGCTATAAGAATTGTGTAAATGAATTATAAATTTCATTTTTGCATAAATACGTACATTCTCTTACTCCCAATTGTCAATTTATGATGAAAAAACATTAATTTTAATCTGTCATTTTTTGGCCCAAATTTTACCGCGACCTAATAGAAAATTAATGTGATATTTGTTCATTTTTCGTCATTTTCTAACAATTTTTCCGTACAAATGTATTTTTTATCAATAATTTTTCATACCTAATAATAAACGAACAATTTTATGCACAATTTTGGAGTTTTAGGATTTTTCAATTTTTCGACAATTTTTGTATACTGTAGTAAGCTAAAAATTACAAAAAATTGAAAATGTTTAAAACTCAAAATTTGTGCATAAAAAAATTAATTGATTATTAATAAAGATAACTCGTCGACAAAAAACCATTTTTATTACAAAAATCGTGAAAAATGATGAAAAATGAAATTATAAGTTTTGACTTGGAAAAAGTGATTCTTTCATTATTAATATTGTTCTTCAAAAACTTCTCATTCTTTTACACAAAAATCAGATATATAGTATTATAGAAGAGTAATGAATCGAAAAATAACTTATTTATATTCATACTATAATTAAATAAGTAAATAACCATTATTCTTTCCAAACATTACAAGAATTCAAATAGATATGACAAAGAAAAATTCCAAACTGATCGGAAACCATTTGTTTCAAATCCGCAGAAACAAAAATCCATTCTGACATAAATCAGTTTCAAATCATGAAACATTTCAGCATAGCATCTTAATACCATCGTTTACTAATGATCTCGTTGTCCAAACTTCAATATTTCAGCTGTAAGTTGTCATTGGACGTAAACCATGCGTGCCGCTCGTCAATTCAACGGCTAATTATTACCACTTCAGGTTGACAACTACCGTGTACTATGCCACTACATAATTAGTTAATTAGACAGAACGAGATCGTAAAATAAACACGTTTTTTTCCTCTGAAAATAACATTTCGACGATGGAAATAACATGTTCGAGTTTTATTTATACACATTTCTTGAATATTTCACTTGAAAGATTCGATTGCGTGCTATTGATTTACCCTCAATATACGTGTATCATAGTTTAATAACTATTTTTTTATTTACAGAGAAACAAGTAGATTACTTACTGATAAACAAAAAAAGATTTATTTATTATCATTTTTTATATATTATTATCAGTAAACAATACATTAAATATCATTCTTAATTGTTTACCGTTTACATAATTGGATATAAAGGGGAATTTTATTGATTTTGTATAATTTTCCCTTCCACGAACTGAGAAACCAAATTTATTATTTTTACATCTATTTTATAAACTATTTCTTAGCAATATGAAATTCCCAGTGTTATATAAAATTCAAAAAAGTATAATACTGAATATTAAGACTGATAGAGAAATGAATTCATCTTCTTAGAAGCACATTTGATTAAGTAATTGTTATTTATCATAAGAAAATAGTCTATATTTAATTTCAAGGTTTATTCAGTGATATTCTTGTTCCAAATTTTTCCAGAAAGTCTACACTTAAAATTTGAAAATTTGATCTTCGACTGTTCGGTATTACAAACTCGACATAGCGTAAAAGACAATTAAAAAAATATATCGAATAAAAAATATAAATAAAGACACAAGAATATCAAATAGCAATATAGTTTAAAAGTTCTATTACTGAAAATATTTAAACTATGATTAAGAAAAAATAGTAAAATCTAAACAATCTTTAGTAGTGGGATATAATCCATTTCGAAATACAGTAGCTTAAAAAATAAAATAGAAAATTTTACATGGAACATTAGGTACAAATAAATACAACATAAGAATGAATATACTGTACTGCATACAGAAAACATTTTTAAATAAGATTTCCATGAAAAATCGAATTAAAATATTAAAACTTTAGATAAAGGAGAAATAAATTATAAGTAATATTTATTTATTTCAGAATAATATTTTTTAAAAGAAATTGAGGTAAACAAGAACTCAAAAGCAACTTGAAGCGTATAATCGAAAAATGACATGAAGTAATAGTTATAAAAAAGTGCAAAGTAATAAAGGATACAAATTTTCTATTACTACAAACATGAATTTATTTTTAAAATACAAAAATAGATAAAAGAAAAATTTTAATCTCAAATAAAAGAACTACTATGAAGATGCGTTATAAATTAAATAAATGTTATAATTCTGATCACTATTCTTTCCAGTATGTGTTGTGTGGTGTTTATGTTTAGGAAATTATCACTATTTAATTTAACGACTACTATTCGTTCATATTTAATATAAACCATATGTGAGTGTTCGTTATAAACAATCGTACGTATCTGAAAAAATATGTGAATGAAGAAGGGTGTGAGAAATGTAAAAAAACGTGTTACTGCTAATTGGCGTGTGATCTGGCGATGCGCCAAAGATACCGACCACTACGGATACAGGATGATATCTTCAGAGTTGCCGCCAACAGGTTGTGTCGCCTCATACTCTGATGAATTATGTATCATTAATGCATGTTACAAGAGCGCTTGACAAATATAAAAAAAGTGGTGTGTTGTATTTCTACGACTGATAAGTGGACGAGATTTTAAATGCACATTTCGCTCGTTTCAAGCACTAGTTGGAGAAAAAACGTAATTAGCATATGTACTGAATCAATTGGCTTTTTTGTTAGTTACAAGATTTATTTATATGTAAAGTGTTATGCAAAAAGTGATCATTTTGTCGTATGGTGAATGAACTTACGCAGGAGTTAGTTCGAACATCGAATAGATGTTAAATGTTAATAAATATTGCACACACTTTCATCATCATTCTCATCTCAAGTATCTTTAAAGTTCTATCCTTAAGTAACAAGAGTTTAAATGAATTATAAAAGAAAAGCATTTCATATTAACCTTGACTATATTATAGAAAAGTGTAAAAAAATAATAGTATTTCTAAAAAGAAAAATGAGAGTAAATCATTATTCTTGTAAGCTGTTAAATATATTTTTTAACATCCTATTTCGACTTTTTAAACTAAATACATAACTAAACTACATAAATAAAGCCAAATCCAAAATTTAAATTCAATTATAAATATATTAATGCACGAAGATTACATTTTTAGAAAACATGAACTCACTAAGGAAAAAAGTCGAAATTAAATATATATAAAAAAAATATCATATGACAATGAAAGTAAAAATATTAACTGACATTTAAAATCTTAGAACACAAAATAATGGTTTGTCAAATCGCTTTAATACAAATCAAGTTAAAAGAAAGATAAGACTGATGATAGGGAACAATCTATGTCATCAAGAAAAGTAGAGAGATCATAAAATTAAAAATGGAAACTGAAAAAGCACAAGAATTAAATTCGGTTAAAAAAACTGTTTTCTTCTGTTTAAAGAAAACCAGATATAACAGCGGTTACCAGTGTTTGTCAAATGACTTGAAGTTTTAAGAAGTAAAGAAAGAAATAATTCAATCGACATTTTTCTTCGAAATATGAAAAAAAGTATGCTAAAATATAGTTTTGGCTCTGTGACTAAATGCAGTTTCACAAATGAATTGTTCGCTGGTCCTACACACCACAGAAAAATATTCTGATCAAAAATTCTTCAATATTTAATTATTAAACAGTTGTTTCTGATTGTCGTCTGTTTATTATACACATTTCGATTGCATTGCTATCATCCTCGGATAGTTAAGATACGAAAAAAATCTGATACAGAAGAAATATTTTTCTGTATCTTGATTCTCTGAGGATGATAGCAATGCCATCGAAATATACATAAACAATGATCAATCATGAATTAATGAACACTTCTGATGACAAAAAAAATGTAGTTTGTGAGATTATTAGAAAAATCGTTTATAAAAAATATCATTTATATATATATATATATATATATATATATATACGAGTATATACATATATATAAATAAGAATAAAATAACAATAAATTAAAAAGAAAATAAATACAAAAACATATTTACAGAATTGTTTATTTATTTGAAATCCTCTTGAAGAAGTTATTTTTATTTACAGTTATTTCAATGCTGCTTAATGTCCATTTTATTTTAAAACAATTTATTAATAGTAATTATTAACTTTTGAAGGAGTTAAAAATGTATCTTGTAGTACGAATAGTAAAATCAATTTTATTTCAATTTCTCTATTATTCATTCTCGTTTAGTATTATTAAAAACAATTATTATGAAACGAATTACTTAAAAGACGATTAAAATTAAAAAAAAATATATAAATTAATGAAGAATGAGATGAATGTTTATAAGAAAAAATACTCGTAGATTCATAGTGTCTTATATTTTATAAAATTATCAAACTCAACAACCAGTTTATTCAATATTATTTTTTTAAATACGTTTATACTTTATTAAAATAAATATTTATTAATTAGTGACTCATTTTCTAGTAGATTACAAATAAAAAGATTTAATAGCGTATACTTCTACAGAAAGAATGTATCGAACATAAGACACTAGTAGGAATTTGTTTCTTACTATAAAATTAGACAAAAATAATAATAATGAACAAACAAATGTCGTAACTATATTCAATAAAAACTTGTGGAAGTAATATTTTATACATTTTTCATTTTATTATGTTTCTAATTAATGATTATTAAAAGTATGAAACTAAATCATAACATGATACTATTTTATAAAAACGGAAATAAATCTCAAAATTCTAATGATTCTTTTTAAGTTTATTATTTAATTTGTATATTATTTTTCTGGGTTTCATGCAAGTTTAAAAAGTTTACACAAAAAAATTAATGATCTATGATTTTATAAACATTGTTTTATTCTCGAGTTAATAATGTATTCCTTTTTCGATAATAATTTGATTTTTAACAACTGACCATTTTTAAAATATGTTTTAATTGGTTTTATGATGATTTTATCACATATAAACTCGTCTGATTTATATTATCTTTTTTAATATTTACTGTTTATTTTAAAATTGTTAAAATCTCTCCAACTAAACGCGTCGTGAGCACAAACACAGAACGTGTAAAATAAACCCGTGTTTTTTATAGTAAATTCGAAATCGTTTAAAAAAACAACTTCCCGTTATCATCATCTCATTGCAATATATTTAAAAATCAACAATAGTAAATCTTTCAATAATTAACATTAAATTCATTAACGAATCAGCACATGGGACCGTGACAGAACCTCCTACGACAAACGTAGAGACGTTTACCATTGGGCACCAACTGACATGTGTCACCCTGTTACATGGTATTGGTCTATATCTCAACGAAAGTAAATCATGTTCTAGTTACACATCTTCACTAATTAGTTAACTGTAAGAGTTGCATGCGTGCAGAGGCTGCGTCAGATCGATAGTGTCATAAACATAATCAGTATCAGCCGGTCGTGTCAGGTGAAAATAAACATTCGGTGTATACACAACAATTGATTCTCGTCTCGATGAGTGTTGATATTAAAATGGAATCGAATAATTATTTAATAACGAATAGCAGCCCTTACGAGGAAACGTACCCGAACCACAGCTCCGGTGAATATTTCACCGCGTACAAATGGTCGCCGTACATGTACCACAATTATCCGTTCCAGACGTCCCATTTTGTAGAACACTACGACCCGGACAAATTCGCACACGAAATCAGCAGAGAGAGTTTTGAGAAATATTATGATCAATCGTTTCACACGATTTTCGGAATGACGAACACGCTGTATAACAAAACGGGAGATGATTTCGGATTCCCGTTTTCGAATGATCTGAAAACAACGTACATGGACACATCAACGTCGCCTTTATCTTTGCACAACGACATGGAGTACACTAAATATTGTCATAGACCTGAAACTCTTGAGATCATACCTGCAGAATATGAAGTACATGAAGATATGATAATCGCACCGCGGAAAGATATGTGTCAGCTACCTGATTATTATTCGGCTATTATACAGAAATGCAGAGATAAGTTACTGTTGAAGGAATTGGATACAGCACCGTTGGAGTTTGAGAAAAAATCGTTTAATAACGAAACATTGCCTGAACGACACACAAACGATGGAAATATGTTTTTCCATGAACATCTCTCTGAGACTGATGGCACAGAATCATCGAGATGTGAAGAAGCTTTAGCGTCTGATGCAGGTCAGAGCTTTTATTTCATTTTTTGTTTTCTTTAATATCAATAAAAGACCGTATTACTTATTATTTAACGAAATTCAAATTACATTTTGAGATATATTTATATTATATACAGATCTAATAAAAACATATATTTTATAAACTTGAAAAAATCAAATTACAATGTTATCAATTCTTTATATACATTTTGGGAACAAATCTTTCTCTACAGTAAATCTACTTTGAAAATATGTATTTTAAAACAACTGTCATTCAATAAATTTTAAAATCTATAATAGATAAAAAATACTAATTACATTATGTTAATAAAAATATTTTTTGCAATCAATCATTTCTAAATATATAAAAAATACTAAGATAATATTTATTTACAATTTTTGATAAGAAATAAAACTAAAATATTAAGTACGAAATGACGACAATAACACAGTTTGTATACTGAATTTTTAAAAAAAATTCTCAAACGATCTTTCCTTTAGGAAGGATAAAAACCGTACACATTTTCCATAAAACAATATAACATACACAAACTATTAATTCCCTAGTTATATAAAAATATTGAAGTCAAAAATTTTAAAAATCTGTTTATCTCCGAAGAATACAACAGACATCTTGATAAAACTATTTAAGTCAAAAGAAAGTACTTGGTTTAATTTGTTTGCCTAACATGATTCATAAAGTTAGAAAAAAATTCAATTGAAAAATCTTAGAGATAATTTAAGTACTTTTGTCTTTTATTCAGGTATTTATTAAATCTATATTAATTTGATGTCTAATAAATCAATTATTCAGCTCTTAAATAGTATTACAATTTTTACTGTTTGCTAGCTAAAACAAATCAAGAATTTTCTAGACATTTATATTCCGATTCTAAGAAAAGTTTAAAAGACTGAAAAACTCAAATCCTAGAAAATTCATATCATAAAATATAAAGCGACTTTTCTAGTAAAAATTATGATTGACGACTACAAATAATTATAATAACACATATTCACATTTAATAAATGTTTGGGAAAATCATTTCTAAAAATGATCAAAAAAAATATGTGGTGCAGAGTGAAAAATTCATTCTCATTTCAAATAATATTTCATGAATTTAGACCCATGGGTACCTGTTGAAATCTAAATAGCTTACAATAATAAAAATATGGAACTCGTTTAATATCAAACGGCAACAGTAATCAAACCGTATATTAATTACCTGCTAATAAACAATTTACTTTTGTCTCGACATCCTGGCGCTAACATTCATGTGTACTAAAACGGACACATGTTTAATCATTATTATTATCTTATACATTTAATGGTAATAAAAAATAAACATTTATTCATCTTGAACTCATACTATTTACTTAAACAATACGGCAGTGTAACGATTAAATTTCTGCATGCTACTTGAATAAATAACTACATTTTTGTTGAATAAATATCCTGTGCATTTATTATAGTTTCTTCATTAACAAAAAATGGTGTAAGAAAGATAAATGCAAAACATGTTTTTATCCATTTAAATTCAAAAAATAAACAATTCTTATATTTAATATTTCCGCTGTTTGTATAAATTATAGTAACTTATTCTTCTCAACTCTTTGCCGACCAAATCCATATTATCAGCGAGTTCATGAAATGAAATGCTAGACTAATGTTTATTTAATTTGATTTTATGGTACAATCATTTTATAATCATTACCCATACACAATTATCATTGAGTACATAATTATTAACTCTTCATAAATGTAAATGGAAATAAAGATTTCAAAAATATGAAATATTTTTAAATCATTCATTATTTTAAATAAAAGCTCAACTGCTACGTTGAATCTTATGAATTTCTAATAAGTCGATCTATCGATTTTCTTATAGCTAGATTTTAATTTTTGGAGACAAAAAAAGTCGCACAGTGCGAAATTTGTAGAATAATTCATGTATTTTAATATTTTGATGTTTTTTTTTACTTTTCACTGTCCCTACTACAGAAAAATAACAGAAGAGATAGAGGAATCAGAATTAATACACTTCTGGTATTATAACTTAATTTAGATCTTTTTATACCTTAGTAATATGAGGGTGACTGTATTTCAATGGCACTTTCATCGAAGTATGTATAAATAATAATCATTTATTAGAATTTTTTATCAGAAAAAATGTTTTTTATGGGATGAAAGAAAAAGTATTTTGGGAAAGATGTGGGAATGCTATGATATAAATATCATTTTTCAGGCTATACATGGGCTGTCTTTTGAATTTTTTCCAGAATTTTTCCTAAAATCACAATGTACAGTATTTGATTAACAATCTGACTCAATGGAACAAATCTATGATGAATAATGCCACAACAATCAAAAAAAAATAACTATCAAAAATATAATTATTTTATTTCAGAGTTAAACATTTGAGGAATTATATATTTTCCTGGAATCAATTTTTTCTGACTCGAAACAGTTGATCTTTCTTATGATCCGATTGTTTGGCAGTGTTAATATTTTTAAGTGTTAAGAATAAACATTTAAGACCATCGATTTAAAACAAAATCGAATTTTATTTTAATCTAAATATAATCGTGTCTGTGTACAAATCCATAAGCAATTAATAGCTTTAAACGAATGAGAAGAAACATTTGTACTGTTCGAATCATATCTTTTTATTCAATCCAATTAAAATATTTTGACCTAATTTCCAATTGTTTATTTGTAAAACATATTCCTCATTCAAAAAAGTTACATATGTGCGTACAACGGCACATACTGTGCACGAAGGGTGACATTATGTGTGTTGAACTCAAATTGAAATTTGTACGCGAACGACTCTTTTTTCCCATAGTCCTGTACACATTCACGTAACATATGTCCATTCTATATATAAACAATTATTTTCGCTTTTTCGTCTTTTAGGTCATGTTTATTTAAAGAAGTGGTGTTTTTTTCTGAAAGTCGATTAGATACATTTGTGTAGATACGTAAATGTTGTGAAAAAGTTTTGACATGACGGTGAGATAGCACTGGATAATGAATGTCTGTCGTTTATCAGAATTCGAGAAATGGAGATCTTCTAATTATGTTTGTAATGTCTGTTGTTTTAAAAATAATAATCTATAGACTGGCATTGAAGTCAATCGAATAAGATAATATTTGAATTTTAAATTATCCACAAGTATTGAAGCGATATTAATCTTGTTTTTCCCATACTGTTCATTATTAGATAGATGTATTTTAAAAAATGGATTTAACAGGATGTACTAGAAATAAAATCGTACTAAAGCATCAACTCGCACTATATAAAATATATATGATTGGATTTGGATTTTAATGGAATATTTATTCTAATTCAAATATGATTTCCTTTTTCAATCCACAAACCAGGTTATTAACCATTTTTGATTGTTATTTATTTGTATTTCGATGCCATCATCTTGATGGTATTTCGCCGAAATGTACATAAACAACAATCAAAAATAATTAATTGTATTATTAACATTTTTATAACTTGTGAGATGAAAAAAGAATTAATTTGTGAAAACGAATTTAGCCACAGTATCAGAATTGGGGTGTGATATTCGATATGAGTAATTATTGCATATTAGTTAAAAAATAATAATAATTTTTATAAAGCTTAATTTATTATAAAAAATAGTCAAGAATATGTTTAAATCCTTTAAAATTGTACTTTATATGAAACCACCAAACAATCAATTTCAACTGAACTTGAACAATATTATAAAATATATTGCAGGTTTTAACGTAAATAACAATTTTCGCAAAGTAATGTTTATTTCTCCACAAATTAGACAAAAATTTGATTTCTGATAAAAAAAAATGTCCAATAACCAATTATACATGGATAAAAATTTTCTGTAGGTAAGAGATTTGAGGATGATCGAATCACTACTTAAATACATGTAAATGAACAGGAAAAATAATTGAAATTTAATTATACAAGATTTTTAATATAAAAAAATGTGTAGTTTTTCGTAGAGTGAAAATTCATTTGTGAAAATATATTTAACCGGTCTCAAAAAATGTCATTGTTAAGTCATGATTTGTTATACAGTGAACTCCAGAAATTTATTTCGAAATAAGAATAAAGTAGGAATAAAGTACATACACAAAAAATATGTAATCTATAACCTAAACATTTTATTTTTTTAAGTTCAAAAACAACTCAATAACAAAATATTAACATTTATTGATTTTAAAAGACTAAAAATAAACTAAAATGCTTTATACATATATGACTGCCAATCTCGTTTGCAATACCACTAACGAAGTCTCTAATCTAGTTTAGATATCTGTAACGAATATACATAATCAATATTCATAAAAAATTCAATACATTAAGATAATTACAAACGATATAATTTTCTGGACACCACCTACGCGGCAGAAGATATTTAATCCGAAGAATATGTACGCAATAAATCTTGATAAAAAATCGAAATATATCTACGTCATATTAACTCGTCTACAGTCAGACTGCAAGGCTAACATTGCGATGATTCATAGAGTAATGTATCTTTTTCATCGTTTGGCGATTCCAAGGATTGCCAGCGCCATAGTTATAAATAAAGTAGGTATTATACGACTGTCATAGAACTGTGCAAGTGTCCACCATGTGTGATCAAGACGATCGGTTTACAAAAAAATATGTTTTAAAAAAGAAAAAGCGTTCGCAACAATACTAGTCATACACTTGTTGGATTGTGCGATTATGTAAATTCACTTTAAAGGTGATTTAACTGATCCGAACAGATGTATTTTCAAATTATATGCACGCTTTATCGAATTTTCAATAGAAAAAAGCGATAGAGCATGAACGAAAATTTGCAGTTTTTATACATCGGCGAATCCGGAAATAAATATCTGATATATTTCTAAGTTGGTAGTTATTCAAAGTATTTATAGTATGTGCATTTATAGAATGATTTATAGTACTGTACCAAAAACAACTGTTACATAAAAGCGTGGGATCTCTCTATGCGGATGAGATCAAAGTGTATCTAACAGTAGAATCTAAAATGATGAGTGTTGTATGAATAGATCTTTTGTAAAATACACCATTAGGTCAAGAAATTTTCATTTGTTTCCAACATTAACATCACTTTAGATGCAAGAGATAAATACGTATAACATATGGATGCGCATAAAAATCCACCTATTCATTCGAACCATTATAATTTTAATGCAGTTCAAAGATTCGAAACAAAAACTAATTAATTTTACAGAATAAAAAACTATACTTACAAACTAAAAATTTCTAGAGATCAATATAAGATTTAATCAGTCATTTTTTTAATGTAATTAAGAAAAAAAGTTTACTGACTATGAATTCAAATTCCTAAAAAATATAAAGTACAACTACGGAATGATTTCCATTTCAACAAACTTAATCACATAAAATACGAACTAAACAATTTATATATTTGGTTAAAATATACTACAAACTGTAAAAGAACAAGCATACAACATTAAAAAATTCTTTTTAAACAAGTTTTAAATTGGTATTTCGTTACAAAAACTCACTTCTAGGCAGTAAAAAGACTCGTACGTGAAACAATATTACATATTTATAAAAATTGCTGTAGTAAAATGTTTTTTTTATTCTAAATGGAATTTAATGAAACACGTAAATAAATGTTAATAAAAAAATTAATCATCAAAATATTCAAGAAAATAAATAATTCATATATTCAGAAAGAACAATAAAAACACAAGTCTAATCATTGAAAATTTCATGAAAGGAATATCACTGAAACAATTGTATTATTCCAATTTTAAATTTAAAAATTTTTTTCAATAAAATAAAATAAGAATAAATATGATTATGTATGTATGTATATATTTTATATATATATATATATATATATATATATATATATATATATATATATATTTGCAATTATTCTAATACAAAAAAAAACTATTCGAAACGACGCTCAAATCATGCGTCATACAGTGGACATATCATTTACATTTTTTAATCGTCATAAATAAGTTGTTAATTTTTTTCAAACTTGCATTAGTCATTCAGACTTTTTTAGAAGTGTTTTTTAAAAAAAATATGCCTTTCATTTAATCACTGCACTCGCGTGTCAAATATCTATAAATTAAATTTCTGACAGTGTTTGAAACAGCACATAAAACCACACAAATATGTTATATCCATCAACAGGTAAACCGAATTTCGCAAATTAATAACATGGAACAATTACAATGCAACAGATTACATAGCTCACGATCTAAATAAATTCAAACAGAAACGAAACAAAAAATAATGAATCATTACAATTAGTAGGTTGCTGATGGTGGTCGGAGCGATTATAAATATCAAAAACGTTTTTTATCGACTTACATTACTTCATTGTTGAGCACTTAATGTTTTGTTTGATGTCCGCTAGTACCGACCAAATCTTCATTTGTATACAGTTTCAATCATAGTATATTATTTCATTTAATAGACAGTAGTTAATTGCTACAAAAAATAAATTAACACTGAATCAAAACAATGTATTTATTCAACAAAGAATATATGTTTCTAATAAATATATATGGAATAATTATATATTACCTTGTATTGTCTAATGTATTGAATACACTATTGCAATAGTCTCTTTCAATCGAAATATGTTGATATTTTAAATTTACACATAAAATTATTTATTTTATTCGTGATATAACCTGAAAAAATACATAACTAAACAATAAAAGTACAAGCAAATAAAATTGATGTGTCGTTACTATATAACAACATTCAATTGTTTAATAACACCGCATACTTGCTATTATTTATTTAATATACATTTTTAAATTCTAAAGTGATTCTAAAAAAAATATTTATTTTCATACATACAAATTTTAATTTTATTTTATTTCAACCATTTAATGTATTTAATTTTAAATATTAATTTCATTTTATTTCAACCATTTAATCTATTTTCTTTTAAATATCTATTTCAGTACGTAAAGATGTAATTTATCTTATACAGAATATTCTATTTTATCAGAATGTTTTTTTTTTTAAATCGTATTAAGATATAATTAAATATCGCTATTTAAAATTAAAATAAATTATTATATACAGTGAATATTTCAATTTTCAAACGCGTAACAAAAAAAGGGAATTTGAAATCAGAATGTATCAGTCATCGCAGAGATCTGTATAAACAAAATGTTATTTTTTTCTTCCCATCTCAACTTTCATCAGATAATAAAACATGTTAAATGAACTGTATTTTTATTTATTTAGATCTGTCTTGATGTATAAGGGATTGTATTATTATATGATTTTTGTTGAAATATTTCTAAAACATATTCTCGACAATAGAATTCTGGCACTGTGGCTAAATTCACTTTTACAAATGAATTATTTTTTCACCTCGCAAACCGAAAAATTCTACCGGTCAAAAATTTTCACTAATCATTATTACTCTCTTTTGACCAGAAAAATGTTTTAGTTGAAAAAGAATTCATCTGTGATTGCACATTTTTACATATATTATGATCATATTTTAGAATTAAATCTAATTTTTTAATTAATGATTCTATATTACAGATTCTAAACAATCGGAAACTGAAACTGTAGGAATAAAGCCACGTAAAGAGAGAACAGCTTTCACGAAAAGTCAGATTCGCGAATTAGAAGCCGAGTTTCTACATTCGAATTATTTGACGCGTTTAAGAAGATATGAAATAGCGGTCGCACTGGACCTCACAGAGAGACAGGTTTGTATACTTTGACAATTCAAATTTATAATTAACATTTAAAATCCGATGATGGATTTCGGTGTACACAAATAAATCATCCCCGATGCCCATATTTTTTTTCTTTCACAGATAAATCAATCTACTACAAATATCACCAAGTTCTCTTTTCTATTTCCGGTATTTGAGAGATTGATTCATTTGTAACAGTCAATTCAGTCAAATTGCCAAACTATAATTTTAATGCCAGTCTTTAAATAATAAAATATCATTGTATTTTCTTCAATGAATAATAAAAGATATTTATTTGAATGCAAATTAAATGTGTTATTAGATTATAACCGAATGTTTCTAGATTAAAAGAAAAAAACATACATTCTTTTAAGTTTAGTATCTTATTATCTTTATCAGGTTTGCGATGCTCATACAAACGATGCAAGATTTAAAAATTTATTTAGCAATAATTTACATTTTTTCATAAATAAATTCTTTTTCACACCACAACTTTTTCTAGTCAAAAATGTTCTATAAATCATTGATTGTTGCTTATGAGCACTTCGATGTCACTCGAAATTCTTCAAAGCACCAAGAAAAGAATCCGAAAAACCATTATTTAAAAAATATTTCTTGATTTTCCTGTATCTCGGAACTCTAAAGACAATGATATCGCCATCGAGGTGGGCATAAGCAACAATCAAACATTATCCATAATAAATTATTGAACATTTTTGGTCAGAAAAATATTTCATTTGTGGAATGATAAAATAATTCATTTATGAAAATAAATTTAATATATATATATATATATATATATATATATATATATATATATATATAAATTGACGTTTTAATATATGTATTAAATATGTTTCAGGTTAAAGTATGGTTTCAGAATCGTCGAATGAAATGGAAAAGGACAAAAAGTGGATCAAACAGAAACGAAACGAATAAAGAAAGAAGATCACTGAAAAAGAAGCAACCTTCTTTCAGTACTGAAAATCAGTCGCACGTTACAAATACTTTATTGAAATAATGGATATAATTACGTTCACTGTACAAATCATAATTTCACAAAGTTTTATCAAATTCATTCACATTTATTAGTTATAATCTAACTGTATATACTTAATTATAGACAAAATATATATGTTTCGTACACGTGTGTACTCATTTCATATCTTAGTATTTAAAACAGCATTTGTTCGATTCCAATAAGCACGGTTTTTCTTATTTTTCTTTTTAATTTGAATAGATCTCACAATCAATGATAACAAAAAGATGCATCTAAATACATGCTGCCTGTAATAATTTTTTAAAACTATTTTCTCAACGGCGTGTTTTAGAATCTATAAATTATAATACCGTCATTATTAATCTAAAAATTTGTTTACTTCAATTTCTCGTTCATGTTTGTAATCAAATTATGATAAATCTAATAACAAACAAATAATAGCGAATATTTAAATACAAAAACGCTCTATACGTTTTATCCTATTTTAAATATTTTTTTCCTATTAGATTCATAATTTTTTGTTTGTACAAAATTCTGCATTTTGTCAAGTCGTTCATGTTAAAGGCATTTATTTTTATCAAAGATTACTTTTATTTTAGTACAAATTTGCATACCTAAAAACTATAAAAAAAGCTAACACAATGATTTACAATTTGCGATTTAACTGTAAAAAATTCGAATTAAGAAAAAAGTAATATTTACTTAAAAAGTACTACAATCCATAAAAGGTTAAATATAAAAAATAAAGTTATGTTCTAGATTTATCTGTGTATGTGTGTATACATATACATACATATATGCATATATATATATATATATATATATATATATATATATATATATATATATATAAATAATTGAATTATGGCACCCCCTTTCTTTCAAAATCACCAATCATTTATTTTTCAGAAAAATATGTCTTTAAACTTCAAACATAGGCATGTTGAATCTTTTGAAAAAATAAAAGTGAAACTACTCTATTTATTACTACATTACTAAATATTTACACTATCCTAATACATTACTCTTAGATAACGAAATTATATTACTTAAAATTAAAGAAAATATATTAAAAACTCACTTGGACTTCACAAAATTGCAAATTTCTTTCTGATTAGTCTTCAAACATATATTTCTTGTATAAATCATTCAGTGTAAAATTTCATTTACATTTCTACTTAGTTATCACAAGATGATGTAATTAGAAAAGAAATTATATCCACTAAATAATTTTACAATTAAAGCAAAAACAGATTATTAAACACTACTCTTCTACTTAATTATATAATAAAATAATCATTCCAAACATGAACTATCTGTATGTTGGAAAATTGTTACCAAGCAAATATATTCTTTATATATAAAAAAATATATATTAATTTTACATTTAAACACACAAGCAAAAATATACAATTATTCCAAGTTTTTGACCACTAATTGTTTCATTTTCAAAATAGAACAGGCAGTATTAAAGCCGGTTATTAAATGATATTTACAAAATAATTCTTATATAATGGAAACCTTACATATATATATATATACCATAACTTTATAAGTAAAAATATACATTCTTTAATTGGTATGTTAATAACATAAAACAAGCTTTTAACAAATGCTGTGTAGATATTTTAAATATAAATTTGTAGTATGAAAAATGTAATATTAAGGTTACTTAATAACAGACATCTGTTTTCTAAAGTTTTTTTTGTATCAATGTACAAAGAGATAAAAGATTAATATATAAATTTATAACATACACATTAAACATAAAAATTACATTAAGATCACAAAAGAATAAAAATTGAAATATATATATAAACATATCCTTAATTATACAACCAATAATAAAAACAGTAGTAACTAAACATTATTTTTAGACTTTTTTCCTATTTTACCAGTTTTTACAATAACATTGTCACTCTTTAAAATTTTGCCGACTATATTCTTAACTTTTTCTTGTTCTTTTTTCGGTACCTTTGTAACAGTTTTTGATTTTTTTACAATACCTCCAGTTTTCTTTTTCTTCATTGACAACTTTTTATTAACTGATAATATGGCTTTAACATTTTCAGGTTTTCCCTCAACACTTGTTGAAAACTGTAACTTATTAAATCTTTTCTTTATATTTGGTGTTTTAACACCTTCTCCTTCTTCATCATTATCAACTGACGAGTCCTCCAAGTTTGATCCACTATCCAATGATGAGGTATTGCCACCGGACATCTTTTTTCCATTATCATCAAAATTAACATTGTCTCCTTCATCGCTATCCACTGACAAGTCCTCAAAGTCTGAATCACTATCCAGTGATGGGATATCATCATCAAACACTTTTCTTTCATTATCAGAATTATAATTAACCAATTTATTCTTTATAGATTGGTTCTTATTTTTGGATTCTCTTTCAATGTTGTGAAGTAAAGGAATTTCAACAGGCTTAAAATTGTATTCTACTCCTATATCTTTAAACATTGCATTGACTTTGGTAACCTTTGATAATGCTCTTTTATAAAGAACCTGTTCCTGTTTCTCAGACCTTAGCTTATTTATTTGTTTGATTGCTTTTTTTCTTTCAGTTAATCTTGGATAATTATTAGATGTCCAATTTTTTCCACAAAAAAAATTTTTCTTACTTTCTTCATAAGAAATGTATTGAGCTAAAAGAATATTAAATATATTTTATTCATAGAAATTCCAGAGGTATAAAGAAATGTTCCATAACCTAATACCTTTTAACAAACGTTTAAACATTAAGTAATTGTTCATTGTTTCTGCAGCAACTTTAGCTACTTCTGCAAATTGGAATTCAATAAAAGCATAGCCCTTACTACGACCTGTTTTTCTCGATCGAGCTAATCGTAACCTTGTGATTTTCCCAAATTGTGAAAAGTACTTTTTTATCTGTTCTTCATAAAAGCCATGTGGAATATGTCCCAGGTATACAACACCCCGCTCTTCATAATTTGATTTCTTTACAGGATGGTGAACATTTATTATTCCTTTCTATAATCAAAATTCGTTTACGGATTAATAATTTGTATATTTTTTACGTTCTAGTAGTCTAATTGAAAAATTTAACCTTACTTTGATCTTTTTCTTAGCCTTTTTTTCTGATGATAAAAATAACTTTTCCTTAGATTTTTTCAAAGCCAAAGACATTTTGCAAAATACGAATTTATTCAAAGCAAAATAAAATCATGTAACTAAAGTAAGAAATACTGAAATAATTTAAGGACACGTGCAGCTCAACACTATTTGCACAAAATATAAAGTGGCAAGCATAGATAAAGTAGATGGCATAAGCTCTCAGTTGATAAACAAATGTTAAACATCTACATAAAATTCAATATAGATGTCACTAAAGTCTGATATACATATATATATATATATATATACATATATATATACATATACATATATATATATATATATATACATACCTAAAGAAATGTTTTCTTTAAAAACTAAAATTTTTAATTTTAGTGCACGAAAGCATTGAAAAACTTTGATTTCATTAAAAGAAAAAAATCAAATTTTGCTGAAATAGTTTTCATGATAGAACAGAAAATTTCGAAAAATATATAAGAGAATGTTTTTGTTCCTTCACGATTCCTTCGTCTATTTTTAATTAACTGCCTATAGTTTTAGTAAAGTAATATATATATATATATATATATATATATATATATATATATATATATATATATATATATATATTTATTGTAAATAGAAATAAAATGTAAAGTAAAACTACTTTATACCTAAACGAAAGGATAAGTAAATGCTAGAATATACAGAAAAATATTACACAAAAAGATTAAAATGTAGATGTTTAATATTACATTAATTTTTATATCTAGCATCCAATAATAGATCTATATTAAATTAGACTTATGAACATAACAATGTACAAATAATAAATTTCTATTTCAAAAGTTACGCAAGAAATAATTGCAAATTCGTCACTTTCATAAGAAACATTTTTATTTATTTCATATGCAAACCCTTTTGCACATCCCTACCACTGGTGTATGTGTAATGTCTTTCGCTACGGAATAGGTGATTGACATTTCAGTTTTACAAGTAAAAACTGGATAAAAATGTGCGGAGGGTTTACGTGTTCTAAAAATGCGTTGACAGCATTAAATATTTTATATATAGTAAGTTTCGATTAAAATGTGGACAATAATTAAATGAACAACGATCTAGTTTTGATTCATAAGTTCGCAATAGATAAATACAAATGTCTTAAACTACATAAACACTAATTTGTTTCAGCTCGTAGCGTTTATTTTAATCGGTGTTGCGGTTTATGGAAGAGCAGCGTCGTATGTAACGAATTTACCGATTATAGGAGGTATTTTAGCATGTGGAATATTACTAATATTAATTTCAATCCTTGGTTTGATTGGTGCTGTGAAACATCATCAAGTTATGCTCTTCTTTGTATCCTTCATATATTAACTGAATTAAAAATCACCTATATTCTCTATTTTACATCCCTTAACTTGTTAAATACAGTATATGGTCATATTATTCCTGTTGTTTTTGATACAGTTTTCTGTAGCATGTGCTTGTTTAGCTGTAAATATTGAACAGCAAGAGCAATTAGCAGAACAGGTAATTCAGTATATCTTTTCACTTATTCTAAAATTTAAATAAAAATTTATCAATTTAATATTCAGGGATGGACTCATGTTTCACCTGAAATACGAAAAGAAGTCCAAGAAGTTTTCACCTGTTGTGGATTTTATCATAATCGAACAAATACAGCAAACAGCACTGAACTTAGTTGTGAATCTGTAAATGTAAGAAATTTTTATAGAGAATTGTTGTATTCAATTGAATAAAATTATATTTTTTTCCAGGTAAAATGCTGTCTAGATAATCCAAATTGTTCATGTGATCCTTGTATGAGTAAATTGCAAAGTACAATCAATTATGCATTCAAATTATGTGGAGGAATTGGTCTGTTCTTCAGTTTTACAGAGGTATAGAAAATAAATATTTAGTACTTATTGATACTAGACTTAACTATTAAAGAAATCCTATATGCAGTTTTGAACAAGTAGTTTTTTTAAATTATTAAAATTAAATTAATTAGATTATTCATCCATTATTAATAAACAGTTTTAAATTCTATAAACATTCTTTTAATTACTAAAAAAGTATGTTTTAATTCTGAATGCCATCATTTTTCCAATAATAATAAATATAAAATTTAATTCCATATTGTGGAATATAGAATTGAATTTTAAATTTACATCAAATGATTATTAACTTATCATTTAATCTATAAAAAATTAAAAGAAAATTCTAATATGCATTGGACTTTATGTATGAAAATAGTATACTAATCTAATAATTTCTAAGAAAATTCTATATAATGTAAATAAGGTATATTGGTGTATTTAAGTAATTAATTAACACATAACAATTGGAATTGCATGTATTTATTTCAGTTTCTGGGTGTATGGTTAACGGTACGCTACCGTAATCAAAAAGATCCTCGTGCTAATCCCAGTGCTTTTCTATAGTCTGCTAGTCTTGAAATTTCTACTATTACTGACTGGTGGGTGTAATAATTGTTTCCTTTTTATATACTGTAATTAAACTTTTATAATAATTGGTTTGACCTCATTTATTACACACGCACACTTCACATTTTTTATATTCATTCATGTGTAAACATATAAAATGCATGCCATTACAAATAAAGTATTGATAATAATTATCAGTCAATTTAAATCACGAGATAAATTTTTAATTATTAAATTTTATACTGTGTTTAGCTAATTGGAATCATACTGACTCGAAGATATCGAAACCAAACGGATCCTGATGAAAAACAAGCAACGGCCATATTTCCTCGCCATAACTACACTTACTAGTCATACCAAACGATTCATTCCTAAAATGTGTACCACCTTTACAATAAGTTCTTTTAATTTATTCATTACTTCCTGTAAATTATTTCTTCCATAGTAAGGATATATATTTTGTCCTTTTGTTAATCCATTGTTTATTGAAGTAACTATATTTTGTGAAATATAAAAACATGTTTTTTTACTCATTAAAAATTCTAAAAGACTGTTTTTATTGAAACAAACAATAAATCAACTCCTTGAAGCATTAGATAAATAATTCAAACAATTATATACATATATATAATTTCAGTGTGATTATGTGTACAATAATTTAAGGAATAATTCATTTGGTGGTACCAACTGATGCTTCAAGATTTGATACTTGTAATGAATTAATATCATTTTAATCTGTTAATGAAATATTTTATTTTCCTATTTTCTGTGTTATTAAATAAATATAGATACTGAAATTCCATATAATTATTCTTGAATAATATACCTAATTATTTAAAGAAATGATAATGATGAATATTCTTTTTATTTTTTAGATTTTCTTTCTAATTTTTAACCCAAAATTAGATATATCAAATAAATATACTAATTAAAAAACATGCATTGAAATGTGTATTTTAACATACTCTTAATGTTTTATTTTATTCAAGTGCTCAATTGTAATGGCTGTAAAAATTTAATATGTAATGTGATCCTTAAAAAACCTTAAATCAATTGTAAAAAAATAAAGTTTGATATATCTAATTTGACTAATTTTGAACATGTCTGTATTAAAACTAGACAAAAGTCTTGCAATAGAAACACAAGTTCTGTCATACACGCTTGAGTGTATAAGTATACATAATTTACATATTAAATGTAAAATCTGTGGAACATTTCGAATTTACCGTAATACTGTTATCTATATTTTTTAATACATGTCTAAATAGAAATGATTGTTAGTCATTTTATTCTACTGTGAAAATTTCTCTCAAGTTTATGGACCATTAAGAAATATTTCTGTGTTTTAGCATACTGAAGAACTGAATAACTTTTAATTGTTGGCTGTTATTAGCATGAAATTAATTTATTATCATTAACAATGACAAAATATACGTAGCATCGCATGCTTCGGACAAATGAAACTAGTCGTTATCTTACATAAAAACGTGTCTTTGTACTGTTCTATAGTAAATAAATGTGTCGTGCCTGTATTTTTAATGTTGATAGCTTAAACATCGATGTTGTGCGTAATTAATATCAAACGTCGTATTCATAAGTATTCAATTTCGATCTATATAAAGATCATGAGTGACGATCGCATAATTAATGTGGATTTTTACTAAATATGTTTTTGTAACTGAAATTTTAAATGATATACATAATTATTTTTGAAATGATTCAATACAAAACATATTTCTTAGAAAAAAATCACTAGTGTCTTATGAATACGACTAAATTTCTTTGACTGATAACATTGCAATCAGAAATATATTAAATATGTATTGTGTATTATCATTGTATACATATGTACAAATATACATGTGTATATAAAAAATAAACTGTGAAGAAATGACCAAATATAGACAAATTTATGTTACAATGATTTTTAGAATTAAAATATAATAAATAAATATGCATAAAAATGTTCAAAAAAAATATGAATCTTTAATGGTGTAGCAGTGATAATATAACTGATATAGTGGAATACAAACTGTGGTTAATTAAATGATCTCTGAATAAAATAATTATTATATTCATACTGATTAGTAACCAACAGACAAGTTGCCAAGAATTTCAGTTATATTTAATACATTAGTTAATTGTTAGTTTATTATAGAAGAAAATTAAGTAGATTATCTGCTTTTACATATCTTATAATTATTCATTATATCAGCTGTCATTAAAAATATATTTTAAAATTCTAGTGTGATGGGTATGTAAATTCAAATGTAATTTTAATTACTTTTTTTGGTTTGCTATGATTAAATAAAACGAAAATAAAAAAAATGCTTTTAAAAAAACAATTAGACTTATGCTATTTGTGTTTAGTTGTTAATGTTTTAAAGTGCATTAGAAATTAAAAAAAAATGTATCCACCATGTCAGTCAACATCACATCATACGAATATCTATGTGTGTAGTAAATAGTTTTTTCAGATTTCATTTAGTAGATATAGTTTTTTTTCCTAATATATACATATAATTTGAAACATTTCCAGCTTGGTAACTTGTAAACAGATCAAATTTTAATATTTACAATGCTTATATTTTATGTAAATGTATGTTAATTAAAAACATGTTATACATTAGATTTTGGATGTTTTTTTTCATATCCTTTTGTTCATAAGATATTACAGAAAAATGTCACAGTGTTATTTATATATAACCACTGTAATAGTTTAGCAGAATTGAGAATTTCCCATCCAATATTTAAAAATTATGAAATGGAACAGTGCTAAATACCAAATTATCATTTAAATATTGAAGAAAGAAAGGAGACAAATATATAAAATTTCTAAACAAATGTTTTAGCGGCGTAAAAAAATTATAAAATTCATTAATACGCATCTATAAAAACTCGCACAATAGAGAACCATAGAATCACTGAAATTGCCATAAATGTTAATTGGCTATTAAATCATAAAAATGTTGAAAACCTTGTATATGAATATTATTGAGTTACATCTCAATCATTTTTTTCTTACACAACATCTACAAGCCATCATTAGCTTACATCCAGATAAATATTAATGAACATACAAGACTTTTCAAAAACAATATATAACCAGATTAAAATCTCGCAACTTTTCAATACAACCACTCACTTTTCCCGAAAGTATAGATCCTCTTTGTACATAGAAACAATAATGTTAAGATAGGAATATTGTTAAAAAGGAAGATTTCGACCATGATCGATGTAAGGGGAAAACTTTAAGACATGGAAATATTAACTACATTTCTAAATACGTAAATTACTTTATTGTGCATTAAAAATATGTTTTCTTCCATAATTGTTTTACAATTGGTGTAAAAAGCAGTAAGCGACATTTACATATTCACAAATTTTATATTAATATGCAAAATGCTTTTTGATTTTAAGCAGTTACATACATCGACTTAGCAATAAAAATTAAACCGTCTATTTCAACATCATATTATTAATATCCACCGTAGACCGGCACATATTTAATTCCGTGATGTTTGTATTCTTGATTAGCTTCTTGAACACCTAAAAGGGAATGCTGCCCAGCTCCGTTATTTTTTCCATAAACTTCGCCGTTATTCACATAACTCTGTTGTCCATATTGTCCTTTATCAGCTTTGTTATTATCGAGAACATTCGCTACTTCGTAATTTCCTTGTTTTCCTTGTCCGGCCGCTTTAAATTCTCCGTTCTGATGACCTCCTTTGTATGATGATTCTTCCTTTTCGCCGTAAGTACCACCATTACCAGTAAAGTGTGCATTGTCGGCTTCGTCGTTGGCTTCGTCGTAAAACGTTTCAGTCTTTTCCGATTCATCTTTATGATGGGATGTCTTAAAACCTTTTGTCGAATGTCCTTTTCTGAAACCAGATTTCTTATTAGCATGTCCTTCATTCTTTCCAGACTGATCGACATGTTTCGATCCTTGATATTGTTTTCCATCATCGTGTTTATTTTGAGCGGCTTGTTCATCGTTATAGTAACCCGAATCTGCTTTATTATTCTTCAATGCAATCTGCCCCTGGTTAAATCCTTCAGAGCCTTGTTTGATCGTTTCTCCTTTACTTCCTT
Source organism: Acanthacorydalis orientalis (assembly GCA_034766995.1). NCBI lineage: Eukaryota > Metazoa > Arthropoda > Insecta > Megaloptera > Corydalidae > Acanthacorydalis > Acanthacorydalis orientalis. Next base: position 31,667,342 of record CM068321.1, on the reverse strand, counting down.
GTGCTTTTTCATACGATTGACCTTTTTGATTTTTGTTTTCATCCGCGAATGCATTTTTATTAAAATATCCGCCGGATGTACTTATCGGTACAGCAGCACTGACACCTGTAGAAACACTTGGCGTATACCCGGATCGTATAACCCCAGTATGTCCGATACCCATAGGCCGTACATATCCAAATCCAGAATCAGTCATACCGCTACTTATTCCAGAATTCATAAATTGTCCTCTATTCATTCCACCGCCAATATATTTTCCAGAATCGAAATTTGAACCAAACCCTCCATTGAAACCCATACCGATCCCACTTCCAATACCACGATTAAATCCAGATCCGAAACTCGAACCGCTGAAACCTCCTGAACCGAACCCGGCATTTGATTGTGGATAATATTCTCTTTCGATGACTTGGTATCCTCCATTAAATGGAATTCCAGATTCAGACCTTTCCAAAATATCCTCGTTCGAATAATAATTCATGTACGGAGTCTTAACAGTTACCGTCGATGCGAACGGAACTATTAATCCGACGATCACAAGAATTTCAAACGCAACACTTTTTTCCATTTTAATTATTGATTGTTAGTTACTCGGGGAACAAACAGTTGAAACTGATGAATCAAGTGGAGAAAAATACGATTTTTATATAAAAACTTATCGATTTGAAACAATACATTCTTCTCAGTTGATTAATTTCGTCGTTCTCAAACAGATAATTGTAAATGGCAGTTATACGGTCATGGAATGATAATGCCCGAACAATAATTGACAAATGACCTTACTTGTAAAATAAGGGAATGCGAGTCAATAGCTTCAAAGAAAACATTTTTAATATCCTTCAAACACACAAAAAATTTAAACAATGTGCATTCAGGAAGTATCAAATTATTCATACTAATTTAATAAATAAGTCAGTTAGTTGTTCTTTAGCTGAATACAATTGTGAAAAATTGTGTTATTCAAATATATTTATACAAATATTAACACGAATCTCTCTCTCTCTCTATATATATATATATATGTGTATATATATATATATATATATATATATATATATATATATATATATATATCTTAATATACTCAATAGGTCAGTTATTAACAAAAACAGGTTTACAAAAAAGATTTTATTGATTATTAAAGTAAATTTCAGTCTTTCTCATTATGTAAATCCATGCAAAAGCCGACTGAAAATACAAATCATGACCCATTCAGCTATTTCTATGTCCTTTTATAATGTTTATAAAATAATTCAATACTTTAAATAATTAAACGTTTAAATTTTGTAATGGAAAGACGAAATTTGTAAATTGAATTTTTTCAAGAATATGTTAGAATGTCAAAAAATACAGGCAGAGAAAAAAATATAAAATTAATGATAATTAATTAACAAAAAAATATATGTTTTAATTTTTTCATAGGATAAATTCGAAGAAAATCAACTTTAAATAGTTAAGGTATGGAAATTAGTGCTATGGAAATGAGAGAATTGAAATGCGCAAAAGCAACAATGACGATGATCAATAATTCATTATTGAATATTTCTGATTAGGAAAATTTTATGCGGTTTGTGGTGGAATGAAAATTTATTTGTAGAAGTAAATTTTGTCGCAGTGTCAAAACTATATTATAATAATTTTAATTTTTATAACAATTTAAGTAATTGTAGCAAGCTTTTTAAGATTCTTATCAGTAACAATCGACATACTGTGTAAAGTTTTTAAAGTAATTATGTTTCGTACGAGAAATGTTCAAAGAATAGATAAAGACTCTCAAAGTGTCAATTAATATTCCTCTTAAATGACTAAAATTATAAAGGTATTGATTTAAAAAATGTAAAATTTGCGACAACTGAAACATACTCGCGTACGGATTTTTCGAAACCTCTGTGAACTGTTTTATCGGTCGACAATTCTGCGTTAAGCCCACCGTTGTCGTTCTCATTCACGCACAATCCCAACGAGCGCGCCACACTCGTGCACAGCAAGCACAGAGAAAGCACAGTCCTGTCGCAGGACTTGCAGCGAGAGTGTATTGTTCAATCGGCCAGCCATCAATCCTGCTACCATTTTGATAGTAGTGTAGTGTAAGAGTAGTAATATCGATTGTTGTTGAACAGTTAGTGAGAGGTACACGAAAATGGGATCACTGTCCGACGAAGAATTAGACGAGTGAGTAACAATCGAATTTTATTTTATATCGACCCATGTTATAAATCGAACAATTTTTCGTACGAAATTCGACCATTGCTTGTAGATTTTTTTGTTTTAGTCATAAATTAGATCTTTATCTATACTTATATATATATATATATATATATATATATATATATATATATATATATATACATATGCGTATGTGTAAATTACACACAATACAAAAAAGCTTGGAACGTATGTTGAAAAGATAAGGTGGGATTTTCCTTGTAGATTATGGATTATTTCAATATTTTTTTCTCAATATTTCTTTAAAAATATACGAAGAGAGGAAAATTAAATAGTTTACAAACTGAGGAATTTCGGTCAAGTGATTTCTCTGAATTCAACTTAAATAACAGTTTTATTTCAAAAATATTTTCTATCATTTGATGAACAAATATAAAATATTTTTGGAAAGAATTCGATAATATTGATTTATTTATGTCTGTTATTCGAAACAAAAATTATAAAAATCGCAGTACATTTGTATTCAATATTGATCTTTTTTTCGAATTTAATTTGAAAAGATGTGGGTTTGTTCATTATTTTATAATTATCATACATAAATATTAAATGCATAATAAAAGTCAATGAAACATTAAACATACAAACAGATGTATATCCAATGTAAACACACACCTACACATTTTTTCTTTATACTTATATATATATATATATATATATAAGGTATATATGTATGTATCAAAAATATAAAAATTACAAATAAAACTGAATTTTATTAAATATATTTTTTACAATATTATTGCGAACGGTTCAAATATATTTAAAATATAAAAATGCGTATATATGTATGTATTAAAAATATAAAAATGACAATTTAAACCGAATTTTATTAAATATTTTTTATATTATAATTTTATTGCGAATTGTTCAAATATGTTTAAAATACAAAAAAAACATATTTTAATTCATTTGTTCGTTGTGTTTCCAAAAAATACGATAAACTAAAAAATATATTAAAATCGTTTTAAAAATGGTTTCTAGAATAGATATATTTATGTGAGAATATTTTAACAGTATTCTTATTTAAATAAAAATGAAGATATTAAATATTAATTAAAACTAACGGAGTTTTAAAAAATCGTTAGATTCGAATTTTCATTATTTTCGAAAATTTTCATTTTTAATAATAGTACTTTATTTTGAAAAAATACAAATAAAAAATCCATACAGAAAAAATACAATGTGAATCGATTTGTAAAATCGATTGACATTCTGAAGGTGCCTTATACTACATACTTGTCTGTCAAAAATATGTCTTAAGCAAAATCGAAAAATCTGTAAATTGTAGAAATTCATACCAGAAATTTTCATAATATATGAGATTTATTTTTAAATTCTACAAAACAAATCGCATTAAAAATCAAATTAAAAAACTGCTTTTTATTACCACACGTATCAATTTTGTGCAACACATACAATTTATTTTTTCTAAAAAAATATATAAATAAATAATACGGACTCCAGATGAAAGAGTTATACAAATGTACAAAAAGTTACATTAATAATTTTCACTATTAAATCAGATCGACATTTAAGCCAATAAATCTATCTATACCTTTCTAATATCTCTGTATATACATTGATTACTCTCACCACACATTCTATTCTCTACAAAGAAAACATTATAAGAAAAATTACAAAAATGCCTATTAGTAGCTTCAAAATAGAATAATATTTAGAAACTTGAAGAAATTAGAAACAAAATTTTTGAAAAAAAATATACAAATAAAATTTTGTTGTAGAAGAAACAATCTTACAAGCCGAAGAGTTAAAATATATTAATAATTTTCGATTTTAAATCCATATTTAAATAACATCTAATACATTTGTTATTCAATTGAGTCTCAAAGTTTATTCTATATAAAGTATTAAGAAAACTTGCATACATGCATATATATATATATATATATATATATATATATATATATATATAAATATATATGATTCAATTTAAGCTTCCACATGGAAGTATTAAAAGTGTGCACAGAGGTTAAGAAAAGTCATGTTATTTTGTATTTAGTATTTTAGTTCAAGTTACACTAAAATACAATTGAACTAAAATACTAAATCGGGAATAACGTGTTTTTTTTTTAATTTTTGCGTTTTTTTAATTCTTTCGTGCAAAATCCTAAGTTGAATCACCATATATATATATATATAGTTTCAAAATAAAATAATATTTAAAAATTGAAAAAGTTAATAACACTTTTTGACCTTTCATCTAATAATATGTTGTTAATGACAAACTAAATTCAAAGAAATATAAATAAGTCGAACCAGAATTAACACAATAGAGTCGGAGTAAACAAGAAGTCAATTTAATCATAAATTAAACAAGTATTATTTAATTTGTTTATTGTTTAATGAATATAATTTAATTGATTCAATCATAAACAACAGGCAATGTATATATTTATGAAAAAAATGTTTAATATTTTACTGCAAGAATTTGCTTTCACCTTATTATACATGTTTATAAATTCAGCGATTTTGAATGATACTTAGAAACTTGAAAATATTTTGATTGAAGACAATAAGAAAATATAATAGAAAAAGAATGGATAAATAAACACCACAGATTTCAATCGTTATTTAAGAAAACTGTATTTAATTAATCTCTAGTTTTAATTAAAAACAAATAAACGTACGTAATATAAATGAATAAAACTGACAGTTCTAGGATGGAATTAACAGAATATAAGTAAAATTTATACGAAAATCGTTTGACAATCTCGTTACAATAAATATTCGAAACAAAATAAATATTTGTGGTTATCAGATAGTTCTATACTTTATGTCTACTCGTAAATTCGAATTGATTTGTTCTACGTTTGTTTTCGTATTGATATTTCCGGAAAATGTTAAAACATTTCATGGAACTGGAAAAATCAAATATTAATTAATTTTCGTTGTAACCACAAGTGGTAAATCCAGATAAGTAAACATTTTCCTGTATTTGTTTTGATGAATTAATTCATCTCGTTCAAGTCTAACTTTATACGATGATTTATTTATTTGGGTTACACATATCAACTTACCAAAAAACCATCAGTTATCACAACATATATACATACACACACACACACATTATATATATATATATATATATATATATATATATATATATATATGTATTCATTCAGCTTTCCACCTTCATTTCATTCCTGAAACACTAGTCAACCCCTAGTCATTTCTCTAAAAGTTATCACACTTTCCAGTCTAATCCTCACTATTTACTCACACCTTTTGTTGTCTCCCTCTATTTTTCTTTCATTCTGAATTCAATCTCAACAGTTTCTGGATTTCCGACCTTCTTACTACATGACTCACCCATCTAACTATTTATTTTCAATTCGTTTTCCTAATTCAAATACTTCTATTCCCTAACTTTTAAAATGTATTTATCCAGCTTAGTTCGTCAGATAATTTTGTTTATTTTAATTCTATTTACTGTACACGACTGTAACATTTACCGAATTAAATCGAGAACTTTATATCAATATTATTTCTTGTAGAACTTAACGTTTTTATTATTTTTTGTATTGGTGTTTTTTTTTATATCGATCCGCTAATTCGATCTAAATCTAATCAATCTATATCTAATCAATTAAATAATTTCACTGTGGCTTAAATCACTTTCACAAATCAATTCTTTTTCACTCCATAAATATTTTTTTCTACTTAAAAATGTCTGATGATTTTTGTTTGTTGCTAGAGTATTTCTATGCTTCATTTTCAATGCATCAAGATACAGAAAAATCTCTTGATACTTTTCTAGTTCTGAAGAAAGCATCGCTATCGAAATGCAAATAAGTAACAATCGCAAATAATCAATAATGATTCATTGATCATCTTTGATCAGAAAAAAAGTTTGTAGTTTGTGAAGTGAAAGAAGAATTCATTTGTGAGAGTACTAATAAAGATATTTCTAATTATAATCTCGTTTATTATATACAATTCTAATCATTTATCTATTTATTAATTAAAAAAAGAATACTTCATTCACTCAGAGTTCATTATAAAGACCAGTCTAATATCTATAATTAATGAAAATAACTACAATCAACGGAATAATGTTACGAAACAAAAACTAATACATTTTGTATTTAATACGTCGGATTCTCGGAATTAAATCGTGAAATATTGAAACAAAGTAACCGTGAAAACAGTCACAAATGCAATCCCGTCAAATGGCAGACAAGCGCAATCCATTGTGTCTGCTATCACATTTCCATTTTGTGTCCGTTCAATGCAAGCTACATTTTTTTAATATAGCAGAAAATCATGTTTGTATATTGATCTCGAAGACAAATAGTAATTTTGTTTCGAATGTAGCATATTTAGACAAACATTGTTTGCACGAGACGTTTATAATGAATGTGTTAAAAATCATATTTATTATTAATCATGTATATTCATTATATTGTTCATATATATATATATATATATATATATATATATATATATATATATATATATATATATATAATTAGAAAATAGTCATAAGAACAATAATTAAGAAACATCTGTTTACGACAAAAGGACTGCGCCAATTCTTAATGTCACTAATAAAAATTTTAATTAGCATATTAAACATATCTCAACATACATACATACATATATATTTATATTTATATATATATATATATATATATATATATATATGTATATATGTATGATGTATATATATATATATATATGTGTGTCTGTATGTATGTATATATATTTATATTTATATATATATATATATATATATATATATATATGTATATATGTATGATGTATATATATATATATATATATATATATATATATATATATATACATCAAAAGATTTGAAAATAGATAATGATTTGAACAATTGACCGATTAATTTATTTCCGACAACTTAGGAAATATTCAGTAAAATAATTTCGAAGTAACTACACGCTCATCTAAATTCTATATAGGTAGCAAGCAGGATTTATAATAGGATTAAGTACTATGAAGTGATATTCAAATAATCAATGAAATAAATATCAAAATAATAAATTACAATTTCTAATAAACGACTGGCTTATTGAATTGCTTATAATAAAAAATATTTTTTATAATTTGTGAAAAAGTGTAATACAGTCGTTGAAAGAGTGTTGTTTAATTTTTATATAATTTTTAGTAAAAAGATATTTATTAAATACTTTTTGAGCGTAAATACAAAAAGAATATAAAGAGGTTTCAATAAATAAACTGATTTTGTAATTTTTCCCAGTCACTCAATATAAATCTCAATAAAGTATATATAAACCATGAGAATTTTTGATTTATATTTCTATTTGAGTTTTGAATAGATGTTTTTCGCGATGAAGATTGTTAGAATCAAATTGTTATATTATTATGATTGATTGCGTAGAATAACTGAAGTGCGCTCTCAGAACCGTAACGAATAAAAGATCTAACAGAGGCTTAAATCAAAAAATGTCTTGCGTTTTGAATCTTTAATATTGAGATATAAAAAATATTTTTACCAAAATACATTATAGTACACTAAAAATTATTACTTAATGATGTTTCCTCGGAACAGTGCTTTTATTCGAGGATATATTAAAAAGAACCCATATAATAATTGAAATTTGTATACGCCTGGGATATAATTTAAATGATAAATGAATTTAAGGAAATTGAAGCTGTTATAAACGGTTTAAACATGTGACAGAATATAATTTCGAATTAAAACTTTCATTAGTGTTACCATTATAATTCCAAATAAAATCCGATTTAATAAATTAAAGAACGGCACAGAAATTGAAAGATGGAAGTTTTTGTATTGTAAGTAATTATATTTTTCAAATCCACACATACATTATAGTCAACCGGTATGTATAATTTACACTATAAAGTCAATTTATTATATATTTGTATTATATAAATTAGTTTCGCTGAAAGCAATTTTAGTTTGATTTTCACTAACAGTAAAGTTTAGATTATATATAATTTACTTATTAAACGAGAATTTATCAAATGTAATCGACTTATTGATTGAGAATTTACAAGTTATCTGTAAATAAATCAGGTTATTATGATAATTTTCGCAATTAATAAGATTATTAAAGATCAATCAATAATATGCTACTAGCAATATATTATATTTGTAAAAAAACCAAGTTATTTGTTATATCAAATTGATTATAAAATATGAATGTATAAATTTTCCACTATTTAGATAGATAAAAATATTGAAAACCTTTTTCGTCGATCTGTTTGATTAAAATTCTCTTTACATAGTTGCACATTAAAGAATGACAGTGTTGGTTTACTCAGGTACCAATTCCATATCTCCTGGGAATTGACATCTGTTTTCTTATCAATTTCTGATAAGGTTTTAGCGGTATAAATGTTTTTTTTTTCATTTCCTATCAAGAATATATCATTTCATGCACAAATAATCATTTTTAGAAAATTTTGATTTTTCATCAATTTTTGCATACTATATATAGGTCATGGTAATTTTTAGTCCAAAAAATGGAAGTTGGAAATCGTAACTTTTTTTATTATAAACCAATTACTAGTCGCAAGAACATATATTTCCTAATAAAAATTCACTTTAGAATTCATATATACATACTTTATAGACCTAAATCGATTTTCACAAAAATCTAAATTACTATAAAATATTTAAAAATAAAAAAATACGTCCATTGTTCTATTATGCTTTTATGGAATACAGGTATGAGTTATTTTAATAAATGAAACTATAAAAAATATTTTTAAATGAAATATTCATAAAGAAACAGCATAGTAAATATTGAATTTCTCATAGTCGCATATTGAAGAGTAACTTGTTGGATCACTCAAGTACTAATTCCAAGAGGTCTGATTCCTCCTGGGAATTAATGCTTGAATGAACCAACAAGTCACTCTTTAATTGACGATTAAGACAAATTCATGTTTATTGCGACGAAATATCGGAGACCAGTTATTCTCTTTACTTTTTCTACATCATAATGGATCTGATAACTCAATTAGACAAATTCTAATTTTTTTAAAAAAATTAAGGATGTTAATATAATCAGTATGTAAAAAAAAAACAATCAAAATTATCAGTAAGCAATATTTTCTATCAAAAAAAATTATGTTGTTTGTGAGGGAATAAAAATTCATTTGTGAAACTGAAAATTACCACAGTGCCAAAAATTATAATTGTGTGGATATATTGATACAAAATTTGAAATGATAAATGTATAAATATGAACGAATGAATGAACAGAACATCTCTCTGATAGAAATAAACACTAAATAGAAATTAATTTTCAAGAGCGTAAACAACACAACATGTTGAGCACAGCGTGAAATATTAAACTTGTAAAATAATATAGCTGCACCCACATACGGTGACATGTGTATGAATCTACTAATTATTATCTATTATCGTTGACTATATGTAATATGTTTATCCTTCGCTTTGAATTTTTAACATAAAAAAAGCAGTCATTAGATTATTTTTCATACTTTTAACAGCCGTACATAAGTCAATGTGGATATAAAAAATAATATTCTCAAATCAAAATTTTTATATATTTCTGTAAGTACTTTTTTAATTTTTTGAAAGATAATTATATATATTTTTTTAGAAAAAGATACGCATATATATGTATATGCAAAATAAATTGTAATGCGACAACTGTAAAAACGACGTGCTGAGTTCTTTTCAATTACTTTATAAAAAATACACAATGAATGCTGGTATCTGTCGCACTTTATCAAAGTCAATTAACTGGAAATTATTTAATCATACCAACACAATAGCACTGTATTTTACCAAATGTACAGAACCAATTATGTTGAAATGAGGAGGGGGGTGTTAGGTACTCGACTTGATAATTTTCGATCATTGGAGGAAATTAAGAAACCATGTATAACTGAATATCGTACTACTCGTAATTGTTATAATTGAGAATAATATCGACGAAATATCATTAATCATTCCGCCCTTCGTACAAATTCTAACAAAGATCGAGTGATTATTTCTTCAATATTTCAGATTGTAACATTCTGTTCAATAAAAATCTAAAATTTATACAAATATAAGAAATTAATACTTAGAAATTGAAAAATTCTATAACATTACAGTAGTCTCGAAAATATGAACTGATGAAATCCAAAGTGGTTTATGTTTTCAAAAGAACATAAAATATTTTCTTGGATTTATTTAATTATAAAATACATTAGATTCCAGGCATTTATTAATTAAATTTTAAAAAATTCATAAATTGTCAATTGATGTCTAGTGATTTTATTTCGCTCACTGTCTGTGAAAATAAAATATAAACAGACTATTTTTGCGCTACCTAATGAAATTTTTCGCTTCTTACTAAAAAATTATCCTTTTTAACGAGATTTTGATTTGTTCACGTTTCGAAACTTTCACGATTTTTAAAAGTACACATTTTTGAGATTCTACACTGTATTTCTTTGCATTCCGAAAAAAATAGTGCTTGTTATAAATGATTTAGCAATTACGTTTAATACACAGTGAATAATTTATTACCGTACAAATTACCAGAACGAATTCCTGGAAAAGCTTTATAAATTTCATAATACATTGTAAATATTTAATTTGTGTTTTGATAAAATCAGTGAAACTGTAATTTTATACCGAATTAAACACGAGTTCAGAAAAATTGATTAAACAATTCCTATGAAAATAATTCAAATAAAAGTATTCAAATATATTTAATTTTAAATTATAAAGAACATCGCTACATTATTGATCATTTATTTTCGAAATAATATATTATGAACTATGTAACCTCAATTTCAAACATGTCCGCCACTTATTACACCCTTTTGAACTCGGATTCAACATATTTTTATGATTATTCATCAAGTTTGTAATTATCATTAAAAGCGACCGTTTTAAATCACAGTCCATGTGGTTGCATCACAGAATGTAAAGTCAAACGTTTGCGTAGCCTCAAATACGATGTATGAATCCCGAACAACTTGAAACTTCTGGCTGAATAATTTGAAAATAACCCAAATAGGTTTGCAAACAAATTCCAATGAAATGATTTTTTTTCTAAATCTATTAATTGGAATTTGTAATGAATTTCATTACTTTCACAAAGGAATTTTCATTCGCTACATACCATAAAAATTGTTTCTAATCAAAATATTTATTAACTGATAATTGAATATTTTAATAACGGCTTATGCTCATTTCGATAATTATGCTTTCTTGTGCCAAAAATGTATAATTTCATTACTTATTTCTACTGTATACATTTTATGGGATATTTGTACTACGACCGGTTTCGACTTTCGCCATCTAAGATAGATGTTAAATTCTGAGTTCAATCTGAAATTAGATGTCAAAATCCACTTAAATAACTATAGTAGAAAGATGTCGCAGAAGAAACGAACTCATATGTAATCTTCAGGATTACAGAACAATCATCATCATCATCAATAACAAACAATAACGAGAAAGAATTATTTGCAAATACCCGAATTTGTATACAAAATTAAAGTAATAAATAGAGTATTTTAAGCAAACATTTTAATTATTTCAAAAAATAAATTAATTATAATGATAATTGTACTATTATTTCCTACAGGCGTTAACAGACCACGTAATTATTAATTACACAAATACCATGATAACATGTACAACAAAATAATTTAAATAAAGACAAATATGAGATACGCTTGATAATTGATATTTTTTATATTGTTCGTGAAACACCTGGCAATTAATGAGCATTTAACTAATTTAATTTTATTTGTTGATAGTTCATAAATCTACATCTCTTAAATTGTATTTATATATCTACGAAATAATTTATAATTTAAATAAATATGTATTCAATTGTATAAACGATAAACTTTATACATAAACACTTGGAAAATTAATGAATATTTAAATGATACAAATCAATTGTTTACCCTATAAATCAAGCAAATGTATAAAGATTCCAAAAAAACAGAATTAAAGTATACACACTTAATTTAGTCCACATTATTTTTTTTTTTAAAAAACTAATTTATTAATATTGTATTTCGAATGTTTTTTTTAAAAAAATGTTATAATAATTTTTCATACCACGCTACTAACATAAAATGTTGCTAATAATTTCATATCATACAATTATATAACTTACTGAAAAACCTTTAAAAAATTAAAAGAATATATGAAAGGCAGGCAAAGAAATTTACAAGAATTGAAAAAAACAATATATATTCTTTTAATTTGTTATATTATTTAATACAGAAATTATGATCTAGTTTTATTAATTTTTTTCAAATTAAATTTTTTAAAAACATTTTTATTATAATTTTTTTAAAACATTTCATTAAACTTAATTTAGTATCGCACTACCGGAATTAAATGTTTCTGATAAATTTGTATTATTTAATCACAAAACTTATCTTAAAACATTTAAAAAAATATCATATGCAAAAACCACATAGTAAGAAGATAAATTTATAATACTAATTAATCTGTAATACGGTTTGGAATAAAAACACTGATTTGATAAACATTTCGATACAATGTTTAAAAAAAATCTATAATGCAACTTGAAGTACGTCGTTCGATTCTACTAAGTACTTTTATAACCATCTATTAAACGAAACCATTTATACTCCATTATGGACCATTTACTAGACAGACGTATTGATTTATATATATATATAAGCAACGGGAGTTCATTAGTCGCATAAACACGATTCAATTACTTTACAAGATTGATGTTTAATCATTTAATTCGTTCTCTTTTAATATAAAAATAATTGTATTTACTCGTTGAATAATTATTGTAATTGAGTCTACGAAAATAACGAATATCTACAAATGAATGCCTAGAAGTGGAATGTCTTAGCGATTATATATAAAATATCATCTAAATGAAATTCGACAGAACCAAAAATAACGATGTATCGTTCCTTTCCTGCAAACGAAACGAATTTATTGAAAACGATTGTATTTAACGAACTGAAACAGGAGTAAAAGTGAACGCAACAAACTTGCCACTTAACAACTTCATCTGTCTATTAATCTATCAATATATATATATATATATATATATATATATATATATATATATATATATATATATATATATATATATATATATATATATATATATATATATCTGCCTTATTGAAGGTAGTACTCTCATCACAAAAATACTAATGATTTATTGGATAAGAAGATACAAAATGCACTGAAAATGTATGGAATACAGATATTGAATTTTTCAAATTAAAAGAACTATTTATCCAGTAATGAATCTTCAAAAATTTAATATTATACAATATATATATATATATATATATATATATATATATATATATATATAAACAAATGATACTTAAGTGTCATATTTAAATCTAAGATTGTGATATAATTTTCATCTCTCAAAGTAGACATGACTGTAGCATCATTTCCGCTGTACTGAAATATATTATGATTTTACAGGTAATAAACAGCCATCAAAGTCTCGTCTATATTGTGTACGTTGTACCCATTTACAAATGGAGTGTGATAGACTGTATAATAGCGTCAACAACCACATTAGCAACGTAAATATATAACTGTACATAAATCACTTTTATCAATCTCTATTGATTTATTACTTTCGGTCTAGACTTCTCAAAAGATTAAAACTGAGATGAAATTTCGACTGATTTCTCTATCAGGTGGTAATGGTGTAATATTTGTGATATAATTTATCTTAATCGAAAAGGACTACAAGCTAGTTACTAATTAAATTTAACTTTATAGTACATGCAATCTTATTTATGGAAAAAAATATTTACGAGATTATAATTTAAATTATAAAAAAGTACAAGATATAAACTTCTTTATCAGCTTTATAAAAAAGTGTGATAAATTAAAAATACTGACATGCATAGCTTTTTATTAGAATATTTTTAATAATATTTATATTAGTTATTCTAATTTATTTTTAATTTTTGATATGATAATTTTTTAATATCATTGTTGTACGTCATTTCTCTTACAAAACATATTCTTTTTTTATAAATTTACGTACTATTTTCCAAGTGTCGAATATCTAATTCAGATATAATTAGTAAATAACGCAGTGATCAATGAAAAGAGGAATTATTGAATGAATTCGATTTGGAAGATCATTAAAAAATTGAAGATTGGACAGAAGAGGGTCAATTATATTACTCTGGGGAACCTTTGAATTTTATTCGGAAGTGAATTTTCTATTTTTATTTTTTAATTTCTATTGTGTAAGTATGTTTGAATACATTAGTTTCGAGTTACTTTTTAGGATTTAGAGGATCGAGTTACTTTAAAGGATTCAATAATTAATATTTCTACAGAATCTATAAATACATACTAGTTTATTTAATTTTGTAGATGCAATTTAAAAAAGATGTAATGTATATTTTAATAATCGATCATTTATGAGAAATCGATCGGTAATAAACAGGTAATGGAATTTATTCATAAGTATGTATAGGTTAAATTATTTTGATACCATTTTGAATGAAAAACAAATTATTTTCATTGATAGCCTCGTGTCTATTGACATGTCTGAAACTAATGTGAAAGCAACATATTATAATACATACACACGTGATAAACTTTAGCAAATAGTCTCTTCATCAAAGTGCTATCTTGTATCTCTAGCTTAGTACGGATTTTATACGCGTGTCTATTTAATGAAGTTCGACAAAATATTTACTCTTAAGGAACTTGTTCCGAGTGTTAGAAAAGTTTAATGCGCTTGTACACACACGCACACTGCGTCAATATGGAAATGGTTAGCTGCGTTTCCTCTTATTAAATGTGTGTACGCGCCTGATGTACAAGCAGCCACACCCGCATACCAGTCACCATGGCAACAGGCTGTATTAGGTTGAACGCGTCATCAACAATACACCGTCTGCAATCGGCATTATATTATGTAACAGGACGATTATTGTCGTGTCTGCGGTTTTATGAATACTTTTTTCTTAATTTATGCTCCAATAAAATATGTGTGATAACAGACAATTGATCGTAATCGATGTCTGACTTTTTTCTACTACAACCGTTCGCACATTAACTTACAATATATTTTTTATATCTGTTAATTTGGAACTTAGTTAAAATATAAACTCGTTTATCATTTAAGATAATCGATTGTCATATAATGTAATTTTAATTAGAAATAAATCTCAACTGATAACACTCTACTTAAAAATTGAAATAAATATAAATCTAAACAGGGGGTTTGAATTGTTTGATTTTTAATATTCTAACGTGATGAAAATTATTTACAACAATAGAACGGTTAAATTAGATCCGATTTTAATTAAGCGATTCGACAAGTATACATGCATTTATAACCTAAATTAATTTTCAATTAATATTAATTACAAAAACTGGCTGTATATAAAAAATATGGACGTATTCAGCCAGTAATTACAATATCCATACGCGTTTATCACTGCAATGTTTGTTAACAGTCACTAGGAATAATTCATTAAATTTAGAACAGACATAAAAGATGAAAAACAATCAAATATATGTGTGGGTGTATATATATATATATATATATTTAAATTAACAAATGTATAAAAGCTGTAAAAAAGGTCACGTTAGTTGTACAATTTAAAAGTAGTCAATTTTGACCGTGACATTTAATATTCAGACGACATACGAAATTAAATTTGCTGTTCAAAATAGGAAATTAACACAAACAGATATAACATTTAATAAGACATGCGAATATATTATTAGAGAAGTTGATGTTAGAAGCATGTGATTAACTCATCGCATCGAAATGTACGATAATTTATTACGCCTATCTAATTACTTCGAAGCGACTGACTGAAGCTGTTTCGAAATTTTATTATCTTATTTTACGTTTATGTCTACAAGAAATGGTAACAACTCAATGTATGAAAATTTGTAAGAGTTGTTACTTGACTCACTGGTGTCGGAAGACTTTCTTACAAAAAGTAAGTAGTAAAATATAGTGAGAGTGATATCAGTAGACTATACCCAAATGGAAAAGTTTAATATTGATAATAATTTTGACAATTAAAAATAAAATACTGATTTTTGCAATTATACTTAAAGATATTAAAAATTTATAAATATTATCACAAAAAAAATAATAAACATGTAACTTGCTAAAATACAATAATTATTTGTCTATCTGTATTTGAGAACAGCTATGTTACAAGAAATATGATCGATAACCAAACTCAATTGCAAAAGATTATATATATATATATATATATATATATATATATATATATATATATATATATATATATATATATATAATTTTTGCTTAGCAACCGTGATTACCGATGTCTTGTTGATTTTTTTTTAATAACATTTTTTAAAACTGAATGCACAAAGAATAGAAATATAAAAATTATAGTTTTATGTTGTATTCGTTTACTAATACTTTTAATAATAACATTTTGGTAATAAAACCAAATAATATTATTTATAGTAATATGGTTCTATCAACTATAACTAACAACTTTCCAGAAAAGCCTTGTGTCAGGACAAGACGAATCTATTGCTAGGACCATCAGTACAACGGTCAAGTAACAATATTGTATATATATATATATATATATATATATATATATATATAATAAAACCTCACATAGCACGACAGTTAACTGGATCCACGAAATCTCCGTATTATCTGGAGCCGTGTTATATTAGGTTCGAAGTTCATACGAAATATATTATCGATATCGTTTCTATCTATCTTAAATCTATCTCCCTTATATATCTATATATCATGCGTGCATATAATTAAAACATATACGACATATGTACGTCTTAATCGTGATTGTTAGCCCATTTCGTTATCCTTGCATATATAAAAACGTGTTATCAACGCTGTGCTGTACGAGGGTTTGCTGTATATATATATATATATATATATATATGTGTATGTGTGTAAATATGTATGCTTATAAATGATATGAATCGTAAATATATGCTATTTTGAATGAGAATAAAAATTTCAAGGTCGTTATAATGTTATCTCGCTACTCATTAACATTTATTAACTAAACGCGTACGAATATACATACATATATACACACACACATATATATATATATATATATATATATATATATATATATATATATATATACACATATGTATTAAAAGAATACGGAAGTTAATAAATATAAAACGATAATAAAATTTTACATGAAACTGCACTAAATGTATTTTTGAATATTTATTATCTGTGCTTTTAAATAAAATCGCTTTCTCTGATTACTACTTAATTATTGTTTCATATAATTATTATGTATTGTTTATCGTTTGTTAAAAATAAACAAAACAAAAATCATTGGTTATTCTGCCGCCATAGTTTATCTAATTTCTATTTCAGTGATCAAACGACATTTTGTATTTTTTCATATTTTCTTCTTATGGATCGGATCAATTTTCAATGTTTTTGAAAACATGAACATCTTTTATATTAAATAAAGCAAACGATATGTACTTTCAGTGTAAATTGCCAGTTTCATATTATTTAATTAAACTAAATGAACAAATATGTGTGAATACAAAGAAAATTGCTACAGGAGCGTAAATATTATACACAACAACCCAAACAGACAACAATTTACAAACCTAACAAAGTGGAAATAGCTTGAAGTTGTAACGACATTCTTAATACATGAAGAAATAAGAAAAGGAAATAATATTATGAAATATAACAGTTTTATTATTTATTTTTTTAAGTTTAATTCATAACTATGATTGCTATTTTGATAAGATAATAACACATAGATTTAGATAATAATTAATTACTGAAGATTTGTGGATTGTGTAACGTTATTTTATTATCAAAACATAATTTAATCGCAATGACGAATTATATTTATAAAATCTTTTAAATCAAATTAACACATATTTAAGAGAATGAAAATTGTAAAAAAACGATAAACTACACAGTAATAATATTTTAACGAAAAAATATAGGGTGTTCATGGTACTGATTCATTCATGAAACTTGCAAGTGTCAGAAATTTTCAACGTTTACGAAACAATTCTATTTTGGAGTAAATATCCGGAAAATAACACTGTCAGTCAATCCAAATACTGTCGTTTTCAACTTTTACATCTTTGCGTGAAAAAGGTTTATGTTATAAACAGTTTCATTGATTTTAAATGTATATTAAAAATAGCTGGTGTATGTTCTTTTAATACAGGAAAAATACAATTTTATATATTTTTTTACTAAAAACAGATTTAAACATCCAGATAAACTGACTAGTGAGACAAACATAAAATTTTAAATGTCTGAATTATTGGACTTTATATATATATATATATATATATGGATGTGTATGTGAAAGTACTTATAAAACCTTCAGTTCTATTGTCATTCCTTATGAATAGTGAGAATTCAATCAGAAAAATATCTTGTCTGTCACACACTCAACATTCCATACGTTTTATTGTCCAGCCATCATTTAAATCAGATATCATACGGTAAATGCATACAAATTGAAAATCAGTTCTTTGCTAAAAAAATCACATCATATCGATGACATAAAATGATTAAATTTAGTTAGAAGAAAAAATCTCACGTGATTCATTGCGTCCGTAAATTACTAGACTAATGTTAAAACAGGCATTAATTTGTTCTCTCTTATTTTAAAAACATATTCTAAGACAGTAAAACATGTTTTCGTTCTAAAGCTCATTATGGCTCGAGCTGAATACTCCTCTATTGTGTACTTGTTTTTGTTGAAAGTTTTATAGCTCTATTTTATTTTATTTATACATTGTTTGATCAAAGTTCATTCACTTTATCAGTACATTTTCTTTTATATATTCGCTTTTAGACTCGTTTAGGTGTATGTATGTGGTTAGTTTTATAGGTAAATGATTCCATTAGAGGTTGATTTTGTAGATTATTTAAGAAGGTATTAAGAAAATTCTCTTACATAACATACAATGATATATATATATATAAATATGTACATACATGAAACATAAAATACCATAAGGTGTGAACAAAAAAATATTTTTAATTCACTTCATTCCCTTAATATAGCCTTCAATCTACGACACAAAGCGGAAACACATGTACATAAGTACATACACTCAATTTCTAGTTACAATCACTTAATAGTACATAATACAATTCTAATAAATGGGCATGTGACGTGCGAGTGAAATGCCGAGTTGTGTCACATAAATCAATTAAGAACATATAAAATATGATCAGATAATTCGTCGAGATTAAAAAATAATAAACGCCTGCAGAATATAGTTTTCAAACCAATTTGTTTGACAGAAAGATCATTTTGAAACTATTTCAGGATGATTAGAAAATAAGTTGAAACTGAAATTAAATGTTGTTGAAGACAATAATATTTTTTTCATTAGCAAACAAAACTTATGCCGTGTGTGTATATATATATATATATATATATATATATATATATATATATATATATATATATATATATGTAAAGTCACTAAGCTTTTAATTTTATAGTGGATTTTCATCCTGTGAAAGAATTTCGATAATACCCTATTGAAAACAAAAAAATCTCGATAAAACTGCCAAAGATGGCTGGATGTAAACAAATACTTCATTAAATTATTTCTAATGAAATTAAAAGAGAACAACCAAGAGGATGATAGTCAATAAAATATTAAATTATTTATAAATTTTGACTAATCATTCAATTATAAATTTGGAACGAAATATTTATTTTATCCTAAGGTTTTTTTTATTTTATAGAGTAATACTCATCGACTTTTACGCAATTTATTCATTGTTTGACAATGAAAATAGAAAAAAAATAACCCTTGCTTATCTCAACCATATTTAACGATTCGTTAATTATTATATTACATGCACAGCGTATCACTTAATAAAAATATATCTATACAAACAGGCTGAAAAAGGTGTGTTTGGGAGATTTAGATTAAATATCTGCGTCAATGAGATAAACACTGATAGGAAATGAAACAATATACATACTGCAAAAATATTTGCATATTATAAAATTAATCTATTTGATTAAATAAAATAACTGAATAAAGACCACATATTTAAGGAAGACTATTTTTATAAGAAAATAACATCTGAGGCATTATAATTTTATTTATCGAAATGACTATTGCTAAATAATAGAACTCTGAGTAAATAATAAATTCAGTTGATAGAAAATTACATAAACGTGCAGTATGCTATGATGAAAGAAAACAAAACATCTATTTACATACAATCACATGTTGACACATTTGTTGTAATATGATTCTAATATAACGTTTAAATCAGTATTTTCCTGATAAGAAATGTAAATAAAAACTTTTTTTATCCCTAGTTTTATTTTTATCTGCGAACAAAACGTCAATGAAGAATATACCATAATAATAACACGACATATAGTTCACACAAACATGCTTGTATCTCATTTGTAATTGTTATCAATCAATATAATAACTAAAAGTAAATACATGAATTAGACTTATTGTTTTATTTTAAACTGCACGGAATTTTTATATCTAACAAACATATATTTTTGAAAATTATGTTGGGCGCAATGACCTTAGCTGTCGAAGTGCCCTAAAATCCCAGTAACCAACGATCGAAAATTATGAATCAAATATGAATCAGTAATAAATATCGATTTAAATATAAAAAAATATATATTAAAGGTGAATTAGTATTCTTTTATTAAAAACAATTTGTTTTTAAAATTCAAAGCTAGGAAATTGAATCATTATGAAAAGTTATTTACTTAATGATATATTTAAAAGAACTTTATATATATATATATATATATATATATATATATATATATATATAATATATATATATATATATATATATATAATCAAAGAAAGAGATTTAATTCACTGATTACTGTTTTTAAAAGGTTTTTTATTGTACGTTTACAGCAGTTTCTTAGAAATTATACTTTTTTAGTACATACAAGTAAATTGTTGATTTTATTGCATCATATATGTAACGAAGCGAATAGTCACGTTGAATTTTTCTCAGAATAAATTGGCAGAGGGTTTTTTTTAATTAAATTTCTACCTAATTGGTAATTCTATAAAATGAAATTAGTTTAAAGAAGAATTTTCAATAAACCAGTATTAAATAGGTATACAATTTTTTATGTAAATTAATTAATATACATTTTCTATAATGAGTGGATATTTTCGTATATATATTAATAAATATATTCACTTGTATATATAGATTCGTTATAAAACAAGTAGTATTCGGTTTTAAAATATGATTTCATTTATTTTATATTTAAAAAATTGTAAAAAAAATAGGACTTTGACAAGATCTACAAGTGTCGTCGTTCAAACTAAAATATTACGTCCTTTGTTAGATATAAATTTGTTATTTCACTTAAAATTGAATACCTGCGCTACTTATATCCCCTTGGGGTCTTTATGTATCACACGATACTTGACAAATTTATTTTCAAGAAATGGCTACTCTTTAAAATTTATAACGTATAAAATGTCATTCACTTATATATCTACAATTTTTCGAAATATAGAAATTATTAAAACTCAAGTACAAAAATTAGAATAAAATTATCTATACCAACGGTTATTAAAATTTAAGTCTGCGGTTTTACATTTCAGTCAATTTTTATTAGACGTCCCTTTCCTTTGAATTGTGAATATTTCTTAATATTACATTTCAAAATAAAATTACTACATAACTACTTACACTATTAAACATACTTTTAGTGAAAGTAAGAAAGTAAAAATAAATAATCGACACGACGTTGAAAAATATTTAAGATTCAGCGCATATATAAACATTGTTATTCTTATAGTTTTACATTACACTAATTTCTTACTATGTGAAGATGATGTTTTTTTTTTAATTTATAACTATAAATGTTTTTTAATTGTAGAAGGTTGTATTTTTAAGTCTAATTTTACATTTAGCCTCTCTGTATTTTAATTTAAGATTAAAAAAAACCATTGGGGAAAATCCTATTCGCATAAATATTTTATACGAAACAGAATCAAAGGTTTCATATCTTTTTTCGCGAAATGAGTATGAGCAAGAATTGAAATTTTTCATATTATTTTTTGTTTTTTGAGAAAGTGGAGAGAAAAAAATATTTTTGCAATGGAATTTATCCATAATACCATAATCTATAATTATAACAATTTTAAGAAAAACCAGACATCTGTAAAACCTCCATCATAGTATCCTCTATTAAATTAACAAGGTATTAACATCTGTGTTAAATAGATCTCTGATCGAATTGTTGCCAAAATGAAGACATGAATTCATAAACTACATACATGACTACATTTGAAATTTTTATTTCAAACGACTTATCCATCCTGCAGAACTCAGATAAAAAAAAACACTGACCTAAGTCGATTATAAAAAAAAATATCTTAATTATTGATTCTCTGATATTGTCTATATACTTCTTATTCATTTAATTTATATTTCTTTGCAGAAACAATTCATTCATTCAATACAAATTAAAATGAGTAATTACGAAAAAATTACAAACTTAAAGTAAAATATAAAAATAACAATAATAAGGAAAAAAATTAAAAAATATAATTAAAATTCCCATATGATAAAAACATAACTCATATAATTTAAAAATTATCGCATTTGATAAGAAATATTTTTAATACGAAATATTTAATTTGTGTGTATATATATATATATATATATAAAGTTAGCACCTACCATAAACGGTATTTAAAGAAACGACATGATAATGTTAATGAGTTCGAAAGAAACGTGAGGGATATATTCTTGTAAACTGGAATAAACCTCAATCAGAAAGACTGTCCGTGAGAAGAATTCGAAATAGCGATACTCCTTATAAACAGAAATCGATATAACTAAGTTTGACTTTGTAGAAGTCGATGAAAGCTAATAACTTTTTATATAAAATATGAGATTAAATTTGATAAATTAGATTTTTGTATACGTTTCTTACTCAAATATAATATTCGTTACTGTGTCAAACGTGAGAACTGGAATGAGATTTTGACATAATATATAAATACACAGATTATCAAATGAATATGTTTATAATTCGTTTTGTTTTTTACAATTTCAAATATGGAATTAGTTGAGTATGAGTTAGTGACAATTGTAAAACGGATAACTTAGTATAATAGAAAATATAATAGATTAACTATGTAACATTGCGGCTAAATTCACTATCATAAATGAATCATTTTTCATCTCGCAATGAATAAAAAAAAATCTGGTCAAAAATGTTCAATACACAAATATTGATCATTTTTAATTTTTTCTTACGCAGATTTTGATAGCGATTCCATCGTCCGCAAAGTGTCAAGGTACATAAAAATCTAACTCCTTTAATATTGAATCTTTTCCATATGTCACTACTTTTTATATCTAAATGTTTTACTTCAACGCAACTCCAACAGTTCGCTATTTTCGATTATTTTTCATATTACAGTTACAGTAATTTACTGTTTAGAAAACGTTACTGTTGCTATTTAACTCAGATTCGAGTTTATTAATCAGAAAATCGACATATTAACCACTTAACCATAGAAATTTTTCTATTTTTATAAAATGATAAGTTCTGATACAAAAAATCTAAAATTGACACTTGATAAAGACACGATGAATGATTTAATACATTGTCAGATTTTTCCATACCTTGGAGCTCTAAATATCTAAATACACATAAGCAACAATCAAAAAGTATCAACATCTTTTTAACCACGAATTTTCTTATGATTTGTCGGACGAAAAAAGAATTCATTTGTGAAAAAGTAGAAGTACTTTTCGTCATTTATTTTCTTTACCGATAATACAGTAAATCTTTAAATACAGTCAAATCTTTAGGGATCTCGTATCGTCTGATATTGAAAATTATTTTAGAGTCGATGCTATGTGGGAAAATTCCCACAAGAGTTCATTTTTATAAAACATTATGGATCCAGTTTCGAATATTAGATTGTTGAAAATGTACAGTGGAATATACGGTGAAATCTAGAATAGTGTTTCAATATTGATTGAAGTGTAAGTAAATGTTTTAGTATAAAAATAATTTAATGCTCACGGGTGAATCGATACGTTGACGTTTACAGCCCGAATGTATTAATTTGACGTTCAAAGCCCGACTAAACTGAACATATCCAGTTAACCAGCACGGAGAAATCTATTTAACTGACAGACAGTAAGTTACCTAACATATGTATCTACTTAGAACTTTTACATTTAAGAGATGTGAAGTAGTCGACTATCATTAATCTGAACCAAATTGATTCGCTTGAAATGATTTTTTTCATTTGATTCTAGCGATTTGTTTTTCCAGCCTTAATAAAAACGTATAAAATCTATCAAAATTGTTTAATAAATAAAATAAATAAAATGAAATATATGTATCAAGTTGACACGAATCAAAAACTCGCTAGTTGTAAAATTTAAAATCGATAAAGAGTTCATATTAGATTTAAACTGTGCAATTAAACTATGAACGTTAGAACGTGCGTGACTTGAAATAATATTTCTTTTCGAAAATGCCCTCTTCCTTTTCGGATACTATCGGTTCAATAAGTTATATTTAGTGACGATAACCTTACATTCTATGAGAAGGGATGACGTGAAACAAAATCTATAAATATGTTAATAATATACATATATGCAAAAAGAGTCGCCCATGAGCGTATCTAAACATTATAAATGTAAACCCTTTTATAAACACTAAATATGTTAATTAAATGAATAGAAAAGACCGAACTGGGCTCAATTTTCTATTATCGCGCCATAAAATGTTCGTTACTCAAACAAATCAACATTTAATAACAGCACTTGACCTTTATTATATAAAGTATTTATTTCTAAAATATAAAATTACACTCTCGTTTAATGAATGTGAATTGATTAGATGTCAAAAATGTGTTTTCATTTTTTAATTAGAATTTAGAGAAATTTTGAATAATAGTTATTTAACTGCGTGCAATTTAGTTATTGGAAAATTCTCACAATATAGCTTTTACTAATAACAAAAAAAACAATAAACTATAAGATCAGATATGAAAATGAACTTTACATTATCCAAAATCATAATAACAATTATGAATCTATAATGAATGTATGAAAAGTATATTTAAAATATTTTTAGAATTACAAATGGTATTTTTATTTAATATTTAACGATAATATATATATATATATATATATATATATATAAAACTTGTCAATATAAATAAAATTTTATTTATTAAATTTTCAATATTATTCAGAAACTTTCATATTTTTTATTTAAATATTTGTAATAAAATAAAAAATAAAATAATATTTTAAAAGTTCTCTATTGAGTGATAAAAGTTTCGACGTATTGGAAAATAAAAAAGGTTAGAGTTCATATAGATGAAACACCTCAATATTTAAAGTGAAAATTCCACTTTGTTTGAATACAAAAGTATTCGATCATTTTTTTCTACCTGTCTTCTCTTACAGAAGTGAGATATATCTATCTTAAATGTCAAAATAATTCAATAACTTTAAACAACACAAAGACGAACAGACGACAGGTAATACAGGGCAAAAAGTTAAACCATCTCTGTTTTACTGATGATATTTGAATCTTCGCAACCAGAGAATATGATTGAAGAATTAGATGAAGCCAGTTCAAGAATGGATTTTGACATAAAAAACATAAAAGTAATTAATGTTTTTTTTTTGCTTTCGAAAAATTTGCATAAAAGGAACATAACTGAAGTGGTTATAAATTTTGTTTGTTTGAGCTAACTTATTACTAAAAATCGGTAAATGGAAATCAGTTTAAATATTAACATAGTTAATTATTAACTGGGAGCTAAAAACTATATAAAACTCAGAAAAAGACTAATGAGTAGGCAAACTAGTAGTAAAAATATCAGAAATATTTTAAAAAACATGTGAAAAAGCAATAGATTTTTCAATTTCAAACAATTTAAGAGACATTTTTATTGAAGTACGAATTGTTATATATATATATATATATATATATATATATATATATATATATATATGTATATATATATATATGTATATATGTATATATGTATATATACGTAATAAAATTGTCAATAATAATTGATTTAATCTATTAATTCAAAGCTATTTTTGACATGTTTTTACTTCAGATTAAATTATTTACAATGATTGAATACAGCGACGTAAAATCCAAAAATAAAATAAATAAATGTCGCATGCATACCTGCGCACATTGCATATTTGTATTAATAACTTTTTTAAACACAAATTAATTCAATTTTTTCTTGATTGCCAAAGAAAATAGTCGCAAGATTCGTTTAATGTTATTTACAAGTGTGATAAACTGCATAGAAATATTTTATTATCACAGATAAGTGCACTTGTAATGGGGAAAAAATGAATAAAAACGTTATTTCTACATTTAATTTCAAAGAAACCGACATTTTGATAAAAAAAGGTAGGTAAAATTTGATTCATATCAATTGGCGTTTTATTTAAAAAAATATATAGGTATTCTTGATATGCCTGAAGCATATATACTTGTGAAAAATCGTACGTATGTTAAATATTTATATAAACAATTTTATATACCTTCATAAATCAAGCATAACATAAATTATAATATCGATCAATTTAAAAATATCAATGATAGAAGCAAAATTATAAATAAATATTTACAATAAAATTTATATAATAAAAAATTGCGAATATCAAACACTGAGTACACGAGGACTACTGGTAGGTAACAAATTGTATTTAACTCTTTTAGTACACACCTAAAAGTGATATAATAGTGTCAGAAATATCAAGATAATTTAAATAAAATATTAAAAATGTTAAAAGCCAAATCATAAACATTTTTCAGTGGTACTTTTTTCTAATTCACATGTAATTCATTATATATATATATATATATATATATATATATATATATATATATATATATATATATATATATATATATATATATATATATATATATATATATATATATGCATATATATATGCATATATATATGTATATGTATGCATCTGTGTATGGTTGATGATTTATTGTGTTGAAAAATCAATGAATGGCGTATGATCTGAATATTTGTTTGTTAAATTAAGAATAGACCAAATTTACTACTGAAAATACATTACTGACGTACTGAACTTATTTTGGTTATTAGTATTGCCCTATATTTAAAATCCGTGACGTAACAAGGTCGACACATGCAATTGACAATAGCTTGAGCCAAAGAGGGGCTCGACACTCTCATGTAAACAATAATATAGTACGAAATTTTCGTTCCATACTTCATTTAACGGCCGTTGCAACGAGAGGGAGGATCCGAAATTAAATCACCATTTAAAACAATTCCATTGCAGACAATTAACAGCATTTAAAAGAAATACATATATGTATAATAAGTAACTAGTGTTAAAAGAATTGGTTTTACTTTTTGAAATGAATTTCTAGACTCTTTATTGTAACTTAGAACAGAAATTCTTGTACGATATCTATAAAAGTAGATAGTGAAAGCTTCAGAACTAAAACACGAATACACATTTTTACTCTTTGAATTATTCACAAGTGTCATTACATTACTGGAAATGTGTATCACAATTGAATTTCTATATTTAATTGTGTTCAAACAATCAATATCGTACAAAACTGTTCACACGATATTCTATTGCAAGGCACGTACCTCCGTTATTAGAAATCTCATATAATTTATCTGTAATAGTAATAAGCAAACATTCGTACGATTCTTTTTGCCTGTTCTCAAATTAAAAAAAAATATCTTAATCAAATTGTGAGGCACAATTGATTAAAAACGATTGACACTAAAGTCTTGACATTGAACTTCCTATTAATATCAATTACCTCATAGTGTGGCTTTTATTGAAACACTTAATAAAATTATTATACATTTCTACCAACACACGAACGACAAATATTTCATATGAGATCTTTTGGAATGTTGCCAGCATTTTTTATATCTATTTTTTTCACATTATGTCAACATTTTCATGTCCACAGTCATATTTTGTTTTAATATATGATTGAATGAACAATAATTGGCTTAAGTTTATATTCGGAACGTTAATTTTAATTAGTAAATCATTTATGTTGAACATTATGTAAATAAAGACACTTTCTTGAAAAATGATCATTACAATACTATATTTATAATAAATAATCGGTTTTTAATGTATACATTTCATTTATATTTCAATTATATATAATAAATAAATGATTTCGAAATTATCTAATTCCCAATCAAATTAATACATTTGAAACTGCCCTTGCAAAAGACAAACAATTTGAAAGCTCAATATAATACAAAAGTCTGTAAGAAGAGCCAAAATAAAAAGATAAAAAGAACTTGTATTAATTGTTATAAAACTAAAAACGTTGCCATAGTAAAAAAAAATATCACAAATAGTATGATATGTAAAAATATACAAGCGTTTATTTTAAGAAATAATTTTAGTGCTTGTCTTCAACTAGTAGAGCAATACTCAAGTGTTAAGTAATACTCAAAGAGTTAACTGAGTGTAATTAAAAAAAAATATGTACTGATCTACTGAACGATCTAAATATATTTTTCCATAAACGAGACTCGTATTGATACAAACGAATATGTGTACATATTGTTAATTCACGGCAATACTACCTTAATTTGAATAAAAAAATATACAAGAATTATTAACGATGGCTGACTTATTGCTCTAAAGGCAACCGTATGAAAAGTGAGTATTTAAAAAATAGAATCGATTTGGATATTGTGTTTTTTACTTAAACCAGTAAATATCTTTAAAAAGATTGTCACTTATCATTATATGTATGGACATACAGTCTTATGTAAGAAAATGGCATGCACAATCAAAAATCATAATTTAAGTATCGAACTCTTACTGCCGAATTCTTAACATAATGACTGATAACCTGTAACTACAAGTCTTTTAAATTTATTAATATAGTTTTATTAAATAATGCTCATGATGATAACCTTAGGGTATCAGTAATAGGCTTAAATTATCTATACATGTGTAAGAATTATATATATATATATATATCTTTAATTAAAATTTGTGTATATTATACACCGCTTCTTGTACTAATTAAAAGAACATGAAATAAATATAAACAATATTAAATAAGTTGTAAGATAATTTCTGTACAGAATTAACTCATATCGAAACTCAAAAATAGTTATCAGTTGCAACGTATTAAAACAAAAGTATATACAATAAATAATGGCACGCTAGATATGAATTTGAAAATAGATATAATTTTTTAAATTCTTCACAACAAATAAAATATATTTCCAGAAGTTTCGTTTTTAATGTGCACGACTGTTTCACACATGTGATAAAAGAAAATGAAAGAAATACACAAAAGAGTCGTTAAGAGCCGTACAGTGACAAGTAAACGGACGATACTTAAAAGTAATGATTATTTTCTTATTTTTAGAAAAATCCACTTGAACATGCAATAATATATAGATTGAAAAGAACATATTTGAACGTATCTGGATTTTTGATTAGTTTTGTTATCTCGCATTAGATATTTTTTTAATATTATATATATATATATATATATATATATAGAGAGAGAGAGAGAGAGAGAGATTATTACATAAGAATAGATAATTGAAGAAGGGTTGTAAATACAAAAAAAAAATGAACTTGTTCGTTATTTAAAACCCGTTAGACCGCATTTTAAATATATGGGGAAGATTTACAAATACTACTTCTGTATGTTCCGAGAATTTAAACTTCATACAGTATTCATTACTCGGTATTAAATGAACGAAGCAAAGTAATTTGAAGCAATTCTAATAAAAATAAAGTGTATAATGTGTTTCGAGGTTGATGTGTAATTTGAATAAATAAAAAAAAGATGTATATTTTTGTAAATTATATGAAACATAATATAAAAGGTGAATGAATATATACTTTCTTTTCTGTCGGTTTTATGCGTAATTTTTTAAAGAAAATACTAGAAAATGTTTATTTATTATTAAAATTAATGGGAATTAATAGAAATTATTTATTTTTCACAGTATAAATCCTAAAACCAAAATAAATAACAGCAAAAATACTAAAACACAAAAAACGCCTGATTTACAGAAGCGCCCGATTTAAATAGATTTTGCAAACATCACAAAACAACGTTTGACACTCTACTCATAACTTTGAAACAAATAAGATTATATCCAATTATAAATACACAGAACATTGATAACTTATATTCAACGAAAGAGAACTTGCTGGATGTTATGTCTACGTCGTATGCGAAAACGTGCCACAGATGTGGGCTCTCGATTCGAAAACTTGTTCTTTTAAATACACTGGAGACAGGTGCACGGATTGACATCGAAGAACAATAGTACCAGCATTGGGAATGTTCAAGAATATATTAGATAGTACTCAGATATCCAAGTTTACCATACAGAAAATCTACCATAGCGATTCACAAACGTAACCACAGTAACCACATTCGGACAACAGGGAAATGAACGACAGTTACAAATGGCTTTGATGTATTTATGAGATGTTGGAATACAAAAAGTATATATATATATATATATATATATATATATATATATATATATATACATATACATATAAGGCAAAAAACAATTCCTGTTGATGGAAAACAGAGCTTACAATAATAGTATTTATCACGAAGAATAGATAAATGGAGCAATTTTCTAAAACAAATCTAATTAACCTTCCTATAATAAATAAGAAAAGAAATTCAAACGACTTAGCTTACGAAAGAGCTACATTGTGTAACCACATGTAATACATAAATACAAATTGTACTATATAATTTTCTCACTATTCACATACATAAATATTAACTGAAGTAGGAATATAAAAATATAAATAAATTACTGTAAATATTTGTCATTTCTATGTATCAGATAATTTCAATTTTCGATTCTTCAATATTATGTAGTATACATATATATATATATATATATATATATATATATATATATATATATATATATATGTATTTATATGTATGTATAAGAAAACTAAACGAAAAGTACTGAAAGAAATAAGTCAATAAATAAGAAAAATAAATCAAAAAATATATGGATTTGGAAGTATATGAGAGATACTAATTTGTACAAAATGTTTTTTTAAATATATTTATCCAGAAACGAATAATCAAAGGTTAAAAATAATTTTATATGAATATATTTTACATTATTATTTTATTGACAATAAAGCAATCATTGTTAACAAGTAAAAGTGGCAATATTTTTTTAGATAAACGCTAAGTACATGTACTACATGTAATAAATGTATTAAGAGTACGTGATAACTAAACGTTTTCAATTAATACAAATAATGTAACACGATAAAAAATTAAAACATATTCATATATCTGTTTTCAAAAAGTAACTAAACATACAACATATTAAAATAAAGACAAATTCCTTGTATGACCAAAATGATACAAGATAAAAAATAATAATTTTCCACATCATCTTTCATAACTATGAAATGAAACCAAAATAAAATAAACTTTTCGACTTAATTATAAATATATATGAATGAAAGTTTATTTATTGTTAGAAGCATATATTGTTATCAAACTAATTAAACAAATTTGCTCATACAGTGCACACAAACGATTCAGATTATTATAGACAACAGTTTTTGCGAGCAGGAAATTATATACTGTTTGTCAATTAGTTTCTTGTAATATTCGTATGAATTAAATGGATTTGTACATAGAACAAATGAGAATTACCTCAGAATATCCGGAACTTGTAAACCCCAGATTAACCTTCAGCTTGCGAAAGGGTTGTAGGAATACCAATTATTAAAGATCATTTAGTATGAGGTCCATAGAAGTATTTAACATTTAATAAAATCTGAAATTTAATAACATTATGTTAGAAATTAATATTTTGAATGCATGGAAATTCATATTTTAATACATAACAAAGAAGTGAAATAAATAGACGCCATTTTCAAAAAAATATACAAGAATTAAAATGTTTTAAGTTTTCATTATAATAACAATATGTTATTAATATAAAAATCTGGAATAAAAACATGTTTAGAAATGTGAGACAAATACGAAAATCAATAAGTTTCAATCAAAAAATATCCAATTATAAAATAATTCAAACGAATTTATTTAAATTATTTTTAATATCTGTACATTTGTTTAATTAATCTTCTGCTTTTATAATCTTCATACGTCATATGTGTTTTAAAAATGTTCTTCATATTTTCAGTACACATTTTCCAATTAATCAATTCATTTCTATTTATTTATTTACAAACATCTGTCTGTAAACATTACTAAAAAAACACATTGTGAAAAAAATCAAAAACATCATACATAAATAAAAAGGACACATTTTTGGTTTTGTATAAATATATTATTTACAGATAAAAAAATATTCATAAATATATATATATTTTTAAAATAAATACCATATTATTTGTTTTTTAAATTTTTATTAAATACATATAAAAATATTTCTAAATATATAATATTTTTATTATGTGCCTGTAATTCAAATAAAAGTAATTTTTATTGGATACAATTATTTAAAGAAAACAATTATAAATTAGCATAACAGTAAATTTAAATTCATATAGTAAGGAGAAATTTTTCTCCTACTCAAGAAGAATTTATTAGATATGTAAAGAGTAGATATGAAAATATATATCAGCACAATCTTATATACATTGTTTCATGCAGACTCGGCTCTTATTATCTATGCAACATAATTAGTTTTTTGCCATTACTGTTACATTCATATCATGAATATATTTTAATAATCTTTATTTCATCCACTAGTTGTTTTTGTCTTTAATTATTTGTAAAAATTGATATTCTTTTTCAACATCTTGATTTTCTTTTTTTTTGTTTCCTATTTGATTATTTTAAAGAATAACAAATCTTCAAGTACTAATTTATTATGAAATTTTACCTTTACAATATTACAATTCCAAAATATTCATCTAAACTATGCTAGGTCAAATATATTATACACACATACATACATACATATATATATATATATATATATATATATATATATATATATATATATATATACATTACAAAACACACGAGTAAACAACAATAATGTGTATGTGGGAGTATTATTATCAAATATAATACTTAAAAAAAATGTTCTTGGCATAGGTTTAAGTGCCAAAGAAATAATTAGATATTCTATAATAATAAAATTATTTGACATTTTTAACCTTCTATACACTTTACTAAATTAACGCAAAACCCTATAAAACTATGCCAAAGTATACGAAAGAAAATAATAAAGAACGAACAAGAAAAACAGAGAAATGTATGTACTCGTGAATACATATAAAGTTAATATAATTAATTTGTTACAGAACAAAGTTTGTTTTCGAATGTTTTCGGTCGCATGAATTTGTTATTTTTTAATGACTTCAATTTCTTAATTAATTCGTTAGAGTTTTCGTTCCAGACATTATTTTTATATAGAATTTTATATGATATGAAAATATAAAAAAATGTACTTACATTTCGAACAGTTTTTCTGCCAAATAATTGAATTTCATATAATGAAATTAAGACATTCGTGTAATACGTTTGCGTCACGTTTTCTTTGTTCTGTAAAATAAACGACTATCTATATCAACAATGATGAGGATACTGAGGGAGGAGCTACCATCTAGTTAATTATTTTGAAAGTATTCACTACAATAAAAAAAGTAGTATTCAGTGTTCTATATACTAACATAGAAGTACAAATTTATTTAAAAATTACAAAAAATAATTCATTTTATCATTTTTATTTAAATGAACAGTTTTTTAAATGAATTATTTAGAAATGATATTATTTTATTTTTTTTATTACTAAGTCAGCGCTCTATTATTTTATTTATTCTTGTAAAGGCAGTGCTCGATGTCTTACTTTTTTTTAAATAAATATATTTTGAAAATATCTCACAATTAAGATTTTATATAAAAAGTAATAAAATAGATAATGAATGACTTGTTATTCATCTTTTTTTCGTTAGAAATATTTGCAGGAAAATGTATTAACATTATATTTAACTAATGTGTATTTGTTTGTATTTTGTAAATTCTACACTGATTTATTTAAAGATTTTAAAAAAAACAGGAAGGACAAACAATTACAGAATTCAAAAATAAACATTACTACCACCAAATGAATTATATTGAATGCATTTTCGAAATGTGTATCGATCTCCCCTCTCTCGTAGTAGTAGTACACGGTTAATACAGTTCTTACCGTCAATAAAGATAAACGCAGGGGGTTTATATAGTATATTTATAGACGGTGTACATTGGCATTCATTCAGTCAGTCGTTACTCTATTAGAGCAGTGTACGAAGCGAAATGCCGTGTAATTGTGAAATAGTATCGGGCGATAAGTCGAATGCAGTGAGCATTTGTGATGAAAATTGTAAAAACAAAAATGTGACAAACAGTGAAGGCAATGGGACCGATTGTAGTTTAAGGTATTCAAACGATAGTTTTATAAATGTAGACGTGAGGAAATACATGTCATTATTTAATTTAAATAAAATTTGTTAGTAATCAGTAAATCAGCTCTTGTTCTGCTTAATTCATTTTATAAATTATTTATACTTTTTTCTATAACAAGTTTCTAGATTTATATATAAAGTATGCATAATGCATACTTTATATATAAATAGATAATTTAGTTTTTTTAAGAGTATAAATAAATGACATTCAATAGTAAGTAAACATTATTAAAAACTAATTAATATTGCTTTTGTCATTTTTAATAAATTATATATATATATATATATATATATATATATATGTACATTACAAATTTAAACACATATACACATATAATAAAATAACACGTGCTGGCTAAAAAATATTTTTTATCATCCTTCATAAATTGCAACATGTAATTTAAACAAGGCCTTTTCCCATACAAATAACATCTGATTTATACAATTCTCAATAATGAAACTTAATGACAAAACATCCCATCAAATGTAGATTACTTTTTTTTACTATACATCTATTTCCGTATCCAGACAGATCACGTACAAAGATACTACAAGTAGACACAAAGGAAATATTTTTCTATGGATATTTTCTTAGATTAAATTATTTCTCGACCCTCCTATTGTGTTTCAGGTTCATATCAGCCTTTAAATAGCTGAGTTACTTATAGTTTCCTTCTAAATATTGTATCATTATACAGTTTTCAATTCTTTTCGTATGCCTTATCAAAGGTAATAAATCTATTTTTATATGATACTTTTTAATTTTACTTAGGTAAAAAACTACATTTGATTTTATTAACGTATTATTTTATAACATTGACCGTATAACAAAAAATCGAACACAATAAGAGAACTGATCAACAAATTGAATCAAACAAACTATTTAATTTATATTATTTCAGTTTTTTTGTTTATTCGCAATGCACTGTTTAATCAAAACAGTATTTATTAATAATATTTACCAGCGGGTTGTAAGAACAGGATAGTAAAATTTATAATACGTGAATATTTGATTATTATCTAATAAATATTTATATTTTACAATATGAAAATTCAAGGTAACATGTATGTACACTATTGTACCTACATGCACTTGAAAATGTTAATTGTTGTAAAAATGGTTATACATGTAAAAACAATATGTGTAAGCTCTTTATTGATGTTTCTCTTTTTAACTGATAACAAAATATTAATTACACTTGTTTATTTTACCATTTATTAAACCAATCGCTAAAATGGATAAAATGACAATGAAATCAATGATTTATTTTTCATTTTTCGTTTTAATTTCTATTGCATGCGTTTTATTAAATGATTTTATTTTAAACATCTATAGAGATTTCAAACATATAATTGAATAACGGATTTCAATAAAATGTATAAAGAAGTAAATATGTATACAACGTAAGAAAATACACGAATGTAAATTTAATATTTGTCATGTTTAGGTATTCTGATGGATCAGTCAAACTACGTAACCCACATATTGAACTCATGGACCAAGACATTCTATACCACCTTGCACTTGGCAGCGGATCACATGATCTCGTCGAAATGTTCGGTGATATAAAGGTAAATATGAAATTGAGTTAATAATAATGTCGTAAACCAGTCCGACAGTTCAAATCTTAAGTATTAACAGCGTCAATTCACTATACAGTAACCTTGAATATCATTTCCGCGACGCGAAAAAATGTTTAATAGTAAACATAACAGTCGATTATGTGAATGGTATTTTTCGAAATTAACATTTGAAAATTACACATTCGCATATATTTGTTCGCAGATATGTTCAACGTTGTTTTATTCGAACGTTAGCAAACGTTATGAACTATTTGACCTCTAAAAATCAATGAACCAAAATATATATACTATATAACATTGATCTAAATTTGTTTTCTTTTTTCTCGAGAGTAAACGTTTATAAATAATACCAGATGTCAATATAAATATAAACAAAGAAGTTATGTGTACAAAAATGTAAATGAGATTTTTCTACACTTTCAAGTTTAATTTTTATTTCTAATAACTATATAATTTTTCATTTGATTATTGTATACATGTTTATGTGTAGGTGTGTGTATATAAGAGTAGAGTTGGCCAATTTTATATTTAAATATGCTATAATACTTTTCGTTCTAAATAAAAATTATGAATTAAATCTTTCTTTGCATTAATATAATTAATTGTGGTAGAAGAGGATTTTTTCTTGCTATATAATTTTATACACTGTAATATCGAGCCTATCCAAAATTTACTGTATTTTTTAATGCAGTGTAATTTTCTAATCATTTTTCTGATTTTTTTAATAGATTGTTATATTGAAACTTAGACCAATTTCAAAATGTTTTTTGTAAAATTAATTTGCATAAAAATTATATAATTTACCATCTGCATACTGAAAATGTATATTACATATTACCTTAAATTTTCCAAATTTGATTCAGAACATATTTGTATTTACAAATAATAATTAAGCTTAGTTCTACCGAAATATTATATATTAAAAGCGCACAAGGAATCAGAAATATATTCAATTGTCTAATAAAAATTATAAGTCAAAATTAGGACAGTAGAAAAATGCAATTGATTAATAAAATTAAATAAAAGAAGTGAAATAGTCGTATTCAAATTGAAAATCTGATACAAATATATAATCGCAAATTATAATCGTAATGCGTGGAGAATACTAACTAAAACATGTCATGAATAAAAATGTCATTATTTAAATTCGATTATATTCACATTTTATTTTTTGATATATAGATAATTTAGCCATGTACAACTAGCATATAGAAAACAATTATTTCCTTGTAGAAACTGTATTCATTCTGTGCAATTTTCAAAGTCCAAAAAAGATGGACTAGACTCCTACTTCCTGAGACGGCCTGATGGTCTGACCCTTTCAGGATACAGCACATTTTTATAATGAATTGATACCTTACATACTATAACGTTTTATTAAAATGTACAATAAATACGTGTACAAATGTACAATAATGTGTCGTTTGTTTTAATACATTAACGCAAATTCAAATGACATCATCTTCAAAAGGATACATTATGAACAGGAAATAATAGTTACAATAAAAAAAATTAAAACCGAAAGTTTTATGCCAAATCTCAATTTAGGCCCATTGTAAAATATAATCGATTATAATAGATTACAGAAACTTTAAAAATGTAAAGATAATACATGTGCCTGAAATAATAAATAATATATATTTATTACTTCAGCAGAAACAAATTTGTATACTTTTTCAAAATATTAATACATTCCATGATTTGCGAGTGACCATATATAAAAACATTGCTGGAAATCGATGACTGCCGTATATATTTTTTAGAGAATTAAATGTTTTAAATTCAACAATGAAAGTAATTACAAGAATTAAAAATTGCTTTTATCTCGTGATAAAAGATGTAAAAACGCATCTTTTTATCTTACTGACAAAAACAAAATAGATTATATACTAACAATTAGATATTAAATCAATAGAACCTCGTCCATTAAACTCCTTCAATCAGCAAATATATATTATGTACCTTATAATATTGTAAACAATGTGCATATGTTTATTTTTATCTTCATATCTCACGCATGTTACTTCATGGATAATGATTATATAAATAATTAGATTATAACTTAAAGAATGTATTTTTATTAAGTACTTCTAGGTAATTCACTAGCTTTGGCAATTAAATCACAATTTTAAAATCGACAAATGAATTAATAAATCAATAAGTATCGAGAGTGTTTTTTTTCTTTTTTTTATTATTAATATCTTTTATACCAACTAAAGTAAATATATTTCCCTAATATATTTTTCATAAGTATTTCTTATCCACTATTTTTTTACATTAGGAAATAGTCTAGATTTATATAAATCAAAACATAATTTTATTATGTATGATATTTTTTTCAGTTCGTGTGTATGGGAGGTACACCGAAGCGGATGGAACAATTTGCCTATTATATCATGGAAGAAATCGGTCATAAACTACCAGCCGGTACAACTCTGCAGGATATCAGTCAGTATTCATACAGATACTGTATGTACAAAGTCGGACCTGTACTTTCAGTCAGCGTAAGTAAGGAACTATTGTTAAATATATTACTCCACAATACAGTTCAGACAAAGTACTGAATAAATCATTATTGATCATATTTGACCAGATTTTTTTTATGGATTGTGGGCGAAAAATTTTTTTGTGGAAATAAACATTATTAAAAAAAATAATTATTAAAAATATTTTATGTAAATGTAATATTATCATATTCACCCTTTGATAATCTGTCGCTGAATAACATCCTCTTCTGTTTTCTCCGGTTCTGACGATCCAATTCTTCTCGCACGTGTTCCTAATATCTTTTCTGGAATCTTTTATTTTTCTTGACTCACAATCAATAATTCCTTTTTAAACAAACATACATGTTTGTAAAAAAAACACATTTTATTTCAGCATGGAATGGGGATCTCGTCTCTTAGTATTCTTCTGCACGAACTAACGAAACTAATGTATCATGCAAGAGCTAAAGATCCCGTTTTTATTCGTATTGGTACAAGCGGCGGTATTGGAATCGAACCTGGTACGGTTGTTATTACCGAAGAAGTCGTTGATGACAGACTACGTAATACATACGAAATGGTAAATCTTTAAAATAGTATTGTTTCCTTGTCATTCGTTCTATTGTGTATAATTTCTGAACCGAAAAGATGTTATATCAAATAAGAAATATTATTATATATTTTTACATTAGGTTGTTACGCTTGTTTTCGATTCTCTTTCATGTCTGCACTTATTATTATTTATTGTATTTTTAGTTGTTGCACTCAAATCAATGTTTTAAAATTTAATTTATATGTACAAAATGTTTTTATCGGTTATTGTATTATTTTCTATCGCCATTTTTAAAATGAGAATTAAAAAAAATATATACTGTATATATTATTTATTTATTTTATTAAAAAATAAACGTTTTTTTAATATTTTTTTACTGTAAATATATACAAGTACTTGTAAATTATAAACAATCATCATCAATTATATCAATAATGACTTCAAATAATAATTTCCATGAACATATTTATTTCATTTTATTCGATGTTTTTATTGATTTGGCCGAACTATTTTTTACAGTAAACAAAAAAAAAATATATAACTGATATGCAGACCGTTCAGTTATAATTAATATTCACATAATATTTTATGAACGGAAATCATAACGATTATTTAATATACAAAATTCTTATTGCGATAATTTCCATAAAAAAAATATTTATAAATTAATATAACTGTTAATATTTTATAAAGTTCCTTAACCATATAAAAAAATTAAGATTCTTTTTAAATTGTTCTATATGGTTAATTTGTTCATCACAAGTGTTAGTAAAAAAAATACTCATTATTGTTAGTAATGAAGAAAATAACTGTCTAAAAGATTATTTAGTATTGATTTGATAGTTTAGAAATATAAACAATGGCAATCAATTGTCAACGTCTGTTTACATTAAGCATATTTATTATTTCAGACGGTACTGGGGAAAGTTATTCACAGGCCCGCTAAATTAGACAAAAAACTTGCAAGAGAATTAAAAAGTTTAGCCGACCCGGAGGATCCGTATCCCACTATAACAGGAAAGACAATGTGTACATCTGATTTTTATGAAGGTATGCGGATGGAATTATAACTTTAAAAAAATATAAACGAAACTAATTACTTGCTGTATTATTGTAAAATATGTTCTGTTTATTTTTATATTAATTTTACGATATTTGTAACCATTTTTGTATTTTAACACAGGTCAAGGAAGGCTAGATGGAGCATTTTGTGATTATACTGAAGAAGACAAAATGGAGTTCTTAGAAAAATTACACAAGTTAGGTGTTGTAAACATTGAAATGGAGGCGACAGTGTTCGCAGCTCTCACTCACTACGCAGGTATCAAGTCTGCTGTTGTTTGTGCTACCCTTGTGGATCGTTTCAAAGGAGATCAGGTATTTATTTGTTTGTCGACAAATGTTATTTAAGAAAATAAATAATTCGATTTTCTACAAAATTATTTCGTTTCGCAGGTCTGTTCTCCGAAAGAAGTATTAAACGAATGGCAAACTCGACCGCAGAAATTAGTATCTCGCTACATCAAAAAGCATTTACTGAAGAAAGGGCGAATTTCGTTCGAAGGGCATGGATCTATGTGCGTGAAAAGTCCACGCAGATTCAAACTGGTTCAACAGGAATCCGAAAATTACGATTAATGATCATTACCAACAATAAAAGCTTTATTTAATTTTATATTATATTTAGTGTAAGAAGATAATTTAATTATTGATTATTTTTTTATTTAAATTTGTGGTATCAGCATATCTCAAAAAACTGCCAAAACATGTAGCTTACATATAAACATAAGATTTTTTTAAGAGAACCAATTAATTCTGTATTCTTTGAAAATGTACCTTTTTTGTATAACATGTACTTGAAGCAAGTTATGTCATTACCTATATATAAAATACTGTTAACTATATTTAGAAAAGTGAGAAATTAAAGTAATCGAAAATAAAGAATGAAATAAATTACAGCATGCCAAGAAATGACGTGTGCTGAATATTTACAAGACGATAAATGCATTCTCTAAAGAACATAAAAAAGGAAACTCAGTAAAACATGTATCCAGTATATTAACTTTTTTGATTATAAACGAACTAGTAATAAAAATTATTTACACATAAATTTATTATGTTAAGGCATTATGTGATGCACGTTTTTCAAACATATTTCTCACTGCTTATTAAAAATATAGATAAAGAAGATCGAGGGATTAACTATATAAACTGTGCCTGATTTTTTTGAATTTTGTCAATGTTAAATTTTGTTAATTCGTAGAATAGTGTATTATGAAGGCCAGTCGTAAAAAATAAAATCCCAAAAAGCTCACAAGTATGTTTGCTATATTGTTATTTTGAATAAATGTTGTGATTATTGAAAAAAAAAATAGATATTTACCACAATAAAACAAAATACTTATGCATAATGTTATATATCTGTAAGCATAATAATTTTTTTATTAATTATTCCTAATGTTATTAAATAATTATTCAGTAGTGTGCGGCCTTTTATCGTTACATTAAGTAAATGTATTATATTGCTAATTAAGACCCACATTCCAAAAAGATTAAAGGCCTGAAAACATTGTTGTTTGTTACATTTTACAATATATTATATATATCGACTGTCTTGTATGAGTGTTTGTAGTTTTGTTCATTATAAATTACTGACAATACAATTAATAATAGTATATATTTTAATTCATACCAATTAGTAACTATTCCAGAACAAGAGTTTTGCTTGACAACGACATATCTGTGATGAAAGTCACATAATTAATAATAAATTGTTTTCACTTAAAAGTTTATTTCATAAAAATTAATTCCAAATCGACATGAAAGACAAACGTACAACAAAAGTACTGAATTGTAAAACACGTATTACTCAGAGGGTATCATACATATTGTTAATGAAAATTTTTAATGCATATTTGTTCTATAAGCGATGTATCTTCTATGTATGCGATATGAATTGTTTACAAAATAAATACATTATCGAACGTATTCTCTAATCATTTCACAAACGTCTCCCGATAAGCCTTCGCCGTGCTGTCGTAAAAAGGATAATATATTTCGAATAGTGATTTTATCATTCTCCTCTAAAAACATTGCCACGATATTGAATCTCGGAAGATAACATATGTTGGTCATAAACAGTGCCACTAAATGAACGTCGCTCGGTATTAGAAAATGATATTCTAAACATTTCAATAAAGTACTAAGCATCTCACTGTCTAGTTTATTTCCAATAACTAAAAAATGAGACTTTCATGAAATTAATATAACTTATTATAAATTTAAAGTGTTATATTTAATAATAAACATCAATAAACGGAAACTATTCGATAATTTTATGTACCTAATGAAAGATTTAACGGCGAAACTCTTCTGAGTATTCGTGCATAATCACTTATATTATTGATATTCTGTATCGCTTGCCAAAGTTTAATAAATTCATAAGGTGCACTGATATTGTTATTATTTATACTTTGTGGAAAAGGCTCTCCACAGGTTCTTGGATCTGACAAATTTACATTTTCCATCGCACTAATTTCTGTAAAATCCGCTCTGCTATCAGTAAAAATACTTTTTTTAGAAACGTTTTTAACATCACGTTTATATGCACGTTCATTCGACAATTTATCTTCCTTTTTAGACATACTAGAATTTACTTCAGTCATTTCTTTTTTTAACTGTACTTGTTTCTCAGGACTTTTCTTGTTTGTTGTATATTCAGAAGATACGGGAAGTTCGACAATTTTTATCGAAGGTCCGCAATACGATGAAGTACTAGGTATTGGTATAATCACTTTTTTCGTTTTTTGTTCTTTATTCGATAATTTCTTTTCGTTTTGTATTTCTACTATTTTAACAAAATTGTCTACTTTTTTACAATGATTCAATTTTATGCATACATTATTACTGTTTGAACCATCTTGCACAGAATTTCGTTTCAAATCATCAATGTTTAATTTTGATTCTTTATTTTCACAAGTACCATTACAATCTTCAATCATTAATCTAAAAAATACATCAAGAACGACCGTACGCAATTTACCTCATATAAAACGTACTCAGAAATATTGATAAACTTTAGGTTTAAATGAAGTACTATTAATAATAAATATTTATATATTTATAACAATTTACATTTATATTATTTTGTATTATTGATAGAAAGTGAAGTAATATCTTATATGTTATACTAAATATTTTAAAGTCCTAATTGTAAATATTACCTTTTTTCACTTTAACAATACTTACAGAGATACAAGGAAAGATATATTAATATGTACTTTTTAAACAAAATTTATATTAATTACCTGACAGTTTTTTCTTTTTTCGTTGGTAATTGTTTTTGTATTTCACTGATCAATTTCTGAGCAAAATTATTTTGAGGTTCCAGAGAGATTACATTTTCTAAAGTAATCAAAGCCTATAAATATACATAATTTATACATATAAAAATAAATTTTATTTAGAATAGGAAAAAGAAATTAAAATAGAAACAATACAGTGAAATAATAATGTCATCAATGTTGGATAAATTAACTACTCATTTATTACCAAAAAAATAAAATATACTAATTATTTTCTTGAACAATCATAAAGAACTTACTTTTGAAAGTTCACCAATAAAATGAAATGCTTGTGCTTTTCGCACAAGAGCTTTAACATTATTAGGTTCAATTTTTAAAACAGATTCACTGTCTTGTAGAGCTTCTTTATATTTTTTTAATTTCAGATCTGTGAAAAATTATAAATTATAGACATCATTTTTTTTTTGCAAAATCAATAAAAAAACTACTAACTCGTTGCACAACGGTTATTGTAGGCTATAGTTGTAGGTTTTATTAAAATACTTTTTGTATAAAACCTCTTTGCTTCTTCATAATCTTCAATGCGATAATACTCATTACCACATTCTTTTTCCTTAGTTGCTAAAACCGTCGATTCTTCATCTGTTAAATTATGACTGAGATTAAATACAACAGACTTTTTCTTCTTAGTTTCCAGCTCTTTCGACTTCTTTAATTCATTC
Organism: Acanthacorydalis orientalis; assembly: GCA_034766995.1. NCBI lineage: Eukaryota > Metazoa > Arthropoda > Insecta > Megaloptera > Corydalidae > Acanthacorydalis > Acanthacorydalis orientalis. The sequence goes on along the minus strand of CM068321.1, from coordinate 31,622,951 downwards.
TTATACCGTTCTTCTTCGATATCTTCTTTCAATAATTCTACATCTGGATCATATTTCTCCCAACCTTCATAATCACAAGATGCAATACGTGTTTTATTCACATTATTTGGATTGACATTTTTGTCAGTCTCACTCATTTCTCTTTTTCGTATAGCTGGTAAATCAGATTCGATTTTCTTTTTACTTTTTTGCAAGTTTGAATCGACTTTTTTGATTTCACTGGACCATTCCTTAAAAACATAACTTGATAAAAACGTGTAAGGGTGATATGATTCCATTACCTTACTTGGATCTCTTTAGTAACATTATTCCAATCATCAATGTCAAGGCTTTGTTTAGTAAAAACCGGTTCCACTGTTCTAAGTAACTTACTATGTGGTTTAATTGTTTTCAATCGCTTTTCTGCCCTGTCTATAAGATGTGGATAATGGCCTTCTTCACCACTTCTTAGTATTTTTAAAATATGTTCTAATTCTTTGTCATTTGTACAATTATCAATATAATTGAATTCAAGATGATCTACAGGTATATCATACTTTCTTAAAAGAGATGTTTTATCACTCTTACTTTCATATGAAGAAGTTTCATTTGCAATTTGAACCATATTAATAAATTATGATTAATTGGGCTTTATTTTAAATGTCACTCACTTCTGTATATATAATTAGTCAATAAAAATGTTACCATAGTAATATTGATAAAATATCTTTGAATATGGAAAAGAAATATATAAAAAAAATCAATTTTTTTGAAGCCAATCATTTCCTTGTTCTTGACATATCATAAATTACCTAAGATACATAATCAAATAATGTACTTTAACTAATTCCCCATGATCTATTTTTTTAAAAATAAATCTTCTAGATACAAGTTTAAACTTAAACACATCTGATCTTTTTAATAAAACCTACATACTGAGAACAAGAACTTCATAAAGTTATAATATTCAGAATAAAATCATAATCATTGATTTTTCATATGCCAAAATAAAAAATATGTAACAAATACAAAAATATTTGTGGTGAATGAATATATAGGTAGATGTTTGTTAAAGGTTTTCTATTATTTCATTAGCTCAGATTCTTAGTTTTAAATAAATACAATATTAAATTGAAATATGATGCTTATATTTGTAAATTAGTAATATAAAGATAAATAAAATTACATATTGAGGTTTTTGTATTATACAAGGTTTGTATTACACTCAACATTATACAAAAGAAATTAACGAATTTTGGTTGGTTACACAAAAATGTTTACACATTACCAAGCTACAAATGTACATTACAATATACTTTATCTACAACTAAATTATTAGAGACAAAATTAACATTAACAAAAACAATCATTGGAACAGGAACAAAATAAAGGATAGGAAGAAATAACAACTCCAAATGCCTTCAGAAAAATGTATACTTTTTCACAAGAAATGATTTACAAATGTACTATCGCCACAAACATTTACACAATCCATTTAAACTATTTGTACTTTTACCCAAACCTCTCGCACTTACAGAAAACCAAGCAGTTGTATAACTATATTATCCAATTTTATAAACTCAGCCATTAGTACAGTACACTTAACTGAAAGTAGTGTGTCAGTGCCTGCAGTGAGCCTGTAAATGTCACAACGGGGGTGCACTGCAACGCAATGAATTATACCCATCATACGCAAATTATCTAAAAATCACATGAACGAGATGCATTTTACTAGTATTTGCAATGTAAAGGGAGAAAGTTTTTTTTTTTTGTATTTTGGACACTATTCTAAATTTATTTATATATTATATATAACAATATTTTATTTATATTATGAATTGTGAATTTGAGTCACATGCTAAGAAAAAACTATTGTTAATTCCCGCATAGATTAAAAAAACACTTTGGCTTTGCATCTAACGAAGGACTTCATATGTATGTATGTATGTATGAATGCCGTATGAATATGTACTTATATATGTAAATGCATGTGTACGTACGAATGTGCTTATGTACACACATATCTGTATATACACATAGATACATAAAGGCAATATACATACATATATATATATACATATATATATATATATATATATATAATATGCTCACCATATATCCATACATACACACATGCAATACATACATATTCTGTATATATGAATATAAATATATTTAAAAAAAAACACCACACTAGTAAATGGCACTAGAATTGCTTCACTGTGTCTGTTACATGGTAGCACCACGCCAGCTTAAGCTCACGGCCTGACTAGTACAGCGTGGTCCACCACACCATCGTCTAAGCTAAGCCTCTGACAACAAATTTGAATACCCCGCATCGACTCATCGCGACACAAAAATAATGACGAGAACATAAATGAGCTTCAACTCGACAGTGGAAAAGTTAGAAAAAGAACGGTCACATTTAGGTCCTTCGTTTATATCAGGATCGTCGGATCCTTGCGACGCTACACGACAACACATTGTGCGACGGCGGTCCGGCAAGGCGAGGCCGGAGTTTACGTAGTCCCGGCATCGGGTGGCAGTCAATAGTCGCATAGTTATGTTAAAAATAGTAGCGCGATTATGAAACAGTGACTGAGACGCTGCTTCTTTACACTAAGTTGTACTCCTTCAGGTTTGACTGGAGGATGGTGTCCTTCACAGCCGCAAACACGAACCTGATGTTCTCGGTGTCTGTAAGTCGTGGAATCGTAAATAAACGAAAAAGACTAAGTTTCTGACACCAGCGAAAAAGCAACATGAAAACCACATGCGATTAATAACAGCAATTTGAAGTCCTCTAAGTTTATAAAATAAATTTGTCACCAAACAACAAAATAGAAAACACTTTACACATAATGATGATTAGAAATATATGATTTTTTTTTAAGTGAAACATCTGGCATAAGAGATTTAAAATGACACTATAACACAATTGCTACTAAATTCAAAAAAATTATAAAAAAGTCAATAGAAAAATTATAACTGACACAAAGATATTTTAAAAAATATTGTACATTAATAGAAAAGAAAGGTGAATGACATAAATTTGAAGTTAAATACAAAATAATTCATGCCAACAAAAATACAAAAAGCTTTAAATTAATTCTTTCATGTAGAATACTTTTACTATGAATTATTAAACAGGAATCTTGAAAACATCTTCCACAGAATAAGATTACGATGAAAATTATAATAATATTTAACAGCTAATTACACATACTTTTATTTTATTAATAAGACAACATTGAATTGAGTAAAATCAGTTTTACATAGCAAATTATTAGAATGAAATGCAATGTCAAATAAAAAAAGGTTTTAAATAAAGGAAATTAAATACAGTAATCTTAAAACATAATTACATTGCTAAATGAATAACAAAGAAAACAATCACAGTTTTACACTTAAATTCAAATGAGGTAAATGAACACATTTCATTATTGATAAATATATTTATTATTTGCATGTACAATTTACAGCCAATAAATAGATAATAAAATATGTCCTAATGTTTAAATTAAATATTTTAAGAAGAATAATTAAAAGCAATGTTTCAAATTAATCATAAAAATAAATAAATCATTTATGAAATTCTTTCATTACAACAGTCAATTATGCCAAATTGAACTCCTTTAATGCCGATTGCATAATCGTATCCTTCACAGCACAAAATACGAGTTTAATATTTTCAGTATCTGATTACATTGAAAATATTTAAAACACACCGAATCCAGCAGTGTCGCAGCATGCAAAATCAAGTACAGAAACATTGAAATAAAAATATGAACATAAATCGACAGTAATAAGCACACAAAAACGCAAGCATGGCAAATAGCAGGAATGAATAACTTTTAAATTCAAATATACCTGTGGCACACGTGAAATGTGAATAAATAATCTTCTCACTGTCAGGATTCAAATCGACAAACATTCTTAGAATGAATTCTCTAGCTGCAATAGCATCTCTCTGCGGACCTATGAATAACACGCCAATAGCCAACTACATTAGCAAACTACGTTATTTAAAAAGAAGGGATATGGTATATGTATAGTTCGAAGCAATACTTGTCTTACTAATATGTAAATCATCATAGTACTGTAATAAATAATTGTGTAGGTATGTAAATTTATGCCTGTACATATATATGGAAATATAAACTCATTAGTACTAAAAAATGATTCCTAACTCAATTCTTTACAATAATATATAGCAAATACAATTTAGAAGAAAATCTAAAACTGCACTTTACAAAACTATATGCAACTACAGTACAAAATATGTAATATAATTTCAAATGTGTATGATGTGTACAGGTGTGTATGCATTTTGTATGTACATATATATATATATATATAATATATATACACACACACACACATAAATACACCAAATTTCATAGGGCAGCAACATGTTTCTATAACAAACCTGTTGCACAAGTGAAATGTGAATAACACATTCTGTCAGAATCTGGGTTTTGAGTAAGATACACCTTCAATATAAATTCCCTAGCAGCTTTGTCATCTTGTTTCGGGCCTGAGATTTATTCCAGCAATAATAATAACATAAATTCTATTATTTAAACAAAGTAAAATCAAACAAATAAAATTATATAACTTATAACCGAACAAAGAATTTTCGTATTTTTAGTAATAAATCAATGTTATACACATTAATCAAACAAATCTCATACAATTCACATAATGAAATTGGCAACTCACTGCTTATTCAAGTCTAGTAAAAGTACACATTTATAAATCATATTAATATATAATTACTTACCATCATATTCGGGAAAGTAATCTACTAAATGCGAGTACATAATCTTTTCTTCCAATAAATCTTTTTTATTAAGAAAAAGAATGACTGATGAATGTTGGAACCACGGGTATGTTATGATCGTTTTAAATAACGCCTTTGACTCCTCCATTCGATTCTACAATGAATTTTTCTCTATTAATATTTTAATGACTAAATATTTATTACATTATTCATATCCATTTTAAAATCAAATATTTATGAAAAGATATACATAAATTTTTAATAAGTATATTTAAATAAAAAAATACCTCATTTTCAGATTCAAACAAAATTTGATCATATTCACTGAGTGCCACTAAGAAGATAATAGACGTTACATTTTCAAAACAGTGAATCCATTTTCTTCTTTCTGAACGCTGTCCTCCGACATCAACCATTCTACAAAAATAGAACGTTTTATATGCACGACGCAACAAAACTACTAAAGATCATTGGAAAACAGAAATTTTATATTGGAAATTTTAATATATAATATTTTTCAAATTATATATGTTTTTGTGAGGAAGAAGTAAAAACTAAATAGTGTTAAATATCTTTTTCTACATAATATCAACAATTTATAAAGAATTCAAAAAGTATGCAGTAAAAGCCAAACAGTTCATAAAAGAATATGTGAGAGTAGTTTTTTTTCCTTCTAATTTTCCAATGATAATAAAAAAAAGTTAAATAGTAAAAATGAGAAAATAAAATAAAACAAGCTGCCAATATGTATGAAATAATATTCATGATTAATACAAAACAATGAATTAAAACAACAAAGACACAACAAACAACACATGTTAGTTGACGTTAAATGATAAAAAAAATTTATGGAGCTAAGTATTTCATTAATGATGGATCAAAAATAAATGAAATATGTTACAAATATGATACAGTAAACCCAGTCAAAATTACAGTAACTAATGATATCATTACTAAAAACCAACCCACTATCTAAATTTATTTCCCTAAAACATTTACTTATACAAACAAAAAAGTTATTGTTAAAGCAAAATAAAAATAACAAGCTAATCTTACTTTAAGCATTACTTATAGTAATGCAAATATAAATAATACATTTTATTTATCACAATGACAAGAATTGCACGCACTAAATTATTCAAGTTTCAGTGTTTTACTAAAGAAAGAAAGTATACCTAAATATGATTGAATCCAGATCAAATGGATATTCTATAATGCCTGTTGTTGGAGCTCGAGCTCTCAAAATATCCTGCTCAGTAGGTAGATAATCAGCTTTTTCGATACGATCTAAATCACTAAGGTAACTGTAAGAAATGAAAAAACGAACTAACAAAAGCATGCAACCATGCATTTAATCACTAGGAACATGTACAAAATGAATGTGCATAGTTTTGTTAAATTGTTGAAATATATGTACGAATGTATGCCAATATGTATAATACATATGCATGTGATATACACTCATACATATCGTGTTTTATAAATACGATTTTAATAAGTGAAATAAATGCCGAATGTACATATCTATTCGATTGTTTTTATTATAATAAAACAAAATCATGCACTAGACAAATACAATTAAATTAATGTCAAAGAAATATGTGAGAATAAGAAACTGATTAGTTGCAGGCAGGCGACAACATTTCAAACCATGACGTTGCATGCCGATAACATCGGCCGACGTACCTAAACCGTATCTCTTCTAAATCAAAGGGATACTCAATAATACCAGTGGTAGGCACTCTGACACGCAATATATCTTGTTCGGTGGGTAGGTAGTTTGGTGCCGCCACACGATCAATGTCCATCAAGTAACTGGAAATTTTGCAGTTCACAAATTTTATCTAACACAAATACAGCTGTTAAAAGGTACTATATTACACAATTATGTTTTTTTTTAATTGTCGACGTCCGACCCTATATCAAAAGCACATATTTATATATAATCAAAACGGAAACAAATATTGTACTCGAAAGATGCTTAAGCTGAAAAGAAATAAAAATTAACGAGAGAGTAAATCCTGAGTGTACATCAAATTTATTTGCAGTATCATAACTTGGCTTCCTTTAAAAAAATATATCAAAAGTATAAAACTATAAATGGTAAATAATTTATTTCACAGATCCAAGAATATATAAAGAATTTTCACTTACTATTTAGCGGAGTCTGTAAGCTGATACTCGCGCCTACGATCATAACATTCTTGTATACCAGCATCATTCCACAAATCCTTAATCGCTTGAACATAAGGTTCTTCGAAAGTAGTTACAGTTTCGAAATCCACACCTCTTATTAATTCTGCTTTTTCCTGAAATTACAAACAAAGATATAAATACAGTGATAAATACGGCCCCTAATCTCTTGAAAGAACACATGCTGTATAAAATATTTCCAATGTAAGAAACTGAATCACTAAATAATGTAAACAACACAACGAAAATATTTTTCAAATGTCGTTTCTTTAAAAAAAATAACTACTATCAGAAATGGCAAATTTTAAAATCAAAGAAAACATACTGAATCATGTCAATAATAAACTTAACGCCAATATGTATACCATTTTTATTTTATTTATTTCCGTGATTGAAAAGCAATGTTCAAAATGTGCCATTTGACTATAGCATTCTAATAGAAAACTCTAATTGTAAAAAATAAATAAAAAAGAATAATTTTTAAAAATCTTATGCATCTATAAAAACATGCAATCAAGATAAGACAGTATTGATTTAGTATTGATTTTTTTTATTTACAACTGATCTTTGCAAAATTTTCCATGATACATAAGAATATCAAACATTAAAGTACTATATAATTATTATATTTCAACTGTATGAATCTATATGAATCAATATATTTAGATCTGAAACGTTTTCCATAAATTTCTAGTATGGAATAAAAGACATTAATACTCACTCACAGTAGTGTTTTGTAATACACATATTCAACATACATTAACAATTCATGTTAAAAATATGGTCATTCAAACTTAGATGTAAATTTTATAGTTGATTCGTTTTCAGATAAAATAGTATATTATTATAAGGTATTACTTTTTATACTGTCTGCTCTTAATAAAATATCAAAAATCATATAATCATACTCGAATTTACCAATGGTGGCGAGTACGAAAACGCGCCCACTACACCATAAGTAAATTCATTTCATTGCCAATTCTCTAAATCAATGTACCAAAAAAATCGTACAAACACTTTCGTACCTTACAAATGAAAAAAAATATCATTTGTACATATCAGAGACCATCATCACTGGATATCTTAAGATATTGCCAATATCCTAAATTTTGAATGACCAAATTGTTGATAACTTACACTACTTACAATATTGGAAGACTCTGCATACTGTATTTTGAGTAGATCCATAGCTCTGATCATACTCTGCATTGCCATAAAAATATTTTGATAAACGAGTTTGATATAGCCACGTTTATCTTCATCTGAATAACCCGAACCATGAATGATTCTCATTTGTTTGATAAATGTTGATTTACCAGATTCTCCCGTACCTGAAAATGATCATGAAGTCAAACACACGATCTACACGACCTCTATAAAGTAATAAGTTTCTATAAAATTCGTAAAACATTATGAAGTGTGTATTGCACTGTCTCGAATAATTCTTGAAGAATTGGGATTATTTAAGGTTGATAATGAGTGTAAAAATTAACAATTCACTAAACAATATAACAACAAAATCATGTGTGTATGTTCTTTCTCACTATACATACATACATATATATATATATATATATATATATATATTAGGGGGCTCTACCCTCTAGTCGCTTCACTCGTCAACCCCCAGGTTCGCTACAGTCTCCCATTTGCCAATTATAAGCATATACTTATAACCAAATAAAACAATAAACATATTTGAGAATCATAGAAGCCTCGTCCCAAATAAATACGTCGACATCATGGAATTATTTTATCTTTTGTGGATAATTTTTATTTATATATATAATTGCATAGTAACTATGTTATTTCCAAAATAATGTCTAGTTCAATGTTATTTTTTTAAAAAACAAATTTGCTTAAAATATAATTTATTTGATTTATATTCGTTTCGTTATAATGTTTAATACCAAAAAGTCGTTTATAAACATACACAGAACATCAGCCCTAAATTATAAAAATAAAGAGTTATGGAAGTTTTTTCGGAAAAAAAAACATCCTATTTTCAGAAAAAGGCCGTCGCTGTCAAAAATCTCGAACGAGCAGGTGTATAACATTATATATTAATTACAGCAAAGTAACAATACAGCTTAAAAAATTCTTACTTAATTAGTAAAATAATAGAATAAGATAATGAATTATATAATTAATTTGATTATATGCTAAATCTTAACAATACTTTTGAAAAGTTCTTTCTCCTGATCAGAAAACTAGTTAATGGCTGCGAGTAAGCTGTTTCGGAAGATAAAGTGTTAATACGTTTATGTATCAAACAATAGTGTTTGAAAAAACATTAAAGTCTATTATAATTCAGAATATTGTTCCCAATGCAACCTTTATTTTTTTTCTATAATGTTCTATTAAATGATTTTTTTCACTCCTCAAACCACAAAATCTTAAAAATTTTCAATGTAAAAAAATGAATTCGTTTGTGAAAGTGAATTTAGGCCATAGTGTCAGAACTGTATTGTGTTATTGTATTGTTTATTTAATCCGATGTTCAATAATTACGGTATTGTTCGAATTGTTAATAGATTAATTTGAATACTTGGCGCGAAAAGACGGAAGGTGACGTACGAGGCGCGCGTGAAAAACGCGTGCCAAGGCGCGGATGCAGTGTCGCGCAACGCAGCAGGTCTCCAAGCACATGGCAGCTCCGGTTTTATATTGATCAGAGGGGACGCGCGCAAGAACGCACGGTGCGCACGTCGCCGCCGCCCGAGATATCGCACCACACAAACACAGGCATATTTCGCGATCTGCCCATTTAGACGCGCGATCGGGAAATGTGAACGAACTGCTCACTACATCGTTCATTAAAAAACACACACACACACACAACCAATGAAACATGCACACACAGGGACAAAGCAACGCACACATATACAAGCATGTACCTTTATTTTATTGCATTATCATTTATCTGGCTAATTCGACAGGTAGCCACGGTTATTTACACGTGTTTATTTATTCTGAATGATTAATTAAAAGTAAATTATTTTCGCTTGATATGTTTGGTACGACACTGACACGTACGTACGCCACGTTTCCATTACGTCGGATATTTTTTACTATTCAGACTTGTCTTCCAATTACACATATTAAACTCCTTTATTCTTCAATATTACAAACAACTATATTACCACAAAATATAAAATAAAAAATGACTAGTACATAAAACAATTTAAAAAATATATATAAAAAAGTGAGTTTCAACAATTATACTCACAATGAAAATCAATTGATACACACAAAAAATAACATTTAACCCTTTGCACGTGGGCACATCTTCAAATCACTCATTAAAATATGGCTTAAGTGAATCCCACCCAATTCTTACAAAACTGACGGTACATTTAATTAAAAGGGACGGTACTGCTTTTATGAATTAGCACATTCCTGATGTATGAAAGATCATTTTATGCGTGTCGAAAATTTCAAATGTGTGAAATATGTTAATGTATTAAAAAAATATACTCGAGGGAATTGGAATGGCGTGTATAGAATATAAGAAAGGCATGTCAATGGATCTGATTTCTTAATTAATCGATTATTTGTATATTCAAACATATATTGCTAGGTAAAGAACGAATTAGTAAAAATATTATTTGTATAGAGATTATAATAAACTGTTGACCTATGGCTTTTGATAAACATAAAGTTTAATGATTAAAATTATACAATGGCAATGATAATTATAAACTGTTACTACGACGCCCACTCACTCCTGAAAAACACTGATTTATTTTTTTTTATTAAATGTATCATGTGTTTCGTATTAATTTCGGGAATGAATTATTTTTCTTAACTGTCATTCTTAATTAATATAAAATCAGTTGAACGAAATTTTATATATATATATATATATATATATATATATATATATAATTATTATTATTTCAACACAAATAAATATTACAAAAACGCTAGGAAAAATACAAATATATGAATATGTTCTAACATTTAAAATTCACAATTAAAGGTTATTCACATTATCTAGGGATGGACAATTTCTTTTAATTGCAAAGATTTGTTTAAAGTCAAATAAAAAAAAAATCTCAACAAGTTAATAATAAAGAATACAAATACACGTTTTGAAAATAAAGTGTATGAAATGTAAAAAAAAATACTGATCTACAGTTGGATCGACAGCTTTTTTTAACACGGGCCACATGAAAATTTTGGGATTTGTAAATGGGCTACAAATTTAATATTATAATATAAAACATTAGAAGTCATATGGTGTGAGTTTATTTTCACTAATGAATTATTTTTCAGTCCACAAACCTTAAAAATGTTTCTGACCAAAATGTTCAATGAATGACCAGTGATTATCTTTATTGTTGCTTATGCAAATTTCGATCGAGATGTTATTATCTTAATAACGTCATGGTATACATACTTACATACTTGCCTGAGATAAAGATACTTTAAAAATGAGTCATGTATTAATGTATACAGGACAAATACAATAATTGTTCAAATTGAAAGAAATTAGATGCTTTTTTCAGAAATAGTGCGGAAATGAATTATTTATTTCTGAAGATGATAATATATTTTTCAAAAAACAATTCAAGAATTCGAAAATATACTTAATCGAAATCTAAGATAATTTTGAAAAAATCAATGAGATTTTTTTTTAAAAAAAAGACGTAACAAGATTACAATTATTTGCCGAATTACAGTCTCAAAATATAAAATAAACATACATTAAACACCTTGTGATGGATATATATATTTCAGAAAGTATCACATTATTCACTTTAAATTCTAACAAAGTGAAAAAAACTATCAAAAAATAAGCATCTTGCAGCATAAAAAATATTTATGATTTTGAAATCGTGAACATTTTATATATAAATATGTACATTCCACTATTAACTAATTCTCCATTTATTTCCATAAAAACACGTTTATGAAAGTATAAATGCCAAATTACGAATACTAAATTTTCGAATTGCATTAAAATATCAGCTAAGCGACATTATAAAAAAACATACACATATTAATCTATCTGATCGTTAGATTAAAGTACAAAAAAATCGCACAGACAATTCTTAAGACCACTTCAAGTAGATTGAAACAGATGCGTAGGAGAGGAATAATATGATATTCATATGAATTTCTTGATGAAGACAGGCATGCAACGAGGAATCAAGTTAACGGAATATTCTCGAGGCCTTGAAAATAATTATACGTGCAAACATATTCAGACACACACATATATATATATATATATATATATATATATATATATATATGTATATATAAAATAGAGAATAAAAAACTACTTTGAATAAAATAAAAAATAATACTCGTTTCCCACAATTGTAAAATTTAAAATAGAACCTCATTGCCAAACTCTTATGTACCCCAACAATTAAACAAAATGACAAAAACAATAAATTACATAACATTTTATTTCATATACAAAAAAAAATAACACTGATTTATTTAATGTCGCTAAAACAAATATTAACTGAAAGTGAATAAAAACAGACAACTGTCCAACGTGCCCGTGAAATATCTGTAGGTGTGGTCTCATATTGAGATTAAAGTCCATTAGATTAGTTTTTTTAAGAAATTGATTTTTAATGAAAGATGACATACGTTACAAGGTCAAAAATGAAGTTATGATAAACTGATTGCTTCATATGTTGTTAGTCATTAAGGTGTATTTTTCACTACATGTCTGTTAAAACATGTGTATTACATTACAGAAAATTAGAAAAAAAACTCAGCATTGATACCGATATATTACTGATTCGGTTCAATTCTAAATGTATATGAAAGGGAATCACTACCAAAAATTACCGATAATAATTCACAATACTATTTTGACACTGTGGCCAGATTCACTTTGGCAAATAATTTTTTTACTCCAAAACTTACAAAACACTTTTCTGATTAAAAATTTTCAATAAATGATTACTGATCAGTTTTGATTGTTGCTTCATGTCCATTACGAAGGTAATGGTAGCTTGGTAACGACAAAGTATAGAAAACCTGGCTACGATCAAAAATTAATAATAATCATTTAATGAACATTTTTGATCAAAACTTTTGAGGGTTTATGGGCTGAAAGAAAAGTTATTTATAAAAGGGAATTCATCCACAGTACCAGAACTATTTACCTTTAAATTTTCAATTATAAAATGTTTCAATTTAGAAACCACTTCTTTTCTTACTGCGAAAATGAATTTTACAAAAAAATTATCGGATGTTTCATTGAAGTGTAGACCATTTCGCTTTTTAGACACGTTTCAAATAATAAAATAATTGTAGAAATTAGAATTATATTAGACGATTGGCCGGAGAAAATTGATTTATTTTACATATTTTACTTAGTTTGTATTTGTCCTTGCACTAAGCATCCAATGGCACTGAATTAAATTACATACACAAGTATATATCAAACGTGATCAGTGATTCACTAACCAATACCACATAGGTCAAGGTCTACAATGTTTTTATTTGCCTGTTAACAGCGATTATATGAATATGGTTAACGATATAAATTAATTCACGGAAACCCAAACAGTATACTACGAAAAAGAACATAGTGTTAGTTGTCTGATTTTTTTATAGACATGCAGGTAATAAATATCAGTACAGTTGTTAAGAAAATGGGAGACGTTTTGCGAATAAACTCATTCAATTTAATATTCAAAGAAACTCTTTAATGATAAAAAAAATTGCACTGAAGAAATCTGAAATAAAAGAAAAAGAAAAATTAAATAAGTTCAATTCGGTAAGATACAACGTCTTATTTAAAACAGACTCAAGTATCCATTTAAGTATTTTATGCAAATCCATACAAGTATACTAAATGAACAAGTAATTACTCAATAAATGTATCTAAATAGGACAACGAAATGTAGTATATAATTCTATGCCACTGTAACAGCAATACTTTTGAACTTCAAGTGGGCTGAAAATGTTTTTATATCGTTTTTAAATGAAATAATCTCTGTTTGATTAGTATTCTGTTTGTTTCTTCAACACAAATATGTTTATTATCATGCAAGTCATTTATATATATATATATATATATATATATATATATATATATATATATATATATATATATATATATATATATATATATACATATGATGAAAAGATAAATTAATGTATAGTTAGAGTAATCTAACAAAAACACATGTTGCAGAAAATACGATTCGCCCTTCAAAACTATATTTACATAACCGGAGAAACATAATAGTGCACACATATCAATTACATAATTCACCTAGTTCCATTTTTATCCCACAAAACAGATATGAAACGATGTAACAACATTTATTGGCGACTTTACTTTGTATCATAACACAATATAATGATTGTGTCCCATTTTCCTAATTGAAAAGCATGCATATGACTACAAATTAAATGAGCTACGCTGAAGTGTTTCCCAAGAAAAGCCAAACCGATCATATAATTACACAACATATCGTGCATGCAGAACATATTGTACAAAACCCTAGGGGTACTGATGTAATAAGATCAATATGTCTAATAAACAAGTCTACCTCGCATCAACTGTAATGTAAGTGAAATTATCGAATTACTCACTCTCTAATACGTGCGTGTGTTTCCATGTTTGTTTATTTTTTTTTTAAATAAATATTATGATACAGTGAAGAGAAGGAGGCGTAAGTGTGCTTCGAAGTGTTGTTTCTTACAAAAGACCAAATGTCAAGAGTTCGAAATCATGAGATTAATTAACAACAAAGGCGTTACTATGCACCTAATTTGAATCATTAATTATGAAAAAATGTTTGTAGTTAAAAATAGATAATATTTAGCTAATACTCAAAATAGGCTTTAACCACAAGTAAAACAAAAATTAACACTTTAAAAAGCCAAGCTTAAGACACAAACTGCATTTAGCAATATAATATTAAAATATAACAAAAACAGACACAAAAAATACGGTCGGATAATAATCGAATTAGTGATTAAAAAGATATCATTTTTTATTTTTTACGACTCTTGGTAAGAAGAAAAATACTGAAATCATTTTTTTATGAGATTTTTCTGTAGCTTGACTCTTAAGATGATTGCATCGCCATCGAAATGAACACACTAAACAATGATCAAAAATCATTTGAAAGGCAATCATCAAAAGACAATAATTAATTTTATAAAAGAAATTTGACGGTGTTAATGTATTAATTCGTTTGTAAAATATCAAAATAAATTTGAACGATAATTAATTCAGTTACACGTGCTTCATACATTTTTAATTCATTGTTTAATGTAATACAAGTTAAATGCAACACAGAATAAACGTTCTGATGGACATAACCTTGGACACGATGATTCGAATAGGCAGAAATGCTAATTCGTACAAATTATTGCACGTATTAATTAGTATAAGAATGATAATAGGTGCAATGTTAGAAATTTTATAAAACAGTCGTCGTTTTTAACCAGTAGTTTGAGTGCAGTTAAAATCAAACATTTCAATGCATTTTTTTTTCATACATTTTATAATATGTAAACAAAACTAACAAGTGTTTTAAACTCTATATAGAAAAATCAATAGTTATTTTTTAAACATTTAAGGCTGATACTTGTACTGATGTTTTCCAAAACACAGTAATGGATATTGATAAGTTTTTGTAAGATCTGTTCGGCTTTAAGTAGATTTTTCTTATTATAGTTGTATATATAAACTCTGATAAAAATTTAGTGCTTGGTGATTTGCTTGGAAATCGTTAATACAATGTTTACTCTTGAATATATATATATATATATATATATATATATATATAATATTTAAAAACAAGCATGCCAAAATGTTCTAAGAAAAAGAAGAATGCAGTCCAAATATATATATATATATATATATATATATATATATATATATATATATATATATATATATATATGTGTATATATATATATGAAATGAAATTTAATATCTTGTAGTGCAATAAAATTTTTTTGTATCTTAGTACTTTGAAGATTCATGGAAGTAAAAATTAATCAGAAAAAAAATGTGTTTCAGCGCCGAGTAAATAAATTCATTTGTAAAATTGGATTTAGCTACAGGACCAATAACCATATCTTACTAATTATTTCCTACCAACAGTGTGATAAAATTGAGAACAATCTCTTTCTATACCTTAACATTCTAAGGACGATGACACTGTTATCGAAATCCGCATAGTAACAATCACCAATGATAATTTTTGGTCAGAAAAAAAATGTGTGGTTTGTGGTGTGAATGAGAAATTGATTTCTGAAAATAAAATCTAATGTATAATATATTCGGAAATATTTTACTGTTAAAACTTGAGTTGATAATTCAAATTATCTGTGGAAAAGAAGAATGCACTGTACTTTATCAGAAGATCAGTACACGGATTTTAGAATACCTGAATTTCTTAGAAAACTATTTTTATATACTTCGAATTCCTTTTTTTAAAAACGAGACAATTTACCAGTGAAAAATCTATTTAGGGATTTCTGAACATTCGCAATAATTATAATACCTATAAATAAATTAAATAAGAACTCAAAATCCAATGATACGAAGCTGAAAAAAGAAAGTATCAGAATTTTTAAGAATTAAATATACAAACTGCGATTACGATTTCTATTTTCGATAGAGAACTTTACAGTACAAAAATATAAATTATATACTTTTTAAGAAGTCTATCTTTTATAAAAAAATCTATGATGTGTACTTAAACTAATTAGATTTTTAGAAAATACATATTTTAACAGGCCTTTATGTAATGTACTTTTTAAAAAACATACAAATATTTACAAGTTGACACGAAACCTTTGTTCGAAAACGAAGTACTAAAATATCAAACAACAGAACGTTTACATTATTTACACATAAATTAAAAAAATATATAAACATTCCTTTATGACATGCATGTTATTTAACATTTTTATTATATTTTTCTTATCAATTAGTGGGAGTGTTCGTTACTTATCAAGCACGATTCGATAAGTAAATCAAAATATTTAATTTGCAGTCGTACACAAAATATGACCAATGAACTAATTAATGTTTATGAAAATGTGAAAATTTCACAAAGGTTTTACCAACGTTCGAAAAAATTGCTTAATAAACATTTATATATCTATCAGAGAGCGTATGGTATTATTAATGATCTAGTGTTTATATAATTTTACATTTTTTTTTATTTTTAAAACGAAATGAAGAAATGAATAAATTGTAATCTGAAAATTATATAGCTGTATGTGAACAAATTTTATCGATAAAAATAAATAATACAAAACAAACAAAAGATTATCAAATTTGGTAAAAACAGAATCGAATTTTACAAGTAAAAGGTAATTTATTAATTACTATTTTATATAATCAAATCTGAACAGTAGTATAATTAAAAAATTCGACTAAAACAAATCTGACTCAGTGGTTTTATTTAGAAATTATAGTACTAGCATCGAAATGCATAAAAAAATTAAAATATTAATTTTGACATAAATTCCAGTTTTAAAAATATACATATTCGAGGCAAATTCTAATATTTTTGGATACACGATCACTTGGTATTTTTTTTTTCAAAATTGAAATTTCATTCATTGCTTTTTTTAAAAAAATAACGACGTTTACTCAGAGTTTTATTTTTTATCACTAAAACACGACATACACTTTCTACAACCTACTGAAACGTTTACTGATATCAACGTGCTAAAAATACCTGTCTAGAAGATAACAACTCGCATGATTCAAAAGAACCATCCCATCAGGATATCAAAATAATAATTTCAATCTCAATTTAGTTCTGACTTTGGCTAATTTCTATTCACAAATGAATAAATCTCTCATTCCACACAATTTTGTTTTAATTCAAAATAATAAATAAATAATTAGCAATCACTTTTGGTTGTTGCTTATATGCATTTAAATAGCGACTTCATCATCCTTAGAGCCCTAAGGTACAAAAAAACCTTTGATTTATGGAGTAAAAGAATTATTCCCTTGTGAAGTTGTCTTAAAATTCTGTGATGTCTTTCAGTCTGAAATTATTGAACTAATTCTTGAATTAATCAAAACATTGAAGTGAACTGAAGACACCTTTTCCAATATTGTTAATAACCCAAATTAAAACCTAAGTTATTCTATAAAGAATTATACTGTAATCGATACTTTTTGACACTGTTCTTCTAAACTCTTAGTAAAGGTGTGCAATTATCGTATGTTTGGTAATCAGTGCTTTAGGGTTATATACATTTTTCTAAATTCAAAACAAATATGATACATAAAAGATTGATTTAATAACCAATATAAAATGTAAAAGAGCTTAATGAAATGAAAGCAGGAGAAAAAAATAATGTGAATATATCAATAATATATATATATATATATATATATATATATATATATATATATATATATATATATATATATATATATATATATCAGAAGCCCCACCCTCTATTATACATGAAAAAATACAGGTACATTTAGCTGACTAACCAGAAAGCCAACGCTTTTAAACGTGCATATATATCTATATGATATATTGGTTTATGAAATATTAAAAACATTCCTCGTATTTAGCCGAAAAACTTCCTTTAGGAGGGATAGTCACGCGATCGTGGTATTTTAAGAGACAAAAGCCAACACGTTTCCACTGCGTGTGCATGCTTGGACGATGACACGTTATTTAGTTAAAATAAAATATGAAGTAATCTTTCCTTGTATGGAGTTAAAAATACGAGACGTCTACGAGCTAGAACAACATTCAACTTATTAATTATAATTATAATGATGATGATGGCGGTGTGATTTTTTTTTAATTTAGAGACGAGTCCGCCAAATCGAACAGAAGCACCGTCCATATTGCATTCGATCATAAAATACACATGTAATATCAATAGCTGGCGTCTGCAATACACAAAAAAAATATACACAAACACATATACATCGAAGTAGCACCGCCAATCACTATCACAGGAAACGCTGCATTCTTTGCATATACAGAGCAAAGATATTTTTGGACGCTAATACAAATCATATAAATCGCAAAACGTTTTCAGTTCTTTGCGGATAATGCGAATTAATTCGCAACCCTGTGTACAGAGAATGAATATCTTGTCTGAGCAAATGTGGGGACTGTGCATAAGCGCTTAAATCGTACGGTTCGATACGAACGACGTTCACATCTTTACATTTAAACAATGATAATTATGAAAATATATTACATGAAGATTGACTTGTACAATTGAAACCAGGCGCAGTTGAGGCTATTGTATTTCGAAAAAATCGCACGTGAACACTTTCTTCTCTAAATCTTACAATGGACGTTCAATTACACCTTTCTACTGAAACGTTTCTGTACTTTGGTGATCGAAATGCGTGTAAGCAAAAATAATCAATAATAATTTATTGAACATTGTTTGATCAGGAAAAAACGATTGCGGTTTGTGAGGGAAAAAAGTGAATTTTGACATAATATAAAACTATATTATGATAGAAACTGCATTTATATTGTTTACTAAAACTTTCAATGTTTAAGTCAGTGTTTTATGTTGATTGATGTCTGAGCCAACTAAATAAGTAATTACTAAAATATTTATTTTTTAAAAAAAAAAACATTACATACAATTATTACATTTTTTTGTCTTTTCAATCGATCTAAATACTCAAGAAGTGAAAGATCTGCATATTACGAGACCTATATATTATAAATGACTGTTAATATCCCAAATAACTATGTTCGCTGGCTTTCGCATGAATTGATATTCGTAGAAAATGGATAATTGTAAAAATAAATGAATTTTTCAAGAAAATATAACATATGAATCATGCAGTAAGTTATTTACTTTAAAAATCTGTTTGCCTTGTTTTTTTTATTTATTTTAATAAAATTTTGTTTTAAACAAATATATGTTTCCAGTGAAAAATAATTAAAATTCAAAGAAAACACTAATTAACTTCAAAATCAGAAAAAGATCAAAAATAAAAGAAACAAAGAACGGAAATCCGTAGTTTATTGTTTTTATTACTCGTTTTTTTTTTACAAGAATCGGCATGTATAAATTTAAAACAATTAAATTTTAATCGAAGCAAGTAATTGAAACATTTTACTTATCAATTATATTTATTTAAAATGTTAATCAATTATAGTTTTTGGTCTCTGGTATTAAGCAAAACAGAATTTCACCGTTGCAGAAATGATGCGAAATTTTAATATTCTGCAATAAAAGTGTGTGTCGTAAACAGTGTCACTGTAAAATCGATTTTTGTATTCAAATCGCTTTCTTAACGTTTGTATTGCAGCAATTTGATACATCAATAGATTATTGTTAGGTGTGTCTTTAGTACCGAAATTTTTAAACATTACCATATTAATTGAAACACAGTTACAGTTCCAATCACCACTCGTGGAATGATTACTAAAAATTACACATTTACCTTAATGAGTAATTGATAATAAATTATATTTATTTTCAGGTTAGAAATTATTCTTGTATTTCCTAAAATCAGCTCGAACCGAACTAAACAAACAGTGAATAAAACCTTACGCTCGTTTATCCATAAATTTAATTTTTTGTCTGTAATAAAATCATTTACATGCAGGCTTTTAAGCAGAATGGCATATCCTATTATTATAATTAAATACAAACCGGACTTAAAACCAAATTTTCTATTTAAGATTCGAAACACGTTCTAGGATTTTTTTTCTATTTTAATATCGATGCGAATACAATAATTCAATTCTACATGTTTTTAATATGTATGTGTTTTTTTATTTATTTATTACTAGTCGAGTCGCTGTAAATAATTAGATACTCTAAAAATAGCCATC
Organism: Acanthacorydalis orientalis; assembly: GCA_034766995.1. Lineage (NCBI taxonomy): Eukaryota > Metazoa > Arthropoda > Insecta > Megaloptera > Corydalidae > Acanthacorydalis > Acanthacorydalis orientalis. The sequence continues at coordinate 31,602,191 of CM068321.1, read as the reverse complement.
ATATAAAATATACGCGCGGCCATTGTTCATAAGTCTGTCGATTAGACAATCCTAATCTTGTGAATCACAGGACTGAAATAATCTTTTGTAATCCATTCATAGCTGTTTTTTTGTTAATAATTTTTGATTGTTGTTTAGTACTTGCAACATTTTATTAATATTTTGTGATTATTTTACCTGAAAACTAGTATTTTTACATACTTGTTTACTGATATTCAAAGACCCGTTTTGGTAAAAAATATTTTTTTTTGAGACGATTTTTGATTTTCAGTTCTAAACTTCTTTTCATTCGTAATTTTTCTTCTTTATTTGATTATTTCCCTTGACCAACATATATTTTATTAATTTTCGATGTTTATTCTAATTTTAATATCCCTCCTGTTTTTAATTCTAGATTAGAATATATATATATATATATATATATATATATATATATATATATATATATATATATATATATATACACACTTTCATTTAAGTTATAATAATAATATGCCTGCTTAGGATAAATAGGTGTAGTAGCAGAGATTTATTTCAAGACTAAAATCACAGATTACCCACTAAGAAGAATCATTAAGGAATGCAAGAGGTATTTACTTCTCGGAACTATTTCAAATCGAATATTTACGTACATCTTTTCTATACTTTTATATTTGTGATCATTTTTACTTAAGAAAGATTGAGTAATTAATGTTAAATCAGATTCCTACCATAACGGGCATTGGCTGAACGATTTAATAAAACAAACCGGTAATGCAATCTGTCTCATTTTTACTAAATGAATCGATCCCAGGCCTTTTATCAATTTAACATGATCATTTAGCTTATAACGTCTATTCAAAACAAAACGAGCAACTTTTCTCTGCACTTACTCGATATTTCTCGGTTACGACCCGTTTACATATGTTTATTTAAAAGACATGACTAATTTATCGCATTAAAGAAATCAATTATAAAATTAGATTAGAATAAACATAAAAATTGACTTGCAGATATCACTGAATCCGGTTGTAAAAATAATAAACAAGAATATTCAACACAATATGGATTTAATATTGTAGATAAATCCAATTTGGATGATTTTTTTATAAATTAGCGTTTTGAGAATGACAGCATCGACATCGAAATACGCATTAGTAATAATAAAAATTATCAACAATAAATTATTGAACATTTTTGATCAGAAAAATGTAGGTGAATAAAAAAATTCACTTGTGAAAGCGACTTTAGGTAGAGTCAAAAACTGTAGTCACTGGAAATTTTTTTCAAATACACTGCTTTTTAACAGTCCTACATGTATTACTTTTTCATTACTAAAGTTCTTCTCTGGTACTCAAATTAAGCTGCTAAGATGGCCCTATTGGTAAAATTACACAGAAACACTGAGTTCTGCTGGTCAAACAACTGGATTGAATGAGAAAATTTATTTACACAGTGGAACGTTTTAAATAAGATACCAATTTTTTGTCTAATAATTTTATTAAATTTCTTAATATTATATTTTTACTTAGGCAAACACATAAATTTCCTATCAGGTTCCTACATATGACAGCACACAAAAAATATAGAATTTAAATATTAGAATATACAAATAGAACAATTGTATGATTATTATTTATTTAGAAATAACTAATAAACTTTTTCAAAACATCTGTAGAATATATACCACGTTAATGAGTATAAATTGTATCATGGCTGAAAATTAGCATCTCTACCCTTTACTTAAATTCTAGAAAAGAAACACTAACACTTATTATTTTATATAATGATTAATCTAAGGTGGGAAGCATTTTTAGAAATAAATCAATAACTAACCCGCACCCTACTAATTGACTCATCAGACTTGTTGGATTGGACTTTAATTTACTGTTTAGTATTACTCATGGTAAAACATATATTTATATAAAGATATATACGATAATGATGTTGATAACTTTACTGTTTGCGTGATGAACATTCGTTGTAGTTATAAAAGGGATCGATTTCAAAATGCAAATCGTACAAGTTAAATACGAGCAGACTGATTATCTACTAAACATATATTTAATACAGTCGATCCAGTGGTCGTCGTACAATAAAGAAAAAAATAATAATAACAAGAAGCCAAGCCCAATACAGAAACTATTTACAACGTTTTTATACACATTTGAGCACATTCTTCGAATAAACACGTTTGCCCACACAGCTCTTAATCTTTCACGATATTTTCTATATTTTAATAGTGCGGTGATATTTAACCATTAAGACATGTAAATGTAAGAATTATGTACGACATAGGTTACACGGCTATTATTTTATTTTGATTATGAAATATTGGAAGTAAAAATGTATAAATTTGTTTTTAAAAAAAGTGCATGTGTACTCAGCTGTATAATAATTATTAATTATCTGTTTTTATATTCGATTTAATTGGGTAATAATTCTGTTATTAAAAGAAAGGATAAGTCGACAAATAAATGTTTTGAATCGATTATATATTATTTCAGTATGATAAATATCGGTTAGGTCTTGACTGAAAAATACTCAGTTGAAAAATACTAGTAACATATATGTACATGAAAATTAAAATTTAATACCATATATAAAGCATGTATATTTACGAATTGTGTGGGTGCTTGTCACTGCGCAATCTTAAGAGGTAATGAAAACTATGATAATATGTTACAGGTCATAGACGATGATATCATAATAATGCCTACTTGCTTGCGTTGAACGATGTTCCATGTTACCAACATGATTTACCTACATTTAAAAGTATTTGTATATTTTTTTTGGCTTCGTTGGATTTGAATCAAGTTCAGTTTCAGATTTCATAGTAATTACTTACAAATTTATCAAATATCTACAGTTATTTATGTCGTGCATAAACATGAAACCTATATAATAGAGCTTACTGGCAAATCTTTTGACATTTTCAAACAAGTCGACATATGAGTATAATAATAGAGTAGAATCTTAAAAACATGAACCAATTAAATACACGTCTGCCATCGGAAAATATATAAAAACGGTGTCGTTTTTAAATACCGATATTTAGCTACAATCCATTGAAAGATAAAATACAAAATGGATTTCCTATGTTTAACAATTAAACTTTAAAAAAATTATAAGTTGTGGTCTGCCGACTGAGAATTTTTAAATCAATCCCTTTTCATGACATCTATGTAAAATAGAATGCGAAAAAGAAAATCTTTCTGTTCTATTTTTTCTTTTCATGCTATAAAAATATTGTATTTAAAACGATTTATTCACGTTTAAGACGTTCTCGAAGAAAATATTAAAAAAATACTTGTTCGTTTTAGAACAATACATTTCTGAACGTACACGCTTTCAAGATTCTCCTGTACTTTAGAAAAGGATAAATAAAGTATATTCTTTCTTAAGAAAAAACAATTAAAATTTAGATTTTAACATTTTTATAATTTTAAATTTTATATAACTATACATTTTATAATTTTTATACATTTAAATTTTATAATATGGAAAACGGATTAATGAAAGATATGTACACCTACAAGGTCAATTCTCGGGCCTGGCTTTTACAGCAGAACTCGGTGAGTTAGTATACTGGTGGGTTGAATTTTCTACAATAAAAATTAACAGGCCAGGTTCACATGATTAAACTGTAATTTAAATACATTTGAAACATGTTTAATTTCATTGAAGTTAAGATCTTTTGAGATAAATTCAAAAATTATATTTTCATAAATACCTGCTTGCAGAAAATCCAATGATAGGGATTCTAAAAAGTTTCCTGGATTTTACTTTTACTGATATTTTATTTTTAGTTGAAAAAAGCTGGAATAGATTTTATTTTATTTACGAATAGATGACAGACTGAACATTCACCAGAGTTTTTTTACAATTTTTAAACTGAATTTTAATTGAAATTTTTTTTCTACAAAATGAAATCATTTTATTTAATTACATTCCTTTCGTCATGGATATCTCTTAAATAATTGAAAAATAGAATACATACCATAGTAGAGATTGTTATTTTTACAAACATTAATTCAAACTTTTTCGAAACATTTATAAATTTCTAAGATACAAAAAATATAAAATATTTAATCAATGAAAGAACATAGCTAATATAATTAGGTGATAATATTTTTTTAAAAAAATGTTTTTTAATGAAAATTCTTATTTTTAAAAATGATCATTTCAACTTATGAATATATTACCAAAATTACATAAAATTATCGATATATAATAGAAAGCGTTGAGAATAGCAGATCTAAGATTTCAAAAAGACAAAGAACTCAATCATGTAATGCTGAATTTTACATGAAAAGAACAGGCTATCGCCATGTAAGCATCAAGTGTTATCAATTCTTTCTTCTTGTGATACAATTAACAAGTTTAATAAACATAACTTGAGTATTTACAACGATATTTTAGTATTAAACAAACGTACGTTACCCAAGAAAAAATATATACAATTCCTTTATTAAAAAATAAAATTCTGGGCCATTTTCATACAACAAGAGTTCGGTTTACACAAATTAATTGAAATCTTATTCGATTCTTGCATAAGTAAGAAACATACAAATTAAAACTGATATTTATTTTGCAAATATGTGAAGTATTTAAAAATAAACACGTACTTACACGATCCATTCTTGTATAATCACGTTCATTAGATATTATTACGTAGACATTATGGAGGATTATTGTTAATTTTAACATGCATTAACACACACACTTGAAACATGTGCATACGAAATGCATGGATGTGTACACAAACATTTGGAAATACGTGTATTTAGACATAAATGAAAATGGAATAAATGTGTATATGAATATATAAACAAAAATGTTTTTTTTTTGTTATAAAATTATAAACAATTAGAAGTGTTTTTTTACAAAAAAAGCTTTGAATATACAAACATTTAACATTTAAGCAATAACTATTGACTTACAAAAATGAAGGGTATATATGAACTGTTATGTGATAAAAGATTATGTGAATAAACGCATGTGCATGCGGGTGTATAGTCTTGTGTATGCTTGAAATATTTAAAAGTGAACTCCGTAGCAAAGAAATTCTTTAAAACTTAATGAGTTTATTTCACTGGCTTGTAAGAAGTGTAATACGAATGTAAGGTTTCACAACATAAATGTTATTTTTGAATTATGTACAAATGAAGATGGGTTGAGAATTTTACTGTTTTATTTATTTATTTATATATATATATATATATATATATATATATATATATATATATGGGTGTTTTAAGTGTACCATAAAAGTAAATTCAAAGAGGGCAAATAATGAGTTGTGTGGTATCAATATAATCGCGTTAGACACTTTTGCGAATCAATAAATTAGAAGGCAGTGCAGCATAATACACACTTCATAATTCAAAGAGCACATTTTATTATCATCACGTCACTGTGAAAGATAAGAAACAGGTTAAATGTGTCTCCGCACAAACTTGTCACGGAATGTTCAAGACCACAAACATGAATCACACCGACTGTCAAATGTGTCAAGATACCGGCATTCGACACTGACTGGCCCATAAACAAATCACTCACCCAGAAGCAGAAGTTTGAGTTCCCTGCGAGCATCGCGTTTATCCCTCCGAAGTTGCCGCTCGATTTCTTGGTTGATCCTCTTCTGCTCCTTGGCCTCTTCAGACAGGCAACACGCCGTCATCGCCATGATGAACTACTCCGGAGGGTTGCTCAGCCAATATTACCTGTAGCGAGCCGTGGCCGTGCTGTTTTATATTTCGGGTTCGACCCTCGCGCTCGGCGATCACGCTGCACGCGACTTCCCTACGACCAACAAACAAGCATGTGCAACGCGCTCCAGGCCGCCCTGGCCCCGCTTGCACATGCACTCACGACTGCACTTGCACTACACCACCGTGCCCTCCGCTCACACAGACGCCCTGCCTCCCTCACTGGGTGTGGTAACTACAGGCAAGCGCGCAGACCGTCGCGCTACCCTGCCCGATGCTCGCTCACTACACCGCACGACATCCGGAAATTTCAACTTATATCTACTGTCACAGAACGTCACCCGCCCGTAATCTTATTACAATAACCAGATTTAAGAAACCTGACGGACGCTGCCGTTATTCCTCACATGTGCACGTGTTTATTAACAAGATTAAAATCGCCGAACACACAAAACGAGATTCACTCAGGCAGAGCCGGGGGAGAGCACAGTGGATCGGCCTGCCCGTGTTTAGGTTACAACGAAACGCGACGCTCGAGCACGGCACGGCGATTACTCTTATTGCAAATTACAGCACATACCTAAAATAATATCCATATGGCAATCGTATTCTCTTCCACTGACAAAATTGCACAATCACAATTAAAATCTTTTGATTACACGGCAGCCGCCTTCCCTCAATATGGCGGTATGTGGACTGATGATCTGCTGAGCGTAGGAAGCGAAATACGCACGAACTGGGCCGACGAATGTGCGCGAATTTCAAATTTTACAGCTTGCTCGTTTTACGGAATTCGCAATATAACACGTAAGTACGTCGATGTGTTCACTGGCTGATAAAATAAAACCGATATCCGTGGCCTGCGATTAACAAGATTATGTCATATAAAGCACATAACATAAACATAAGGTTTCTAATCCATATACGACATTGCATCTTTGTACATTTTATATAGAGTAGAGCTATAAATCATGTTACAAAAATAGATTAAAATATACACATACAACATTACAGAAGAACCTAAATGAATGGTAGTAAAATAATAAATAACCGAAAAGTCACAATACTATGCATACATACACGTGTAAAAATAACTATTTGACAATATTACAAATTAAAAATAATCTTTCAAGTATATAAGTAAACCATTTATTGAATTAACACAATAAAAAATATCATTGCATGATACAAAAATAAATAAATATATATAAATAAATAAATAAATAAATATATATATAATTATTTATAACACCCTGCCTACACATTCTATGTAAAATAAAGTGAAATTCAGAAAACAAACACTTTTAAATGACAATAACCAATATTTGAAATTCTATTAAGTTTTAATTTTGTTACTTACCTTTTTTATACTACACACACAGCTAATATTTATATTCAGAAAGTAAAACAATAATAAAAATGGGTATATATTAATCCTTAATGTAATAATTGAATGAATATTAACTTCACTGCTTGAAATTTACCACAGCAATAATCAATTATACTTATACTTGTACACAAAAACTGTTACTATTAAATAATTGAAACAATTCCACTATATTTTGAATATCATTGTTAAATTATTCAATTTAAAAATATTTTCGGTTCAATTACATCAATACTGTATTTATGTAATTCAAACGAATTTTTAATAGAAATTTATTTTTATATTTATGAACATTTCATGATTTTAACTTCTTTGTATAGAAACAGTAAATAGCATCTGGGTTACAATAAGGAAAAACCAATGACACATCAAGCACACTTAAAGGGTTAAACATTGAAGATTTGTTGAATTCTACCTTCTATTAAATATTTTAATAAAGGAGTTAGTTTACAACGAATTAATTGTCTGTTATTATATTTTAACGTATTCTTCAAAACATACAATAATTAAACGTTAAAAAATGTCAGATTAAATTGAGAAATTTTATAAATTCTAACAGAGTAGTTGAAAGTGCTGAATATTGATTTGGCGATAAACAAATGTTACTTTCCATAATTTCTTTCTTTAAAATAAATTTTAAATATTTTTTTAGACAAATGATACTTTTTGGAAAATTTCAATCATTAGATAACACAATGTGAAAAATCACTTTTAATCCAGTATTAAAATTCGTATTAATTTTCATCTTAACGACTTTTTGTTACAAATAAAAGAATTGTTAGAGCTAGAACTTTGATTGTTGATATAAACATGTAAAAAATATTGTAGGTCAATCCTAATGACATTAATCTAAGTTAAATTTGTGACAAGGACTATACAGATTATATTCATGTAACCTTCTACAAGGAAGCCTAAAGAGTGATGATTAAAATATACACACAATGAATATATTATAAAAGCATGTATATATTATTTCATTTAAGAATTAGTTCTGAATCTTAACGCTTAAAATAAATTACCTTTTATATTTACAAGTTAGAAACAGACTCCTTTGAAGCAATTTTCGTTGAAATCCTGAAGATTGTGTTTCTTCTAAATTAGTTTGAATTTCCAAAAACATTAATTCTTTTACAGATCTTCATATTAGATTAATATTTTTCATTGATAATTTGGTTAAAAACATAAAATATTAATATGAAAAAAATTGAAATTACTTATCAAGAATTCTGAGCTGATTTAAAATACAATATTCAGAGAATTATTTACTAATTAAAAAATTAATTTTTTATATATTACAACTAAAACTATATAACAAAGATTTGAATTTGTAATAAAACTTAACATTAATTGAATAAACAACATATCTAACTTTTTATAGTTATTCATTATTATTTTTAGATATTATGAAAATATCAAATGGTGAATGAGTAAAAAATAGCAATTTGAAGTTCAAATACAACATCAATGTAAATCATTAAGTATATATTTAAATTATACCTGTAAAAACTGTACATAAAATAAAGTAGTTTAAACATAGAATAAAAATGGCAAACTTAGTAATCAATTACTGCAATTATTTTATTTTGATTTTTAAAATAAATATGTATATATATATATATATGAAAATGTATCATCATGTATATTGTAAATAGTATATTATATATTAATCTATTAGCAACAAATATAATATTTTAAATTAACAACAGTCCAAAATAAAATAGCAGTTCAACAGATCTTACAGCCTATAGCAGCTTCATGTTCAAAAATATAAAATCGATCATTCACACTAAACTTGTATGTTTAGTGATAATAGTTAAAAAAGAGAACTAAAATACTTTCATTTTCATTGATAATAATTGCAAAAGAGATGTAATATTATGTTATTTAAATAAATTTATACAAATACAAAAACAATGTTAGTTCATGACATGAAATCAATACTTATTTATAGTTGAGTATTTTTACTTCTTATAGTAATCTAAATACTTGTTCAAGTTCCTGTTCACTCAATCATAAACAATAAAAATAATAATAATATTTAATCGATTTTTTTAAGCAAAATTATTCTGATTTATTATTTTGTTTGAATTTTATTAAAGAATTTACTGAAAATCCATGCAAATTTAGTACATTGACAATTAATATGAATGTATATACAATTATCAAGTTTTAAACAGTTAAAAAGAAATTAATTAATGTTTTAATAACAATTCTTTAAGTTAAATTTGATTATTTTTAGAAATGCCACACTTCTAATGTATGACATATTTCTTTTAAAATTTAGTTCAGTCCACAAATCTTATTATAATGGAAGTAATTCAAGTTCAAAAATATTTTTTTTAAATAAAGTCTCACTGCTTTTATAGAGATTTTCAAAAAAATATATGTAAACAGATTCGATTTTTGTGCACTTTTCAGAGTTATTGGTTTAATTTAGAACTTGCACAAGTTAAATTCAGTACTTTTAAAATTGGGTTAAATAAATATTGACACGAGTTGATATTTAAGGTCCATTTCTAAAATTTACTTGTATCATTAAATTTACAATAAAAACTAAGTCACTTTCAATAAAAATTGTAAGCAAAATGCAATTACTTTAACTTACAAGACTTCTATTAGGTTATTTATTTATATTCCAATTGTTTGTGTCTGTACTAATTAAAACTGCAGACCCCAATGTCTACAGTCATTAAACATTGTACTAGGTAGTTGAAAAATGTGAGCACAGCCACAACTACTTGGAAATTGGCACTTTCTTTTAGTAAAATGTACACATAACTGAAAAATTATACTTCATTTTAAAATTTTCAATACTCTTCAAAACAGAATTACTAACAACTATATACAATTAACAATGTTGATTGTATTAAAAAAATGTACTTGTTAAACTACTCTAGGCCATATTAAAAAAAAAGTTTTAATATAATTTTCAATACAATCAACGATTCATACATAAAAACAACAAAAGAACAAATGATTATAAAACATTATCTGCATACATACATACAGATACAATTGGCAAATTATCTCTTCTACAATAACAAATCTATTGCCAATACATAATATGAAATAATATTGGTCATATGAGATAAATATAAATATGTAATATCTTTTTAATAGACATGTATGTAAAGGCACTTTTATATGCAAAAAAAATAATTAAATGAAACTATCAAGACCAGGTGAATACAAAGACTTTATACATCTTGTAATTTAAATACTTTTGTTTTACTGGATAAAATAAAAATGATTCAAAATTGAAAAACAAAATACTCATGTTGAATCAGATCGGTCTTGTAAAGTTGGCAGGGAACATTCCTTTTTCGTTTGAATTTTCTTTGATTCCCATTAACCAACCCTCCTCCTGAAAATATTATATAAAAGTAATACTTGTTTACTTATTTGATATTAATGTAGTAAAAAACAATCATTTGGATTTTTCAACATTTCTTACTTCGACATTTTTTAAACTTACTTGTTCCTCTGGATCATCATATTCGACAACTCTGATAATTTCTCCCACATCGAATGACAGTTCATCAACATCTTCCTTATTGTACTTATAGGTTGTTCTAACTCGATAAAGGACACCTGGTGGTAAATTTTCAGTAGTTGCACCTATAATTAATGAATTTGTTTTTACTTTTCATAACATATAAACCAAAAGAGAGTAAAGAAATTCACAAGAAGCTGAACTTACCGACGGGTATGTCATATAATTCTTCAACACGTTTGTTGATATTGTGACTGTTATTATTTGTAGGTAAGGGTTCTGGATCTTCGATTGAAGGTTTGGGAGAATTCCCATTAACTATTTGAGATGCAGTATTTGGTGAAGGAGGAGAAGGTGGTATTGCAGTTAATATGGAATTTTGTTTGGCAAGGTCAGAATTATCAGTTTTAAGTGGCGAATTAGGAGGCTCACCAGCATCAGCTGCAACACACACAACACTCATAGTTAACACAGCAAAACTTAATGGAGAAAAGCAAATGTAAAATATGATTTTTCTGAATGATATTTATGAAAAATGCCCTTTAGTTCTCCTAGCTCTTCATTCTGGTTCAATGCACTCTGCTTAAAAATTAAAAAAAAATGTTCCTCTATTTAAAAATTGTTAGTAAAATAATGAGATATAGACATCATTATAATATTGTTTTGATATCATTTTTTTATAAAATTTTAATTGTTATGAAGTATGTTTTAGAACAGTTATGCAGTGTTTTTTTTTATTCTAATCACACATTGCATAAAAACAACACATTCAAATAAATATATATCATGTATCTCAACAAAGTTTTACCTGGTACTGCTTTGCTGACAGGGGATGCTGGAGGCGACGTGTTATTAGCAATTATAGATGAATTATTGGTTTTATTCTTTATGGTTGTGGGAGAATTTAAGTTTTTCTTAATTGTGTATGATCCTCGTTGGCTTTCTGTCGCTAATTTATCTACTACGGCTTCAAGTTCAGCAAATACCTGGTATAAATTAAAATTTTAAAAACATTCAGCCACATTTTATATGAACAACAATGTATACAATTAAAAAAATACTTCATATTCAACATTGTTAATATCAAATATTACTCTCTAATCTAATCAGAAAATCACCTTAGAAGTTTCAGAATGGAAGACTTGTTCAGCAGAAAACAATGTTTGTAAATTTGTCACTAAGAAGAGAACGCGTGAATCGTATAAAGCTGGCAATTCATCGTGTAATTCGCTGTTGAGTACTTCATAAGTGCGTTTCGCTTCTTCCAACTGTTCTTTGCCGCGAGTGACTTTAACATCGTCTCTTTTTTTCGCCGCGCTTGCCTGCAAGCCTTGGAAGTTGTGCCTTTGTCCATCGTAATCCACCAACTTTCGGCCGCGCTTATCGATTTTTTTCTAAACGACAATAAATATTCTATTGTATATTCCCGACACAAAACATTCATTTAAATAAATATGAATGAGAAAAGGGTTGAACACAATAAAAAAAAATTATATACAGTCATAAATCGTCCCTATATTACGCTTATAAATAGATTATAACAAGTCTTGTATGTAACTACATACCCGCATTTCTGGAAACTGGCTCTGGTATGTATTCAGTGGGATTAAAACTTGGTCCCCCATTTTATGACTAAAATCTTGCCACAACATGTCTATATTCTGGGCTTGCATGTAAAGTAAGTCATGCCCAGTCCACTGACTTTCATATACTTCAGTTATAACTTCCATTAACGATTTCGATGCAGTTTGTAAAGCTGTAAATCAATTACATTCTTTATATAATTGATGAGTAATTTATGAATATTCTTTATGAGTAGCTTATTTTAGTGTTTTCAAACAATTTTATTAATTAATGTTTCTGGCGAAATATTTTATAATAATTAATTGAACATCTAGATATACGAACCTCTAATGCACCTAATATAGTTATTGAATTCTTTTTGTAATTTGTTGGCTGCATTTTGTTGTCTAGTGAAATTCTGTAAATGTTCATCGAATATATCATCTGCAGTGCGATCGACTTTGCCAAGATTTTGTAAAATCTGCAACAAAAGAATAAATATTTATTTAACAAATGCACGAATAACAAATTAAATAAATAAATCAAACATGAAACAATCTATTGCTTATTTTAGAAACAGCTCCGATCTACAATGAAATATATATATATATAGCAAGAATCCTTAACTTTTTCATTCTTATATTTCCCCCGAAAGTGATCTTAATGTTAACGTTTCTCGTTTTTTCCGAATTTGTCAATTAGATATAATTAACAGATTTTTTTGTGAAGCACCTATGTAAATACCTCCTAAAGAGATGCCACCCGCGATATATAACATCATTTCATTTTTTTTCCTTACCTAAGTGTTAAGTCTGTTCTACAGCCGGTTTCACTTTTCATTTAAATTAAAGACTGAAGTAACTCCAGCTTTTAGTTACCTAAAGTCAACTTTTAAATTTATTTCAGAAATTCGGCCAGAAGATGACAAAACTAATAGCGAGTGCAAAAAATACTGATTCGCTCAGTTGCATCGCTGTACAAAAATAATATTCATCCACTCATTACAACTACGTCCTAAATAAAAATATATTTTAAATTTTGAAAAAAATACATTTAATTTTTGTATCTTAAACTTATTCTTCGTCATAATAAAAATATTACTGCTTCATTTTTCCATTTTAATTAATTCAATAAATAAAGGATTCGGGTAAGAAATAAAAGTGATAACAGTATATATATATATATATATATATATATATATATATATATAAATATTTTATTTTATGGCTGTTTAATAACAGATCTATTATCGAAAGACGACGTCATAAATAATGACATTGTTTTTATAATTGTCAATGAGTCATAAAATAAAACAAGGTTTAGAATTTATAATACGATATTCTTTCCTTATTTGTTTCGTATACCTGTTCTATTAAAGCAAAAATTACCTGTTACATAAAATTCCTTTTTATTGATCATCATTGAAAAGTAAACAGCTTGTTTATTAAAATTTATGGCATAGTCCTACATAAAAACCAACAAACTATTATAAATAATGTGGTAGAAATACTATTATTTAAAAATTCATAAAATTTGAATAAATTTTGGATTTTGAACGTAATATTAGGAAGGGAGATGGTAACTTATTAATAATTCAGTTGAAAGGGCGTCATTTTAAAATTCGAAAAATTTCAGACTGACTTACTGAAATCCGATGTGCATTTCTATGAGAAAATTATTCGACGATTCGGCTGAATTTGAAATAAACAATTTATTAAAATACAATCAACAACAGATGGCCTAACTGAAAAATTTAAATTCGCATTATAGTGACATGTTTCACGAAACCGTATATGGAGAAGCCTACACTTTACTACGTATGTTTAGTCTACCTACGATATGAAATATAAAAGAACACGCCTATAAATTATTTGGTTTCGTAAAGAGATCTTTACTATGAAGCATGTATATATATATATATATATATATATATATATAATTATATTTATTTATTTACTTGCGTATGCGTGTAAAATGGTCGACTTTGCGACGCTGAAATAGAAATTTCAAGAGTTATTATTGCTTTCGAGTACAAATTACTACACAGTTGTTCACCATGTATCGAGTTTATTCAAGTTATTTCTGTGTCGTCACTTTTCCGTGACTTACGCAGACTACACGCGAATAATATTAAATAATTATAGTAAATATTCCATTATTAATGTAATTTAATGGCAGTGAATCGAGAAATTTATTAATAGTTTTACGATCTAGACATATTTAGAAAGTTATGTTCAGTGATTATGGACACAAGAAAAAATTAAATCGCACACGGATACATTTTAAGTAGATCACAGTGAGATTTATGTGAAGCGATTATTTTTTTGCAATTTTTGAAATTGACAGTGAAGTTTTTTTAGAAATCAATTGAGTACAAGTTGAAATCCATGTATGGTAATATCTCATTTTCATTCATTCTCCCTCCTTCTCTCTCTCTCTCTCTCTCTCTCTCTATATATATATATATATATATATATATATATATTTATATATAGTTCTCTTGCTAAGAATATTTATATCATGGATTGTTAAATTCTAAAGATATAAAAATTAGGCTCTGAGATAAAAAATGAATATGTTTCATGAAACAAAATAATTTTTTTTTTTAAAAATAAAACATTATTCATTGATGATCTGAAAATAATTATAATAATAACTGTGATAAAATATGCTCATTTTATGTTAATATTTATTAACTTGTGTCTCAGTTATTGATTGATATTTGAACTATTTAACACAATTTTATATTTGTCTGAGTAACGAATCGTATTTTATTGATAAAAACAACACTCCTGAGGACAACATTTCATGAGCGTTATGATGCTATTCTCTTATTTCAATCCTAAGCATTCGGTACAAGTAAAAACAGCGTACCATTAGCGACGTACGTTCTCCATGTCGCAATGTTAGTACAGTGGATACATTATGTATTGACAGAAGTAATAAAAGAAATTTAAACAAACAATACCTGCACGTGTTTAATTTTGGATACACAGATATACCTGCTTGTTAACACAACATCTACACGTATGCTGCACGTACATACATACAATGTATTGTACAAGTGGACCTTGGCAATTCGTTTCTATGATATTGTTACGCTAATTCAATTAGGGATTCGCGTCTGTGTGCAGGCGCTTCGTTCTTTTCGACCGCACGAATCGCCAGCGAATCAAGACGCGCGAGCACACGGATGGATGCGAACGCTAAACCCGTATTGAAAATCGCGCCCGCTCGTCCGGCTGATACGTTTCTGTATTTCCATTCACCGGTGTCAAGTGATAAACTAGTTAATTGCTAACTTCTATTTAGCATCAATTTATTGATAAATTGCGAGAGACGAATGAATAGCCTGATTTCACTATTAGATTCAAGGTCGTTTATAAATGGCCTCTGTGAGGCAATGACAAAAATCTGATCCGAACAAAAACAGTTTGAGGTAACGGCAGAGATTGTGCACATTTAGAAAACGATTTCAAACTTAGCCATCCTCATTGCAATCTTATCTTTTTGAATGAAATATGTATATATATATATATATATATATATATATATATATATATATATATATATATATATATATATATATATATACACACACACACATATGATTAAATAAGAAATAAGTGTAATTTTCATTTTACAGTTGATAAAATCTGCACAGTGCAGTGATTGAAACTGAAGACTACTGAACCGAATTTACACTAGACATATTATTCCTTAACAATTTATATGATAATATGTTAAACAGTTTAAATACAATTTCTATACTGTTTACAGAAATTTGAAGATGTATTTCAAAACAATACTGGAACTGTACTGAAATTAAAATAAGGTTTTTCTTATTTCATTTTAAGTGGAAAACATAACTCAACGTTTGCCAGTCTAGATGTGTTGAGATAAAAAATACATTTCAATATTGGAGTGCTCTTTAGCTGTAAACCTATAGACTACTGAAAATATTGAAATTAATCGAATATCTACATCATGGATGTCACTTCGATTGATCACAGAAATCGTAATAAAAAAAATACAATTTACAATGCTGTTCACATGATTTTAACTATATACTCAATATAATACTATAATAGTTTTTTTTTTGATTTATTAATAAATTTGTTCTGTTCATTTTATAAATTCCCATTTATCCTGCACTGTTCTAATCAATTTTATTAATATCTGTAACAATGTTACATCTAGAACTTGACAGATTAGTTACTTTTTTTAAAATTAATCGATTCAAGTTCACTAAATATTTCACATGAACGATTAAGTTTCAAGTATCTACGATTCGCATGCGTGTCTGTTTGTATATAAAAGTAAACACACATGAATAAAATATTTCGTGTATAAAAGTATGTCAACATACATTCTTCTAGTTCATATATATCTAAAATAAACTGAACATTCCTGCAATCGCCACTGAATTGAATTAAGATAAGATACTCTCTCGTTAATGTTTACGAAATACAATATTTCTGAAACATATACATACAGAAATTATGTGTACGTATACATAAATATTTGTTCTAAAAATACTACGGTAAATAGTTACCCCGCCCGAAAAGTAACCGTACACTTGTACAAGAACTCGAATGAAATTGAACAGGAGACCGAGCAGTCTTCGAACAGAAGAATAAATAATGTTAATATGATTGCAGCGGACGCGTTGTCTTGATACAACGGCGCAAGGTTGAACAATACGAATTCCAGCGACTTCGAAAGGTGGATAGAATAGACAGGAAGTGAGCGTCTGCTGATAGAGTAACACGAGATTGGACTACAATTGGTTCAGTTAATACGAAACGAGCAAGTTGACATGTACTAGAGTCGACCGCGTACACTTTACGCGTTGATACAATATTCAATTGCGGCTAGTGTGAAATCATGTAGCGCAATTTCGTGTGACGTATTACATAAATATGAAATTTATGTGATATATCGCCGGGCGTCATGCAGCGTACGTGACCGTGCCCGAATGCATCCTGAATATTTGAATGGACGGAATGTGTTCTCACCTGCGCGTTTCGCAGAAGGCTTAAATTGCATTAAAAATGATTTGTGGACGAGGGTTTCGTCCGACGCGCACTGCCGTTCTGTTTAATTTTAACACGGAATGTATATTTACACGCACCTAAGACGTATTTTTTGCAACGTTTCGAAAAATTCACCGAAAAACATGTATTCATATTTGTTGATCGACACGGTTTAAAACCTATTTCGACTTTTAAATTATTTCGAACGCATACAACGTACGTCGACGAATGTGTGTTACTCAATAAGAAATAAAAAAAAGATACAATCGCAGTCAAGAATCGCTGTTTTATAACGGTTAACGAATATAATTTTATTTCGTTTTCGATGTGCATCTTTGTTTTTCGCCTCATAACACCTTATATGGAAACGTATTTCTTTATACTAATTATTTATTGAAATTAAAAAGTATTCCGGCAATATACACCAGAATATTTCATAATCATTTAATTATATATATATATATATATATATATATATATATATTTATTTGTGTACACAAAAGTACATACATACACAATAGAGTTACTTATTACAGTATTGTTAATAGTTTATCTCTTGCCTGTGATGTTAGTTAAATGTCGAGACTTATATGGGACAATTTCCTGTCTCTACAACGGCTACTCGACGTGATATGAAATTATCTGAATGCACATACATCACGTATGCAAGTGTGTGTGTGTATATATATATATATATATATATATATATATATATATATATATATATATACACATTCTAAACTGATTCCATAGTGTTATTCAGCTTATCTATAAAATCGAAATGAAATCATTTAAGCAGAAAACATTGAAATATTTTTGATCGATTGAATCAGTTCTAAATGTTGAAACTTATTTATAAAAAAGGTAACAAAAAGTTGTTTTAACGGAAATTCAGTAAGTAGTTTTTTTTGTTTATTTTTACATACAAACAAATGATATTAAGTCACATATGTATTTGATATAAGCACATATTCAGTCTATTTTTCGACGCAGTCGCCATGTGTGTTGAGACATTTATCACAGCAAAAGATCAAAGAGTCAGAGCGTTGGTAATAAAAGTATATCTCGTGCAGATGATCAATGCACGCTGTTATCAAACCACATTAAACAGATTTAAGGAGGCAGGTCGGCGCAAGACGTCTGGATCATTGACAAAGGGAGTAATGTATGTTAATGCTCGGTCAGACAATGAGCCTCTTACACAAGTGACGCTGCTGTATTCACCCACATCGTCTCTGTAATTTTGATTTAATGCTATCAGACTTTCACCTGTTCCTCAATCTGAAGAAGCACCTGCGTGGCCTGTGTTCTCAAATTAATGAAGGTATCAACGAAGATTTAGCAATGTTAGTCTACAAGAGATATCTTTTTATTTGCAAGGCACTGATTTTTAACAAACATGGTGACTGTACAAAGAAAAAATGACTGAATATTTGTCTAAAAAAATACATGTGTAACTTCTGTAATTTTTTTTATATTGAAGATTAAAAAAATAAGTTTTTCTCAATTATTCATTTATTGTATAATATACAATATAAAACATGGGAGAAGTTTATATCTTTTTTTAAAAAAAAAATATGTTTAAATATTTTTTTTCGTTCGGAAAAATCACTTTTATACAATGAAAACATTTTTGAACAAGATATATATATATATATATATATATATATATATATATATATATATATATATATATATATATAGATAGATAAGTTAAAAACATTTTACTGACAAATCATTTAATATCAAATCTTTTTACAACTAAAATATTTGTATAATTTAAATCTTTAAGTTTAAAATAATGTATATTTATTGGAGATTTCATTTCTTTGTAAAATGATTTACAATTAAAGACAAATGATTTTTAGTTGAAAAAGTTATTTTCAAAATAGGACTTTTCATGATTTTTTGATTCTATTTGGTGTTATATGGATCTTAAATCACATATACTTGGTAGAAATTTTATTTTTTCTCTATGCTTTATCACTAACCACGGTAATTTAATGAATTTTGGTAAAAAATAGTTATTTTTAAAAATTATGATTTTTCATGAAATTTTGCATACTATAGGTCGTCGTTTTTTTTAGGCCAAAAAATGAAAATTTTAAATATTACACTTTTTCATCAAAAATCTATTATTTATCCTAAGAATAGTATTTTCCAATACAAAAATCGTCTTTTTATTGTAAAATACGTTTTCACATTACGAAAAACGATTTTCTTGAAAAAAGACTACTTTCTTCGAAACGAAAATTTTAAAAATATCATTGATTCGCAATCAAATCTATATTTTTTTATGTTTTAATTGAAATTTTATATAAATATAGGAAAATGACTATATAAATAACCCATTTTAAACGTATAAAAATAAGAGCTGTAATTTAAAAAAACTTTATAGGAAATCATAGATTTTAAATCTGAAGATTTTAATAATGCGATTTTTCGAATTTAAACTGGATATATTTAGTTTAAAATCAGTTTTTTGTCCATAATATATCATTTAATATAATACTCTTTGAATTTTAAGCAAATAAACCAATTTTTAAAAATTATGATTTTTCATGAAATTTTGCATACTATAGGTCGTCGTTTTTTTTGGGCCAAAAAATGAAAATTTTAAATATTACATTTTTTCATCAAAAATCTATTATTTATCCTAAGAATAGTATTTTCCAATACAAAAATCGTATTTTTATTGTAAAATACGTTTTCAGATTACGAAAAACGATTTTCTTAAAAAGAGACTACTTTCTTTAAAACGTAAATTTTAAAAATATCATTGATTCGCAATCAAATCTATACTTTTTTATGTTTTAATTGAAATTTTATATAAATATAAAAAAACTGACTGGATAAATACCCCATTTTAAACATATAATAAATAAGAGATGTAATTTAAAAAAACTTTATAGGAAATCATAGATTTTAAACCTGAAAATTTTTATAATGCGATTTTTCGATTTTAAACTGGATATATTTAGTTTAAAATCAGTTTTTTGTCCATTATATATCATTTAATATAATAATCTTTGAATTTTAAGCAAATAAACCAATTTTTAAAAATTATGATTTTTCATGAAATTTTGCATACTATAGGTCGTCGTTTTTTTTGGGCCAAAAAATGAAAATTTTAA
This sequence comes from Acanthacorydalis orientalis, assembly GCA_034766995.1. NCBI lineage: Eukaryota > Metazoa > Arthropoda > Insecta > Megaloptera > Corydalidae > Acanthacorydalis > Acanthacorydalis orientalis. Next base: position 31,581,888 of record CM068321.1, on the reverse strand, counting down.
ATATTACATTTTTTCATCAAAAATCGTCAATTTATGTTGGGTACACTTATTTCCAACATAAAAATCGTTTGTATATCGAAAAATTATCATTTGGTACATAAAAATCGATTTTTAGCAAATAAATTATTCCTAATAAAGTACATTTCATTCTTAAATTATTTTTTTAGCGCTGTGTTTCGTTTTCTGCTCGAAAATAAACAAACTGACGAATAAATAATTAAACGATTAAATACAAATCTGGAAAAATTCTAGCTTATAAATCGGACGATTTCAATGGACCTACAATCGGAGATCAGAAGAAAATATTTTTTTCTGTTTTAAATTATTTACGATTAACGACTTATATATTAAAAAAAACTAATAACCTTGTCAAAATAAAATTCAAATCCATTCTGCAATCGCTTAAATTTTACATCCCACGCGTTTAATTGATAGTTTCCGTATACAATTCCAAACATCATAAAAAGTACCCGGAGAATCCTAAAATAGTCAACCCGCCAGTCGAAAAATATATCACGGTATTCATATATACAGAGTATATCTTTATAAGGGTACCAATTCAGTAACTGAAAAAAAAACTATACACAAGCCAAATAATACTGCAATAAATATATATATATATATATACAAAACTTAGGTAAGGATCAACGACCTGACGTTTCACCTTACACCTACTTCTGTTGGCCTTGTGTGGTACCTACATTCCGCCTATACATGTGACCAGCATCCTCCTTTTTTACAGTACCACGGCCGCGGGCCAAAGATTGTCTCAGATAGATCGATCTAAAAATGCTCAATGGACAGCATATACAATTCTGTGTCACAGTCAAATTGTTTAATAATGCTTTATTGCCCATACAAGTGTACATTAAAGTATTTACATACACAATAATTATATACACAACATATACATACATATATATATATATATATACATACACGAGGGGGCTTCGCCCCTTGCTCGCTACGCTCACCAACTCCCGAATTCGCTGCGCTCGTCCACTTGTCAATTACAAGCATGTCATGTAAACGAATGAAACAATAACCATATTTGGGTATCATAGTAGCCACGTCTCAAATAAATAAGTCAACGTCATGAATTTATATGTATATGTATATGTATATATATATATATATATATATATATATATATATATATATATATATATATATATATATATATATATATATTAGTTTAGTAACTACTTACAATAGATTTTTCTCCATTGTTAAAGTTCGAAAAACATTTAAATATATTCTGACAATTACCTTTGAGGGAAGACAAATAATGTAATGTTTTGATAGAATAAAAAAGAAAACAGCTACATTTGTAAAAAACATAACAGCAAAAAACGTACAATAATAAAATATGATTACATTTTTCTAACTTCATATAGTAAAGAAAAAAAAATAATTCAAATATACTAATAGATAAATCTTCCAATTCTGTCTTGTGATTGTTTGATAATTATTCAAAAATGTTTGGATACTGAAATTAATTCATAATAATACTACTAAACAAAACTAAAATAAATATACTAAACATCCCCGATAGCGCGACTATGTATTTACAAATGTATTTCTAATTTAATTGTTTTTAGTTTAATTTTTACAGAAATGAACGCAGACACTTTTTCATATACTTTTCTTAAATGTAAAAAAATACAGTCACGCCACTGATTAGTACGTTTCCTTTTATAGAATTATTTTAAAATATGATAAATTTATGATCTACATTCCTAACAAATGCTTCATAGCTGTATGCAGATATGTGGTTAGATTAAATACTGTCGCCCACCAAATAGTTGTAAAAAAACTTATTTTCATTGTAACATCATTTAACTAAACGATTTTTGATACTTTGCGCCTCTAAGTATTTATTATTAAACATACAAAGGTTTATACTATACAAATTCTTATTTTTTAATACCTGTATAATTAATATTAATTGTTATTTGGTTTTAATTTCAAACCTCATGAACACCATACATAATTATTCATATTTCAATTGAAAAATTACAATTAATAAACATATAAACTCCTTTTAAATACATCAATTAAACATATTTGTATAAAATGTACCTGAAGTTCATTAGCACATGAAAACAACAATTAATTAAGCAACGATTATTTTCTTAATTTGCTCATTTCTATCAACTGACCAAATTCTTGTACACAACATTCTCAGTGATGGATTCAAATGTGTGTTGTAATGGATACTGAGTTTATTTGCTACATATTTTAGAATCCAGTTATGTCTACTTGACCTATCGCCTACAGTGATTCTTTTTTAGTTATTCACAGTCTTTTCGAATGAATACAGATGTGGTTGTGAATGTCATTTATGTAGTTTCATTATTGATTCTTTCAGTTTTGTTTAAATATCATATTAAGATTCTTCAATGATATTTACATTTTTTAAATCATGTTTGTTTAAACTGATCATTGATCATTTTGATCAGAACAAATGCGTGTTGTTTACGGGGGGAGGGATTAATTTAACCACTGTATCATAAACTCATCGATCAAAATTTCTATAATATAATCTTCATGAAATATATGAATAATAACTCAATCCTCGTATACAGAAACATAAATCGATTTCAATTAATTTAGAATATCTTTTTATAAGTCATATATGGGAAACAATACTAATCGGTGGTTGTCCACAGACAGACGCACATGGTACTCAATAGGAATCACGACATTTATCAAATAATAAAGTGAGAAGATACAAACGTCGATTTGGCTTTTAAATTCTTGACCTTTGCACCACAAAGTGGATAACTATTAAACCATGACTTTTTTTAATTGGTAAAGTGAAACCTTCTATTTATGTGAAATGTATATGTCGAAGATTACACGCTGTGATACTTTGATTAATAAAGTAGTAAAGTTTTCACATTATAATCGAAAATAAGTACGTTTTTCATTCGCAGATTCGATAAGAAAAAATAATTTATTAAAATTACTTAATAAAGTTAATTAAACTCTGAAGTTTTATTAATTGATATTATTTTATAGTACAATAAATCACTGTTTGAAAATATAGAACCAGTTTATCTTTTAAATTGTATGTATACTCAATGAATTGATATTTCCATGTAAAAATCTTAATTAAAATTCGTGTATATCTGTTTAAAAGCATGCGAGAGACCATCATGTTCTTCTTTTTTAGATTGTACGCAATAAAACGACTGTTAATTAATAGTTCTGCGAAAAGACGTGATTCGATTCGAAAAAAACTGTATCTAACAATTGCAATCACTTAATCAACTGATTTTCCTTCAGCGTCGCCGATAAAAAAAACGACATGCGTGTCTTCAGACGATCGACAGTATTATACAATCCATTGTATAATTGCAATTTAATTGATTAACACTGACCTACATTCACAGATGTCACTGCAATGTGTTCATCGAGAAGAATTATTTCTGCGCACGATATGATTTTCAAAAATAGTCAAACGACTCCATTGTCGCATTCCGTACGAAAAACGTCTCGTCCCGTCGATCCGCCGGCATTTATCAACACCGTACCGATACTGAAATCGAATACTTTTCAAAAATAATCGTCTCGAATAAGGTCAAGCCCGTATTTACACCCGATAAACGCAGATTGGTCACGATACGATTTGTCTATAATGTCATTAGCCGTTAGTGTTAAAACATCGGCCCACACTCGAGGTTTTAGACGCAGCGTGTATTTCTTTCGCACGACCTACTTCCAATTCGAAATGAAAAGTTTAGCACACGGAAAGCACATCTCATATAAAATCCGTCCGTCACGCATGAATATCTATTAAAAATAACTTTCACGGCACATTCGGCATCACACTTGTTGAGTCGGGCGCGTCTGTACGGATTTCGGTAAGAAGTGCGAGGAGCGAACGGAATTCGAACAAGTACGATTTTATCAGACCTCGTGAGAGTACATATTTTCTTTAATAATGAATGCAATTATATGTTTTTTTCGCCTCCAGTATTGCACAATAACAATTATGTACGCAAACATTTATTATCGACAAAGACACGGTCTATTAGTTTTCGTATTCGATTTCCGAAACGATCGGTTATTTATTAAGGAGTGCGGTGAGAGAATATCAACCAAGTGTAACTTAGTAAACATAACATGTTAATTTATTTTGAATCCCCGGCACCGGAACGGATTTTAACTACGAAATTTAAAAACGTTTCTACCAACGAACCGATTATGTAATTCTCAAAAATTGACAAATAACAAAATTAGAATAGAAAATTGAAAAAAAAACTTAATCATTGGAAAATATTGAATTATCAGACATACATAAAAATATTAAAATTGTATTGTTACCAGTCCTCGATCTTTTCAGAATTAGTAAAGGAAATCAAGACAAGATATACAAAGGGTAACTGGTTGATTATTCATATCAGTTATGTGATATTTTTCTTTGTTACTTTTTAATGTGAGAAATCGTGAAAGATAAAGACATTCTCACAGAAACCACGAGACGTAAATCATCTCCAGAGTGTTTGAAAAATGGACCGTGATGGAGATTGATGGCAAGCTATATGTGTGAAAATCTATCAAAACAATGTAACTTGAAGACTAAACATGGACGATTATGATTTGAATATTTTTTTATAGAGTCTATAAGTAAAACAATGATTTTATTTAACAATGGTTAACAAAATTATTGGTTCACTGTGCACACACACGCATGAACAATACAAAAAAGTTCACTGAACCGTCTTTTTTTGAAAACGATCGAGTGTGTATTATCGAACGTGTCCCAAGCTATATTTTAATAGTCAAATAACGGAAGAGAGAATCATGTTGATGCATGTATGTATTAATTTTTTAAAAAATATTTTACTTGCGTGCGGTTAACTCAGGAAATTAAATTGTTATTGATACACGTATTATATAAATAGACGTATAATAAGCTACATCCATTTGCTTTTTATGGACATGAACGATTTTCAGCCGCCGACGTGAAAAACCGTGCAAAAAATATATAACAACGCTGAGAAAACTCGCCTGAATGTATCGGCATTTATGTACATAATGCGTGTTTGATTCGAACGCGAATATCTTATCTGCGATTGTGCCAGTAACCTTGATATCGTTTTTTTTTTACAATTCAGTATCGTTTAAAATACCTGCGATTCCGTTCACGTTTTTATTATCTTGCGGTTTCGCCGTCTCGTTTACGATTTTTAATCGGAATTAAAGACGATACGAAAAGAATAGTTTGTTTATAAAACTGGCTCGATTACTATTCGCACAACTCGTTTTTGTCCGATTGTTCTAGAACATACATACTGAACTTTTCATTTCTGAACTCATTATTTACGTCGAGCGCACACGAAAAAAAATTTATTTACTATCTACTACGCATAGTTCTTTCATAACAAACAGTATGCTAACATCGACGGATGTCTGTTAGGTCATATGTGTATTTATTTATCTAACTTTTAATGAAGGTTCTGTTTTTACACACGGCTATAAATAAACGAAGTCGAATGTAAAGTGAGAACATTTTATTTTTATAGCCTATAAGTATTACATTTGAAGTATATGATTCATTTTTTCTGGTATTAAAGAACGAATAAACTTGAAATAATTTCCCTGTTTTCACCTATCAATCTACGTTAATCCGACCACACACTTTGTGATATTATATATTTTTTTCTTTGGAATTGTGATAAATAAATCAACCACAAATATATACGTTTGGTCTTTCTTCAGGTAGCTGTAGAGGACTGCAGTTATATCTACAGCTACCTGAAAATCACAAAAGTCATAGAATACAAAAACTCTTTTGATTCAAAGAACTGAAACCAGCAGAACAATATATCAAGTAAGATCAGTTTTAAAACTTTCAAAATATCTCCTCAAATGATATGAATTTGTATCAACTAAGGCATACACATTCACTGTATATATTTATTCTACCATTTTTAAATAATGATCGAAAGTCTCAACGACGAGAAGTGTGAGAAGATTTGAAAACAAAACTCTAAATCGAAATTAATTTCATTAAGTGTATTTATTATAGATGGTTTAATCATGGATGTATGGTTATGACTCTGAAACGAAACATCAATTGTTCGAGTGGAAATACCAATCATCGTTGTATCCGATAAAAAGACACCACAGTATCGGTCGAATGTAAAGATAATTCTCATCCTATTTTTAATGCTTGAGCTATTATTTATCAGACATGTACCTGATGTTCAAGTCAATCGGAGATTTTATAGATTTCCGTTTAATTAAAAGATAAAACTAGGAAACATCTCTGTGAGTTGTTGGAAAATGATTATATTTTTTTTTGTTCATCACGACAACGTTAATACACATACTGTTGTCTCTATTTACGAATTTATTCTATTTTACAAAAATTAGAATAAAGTTAAAAGAAGAGATCTGATAAATTTCCAAATAATGTGAACGAAGAACAGCCGACGACATCCAGGATTGCATCCTGAAACGACAGGAACGCTGAGATAACTAAATACCATCTGAGAAAGATTACTTTGAAGCAGACAGCGAATAATAATGGTACAAGTAAATTATTATTCGAAACAAAAGATAACTTTTTAATCTTCTGAATAGACTTAGAACTTTGTAAGATATTTATCAAATTAATTCTCAAAATAATTTAAATTCAAGCAATGTTTTCTAAATTCAAAGTAGTATATTAATACATATGAACATAGACACTCTTCGACACACCTGTACATATGTTTATAATGTCGGTGCATTTATTGATGCATGATTTTATATACACAGTGAACGAAATTGGTAGGAAATCGCAGCAACAAAAAAAAGATCAAGAGAACGACCTTCAGCTGGCTGTAGTCTGTGAAGAAATTCGAACAATGCGACTGGATTACATTTTTTTGTTGGTGGAGATACTGTAATGGTCGGGTTCACGTCTGTATTTGTCAGTCTATTGACCAGTGAACGAACAAAAGACATTTCAGATAATATTAATTAATGTAATGAGATAGAATGTTTTTTGTAAAGTAAACAGCACGGCACTATTGTTTTAATTTGAGAAATATGAAAAGGAATTATCGTTGTTCGTATGAAGTATGAATAACAGTGACGAATTTTACGAGAAACTGATACGGTCCGTCAATACACGATACTAAATTAATTTTCAAGTAAAGTTCGTTCAAATGATTCAGTCTTCGTAATGTTTTATTCCGAGTATTAAACCACACGCTGAAAAAATGCGATATATTTGAAAAATAGTCATACAAATGAAATGTATGTAGAATAAAAGCTAACAATATTTCTGTAAAATAATCCAGATGTAAACTGGATTAATGTACAAGCATAAAACACTGTTTTGTCCATCCAGAAGAGTGAAATGTATTTTCAAGTTGTTGCTAATAATAGATTTAACACTATTAACTCATTAATTAACGAAGATAATTCAAAATGTATTCATTCCGAGTATCGTAAAGTAAAAATAAAACATATGAAAAAAAAACGTACATAAGTTAAAATTATAAAACATGACAGGATACGCATTTTAATTCATTAGGTGTACAGAAATGATACATGTGGCCGAGGGTATTGTTTGTATCATTTTTAGGGTATTGTTAAGAAAATATATAGTATCATTCTTATTATTTATTGCTGTACATGTTATATAACGCTGAAAATGGGTAATGTTTAACTCGAAATATGAAAGTTTATCATTTGATGAAAGAGTATGAGACAAGTGTATTCATGTAAAAATACAAATTGAGAAGTTTGAAACTACTTTCATACATTTATTTACAAATATATTAAATAATTAGTTATATTTTAATATATATATATATATATATATATATATATATATATATATATATATATATATATATAACAATCTACAGAAACAAGCAGACACTAGTCAAAATCGTGACTATTCTTCTACTTACAATTATATTTGAAAAAGTAACTAAAACAGTTACATATTTATGAAGAGAAAAAAATAAAAATTAAATTATTTCCACAGTTTGAGCAGCAATTAATCCAATTATGAACAAAAATGAGGTTAAATACATATATGTGATTGATGGATAATTAACTGTTTACTTCATATCTACATAGCATTTTTTTGTATTATTTTTTTCAGTTATAATCTTATAATACCGATTCACTATTGATGATTCATTTTATTTCGGTTTGATATATTTGTGTAATCCAGTTAAACATACACCAATATTCAAACATACAGATGTAAAAACATACCTAAAACAATAATAAAACAAGAGAATATAATATCTGAATCAAGACGGTAATATAATATAATATCTGAATAAAACGTCAATTAAGGCGTTTTGTCTAAATGAGACAATTAGCACCGACTAATTTTTATCCGTCAAATTATTAAATCAAAGATCCATTTTTAGTAATTAATGAGTGCAAATGAAAATATTTATACCCAATTCGATTTCAGTTCTTGTTGATTTAATTTTTTATATTTTATAAACATTCTTTTAATTTTATTATATATATATATATATATATATATATGTACACTTATGTATGTGTGTGTATCTATATGTACATTTAAATATACTAATTATTAAAATGATAGAAAAATGGATAACATACAGAAACCGAACTGACCGCAATATTTGCTATTATAAGATATAGCATTATTCACTTCCGCATTGTGTGCATATGTGTCAGTGCATATATATATATATATATATATATATATATATATATATATATATATTATTTTTGAATACATGGCAAAGAACCCATCTTATCAAATTCGTAACGACCGAAATCTATTCATTAACCGTTTCGAAAGAAAAAAAAAACTATACAAACCGCACTGTGAAAAAGGCACAACGAACAGCGAAGCAAACAGTACAAGAAAAGCATACGGACTTGCCGGCTGGCAAGTGTCCGTTCGCATGTTGGTGTCCAGTGCCAAGACGTAGTGATATATTTCAGTCGCAGACTTCTCTTAACTTTATTTTAAACTACATTCGCAACAATTCACTCTCTCTCAGTGTACGACCCGTCCTTTCTATTTTTAATTTATAAAGTGAACTCATTGAAAATGTGTATATCGTCGAGCCTGGTTGCCTGGTGGCATGCGGAGACAATTACAGGCTGGGAATGTTAAACATTTCGAGTCTAAAGAGACGTGAATGGATGTTTTTCTAAATATTATCATCTAAATCATATATATATCTAAACAATATTGTGATCTACTCAAATTTATTTCAATCATCGATGGAATAAAATTTTAAAAAACATATAATGTCTACAAACGAAAGATATTCAGTAAAAAAAATTACATAATACTTAGCAGACAATATAATGACCTAGAATGTCGAAAACTGATCGTTTTGTGATCTTTTTCGAAAACCGTACATTACAAAACTTAATAGCTATTTATAAAGAAAACTAATTAATTCGCTGATAAACTTTTAAGATACATTAGTTTAAAAACTAGACAGACGAACGTTAATTAATATCGCCTGCTATTAGCGTTACTGGTAGTTTCACAAGATATCGAATTAAACGCAATACATTGAAGAAAAAATGACCTATTATATTAAGATTAAAAATTATACGCAAGTATAAACATATGCTTTTTTTATTCAACACTTTAACTGTTATGCAAATATAGATTTCTTGCATCTATAAGAGTTTCATGAAATGTAAGAATGGTTGAATTTCACCTATTTGTAAAAAAAATGATAAACAATCGAGATTCCGTCTGAAAAAGTTTCTAACTATGTGGTTTTAATATCTAATACTAATATTTCTAAATAGTACTTGAGGAAAGTAACCTAGAAAAATATTGAGTAATATGAACGTTCGAGATTTTCATAAATATTATGTACACACACACACACACACACACATATATATATATATATATATATATATATATATATATATATATTTGTTGCATGGATATTGTTTAATCATTTACACTGCCAAAAAACTAGAACAAACTTGTTAGATTATCAGACAGAATTCAAAACTGATTGAAAATATTTTATTTTCGACTCAAATAATAACATTTTATAATTGTTCTTTAATAATTATATACGAGTACATTTCAATTTATTTATTTGACCCTTATAACTCCAACTGGTAGCTACGTTGTCAAAAATCTCCAGAGTTGTACTTTAACAGATAATATTGCAACCAGAGATTTTCTGACGGTTTTTTTTTTAGTTCTAGAATAGCAAATACGGTGGCAGACGGCTATGACCGCAATGAACTTTACAGGCGGTCTCCGACATTTGATATAAATATCAAAGTGTTAATTAATATATTGTTTTATAAACAAACAAATTTAATATATTCTGGAGTGAAATGTAAGTCTGACAAGTTATTATATACACTTTTTGATATATTTTCTATTTAAGTCATTTTACAATCCTGACAATCTTAAACGTGTGAAATTTAAACAACTACAAAATTTAGAAGTGAAGGAGGATGTGTAGCCTTTAATTAAATTTCTGTTCATTACAAGTTTTCAGACTTGCGGTGTCTAAATAGATTTGAAATAACATGTAGAAATTTTGAAATCTGCTCGAAGATGGTACAGTGACTAATCTAGTAATAGAAAACAAAACTTAAGTGATCGAAAAGAGCGAAGGCTATCAGGACAACGTCGCAACGAAATCACAGGTATAATTATTATTTCTAAGAAGGGTACACTTTAAAATGTAAATACTGTACATATGAGTCGAGCAGAAATTCTTAAGCCCTTTTTACAATTTTTAAATAAAACATTGTTTTAATTAAAACGTTAATACATGAATTACTTCACCTAAAAAAAATAAAGAAATACTTCATTTGCGATAAGATATCTCCCTAATCCTCTGAATTATCCTCGAAGTATACTAATTTTCGACGAACCTTTTCATATTTTTTAACAATATGTACTACACGAAGACTTCCAATGAGATTCCCATTAAACAATTATGTATGATAATACTTAAACCATTTACAATCATCAATTGAATAAATTAGCAATTAAACAATATAAAACTAATTAGCATACACTATTATTTATTATGCAATGTTTATTGTTAAATATAAAAAAAGCATACTTGAAAATATTATCGAGATGTTTTTTACACTAATTAAATATTCATTTTAATGAACATAATTATTATTTTCATATAAAATATCTATTTTATGAATTAATTTCGAAATTTTAATACTTTTTTCTTGATTTCATTACAGTAATAAATTTATATATATATATATATATATATATATATATATATATATATATATAGATAGATAGATAGATAGATAGATAGATAGAGAATATGAATCGTCTGAAATAGAACTCCTTACTAGTCAGGTATTAGATAAAAATGGCAAACAATTCAGAGTAATGAGAAACATTGTGTTGAAATACGTTTAGCTGAAGAAATGGTCTTATGAAATGAAAGTATTTTTTTTAACGATGTTATCCACAAACAGGTTAAACAATGAACTATTGGAGAGCATTCGAAATGCGCGACAGCACGCACCGACCGACCGTCGTGACACACTTCTCTTTCGAAAGTGGACGACGGACTGGACTATACAAACAATACACGACAATTTATCATCGAGATAAATTTAAATGAAACTCCTGCTAATGCTGTTAATTTTAGTCTGTTCTTTTAAGAGCGCCAGCTCGGAGGCAGACAATACGAATTTCGTTTTGTACTGTGATTCGTACGGAACGAAATAACGAACGGACGTTCGTGGAAAATTCGTTATTTTATAGTGAAATGTGAGTCATGACATGTGTATCAAATATTTATGTAACTATGAATCTGTGTGGATGTTAGAATGTTCAAAGGATTGTGCATGCGAATTCGTCTCTGAGATCATTGTATCGTAACGGAGGTTTTATTAGAAAAAGCGACAAGTTTTTTTACTGCACACACTTAACAGCATCTCTGAAATCTATAATATTATATTTGCATATGCAGATTTAATGTTAACTTAATAAGATATACTTGCAAATCACAACTCGAAGTACATTGACATTGTTAATATTTTGATACCTTTTTTGGTTACAATTTCCTGTGTACCTTCTAATTCTTCTTTTTACAATAGTATCAAACCCACATTAAAATCAGTTTTTTTTTCAAAATACAAAACTAAAATCAAAATTTCACTAAAACAATTAATTCATTCCTTGCCACCCCACAAACCAAACCTTTTCTGATCAAAAATGTAAAAATAATGTTCATCAATGATTTTTAATTGTTGCTTATGCGCATTTCAAAGCCGATGCTATTATTTTCAAAGTACTAAACTACAGTATATATGTATGTATGTATATAGTGTGTGTATATATATATATATATATATATGTATTATTGGATTATGGGATAAAAAAGAGTTAATTTAACAAAGTAGAATTAACGACAGTGTCAGAACTGGATTGAGACTAAAACCCAAATATTAAATAAAAAAATATAAAACGAAAAATTTGCCAATAAAATTGCCCTTATTCAGATAATATATTATCTTTGCGAGAAAGTGTGTAACCATAACACAAATTACATTTACAGGTGTCAATGTTTTTGCATTGTACTATTTAACGTACATTATATGAAATATATATTTATTTAGTTCACTACGAAATAAATTCAGACACAGTTTCTATTTATAATTCAACTGGAGGAACATCTAAACAACTATTATTTTCTATTGTTAAATAACAATCATAATACATCCATTTTGGAACACGTTTAATGAAATTGTAATTTATTTGTAACACTCAATACAACAGGTTATTATAGCTAATTATAATATGAATTAAAATGTTAATTAGTATTCCTCATTTATATTGTTTTCAATTAGAATTCTCTCAGCGTCAGGTAGTGAATTTACAACACTGTCAGAATTAAATTCACAACTGCTAGTACAAAAAATTGAATCGATTACATGGATATTGACATAATAACATATGTTCTCTCTCTCTTCTCTCTCTCTCTCTCTATATATATATAACTATATATATATATATATATACAGTTTGATACTTATTTCACTTTTTCAAACAATGAAAATCGATTTTTTCAATACACCCCACATCAAGACAAACCTTTGTAACTATAGTTTCTTATTTGTATAACTCTTATTTGACAAACGTTTTTTTTTAAATTTTCATCAGCCTAATGTTGGTAATCAGACTCCACTGACTTTAGAATTGGATTTTGGTTATTCATGTTTTTGAAAACAATTGAATTCAAATAAAATTAATGATAGCAAAGTCTATTCGAAATATTTGCGAAAAAATATGAAAAGGTACGGATTTAAAATTTAATGTACGGCTTAATGAAACTTGTTTTAAAAACACTTATATGATTAAAATTATTAATAAAATACAACACAAAATATAGTTTTAATTTACACTTTTCTGTATATTCATTGGTAAAAAAATATTTATTTTTTGATAATAAACAAAATGTTGTCATGTAAACAACATAGTTGCTATATATATATATATATATATATATATATATATATATATATATATATAAATATATATGTGTGTGTGCGTACACACAGCTATTTATGCGTAGTTATGTTGTTTTTATGCACGCAGGAATGATAAGATAGAATTTGACTTTAGGCTCAACGCACAAACAGCACGCTTAATTGCAATCTCCCTTCCTTATTTCAGAAATAGATTTCGTTTTAACCAAAGACAGAAATAGAACATGTTTCCTTTTTTATTGCGGTTTATTTTCAGAACATTTTTGGGTTTTAAAAACAACGTCTGTGCATTTTTCGTAATGAGAACCGTATTAGCCCTTCTTCGCTAAATTTTAATAGACATTTACAGAAACGGTCACTGTTCGTTCGATTATGCCTTCTATTCTGTTCAATTTTTTGTTATATATAAATTGTATTCGGGCCAATATTATCTTAAACTTAATTAAATGAAACTGACTGGTTTTTTTTCGATACTGAAAATTAAATACTAGATATTTAACCGAAAACTTAGTAGATCATCTACATTTCGAACACAATAGGAATGTTAAATACAATTTATCAAATGAAATACAGAGATTTCGTTACATTTTCTAATTATAATAATTTATAATGCAATGAAACATTGAATGAATGACACAATGATGTGTATATATATATATATATATATATATATATATATATATATATATATACAGACACACACACACACATTTATAGTTCTACATTCATAAATGTAAATATCTAGTTGAATCGATGCGCATTAATACTTGCTTCTAACGAATACAACTGATCGATGATACAATCACGTTCACCTTCAGTCCTACTCAGATATTTCGTATAAAACAATTCTGCAAGCTAACCGATTGAAAATTGTATTAATACTTAAAAGACATGCTGTATTCATTAGTGTACCTATAACTGATATTCATTTTTATTTATATCTATTGGAATTCAAGGACTGCACACTATTGTTGTCTTTTCATTTACAATATTGCTGTTGGCTTAAGTCTATTATACATGTGGGACGACATATATATATATATATATATATATATATATATATATATATATATATATATATATATATATATATACATAAACAGCCTTTATCCAGCAGTGTATTAAGACAGGCTGATGCTGATGATACACACATCCATTAAGGTAAATGTAGGGTAAGATTTTAGACGATAATTACATTTCCGATTTTACAGTACTAAAAAGAAGATATTTACAATCATACTTCCTTTCTGCTCAGTTCATAAGAACCTCACGATTGAATTTATTCATACAAGTGGTATATTTAAACCTTTGCAGTTGAATGTTCCCAGACGGGGAAATCCGATAATAATCTTCGCAAACTCGGCTGTTCCCAAGTGGGAACATATACATGCGATGATTAATTGATAAGTTACAGGTTTGTCAGTACTCTTTGTAAGTCATTGTTAACCATTCGATTTCAAAGATATATCGATTTATTTCGAATATACATCTTGATACACAAATAAAAGATTACTCGTGTTTCTGAATTTGTGTCAACACTCAGAGACCAAGCGAGTTAGAAGCTAAAATCCGGCGTAAGATACTTAGAAACGTGCTCCTAACATTTACTATTTAATTTTTTTCATTTAAAGCGGTTTCATTTTAACACTTTTTCATTTCTTAATAGACGCATAGGAAAATAGATTCACTCGATACCGAGATTTATTAAAGTCTATTTTTAAAATTTTCAGAGTGCGATACTAATTGGTAACAATAAAAAAGAACTGTTGCAAGAAAAATAAAATTAATATTAATTACATTCTTTTAACATTATTGTAACTCTTAAGTAATACTGAATAATCGTTAGTATATATATATATATATATATTAAATAAACGATTTAAGAACTGATACAATAAAATAAGAATGTAATGATACTATAATCTTTATTAAAATGGAACAAGGTCTTATTATTTACGATTATTAATCAATCTGAATTTAATTTCCTTAATTTTACGGTTCAATTAACTTAAGTTATTAAAAACTCAGATTTTTATTATGGTTGTATGTAAAAGGAAGTGTATACATATGTGCATATAAACAAGAACTATATTCAATAGATATTTTCATGAACACATATCATTCAAAACAAACTGATAAAAGATAAACACTATTCATAAAAATATCTTTTCTATTACCGTGAATAATAATTTATTATTCTGAGAATAGTAAATGTGAATAAAATTTGAAAAGAAATATATAATAGAATAAACTGCATCAATTTTATGTTTGAGGGTATAAATAATTAACACAATATTATATAAACTATCAAATTGATAAAGCATACACAAATAGAAACGATTCTCGTTGCACGTAGAGTAATAACACATTTTTCTGCTTTCTTATTATCATGAAATTATGTAAGTGTTAAAAAAATGTACAAAAAACGAATATGCTATTAAAAACGTACACGCAAAAGCTAATTGTGATACAATGAATGAGGTTTCGGTCTCTTGGACAAGTGTTTCAAGAGTAACTTCTTTCAGACGAATCGTTTATGTGTATAGAATATTATATCAAAATTAAACATAATAATATCTATGTAAGTATTTTATATAAAACAGGTAAATCTTAATTAGCAAGACAAAGTGAAAACTAAGTTCAAATAAAACAATTTCACTTGGGATTGGACACCCAAACAAGGAAAAAATATGAAAGTTGTTATAAATACATATAAATATTTAAAAGAGCATGCTACTGAATTATTTGTTCAAGAAGAAAATGTACTTTTCCGTATGTGTACATTTGTGCAATTAATGAAATGAATAAAATGAATTCTTGAACAAGAAACTTTCTTAATTGTTAATATAAAATAACAAAGCGAACTACATACGTTATAAATTTAAAACGTGGAGATATTACACGTTTACGAATATATAATAACGACCTTTTATACTTGACATAGAAACTTTTTCGAGTTTATTGAACATTAACATTTAAAAGTCAAGATCGAATATGAATGTATTAACACATTTTATATTAATATTAACATTTATTAATGTAAATTTCAGTAGATACTCGATAGTTATATTTTCCATCATATAAATAATATACGAATAAATAAAATAAACATCAAAAATAAATGAAAAGAATGTATCTAACCTTATTATTTAAATCAGACAAACCAATCAAAAGAAAACGAAATTAACAATCTTTTTTGTATAATTTGCAATTTTTTAATTTGAAAATACACACAAACACTATTAAACATTTTAATCTTATAATTCAATTTTAAGTATGGATTTTTTTTTTTAAAAAAAAACATTATTGAAAAATATAAATAAATATCAATTTTATATATAAAAGAAATGAGTAAAATTAAGCGCACAGCACTCTATGCATTTATAAAATGTTCATATAGAATGAACTGTAGATGACTGAAATTTTAAACAGAACATCATCTATATTCAATAATCTCGACATCGAATAACATGCAACAATGTTACATTCGTTTAGTTCTCATTTGTCATACAATGGCATCGAGCGCAAAAGATGTGCAAAAATATATTGAATTACAGGTTGGAATGTTATGTAAACATGACACACATTTTTCAGGAAGTTCATAATAGCATTAGAGAGTCAACGTCATCGTTCACTCTCGAAGGACACGAACGGGTATTTTTATTGTTCGACGAGATCAATTTAAAAATTGAATAGTACACGTATCTTGCACGAACGCATCTATAGCTAATAAAACAAATGATTGTTTGCGTTTAATTGCCGAGACTACTATGTTTAATGTAAATCATATAAACATTTATAATAGCGAAAAATCGAGAATATATTTTTGCAATCAAGGTCGGTGTCTGTAATCATTACACGTTGACGAAGAAATATATAAGATACTATTTTCGGTTTGTTTATATATGTTTTCCAGAAGATACAAAATGCATACTAAATTTTGACGTTTCATACCCATTCGCATAAAAAACATTATCCAGACGATTATTATACATAAACCTTTTCAGAAAATATAATCTATGTTTATACTACATAATTTAAATCAATCAGAACGCATAGATTAAATCAATGTTATTTAATTGAATAAACAATACACATTGAAATCAGTTACTGATATTAACATTCATATCTATTACACAACTATGACAATCCATGTAAGTACATGCCGTTTTATAAACTAATAAATAAAAAAATCATGTATGTAACAGCAACATTTTTCTAAATATAAATTGCTTTTATATGAAGATTACTACTGTCATAAATGTAAGCAACAAAACGTATGTACAGGTAACCGAGCGTGGTAAATGAAAGCTGTATACATTTAATTAGATTATAATTATTTTATTAGCATTCAAAATTTGGGAAAACACTGTACTTGTTTGAAAAACAATCCTTATTGTGTATATAAACAGTAATTAAAAATTAAACATGTATATTTTATTTTTATACACTTGTGAGTAATATATAAGATAAAAGAATGAGATGAAGCCAGTCGAATAATAATTGTCAATACGAATACATCAAAATAAAAATAATTCATTTTTAAAATAAAAATGAAAAATAAAATTTAAAAAAGTATACTGAGGTTTAGAAAAGTGAA
Source organism: Acanthacorydalis orientalis (assembly GCA_034766995.1). Taxonomy (NCBI): domain Eukaryota; kingdom Metazoa; phylum Arthropoda; class Insecta; order Megaloptera; family Corydalidae; genus Acanthacorydalis; species Acanthacorydalis orientalis. The sequence goes on along the minus strand of CM068321.1, from coordinate 31,563,812 downwards.
CAACACCCTTCTATTATTTTTTTTAGAGTCAATATATATATATATATATATATATATATATATATATATATATATATATATATATATATAGATTGTGTGTGTGTGTGTGTATGCATCAGTGTATTTAAAATTTAAGTAAATTTTAAACATATTAATAATATTTTGGAAATAGAATCATGGTAATTTCTAACATGATAATAAATATTTACTTATAATATTAGTGAATAGTTTTATCTGTCATAAATAAGTCAAGTATAAGATAAATATTTAATATTATTTTTAAATAAAAAAAAGCATGCTGAAAATCTCAAATCGTTTGAAAATGACTGCTAATAGAGTTCACTATCAGATATGTTTTTTTTTCTAGAACAATACATATTTCCTTTTTATGCTCACAAACAGTAGAACTTAAGATTTTTACAAGAATCATCTGTATAGATTCGAAACGAAAAGATTTTCTTTAAATCTAGAAAATAGACTATACACACTAAAAATGAATATAAAATCGATTTACCTATAAAAATGTAAAAAGTACTGATTCGATGATTGCAGAATCGATAAACGTGTAAAATTACAAAAAGTCATGTCAGAGATTTGCAGACCAGCTGGTTAAGGATTCCTTCTCGAAGAGTTTAAATTGTAGTCATTCGTGATTGAGAATTATATATTATTATTATTTGGAATTATATCAATAGTTCGTAATTTTATAATTTTCCTATATTATTATAAATTATCTACTTGATACTCTACTGACATCTCTTATAAAATTTATAACAAAAATCGAGAACGAATCCTTAAAAAAATAAATAAAGTCTGGGAATTTTTCATTCTGTGAAAAAGCTAGCATGGGATGTAACTATAAACAATGTGACAGATTAGCCACTGATTCAAATATGAAACAATTATGAATAATAGAACACTGCAATCCCAAGTCAGTACATACAAATAGAACATAAATACATATCAGAAAGTTTCGTGCAAAAGGCAACATATCCAACAATGAAATTTTCAAAAAAAAAGAAACATGAAATAATTCTAATTTAACAGTACAAAAAGTTTCATGTTCTTTATTCGACTCATAATTACAAAATCTTTGATAAATCAATAAAATAATAACGAATCTTTCTCAAAAACAATTGAAACTGAATTCGCGATGTACTCTGATCATTTCTGTAAGTATGGATGTACAGATTTGCACGAAAGCTTTTTATGTTAGATGCTAAGATTTACAAGTTGAATGTTAATATTTGTATAATACAGTTGTACGAAAATTACAATATACATACATATATATATATATATATATATATATATATATATATATATATATATATACATAGCATATATACATATATATATTTATATACATAGCAAAAAAAATAATAGTAGAGATTTGTGGACACACAAACAGTTTTTTTTTTATAAAAGAACATTTATTTTCAAAAACCTATACAGATCGAAAACGAAAATACATATTTATAAAAAAAGACATGTTTACTCGAAGTAGAATAAAGTAATATTTCATTAAGGGGTCGTTGCCATTCACCGCATCATGTGACCGCGTTCGCATGCCAAAAAAATTGAATTTCGTACTTGCACTTCACCATTCGCCAACGCCCTTATAGATACGCTCTGGCACAATAATAAAATTGCACCTGTTGTCATACAACACAAACAAAAAAACATAAGAGAAAACGCAGTAAGTAGCATCTTTTTTATCAATTGCGGCATACTTAAAAATAAACGAATGACTTGACCGCGTCGATTTCTATGCAGGTAGTAATTTTATGCTGGAGGAAAGAAAACAATGAAGGTTACGTCACTTTAATGTACACATTTTTTTGTGCTTTGAACAGATTTTTATTCAAGAAAACATACATTCATACATACATACATTTTTATAAAAAGATACATACATAGTTTATATATATATATATATATACACAAACGACACAATGCATTGATTAATCTTTTGAAACACCTTGAACTTTTAATCGATACATCTTCTCTACGAATCAAAATTTATTTATTTTCAATAAATAACACACGAATACAATTCAACATGTTTCAAAACTAAAACAGAACTGACCTAACTCCATTAACGAAGCGTATCGTAAACGGATACAATAAAAAAGATCACATTCTCTAAAAGATGAATCAAGAGTGAGATTACCGTAAAAATGGCATCGCGAAAAACGATTACACACAACATGTACAGTAAGAACAGACCTAAAAAGATATTCTAAAAGCATTCTAATGAATCAAACACAGAAATTACAATCAATTGTTGTTCGTAAAACGAATAAGAACCTGATAACAATAATGACTGTATTAGTATCAGTAAAAATGCGTCCGGAAATGTCTGTCATTGATACGACAGACAAAAAAAAAATGTTAAGATTATCATTACATGTCTACTCAAAGGAATAACGAATAAAAAGTTATTACAAATCTGTACTGTTCGTTTTTCCTTTCTTCCTAACAAGACATGAACGAACATTATTTTACACAAGTATAAATTAATTTAAAACTATATTAGAAACTACCTCTTTATATATATATATATACATAACAATAGTTAATAAAAGAAACAACTACTATAGCAGTTACTTTACTATTAAAACCTGATACCTCAAGAAACCAATCATTTTAAAAATGATACAAGTTCCGTTATTTGTGCGGTGAATTCGCAGAATGTAAAACTTGTTAGATTATTTATAAGTTCATTTGCAATGTGTATTTCATTTATATACTGAGTACATTACTGAGTTATACTTGTATCATTTTCACATCTTCTTTATTCGTATTGAAAAAATAGTATGCATGCGATGGAACACAGCAAATTTTGTACAGAATAAAATATGAAAATAGTGAATAGAAATAAATGGAATCTAAAAAAATACATTTAAAAAATCTATCAAAATACATATAACCTATACAAATAAATCTATCAATGAGGCCGAGGGGATAATAAAAAACGCCGTTATTTTTGTTAAATTGTATATTTTGATTATACAAAAATGTCAGTTACAAAAAAATCTTTTTTGAAAGATTTGACGATAACGACAATGATTTGTAGACACGCCAAATTTTCATTCCGCCAATGACGTCAATTAACTCAGTCTGAGATTAAACTGTATTTTTATGGGATCAAAAAAAAACACACAATAATGTGGTGATACAATATATATTTAGAATAATTATTACATAATTATATAAAATACATGGTAAACAGTGTATTCTATAAAGAAAAGTTTGAGCGAGTATTCGTCTAAGTCGATTTGAATTTCTATTTTACTATTTAAATAACTATCATGAACATTAACTATACTATAAATATATCATTTATTTTTACTAATATTCAGGGCTGTGGCAAGACATATCCACATGCGAATAAAAATATTATTCCCTTTGGGACACAACTTGGGTAGTAAATCATATCTGAATGTCTCGAGACACTTAACAGAATACAACACTAAATAGAATAAAATATTTCAATGATTATACGAAAAAAATATTTAGTTTTTTCAAGATAATTAAAGTATTAATAAAGATATAAATTTAAATCCAAAATAATTAGTGATTGTTATATTACACTTTCAATTGTTGACCTATTTTTAAAATATCGTAACCTACTATAAGATTATTTGAATATATGTCTACATACATGAATACAGTCATTCACAGAAAGTACTAAATAAAAAAAAGTACTATAAAATGGTGTTCATAATACCAATTAGTATTTCTTATGTCACATTTTATTGTTAACCTACTTTTTTAAATATTCTAACCTAAGAATATTCTAATACATATCTATATATACAGATACAGTCAATTACAGAAAGGACAAAATAAAATATACTTTTTTATGGGTATGTAAGAAAAACATAATTTTTTGATATCGACTTTTCAGTAAGAGTAAATAAAAAAATACATTAAAATCATATCCATACAAACGATAATAAAAACAATAATTATTATGATACACATTTAATTGTTAACCTATTTTTTAAATAATACATCCGATATTAGGCATCGATCATCTTTCTATGTTTATAAAAAGAAATATACAACAGTTGTTACAAAAAAAAAACAATACGAAAATATATAAACAATTTACAAATATTCCAAAAAATAAAAATAAATTATCAATTTTACAAAAATTACACAAAAATTATGTCTGAATACAGCTCATTTATAGTACCTCTAATTCACGTATCTGAATTATATCAATAAATATCTATTATTTAATAAATAAATAAACTATATTTCGAACAAATGATTCCTATTTTTATACATTATCAAAATAATTTATTACTATCATATTGTGATAGCGATTCAAAACAAGATGATTTGATAAAAAAAATATGTAGTGTACTTTCAATCATTTGACAATGAATATTTCTAAATGCATAGTATTACAATTGTTTTGATACATATTTTGATTCGTTAATATCTATAAGACAATAAAAAGTCGTTAAATGATTTAAAAGCATAAGTAAGCTCTTATTTACAGGATAAATATTTTTATCTTGTTAGAAATTACACTTGGAATTAATTTATTAAAACTACATCATTAAAATGAAAACATTGATCAATACAGACGATTCACCAACAATAAATCGAGAAAAAATATTTCTAATCTATTTGTGTGGGGAAAAAAAACAATTAATTTAATGTTAAAAAGAAAAGGTCGCAGGCGGCCAAGTGCGACCGCACTGTTCGCAACATGCCAAAATCCGGCCTTGCACATACGTCATTTTCTTACCGAAAATATATTTCATTTACGATTTGACATTTTAACTTAATGTTCGTTATATTGACAAGTTTCGATATACTTCCGTCCAAATGTATATTCACATATAAATTTAAGTGTAACAGACGAGATTTCATACATAAACTCTATGGAATTTGGATTGTTATAAAGTATATAATTTGAAATTATTGTTACTGTTAAGAATGGTCGATTGTTCGTTATTGTTTTAAGTAATCTCATTAAGATATTAAAATTATATGCCTATGAGTAAATTTTAATATATTCAAAAAAAAGTTAATAGTGTTTTATTCGCAAATGAAAGATGCAAGTTTCAATTTCGCGCGGAAAAACAAATGGTTGTGCATATATAAAACAAACTATTTTATTTACGAATAAACAACAATGAATATTAAAGTATATGTCAATATGTAAATAAAATTGATTGTTCGTTTATATATATATATAATATCTATTTGAAACAAAAATAATTCCAAGCAAACAATAATATAAAGCAACGCAAAGTATCAACGAATAGTGATAGAAAGTGTATGGAAATAACATAATCCTAACTTTCCTAAATAAAAATGCCATCAAACCATACATTATAAGAAGAATTGTAAGACTTTTGAATAGTTAAAAGAATATACAATAAAATATAGAGTTAAATTAATACAACACGTTGAAGAACGATTATGCAGAGATGACATTAATTATGAAATTTTTTTCCATAAGAAGAAAATATGGAAAAATCGGCCAGGCACAAAAATCAATGTTTGCAAAACTAAAAGTAACCTAATACATATTCTTCAGAATTCTCTGTGTATGACGTGATCAGGAGAAAACGCATTAAAGATCAAAACAGGCAAATAAAATAAATGTAATAAAAATGAAATATCAATTATCTATTTAAAACATTTAATGTTATAACAGATATAATTAATATCATTACCTGTAAGTTAATTTTAATATATGCGTATTTTGAATAGCATGTATATGATTGTACTAATTATTTAAAGTGTGTTTGTGTGTACATATATATATATATATATATATATATATATATATATATATATATATATATTACAATATTAATTTAATTACTCATTGTATACGATAAATTAATTTGTACTTCGCCTACATTGATTCATGTATTTTTTAAAAAAATATATCAATTAATTAAATAATAAATAAAAAAATATTTGATTGAAATTATCACATTAGATAACGCATCGTCCATTATACAGACACTGTTCATTTAAATTATATCATTGAAATCATCCTTCTATAAGCGAACATCGATTTGGACTACAGCCAGGGTCAAATATTAACGTATGAAGGAATGATTGTACCGTTAGCCTTAATATACATGTATAGGTATGTATATATGCATGCCTGTGTGCATTATACATACACACACATTATATATATATATATATATATATATATATATATATATATATATGTATATTCACGTGAAAGTACATTATCTACACGTCATTATGTTTACTTTTAAACTCATTAAACTTGATAAAATAAAACGATACAAAAAATAAACGTAGGTAGATGTAAAAATACACATTATTACAATATGATATTCAATGACACACATATTAATAATTTTTTAAAAAAAAAACCAACACGTTAATTTTCAAGTCTAGTTAATTTGCAAATTATATTTTCGGTGCAGTTGTTAATAAACTGAAAATCTGATTGAGTAACAGATTTGCATACGGACGTCCGTATTAATTAAAATTTAAAATGTTCGGCTGTTACTGTTTCACTTGTATATATAACCTTCATAAAAATCAGGAAGAATGAGCAACGAATTTCGTTAACCACGAAGGAAACGATTTTTAATTCGTTGAATATTTTCGTAATCTATTCAGATCATCTAATTATATTGTGAGTGCATGTGGTGTAATATTTGTATATTTATAAAAGCGTATATGTAGTAATTAACATCGAAAATATAACGTGATTTTTTAAATAATATTCATCAATAGAGAATACACACGATTTATTTCACACTGACCTAATTTATGTCTAGATTATAAGATTTTTGAATTATCTCTTTAATCTTTGAATAAAAAATATACCTCACCAAACATTTATTATTAAATAAGTGCAAATTAAGTCAGTAAACTTTTAATAACAATAATAGATTTTGGCACTGGTTAAATTCGTTTTTATAAATGAATTTGTCACTATTCCAGAAATAATGTATTTTTTTCTAATCAAAAATGTTCAATAATCGATTACTGACAATTTTTATTCTTACTTATACATATTTTGATAGCGAAATTATCATCATCAGAGCGCTAAGGCACAAAGAAATATGTTTCAGTATCATACCGTTCTGAAGATAATGATAATCTCACCACTAAATTCCGAAAAAGCAAGAATCAAAATAAGTATTGAACATTTTCAAATCTGAATAATTCCCAATGATTTATTGCAGAAAAAATCATTTGTGTAATTGTGAATTTTAGCCTCAAATCAGGTTAAATACAATCATATATCTCACTACGAGACACTGTGTTTAACCTATTTGTATAAAAATCAGGTATAAGTATCCATACAAATTCAATTACAGATTTAAAACAAAATTTAATTTTCAAATGAATAGAACATTAAACGAATTATCGTTTTTGTTGTTTAGATAAATTCAAATCTACCAGCTTCAGCTGTTATAATTGAAAAGAAATCTATCATATTTAAATCCATTATTCCAATGAAATTAATTATATGCACTTTTAAATACCTGAACGTGTTTACAGCCAGATATGAATTCAGTGAAAAAACTCGATTGTAATGAAGTGTAGTGTGTAGAAACACTTTACAGGTTTGTTAATGTTATACGACGTATATAATAACCTTGATAAACATCTAAAAACGAAATTTCAATAGTACCTTATATATTCTAGTCATATGTGCATAAGGAACATTGATTTAAAAGTGAAAAAAAAAACTCATACTCGTTTCGTATAACTGGACAGTCAAACACAGGTAAAAATCATATCGTTACACGAAACATAAACAAGAGTACATATACTGTGCGGCTTTTAACGTCATTATTCTACGTGTATTGATTATTATTTTAGTGCAAACTTGCAAAGTTCTACGAGTCTGAAAGTAACCATGTGTCAGTTTTGAAATGACATACCGAACCTTACGAAAATAATCTGTTGCCCAGTATACACGAACTGACGCAATCCACAGATGAATATTAAAAGTGATTTTTCTATTCAGGTTTAAATTTATCCTACAAATCTTTTTACTTTTTAATAAAGCAGACAGCGTGTTTAATACACATATGCATACCGTTTATCCTCTAACAAAGTTAATAATTAACAGGGAAAATATTGTGTTTGTAAAAATATGACCGTTTCACATTCATATTTCTTTCATTTTTACTCAATGTCATTAGAAACAAACGAAAAAGCAGATAAAATATAGATTTCTATTTTACATATAAAAGTTACTACCAGTAATTTAAATAATTATAAAAAGGAAAATGTACAATGATTTGGACTGAAATTATATAAAATCTCTGATAGGATAAAAATTATGGAAAAGTGTTGATTATTTGATATGAAAATGTGTATTAATTAACATGCTTATTACAATCTATTTATTTTTTTAACCTAGCTATTATTTGGGTCGCATCATTTTTTTTAAATGGATGTAAATGGCCGTATGAAAATAAAATGTTATCTACAGTATCAGACTAAGTTAGTAAAATGTTATCAAGTTAAGTTTATGAATTATATTCGTACTAGATCCAGATACGAGTTTTATAACAGGAAAATATCTTCACCTGCGTATTCTGGCAGAAATTTGCAGATTATCCGCCAGAATGCACGACTTTAATTTACTATCCGTAAATTGAAAATAATAAAATACATAGAAGAAAAATCTAGCAATTAATAAAATAGTTAATTAAAAATATTAAATAAAATCTAAAATTCGAAATTAATGTATCTGTCCCACTCTTTAGGTTTGGTTTATAGTTTCATATCTATTCTGCAATGTACTTAATTATATATATATATATATATATATATATATATATATATATATATATATATATATATATATATATATATATATACACTGTACAATAACTGAATCAATTTATTTCAATTAAGGTAAATGTTTTGATAAAAAGTTACTTCATTGTTGATCAATTTTGCCAATAGGTGTAATCCCTAAAAACCAAGGCTGACTATCATCATAGTTAACAGTAAATAATCCAAATGTTATTAATAAATGGCTGTATAGTAGGTTGTAACCCTAAACGATTCTTCTACTGAGAGCGATTCGTTCAAATTTGTTTCCCTTGTATCTCTTTTACAGACTAGTTGTATAGTTATAATATATATATATATATATATATATATATATATATATATATATATATATATATATATATATAATATGCGAGTGTGATCGAAAAATCTCTGAATCTATTTTAATTATTATTATATAAAATAGCTGTTAATAAAAAGAACTATCTTATTTTTTACTACAGTGAGAATTTTAAATCAATCTGAATGTATGTCTTCGATTATTTACGAAATGGTCATCAAGTAAAAAAAAAAATAATCGAATTTGCTACAGATTTTTTGTCACAGCAGTTATTTATTGTAAACGACACGGTGACGACTGAAGATTAAGAATAGCGCGTGCTGACGCCGTGCGACCTTCTGCACGATCCCACTTCCTCGTCGGTGCGTTCTGTGCAACGAACTAATTCAATTTGAAATGTCTATCGACATGCAGTTCAAATCAAGTAAACGGACAATGACTTCAGAAATTTCAAATATTACTACTCTATATCTACAAATCGCGCCCAATTACAATTTTACCAGCATCAATAAAAACATTTCTACAAATCGATTTTAACATACATTTTTTTTTTAAAAAAAAAACAAATTTATCTGTAAAGTATTTATATAAAATTTTTTAGGATACAGTGAATATGTTGAAAACGAACGTACTTGGCACATAAATAATTACTTCTATAAAAATGATTTCATCAAATAAAGTAATAAAAATATTATATTACTACTGTATCTGTATTCCCCTGATTATAATCTTTTCGTCGATTTTACAACCAGGTGGTTACCCAACGGATAAAATTCGAACAGATAGCTATTAGAAAATATTTTTTATACGACGAAATTTAAACAAAAGATAAACTTGAGATATCAGTTTCAAAAAATGATACCTGAAACATTAAGCGAAACTATTATAAGTTTCACCTTGTATTTTTATTAATAAAACAACCTTGTGAACGCAAATATTATCTAATTGCTGCATCAAATAACAAATATGAAAAATTATGATCCATCTACACACATTACTAACACCATGACGGCGACACACATACATTCTACTATACACGTTTTCATTTAGGAATAACTGAAATGTAACATTAAACTTTGTAAATTACAACTAACGTATTATTTGTCTTTTCTCGATAAAAACTATATAATTTCTAGGACACCAGTTGCTATAATTTCAAATAAAATACTGTTCGACAAGTAGTGTTTTTTGGTTTATCATGAATATGTCATCTGTTGTACTGAAAAAAAATCTATGGCACAAGTTGAATAATAAAAAAAAAATACATTTATAACTGACTTCATATTAAACAATAAAAAACCTGACGATCTTTCTTGTTTCACGGTATAACATTCTACAATACGCCAAAAATTAGTGTTCGGAAGAACGAGGATTCACAAGTGTTGTAAATAAAATAATTTGAAGGACGCGAAAGATCAAAAATAAAACGAAGCTTGGTCAAAGGCGTGAACATTCGTTAAATACTCAATTATGATTTCTCTCAATCTCGAATATCGACGAATATGTGTGAAAAGTTTACTATTTTGAATTTTTATTAACAAATATACACATTCAAGCTGCATCAATACTATTAATATTCATTTAAATGAAATATCGTACGGTTAACATAAGTGTTATAATACTTTTACATAATTTCGAAAAAGAATACAGTAATAGGCAGAATCGTTCAAATTTTGTACTCACAGATCAAATTCAAAAAATATCATTTTTTTTTTAAAGAAAACAATATTCATTTCTATAATATTTATATGCGCTCATTCAGAAGAATATTTTATTTTTAAGAAATTTTAAATTTCCAATCCTTTATTATTCATTCAAGCGAATTACTGTACACTTAACGTAAGTGATATATTATTTTTATTTAATTTAAAAAAAATATATCAAATATAATTGTCTGTCGTTTGTGGTTCGATTCATTTGTGAAAACACATAGAATAATTCAAACTCGAATACCCCACAGTCGGATATATAAAAATAATAATATGCTGTAAACCGTGTTCAATTTTCGTAAGAGATTCATTGTTTAGGTGATTTTATTTTTAAGAAAGTCGGTTATTTGTTTTACTAGAAATCTGGTTACAAATGGAATCTTGAATTTGTATCAATGTAATGTTTTTTTTATTCTTTTTTTTAAGTTTACAGTTAAGTGTACTTAGAATACAAAATTGAAAAAAAGTCTTATTAACGACTAACGATTAAAAAGCAGGAAGTAAACTCTACAGTATGTTTAAATCCAAAAATGTAGTGCAAACAGCCTTGCAGGCAGAGTACTGTGTAATCGGTTAGAAAATGTTTGATAGCTTGCAAAAAAAGACGCACGAAAAAAAAAGTTTATGTCTGTTATTAAGATAGGGTGGTCATTGTTAAGTGATAAGAAAATTGGTTCAAAAGTATGTTGAAAGTTACGAGGTCGTACGAGATTCCCTTTTCACAACAGGACCAGAAAAACAGCAACATCGTGAATTCAGTCTGAATATAGAATAAAATTCAAATTAACTTCCTAATTACTTAATACAGATTTTATTGAAAATAGCCAGATAAAAATATGCTATTTTGGATACGACATCCCAGGGATGCCAACGGTTGAGAATCGATGACAACCTGAATGTTACATTATTTTTGAAAAATAACGAAATTAATAATAAATAGAATAATTAAAATTCCGACATTCTCACACCGAATTTGTATCAAAATTACTTAATGGAAGATTATATTGATTACTACTCGTTTAAATGTCAGCAAACTAATTAAAAACAACTTATACACGTATGAATATGTATTCATAAGTATTTAAAACGTGAAATAAATGTAAAAATAATGGCACATACGCACGCACGTGTATATCTGAATATTATTTTATTTTTTTTTTAAAAAAAAGAAAGAATATTCAATAAATTCAAACAAATAAAAACTGAATCGAACAATTCACTTAAATCGTCGCACGTTTTCGTACAATTAGTTAAGAAGAATGTATTCTTTTTTCACGTCCATGCTCGAATTTTATAAATAGAGTAACACGCACTCGTCTGTGTTTTTTCATCTAAATATTCGCTCTCGTTAAACTATTTTCAGATGGTAATTTTCCGTAAATGATTTGTGAGTGAAATCGATAGTTCGTTTTGAAACAACTTCTCCACACATGACGAACTTAATAAATATTGTAAAGGGCAACCCGATATTTCTCTTTACATACTTTGTGTAATAAATGCTTATGATAAAATTACCATAAAAAGAAAACATTGCTGCTGAATCCACGTTAGTGAATTATCTGGTTTACTAACTACGATTTTATTTTTGAGAATACCGGTTTCGACACCTACGTACCACAAGAATTCACACATTACCTAATGCAGTAATGTCAAGTTTTCTTTTTGACACAATTCGATATTGGAAAATATGCACAGTGATAAATAAAAATGAAAACTGATTTGAAATCAATTTGGGAAAAAAATTAGGGTATTTTTTCAAAAGAATAATTATTAATACATTATATACATACATATATATATATATATATATATATATATATATATATATATATATATATAAGAAGTACTTACTTGTCCAAATAATAATACACTTCTACGAAAATAAAATATTTATATTCCATTAACCTCATGTACCTGTACAAAGTTTACCTACATATTAACTAACCTAGTTTGTAAACAGTGACAACAGCAATGTCAGTGAACTTGCCAAAAAAAATGTACCTTGATAAATGGTAAACATTTACTGATAAACCATACACTATTAAAATGAGTATACTTTTTATTTCAAAACCATACATACACAATTCAAAAAAGGTAGTGTTTTCAATCGGTTTATAATCTGTTGACATGCCAATTTGACATGTGACATAAATGTCAAAAATGAAAATAAACCAGCATAAATTGAATTTTAGCAATGACGAGCCATGTTTCAGTTAAATCAGTAAAAATCAACAGGTTAAGAAAACTACAGAGCACATGACTCAATTAAAGGTAAATTTAGATCGTGTTCAACCAATCCAAAAATAGAACAAACTAGGTGCCTAACCTATTTTTAATGTAGCCGATCGGTGTAATAGTCGAATATAATCAAATAATAATTGTTTATAAAAAATTCCTACCTTTTCTTTCGCTCTCCCTGCGTGTTTTTGCACTGTTTTAGCAATTAATGCACCTTTACTCTCAGCCATCTTGCGCACTTTTCCCAGCCAACTATTCTCCGATTTCACTAAACTGTTTTTCAACTTACTCCAAAAGGAAGCTGGTCATTGCGCAGGCAACTGAACAAGCGGAAACGAAATATTTGTCAGTAGTAATAATAGACACAAGGTAGCAGCACAAATCGTATCCATCGAATTTCATTTGCAGATATCTTTATTTTCATACACCTGAATCAGGACAAATAATTCTAATATAATCATTTAAATATATATTTTAAAATGTTATGTAAAATAATATTTAAAAGGAAAAACATCAATAAATTTATTTCTTCCGAATTAATAATTATTTATTTCATACATCTAACTTTTTTACAGAAAATATTTTCTATAGAAAGGAACAAAGATTTATTTACTAAATTCTCATGTCTTATAATCAAGGTTCTTTTCATTATACAAAATTTCAACAATTTTAGTGCTCAGCTTACTATGCAATCAAATTTAATTTAGCCAATATTATTATGAATCATTTCCTTACTCATTAATGTGTTGTCCCAATAACTTTAACTAAAAATTATTAGCTTAACAGAACACATTTTAAATGAATGACCAAGTTTAATTACATATGAAGAAAAATTATTTAACTAATCACATAAAAACTTCTGCAAAAATATGAATATATTATTGCAGTGTAATATGTATTTGAAAAAAAATATTACTAAGATTAATAAACATTACATATTTTGAAAATTAAATCAAAATGATTTAATAGCTTACCTTTCAATTTCCTTCATGTCTAACAATCTGTAAAAAAATATGTATACATTTTGTTCAATACTTTATAAAATCTCATGAAAAATATTCTAACTCTTATCATCAATACTACTCTAGCTTTTATAAAATATTTTCATTTCTTACTAGGTGAACAAACAGCAAGGCCTTTCAGTAATTTAAACCAAACAGCTTAATATTTTACATACCAACTATTTACAGTGATTAGTATATTTAAAAATTACTATTAAATTACACAACTAAATTTTGAAACTAAGTGCATATAATACGAAAAACTTTATTTATACACTAATTAAACAAATTCAAGTCTTATTTGTGCTTTAAAATTATTTAAATCGAAATTATACATTACTAAATGTACACTAAATATTTTGGTGTTTACATCTGAAACATTAATAATTAAAAACATTTTTTTTTAATATAAACTAATTATTTTTAACAGAAATGCAAAAGAAAGCATATTAATTGAAATACAATCTATTTACTCAATTAGCGTTGTTTAATTAAAGCAATAAAAATCTGAGTCAAGTTATTGCTTATGTGATTTTTCTTCTATAAAATATGCCTTAACCGTGCAGACCAAACCTAGTTCATACGAACAGAATTTGGTAAAACAGAAGGGTTATGATAAAACAAAACACTCTCTATAATATATGGTATATAGAATATAAACAGAACTGTGATAAAAATCCACTTTAACAACAGAATTGACAGACAATACAATAATCAAGATATTTACTCAAGGACAATTAAATTTGTAATAAAATACAAAACGATTTAAAAGTTGCCACAATAATATCGTTTAATTATAAAATATCTTTAATTCATAAAAGATTTGTACTTTCAATGGTCATGTTATTTATGATAAATGATGACAATGCAGCTTTCATTACAATGGCAACTTTCAAAATTACTTGAAATAAGATTTGGTTAGTTGCATTTTTTCTTTAAATATATATTTATATATATATATCACAAATCAATAAGCCTTGAAAAATCTTAAATAGAATTTGATTGCAATTTATCAGATACATTTCATTTAACAATGTTTCATATTCAAGATTTAAAATATATAATATTGTGCACACTGATACACAAAGTTATATCAGCTCATCAAAATTTCACAATAATTAACTAAGTATAATTACAAGTCTTAAAATGAATCAGACATAAAAAATCTAAAAATTTTAATTACTACGGCACATTGGTTTGTGATAAACGAGGCTACATTAACAGACATGGTATTGATAACGTTACATTAGAATAATGAAATTTACTACTCAAATCAGGATACACTATATTAACAAAAATATACAAGTGTTTTACGTTTTGACAATTCTGAAAACAAATTATAGCTAACAGGATTTATATGAAAATATGTTTTTTTTAAACTCTATTATGAATAAAATTTTATTCCTTGAATAATGGCAATAGCCAAATTTTCTGTTATTGAGAGTATGGCATGTATTCTGTTTCCTACCCCAATTACAAAAAAAGAAAATGGGTAGGAAGGAATACATTAAAAATAATTACAGAATACCAGCCATACTAGCTAACATTTTAAAAATTAACATTACAAAGAAAAGTGCAGATTATAACTCTGCAATAAATTACCAGTCCTCTCATTCAACATGGCAAAACAACTATTATAATTTTTTTTAATTTAATGACCGGATGCTGACTTTCTAATTCTATTGCTAGATGTGCTAAAGTACTAGTGCAAAGAATAACATTTTTTTTTTAATTAAAGGAAAATGCTTTTGTCATGTACAAAAAGATGTTTTCACTTGTTTTAAGTTGACGGGGTTATGTTCCTGTTGAAAGAATTAGAGAGAGGAATCAGTTTTAGAACTGTCCTCAAACTATGCACCAACCATCTTGATCACACGCAACAGATTGTACTACACGCACTTTAGCCTGTCTTGGTCAAATAGATTTATACACATGTTAAAGAGGATCTATAAAAGGCCTCCATACAGTCCATGTCTGAAGACAAAACAACTTAATTGGCTTCACCATCTTCAAGCTTTCTTTTCTTCCCTCGTGTTGGTGATTCTACACATGAAATTAATTCAGTTATAAATATAGTTTATCTTCACAGATTGTCTTCTGAACATTAAGTTTTTGTCCAAACATTTAAGTTAATTGTAAAACTGACAAAATGCTGAAAAATAAACAAAAATACTTTACCTTCTTCCCCATCATCTCCTTCCTGTGCATTTTCATCTTCCTCCTCCTCCTCAACACCCTCATCATCATCTTCTTCATCACCTTCTTCAGCTTCATAATCTCCTTCATCACTCTCATCTTCTATATGATCATTGTACACAGCTTGTAGACCAACTTCATCTTCTTCTTCAGATGAAACTGAGATGCAATTACAATTTGTTTACTGGTCATATAACAACAGTTTAAGATATTGCAAATAAAAATAATGGCTACATCAAAAGGTTCCCAGCCCTTTCAATTTATATTAAATTAATAGCAAACAAATTTTTTTTTTACAAATTTAGCTGCCACAACTAATGCTTACAGTAAAGATGTCCCAAATGAAACAGCAGTCCCATAACTGTATACATCAGCAGTGGCAAGGAAGTGGGTCTTTTGGTGGCCATACTAGATATTTTTTCCTTACCTTCTTCCTCACTGTCATCTTCATTCCCATTCACTTCATCATCTTCTTGTTCACTGTCATCTTCTCCAATATCAAAACTAAAAACGATTAATCAATTGAGAATAAACACATTTTGTCATGCTGATACCTTAGACATATCTGATACATACCCATCGAGATTCTGAAGACTCGGGATGAGATTAAAAACTTTTTCTCTATAATTGTCAAGCTGTGTGACATCATTACTAAAAAGATCCAAATTTTCGAGTTTTTCAAACTCTTTCAATGGTTGCAATGCTTCCAAATCTTTAATCTTGTTTCCACTTAAATTTAGATACGTTAGGTTTGGACTTGTATTCAAAAAATTTAATCCATTTGAAATTCTGTTATCACTAAGTTCGAGTTTTTTCAAGTTCGGCAATTTTGGGAATCCTTTTAGTGATGTAAGGCCAACATTAATGAGACTTAATGTTTCAAGATTAACAAACTCATCGGTCAAGCCCACAATACTTGTACTTCTGCAGTTGTCTAGATTTAACTCCTTGATCTAGAAAAAACAATAAATAATACAGATATCGGTACATATGTTTGTAAACAGATGTTTTTTAAACACGAAGAAAAAATATGGGCTTTGTCATAATAATTCTTTTTATGTGTTTGTACTTGTATCAACAAATATGTATATTTTTTAATATCCGTATGTACATGTAAAATGTGTATATATATTTTTTTTTTTATAAACAATTCATTTGTATCATTGTTGTCATTTAACAATGCCATGCATTGTTATCGTACATACAAATATGATGAGAGGACTATATTATTGATCGGATGCATATTTATAAGATTCTTGGAGGGTGTAACAAGTACTCCGCGATAGACGCGTTCTCAATGCACGACGGGTGCGATTCGTTCACAGTAGATAGTGGAGTGTGGTGACACTACGACAAACTGGCGGAAATAAGATGGAACCGCCCCCACTACATATTACCAATTAAATATTATTTATGCTAATTTTTTGTGGTGAGGTATCTTAAGTGCAGGCAACAATATTAATGACATAGTGTCTAATTTCAGATGTTTTAAAGTAGAGTTTAGATGCAAAAATTGTCCAACTTGACCTGCATGCCAGATGGCGACGCAGTATATATAAACGTCGCAATTTCATCATGGCTGCCTTCCCAAGCGCTAAAATCAAGGAATGTGACCGAAAACAACTTAGATTAGCCACTGAATTCATTGTCATGTGATGAATTCACAACCAAAAAATCTACAAAATTCGACACCACGGTGCTGTCCCAATAGAAAATTAAGCACTGTTTCATTTTTATATCATAAACGAATATATTTTCAAACTATGGCGTCTTAGTTGCTTCGTGATTTTTGTGGAAGGGTAAATAGAAATGTTATTTTCAATTATTTAAGAATGTCTTGAGATGCTTGCAATAAAACTATAATTCCATAACGATTCTAACATTATTTAAAAACATAAGTGAAAAATATGGCGTCTTCACATAACAATTATCTTTAAGAAGACTGAAAAACATTATACAGTACAAAAGTATTTTTTTTATTACAAGAGAGTAATAAATAACAGTATACTTTTGAGAATGAATGAAAAGTTTGTTGTAATATTCACAAATCCACTGAAAAATATGACTACATTAATTTTATCAACCAAACTTAATTGTATCTATGGTGAAATTTAGTAGTAACAACAAGTATGTCTCTCTTATAAAAAAATGTTAAAATCTAACATGATATACTGTTTTCATTCTAAACCCGCTCGATACATCCTAATAAAGAAATAAACAAAAAAATTCAATGCATTTCAGTCCACCATTGCAAATAAGATACCTGTATAACACATGTATTGACATGTAGTATAAATATGGGACGATACCTATACAAAAAATAAACACTTACTTGTGCAGGATCTTTTCCTCTTTTCTCCAGTTCTATCCTCTTCTCCATATCGTAGGAATGAACTTTTTAAAATAAAATCACAACACCGACAACTAAATTGTAGAAAATTGGTCAATTGATACCAACACACAACCTTATCGCTTACTTCGATGTGAGAATTATGAGACTTGATGGCCAGTCGCTACTAGCCGCCACAACGTATTCGCGAACGCGGCAGTGCAATGCTGTTTCTCACGAGGTTCATAGAAGAACCGCCAGATTCTGTCGAGCGCTGTCTGTCAGGTAACGCGGGAAATAAATGGATAGAAAAATATAAACACTCTCGTTTTGAATTTAAATGAGCAAATATGCGCGACGAATTTCAGAAAATCGTCTCGCAAAATATACAAAATACTTTTACACACTCTATTTTTAATATCGCCAGTGTATTGGCCGAAACGATTTTATAATCTCGTCCTTACATATATCTCTACACGTAAATTCGACGTATATATATTTTAATTAGCACCATCAAAATCGATTTTCATATGTAAATAGATACATGCATAGTAATGTTATATTTAATCAACTTACCCACTTTAATATATTTTCCTCACGATAATTTTGATTATAGATTGTGCTCGGTACGAAAGTAATTTAGTTTCTTGAATAATTTCGTACAAGAATTGAAAACTGCTTTTTTTTCCTGTTGCGTTGCTATGTTCATTATTATTGAAATTGATGTAATGCATAATGTTATAACCTACAAATATAAACACATTTATTTTCGTAAAAATGGAGAAAGATAATATAAACGGCGATTTAGACGATGTGCAGCAGGATAAAACGCAGAAAAAAACAGCAAAGTACGATAGCGGTGCCGCCGACCTAGAAAGAGTGACTGATTATGCAGAAGAAAAAGAAATTTCATCACAGGGTCAAGACTTTTCAGGAGTAAGGCATATTCTGTTATACATGTACGCGTATCTTACAAAATAACATTTTCGAGCCTTTATTTCATCTTCTCGCGTATATTTTTTTTAGTACTAATCTACAAAATATCCGCTCGTAACTGTATATTCATTAATTCAATTAGTATGATATTTTTCAATGATACCGAGCTGAATTTGTATTCAAATAATGAAAGTTCACAGATTTTGAAGTTTAATCTTTTTATATCATTGCAACATAAAAGTTAATATCGGTAATAGTTTTACGGATTCGGTTTAAATATATACATAAATACATGTACGATTCACATGCCGTATGCTGAAAATGTAGTCGATATTAACACCTTCGATGTTTCGTATGTTCTAGGCATTAACTTTAATCGGTGACCGAAGAAACAAAGAGGCTGCGGAAAAAATGGCAAGAGAGAAGGAATTACTGAAAGTGTCAATTAAAAAAGAAGACGTCGATTTAATTGTAA
Source organism: Acanthacorydalis orientalis (assembly GCA_034766995.1). Taxonomy (NCBI): domain Eukaryota; kingdom Metazoa; phylum Arthropoda; class Insecta; order Megaloptera; family Corydalidae; genus Acanthacorydalis; species Acanthacorydalis orientalis. Next base: position 31,543,804 of record CM068321.1, on the reverse strand, counting down.
GACGTTTAATTCTATGATATTAATTTCGTTCTATTGACGATATTACGTTACAGGTAAAAGAAATGGAAATATCGAGAACAATCGCTGAAAGAACATTAAGAGAACACCATGGAAATATTGTTGAAGCATTAGTAGCATTAACCAATTGACTATTATTTATCAATTTTTATTTTTAAATTTGTTATACTGGTATATTGATTTCATCGAGCATTATTGTAACGAACGTCCCTTTGTTTTTTTTGTGAGTCGAGTTTAGGTAAATTTATCTTAATTGGAGGAAACAATTATTAAACACTCTCAGTTGATTTTGGTTTATTTCTTTGTTCTAAATTTCAATGAATGTAATAATGCTTGACAATATATTAGTATATTGTTCAATCTTGTTTTGTTATTTATATTAAGTAAATAAATGTATAAAAAGTTACCTTTTTTAAATCTGTATTCTTGTCGATACAAACCTACCTTTATATTAAAAAATTGTGTACAAAATGTAAATTATCTTTGAATGTAGTTTTTGAGGTACGGAGTGAGAAACAATAATAAAATAATTATTAAAAAGTAAGAATTTCAGTTTGAATTTCAAATCATTTTTCATAAGTCTTGCAAAGAAATAATTTCAGAAAGTATTTCAATTCAGAGGTAGGGACTGGAAAAAAAAACATTTATTGTAGTGAACTTAATGAAAATTTATATATATACTTTAAAAAAATTTACATCACCTTGAAGTTAGTTCATTAATAATAATAGTTGTCAGACGAACATTACATTACCTGAAATAAATTTGAATTAGTTTCTGTTCAAAAAAGGAATAGGCATTTATTTATTTATTGAAAAATACTCTTTTTGTTAGGATCATGTTTGTTTTCCTGTAAAAGAAGTGTGTAGGAAAAAAAACACGATTTTTACTAATAATGAAAATGTAATTTATTGAATGTATGTGCAATTTGCTACGACAGAAAATATGAAATAATAATGGATATGAAATGATATTATGGTCTGTTCATTAGAACTACAATATACCAATTGTGAAGGTCACACAGAATATTCTAGTTTTTTTTTTCGTTTTTTTTCCACTTAATTATTTTATAAACAAAATTTGGCTTTATCCATCGAAAGTGTTTTTTTTTTTCATTTACCTTCACTAATACAGTATATAGTCATAGCTCTAGGTTAATGAGTAGCTGGCCACGGCTTTGTGTTACATGTTCACAACTTAACACAGTAAGACAAATATGGTACATAAAATGAAGAAATACAATTGAGAGTGATCTACTAACTGTGCCAAATTGTGTTTTTATAACAAAACTTTCGAAAACTATAAAAAGAGCCAGACATTTTCAATAATTAATGAGATAAGATATTAATCAAATATGACAAATTTGATGAATTATAATCGGCTTATTCTGATGAGGTAATAATTGCTTATTTATTGTACTTAATAATTAATTATTATATGCAGTCGTTTGTTCATAATTGGTTCCGTGTAGTTAACTGTAGTATGCCTGCGCTTGAAATCGCCTTTGCCGTCGATCTAGACGATCTGGCGTGTTCGATCGAGCAAAGACTTTTCCAAGATTAAAATCAAAGTTATAAATAATGTGTTTATCACAGAACTTTATGGCATATTTTACAGTAGTGGATCTTTTTGATAACTTTGAAAGTAGTCTCAAGATAAAAAAAATATTATTACATATACATATAATGAATACACAAATTCACTATAACTTGCAGAGAATGGATAAAAATACTGTACCTATAAGTCAGAGCATAAAACGAATTTACTTTACGAAATCGTCGGCTTTGTTCCGACGAAGAGTAATTTTGTTCATCGAAAAAAAAACGAGTGAATTTTGCAGCCACGGTCGAAAAAGCGACGGTTTTCTATTACGATGACCACGACGAAAGAAACGAGATTTTCAGACAAAAGTGCACCTAGCGAGACGATCGTTTCTTTACGTTCGAAACTGTTTTAATGAATTTGTGGACTACGATTACAAAATATTTCCTATTTACACAATACGATTACTTTACGTTTTGGTATCCATAGTTTTGATTTCAAGTTAACATTATAAAATATTCACAAATCTTTATCAGTGAAATATCCGACATTTTTAACATAATACACATACTGACAATGATTTCGTAACTTTCTTTCAAACATATTACACTATCACATAAATCAACTGTTTTTAGTGCACTGCAGTGTAAAATGAAATACAGAATTAACTGAAGGAACATAACACACAATTCCAAAGCTGTGGCCAATTATTTATCACAATATTACAAATTTAAACTATAAAATTATCGATTTTAATTACAATTTTAAATTCAAAATTTCATGAATTTATTGATTCCATAAAATTTAATTTATTCACATGTAACCACCTAAAGCTTTGTGACACTATTCTATACATTATAGGTAGGTATAATGCTATTATTTTGCGAAAAGAACACACATTGAAAAACACACGACACACTTAGTATTACGAGCAACAGTAATAATGAATAGTAATGTCGTTACACGTACGAAAAGAACAGTTCGTCTACACGGTGGTGGGAAGAAAACGTGAGAGCTATAGACAACGTTCGTCCATCGCAACCACTGAACACAATTTTGTATTTAATAGTATCGCAGTTTAAAAACATAACACTGAATGAGTTCTTCGCTCAGTATCACATAGAGGAGGAGCCCGGACACGGGGCGACCGGGAGGGATTGTTTTCAGCTCTGTTTCACACGTTTGCGAGGCGGCCCGATAGGCGGAATCTGCTGCGTCGCTAGCGCGCGAAACGCCTCCGCTATCAGGTGCGGATGCGTCTGGATCATCGATTTCCATCCCGTCGTGTCCATGACGTCCGTCGCATGGCTGCTGGCACGGTAAAATTTTCCATAAATTATACGATTCACGACACGGACCGACACGGTCTCGGAACCGTCGCCAACGACAGTTCGATCTTTAACTATACTCACGTGTTGATGAAATCGATCGCTTGTGCTTTCAGCTGGTCGGCGCTGTGCAAGTCTGCGAGGATGAGAATTTCAGCGGCGTTCTCTATCGATAAATTAGTGCAGAGCGCTTCCTCACACATGACCTTTAATCTCTCGAGCGCGTACTGAAAACAAAATCGAAACACGGTAATATAGCAAACGTCGAGCACGAGGATAGACATCGAATAGAAAATCACCTTATCCGCAGCCGCTAAAAGATCGTCCGCCATGTTCTGTAAATTCGCAGCTTTACCGGTGTATATGAATCTCAACATTTCGCGTAAGACCTCGTGGTCAACGTCGGTTATATCTACACGATTATGTTTCCTCTCTTCCATTTCATGTTCGAACATCGCCGCAAACACCGGACTACGCGCTGAAACACAAACGAAACGGTCAGGCATCGAACCGTGTAATCGATAAGAACGTTTTCTCGGAAACTCGATCGATATTTTATTAGAATAAGGCTCACCTGCTAGGATCGCTTTGTGTGCTTGAAACTCTCTACCGCCGACCGACAGTGTCACATCGCTGAAAGTCTGATTTTCGAAAAGTTTTCCCAGATCCTCTGGTAATCTACACTCGGGTACTTTAAACTGAACAGTATTGGACTGGCCTGATATATTCACACTATCAGCGACAACGCTGACCTGTGAAAATAAGAAGGGAATGTATATAACTTTCAAACAGATTTACGAATACATACGATCCACTGTGTTTTTTTCTGCATACATCCAGTATAATAAATTTCATATTAGTCAAATATCGATTTTACTACACTTAAACACGACCAATCTAACTACTACTAGACAAATATCTTACAAAGGATTCGGTCAAAAACACGTGTACGTAGTTCGGAATAAATACCTCACAGAATATTGTTAATTTATCTTCAGGTAATAACCCGTTCGCCTCGTCGAGTAGAAAATCTCGCCGTATGAACTTCTTGAATCCCCAATCTTTTCCCTGAACGAACCGATATGCACGCTGCGACTCCATCGCCTTGGTCTCTTCTCTTTTGGCATTAAGAATTGAAAATTTGAATTTAGCTCTAACTTCGCTTTTATTACACGAGACGAGTAGTAGATAAAGGGACAGGTAGTCTTTACTTTCTTCATCGAGACCTTTCGGATTCACTCTAAGACACCTGCGCAGCGAGGGAGGCAAATTAAATCCGTCATTATAAATTACGGGATTCGAATCGTCTTACCATTTTAATTTATCATTCGCGCCAGCGGAAAACGTTGACGATTTGAGAACTTCGCCCATCTCTTCGCGACAAAAACTGAAGTTGTTTATTGTCCACATATAGCTAAATTTCACGACTTTGACCTGTAATGAAAAATAACAATGTAAATAATTATAACTGGAACGTGTTCATATCGGTGATCGCGTTGATTCGTTGTCCTGTTGATTTTCATTCTTTCGAATCGGCTAAATAACTACTGGTTTCGGTACGGATGCCATCCGTGCCGAAACTAGTAGTGGAGAGCAACACTCGGCCGATATAAAATGAACAATAGGACAAATAATAAAAATATAAATAATACACAGTCAAATATAAAAACAACGACCTAAATAAACAAGTACGCAAACTAAAATTCATAAATATGTAAATTCAACAGGCGTAAAATAGTTGTACATATATTTCTTTAAAACTAAAATTATTAAAAATAAAAAACCCGCAAGAAAAAAAATTAATAGTCGATCGGATTAAATCCGAATTATTCTTAAAAACTGCCCTACAATTATGAATCGACTAAAAAAAAAATCTAATCTTAACAACCGTACCCAGTAAGACTTCTTAATTAATCAATGTGTAAAAGTGCAGCAATGTAATTATCACTGAGATAATTATAATAAGATAAAGGGGCAAATACATTTAGAGATGGTTCTAACAGTTCAAAAACACAAACTGACCAAAAACATATTAATTACGTTCAAACATTCAAATTTATCTAAAATGAATTACAAACATAGGAATGTGTTGGCGAAATCTTGTGCGATAAATTTGAACAAAGATCAAAACAAAATGAAAAAAATAAATAAACGAATATCAAAACAAATATATAAATTAACATATAAAATATTAACCATTTAACATTTTCCATTCAAGGACGTAAAACCGATTTGTATAAATTATAAAATGATTGAAATCAGCAATTCGTATCTCGAAAAAATACAAAAAAAAAAAATTAAATTGATGTGAATATTCTACGAAGAGCGAATGAATGTCTTCTTAAATAAAATAAATAATATCGGCGATACGCGAAAAACATTTCGTTAGACGCACATATTTCAAAACGCAATCGTCGGATACACACAACGAATGTGTAATAAAATGTACATAAAATTAAATACTGCAAAATTTTCAACGAAGTTATCTCGGGTATGTTGAGCATTTGTTCCGGGTTCAAGGTTATTTACCTGCTGCGTGCTAATAGAAACAGGCGTAAGGTTGCAACTTATAAAGTAACTAAGAGAACACCTAATAATTGTATCTAAAGGTACTCTTCAGATCAGTAAAAGCGGTATTCGGGTTCATCCGCGGCCAGTTAGCTTCAAGGTTAGCCATGCATAGCCGACGACTAACCTCGAGGGCGGTCCGACTGCGTATAGTATGGTCGGTCAATGGCCCAAGGGTTCGACATCCAAGGAGACATTGAACAAAGGCAACGAATACGCACAACCATTATCTAACTAGCATAGAACGATGATCGGTCGCAAACATGAACAACAAATCGATGGTCGAATCAAACTCGTCATCGTATAAATGATTTTTTTTTTCTGTTTAAATATTTTTCATAAAATGTCCAGCACGAGGTCATCGCCGACTTAGTCTACAACGAGACAATTATCACAAAAGGCATACAAAGAATATTTAGAAACGGACTCGGTGAAATATCGTGATAGTTTGTTGATAACAAAATGTAATTCAGGAATGAGGAAAACACATTCGACTTATCTTTATTTAAATGTTGAATTAATTACTAGAACGAGTTTTGATGTAGATTTTTAGTCGGCGTCGAATTAAAAATATTTTAAATATTCATATGTACGGAAAGTATTTATTATTTGTGGTCGGAATAAAAAGGGCAATTTTATAGTTCATGAAACATTATATATATATAATATACATACATACGCTCATATTATGTTTTTGTAACAGAAAAGTTATTGCTAAATCGAAAAAACATTTGATCAAAACAGCTAAGGGAATATGCAAATAAATAAATAAATATATATATACATGAATTACTAATAATTAACAATGAATTACTAATTAACACAACTACACACTCTGATATGAAATACAAGAGATCATCAATTATTAATTGGTAATCAAAAAATAAGACTCAAAAATGGACCTAAAACTAAAGAGGAAATATGTACTGGAAATGTGTAGAAAAGAAAAGAAGAGTTCGGTCGTTTTTCGAGCTCACTTGTTCAAGACGCTTTTATTCAGCAGCGGATCGTTAAAGTATGGGCTATATATTCATAAATTTGATTATAAAATCGTACAACAATGATCGTAGTTGCGGACGCGCTTAAAAACCATGTATGACCAATCAATTCATTCTAAAAAACCATTGTCGGAACTTTTTTCTCTAGAAAAGGTATGCTAAACAATATAAGAAGGGTTTAACAATTGGTACATTCTTATTCGATTGAATAAGTGGATATTCTAGATATTGGTAATTTAATTACAATATATTCACAGAAACATCTATGGATTTTTACATAAAAAAAACAGAGCACAGAAAAAGTGCACGGTACAAAAGAAAACAAACAAAAAAAATTATAAAAACGGGTTCAGAAGTAGATCCATACACAGGTAGAATGCGAATTTCAGAAAATATGCTAGAAACGTGTGGAAAAGATAGACGTTTGCTTGTTCAAATTGGAAAATATTGCATGAAACATTTATTTAATAACGTATCATCAAAGATTCAACATTAATTATATATATATATATATATACATACATACATATAATTTGAATATAACAATCACTGAAACAAAACAATAATTCATGCTTACGTCAAGAACAATTAAATTAAATGTTTGTCATAATACCTTACTCAATTATAATAAAGTAATATAAAAAAATATTCTACACAATAAAGGTTACGTACATACATTCATGTATAAATTGTTGATATTTAAAATAAGAAAACACCAAAAATAATTAAATTATACAAAAATATATAGAATATTAATACTTAACATTTCATAAAAAAAAAACAAATCACACGTGTGAAATTGTCCAATCAGCTTACTTTCAAGTAGTCTTCCCTTTGAAGAGAGAGGAGGGAGAGATAACTATGCATATCAAGTGATGTAATGTGTAAACAATTAAAAAATCTAAACGTGTAGCTTTTTTGAAAAAAAAAATGATTTGAAAATTGTAATGACTCACCTTATCAATATTAACCGGCATATTTAATTTTGAAAATGATTAACATAAATTTAATACTAACAGTACGAGCTAGATTGTATAATTGTTTCAAATGAGAAAATTATATGAAAGTTTTGAGCATCATCGGTCTGTTTTAAAAATATGATACATTTAAAACAGAGTTGTATAACTGCCACAACTGACTAATATCACCTCGTGTAAATGAAGTTTTGGATCGAGTGAGCGCCGATATTCTGTTAGATTTATTTCGGATATTTTTTTTTATTGTGATGAACGTCATTCCTGCGCGTTCGAAAACAAAATAACTTAAAATAGCAATCGTAGAATGTGGAGACCTATTTAAATCAAAAACATCAAAACTTCTGTATACAGATTGTATGTTAATAACTGCGATTAGAATATTCGTTCTATTTATAGTGTTATATTTGAGTTTTAAACGTACATTTTTTCAGCGGATTAAACACATTGTTGTATTTTATGTTAAATACTTTTCTTCTAGCATTGAATTCAGTCAGTGGATAAAAAAATACTAACTTTAACGTGTTTGTTTCCTTATGGTTAAATTCTTAGATTCAAAAATCGGTTTAATATTCTAAGTAATATAAAATTTTATCACAATATAGTTCTGACACTGTAGCAAAAACACTCTTCTAATGATTGTTTTTATAAATCTTATTTTAGACACCATTGCCTTTGTGTTAGTATGTTTTACTCTCATTGTTGGGACATTTCAGACATTTATATAGTCTATTCATTCTTTGCACAATTTTAAAAATCGACTTAAATCTTTTAACCGAGAATCAAAGATAAAACTGTTCTGGTGGGTTTTTCGTCCTTACCACTTGAATCATACTAATTTAAGTGATCGAAAAGAATGAAAATTACTAGGACAACGCATCGACAGAATTACTGAGATAACATGCAGACTTAAATTTTTTCAGCTCATACCTGTGTTCCTGAACGAGTTTTACAAACATTACAACGTTTAAATGAGATGCAGTTTTTGTTTTAATATAAGAAAAGAATTTATTCGAATATTCGCCTATATCAATTTGTAGTTATTTAAACCTATAGTGTTTCAATGAAAAAAAAAACGACGGAACAAGTATGAATATGTAAAAATAGATAGAAAAAAAAACACTACGTATAAAACTAGACGAAACAACATACTATTTGTTCATCGTACAAGCGGTTCGAAACTACTCTATAACGGAATTCCAAACATGCACTCTTTCTATTTTTATTTCGGCCCGTACCGAATGCAAAAACGACAAGTTCGTCTCTTTTTGGGATTACTCCATTTCACATCACACTTAAAATGATAAATTATTTGAGTCGGAGATCTGGTCTCGATGATTTATTCGCGGCATGTACTGTCTTGTGAATATTCTTTAAGAAAACCGCACAGCTAGCTGTATTTGACAACATAATGAAAAGTCGGCAGCAGGTCGTGATGTGAGTGGCCGGTCGACGTCCTCCGGACTGTTAACCCCGCAGCAGAGCACGACGTAGTCGACGTAGCCTTGAATAGCATCGTCGTAATGGGTCGAATTTGTACCACCCTTCGACTTACACTACACAATTGATTATATTCGGAATTGTTCTTTGTACGGCGTGTACAAACACCTAAATGAGTTTCTGATATATATATATATATATATATATATATATATATATATATATATATATATATATATATTTATGTGCACATTCATAAATCCGAGTATGGTAGATGTTATCACCCGACTCATTATTATGTATGTAGGTAAGTTTTTGTCGTGAGTTTAATTATGAATTGTTAAAACCGTTTATATTTACGTAAGTAGTATGTAAAGTGGATGATAGTGAAATACATAGCGTAAGAATCAAGTTCATATTTTCATGTCGATGGAAATTATATTACCTAAACACATCTGGCCATGGTAATTATTTTATAAAACTTCAAACCCGTCACATAAAAATACATGTTCTCTAAATCACGGTTAAAATGCCGTGAGCAGCGTGTGTCTTCAGTAAAGATTTTGCGATAAAATAGTACATACTTTTTCGCTACATCCAGTTTTAAGTGTGTAATGTTGATATATACATGTAAAAAATACTCACGAGATGCAGGTAAGAGTTTGAGAAAAAAAACTGATTCGATGTTAATAAAAATCAGAATTCAAAATGAGTCTCGATATAGTTTTGAAAGGATGAAAGCTGAACTGTATAAATATATAACAGCGATAAATAAATAAGAAAGAAACCGACTAAGAAGAAAATAATGTACAAACCAAGTTTTAGTTGTTACAAACATAAATATTGTTTTTTAATCTACATGTCCTTTTGTGTAATGATTAGCCTGTCCATCCAAGTACGTCAATAAGTGACAAAATAAAAAAATATAGTTTTGGTACTGTCTACAAATTCATTTTCAGATTTTCCTCTACCTTAGTGTTCTAGGAATGACGCCATTACCTTCGAAATGTCGATAAATAATAAAAAATTAATCAGTAATCAATTATTGAACATTTTTGATTAGAAAAGAGTATTGTGATTTTGGAAGGAGTGAAAAGTTTGTTTGTGAAAGAATATTTAAGATCTAATTAGAGTAAAGGACATATTCGTCATCTTCAATCACAATTATAAACGTTAAAGGAATTTTAAAAATTATGAAAATGGTTTAATTTCCATTCACAAACTCATCTAATAGTATTTTATTTGAAAATGTAAATATTCTACGAATATGAATTCTTAATTAAAAAAAATATGGTATAAATGTGTATATTTGTACAGCGTTTCATTCAAGAGCTAGTTTGTACGAAATGATTGAAAATAAATAAAAAATTACATTTTTGACAGGAAAATCAAAAAGAATTTGATTAAAAATAATCTTGTCAAAAAAATGATGTCTTATCTTCAGTCAATATTCTTATATCTTAAATATGTTTTATTTAAAATTGTCATATTTAGGTCAACGTTGTTGAATTAACGACTTCAGAAGGTATTTTGATAATTCGCTATTAAAAAAAAAGATTTATATTTTTAAACTCATGGCTTCGATTTGGATGTTTTAAAATTCTTTCAAAAATGAAAATATAGCAATTCGAAACGAATTTTTTGTAAAAAAATGAATTATATGTATCTTAACGCTCTTCGATCAAAAATGATCAATAATCAGTTATTGAACACTTTTGATCAGAAAAATTCTAGTTTGAGATGTGAAAATGATCCATTCGTGAAAGTGAAAAATGAAAATTTAAAGATTTCAAATGAATTTCCTTCCATTAATGTTGATATAAAAATATTTTTTTTCAGATCAGCCATGGCCACTTTTTTAAAAAAAAATTGCTATCTCATCAATTCACAAATCGACACCACTGTGATTCAAAGATATTGAAAAGGATTGTGTTAGCCGATAAAAGTGTTTGTGAAAGTCTTACAAACATTTGAATAATACAAAAAGTGTTTATAAATAATATTTAAACTAGAAAAAACCATTCGTAATACGATATAAATGTTCAGAGTATAAAACCATGTTACTTTCGATTGAAATCAAATAAAAATATGGCGAGTAGACAAACATTTTCTGTAAAAAAAGAAATGAAAATCTGCTGAAAGTATTCGCATGAAACATAAAGAGTATAAAAATTCATTAAGATTTCTAGTTGATGAATGCAAGTTTCATTTCGGTGAAAACATGAATTGTGAAAGAGGAACGTCACTCACACTGTAAATAATTATTCGAATATGAAAGTTTCACTAATTCAGAGCACTGACCGAGGGTTCTATATTATCATCGTTACTATTTTCAAACGAGGAATGTGGTTAGAAGAAACGAGCTTTTCTTAAAAAAAATCTCCTGTATGAAAAAATGTCTGATTTATTTTTGTATGAGGACATGTCCCAAACAAGTCAGTTTTCGAACTGCGATTAATATTTTAAATTGTAAATATAACGATCCGCGGATACATAGACGAACAAACAAAAATCGACTGCGATGCGACGAATGTTGGCACTTGAAAATAGAGGAGTGTCGCTATGCAGACTGAACGGAGACGTTCACTTAAATTAGATTACAGTCGACGAAAAACTGGCGGACAACAAACGGTGAAGATGTGTACGCAACGATCCGAAATTCAGAAGTTTCATTCGAGGAAATGTGCAGATCCACCTTTATGATACTTTCAAATACAAATCGATTCTATGTTTATTTTTTTTTTCATTTCTCATTTTACACGACTGCGCGGAAAATACACACAGATATTTAAAATACAGTGCACAATCTGGACCAATGAGTGTAATGCGAAACGCCTCTGCATATTTGTGCGTATTTTCAAACTTATATAACTGATTGTTTGGAAATAATCAATTCGATTACGATTTGAAAGTTAAATTTGTGAAACAGATATGCAAAATTATCGAAAAATAGATCAAAGCGATTTTTTTATCGAGTAGTACAGAATACGAATAACAACGAACGCATATTAAGAAAAGTGGAAGGGATTTCTATATATTTTATTGTAATCGATTTCGTTTCATATTTGAACACATTTTAAATATATAAATAAATTTTATTATCCGCGCTAGAAACAATTATTTTACCATAAATTAATAATCATCATAATATTATAATAAATGCCATGTTACGAATATGTATACCATAAATCTATTAATATATTAACACTGGGCTAAATTACCTTTTCCTCGTTGATACGTTTAATGCTTTACACAGGCATAATAAAATAATATTATAGGCACGTAAACAAGTCTATTAAAAATACTACACTGAAGATATGACTTGTGAGTGTGTGTGTGTAAATGAATAATTATGTAAGCTGATTTGAAACTGTTTACAAATTTATACATGTTCTGAAAATTACTTTCAACATTGTTAATTGATCAATGAAACAAACATAATATTACAAAGATGGGCACGAGGAGGTACACACACACACACTTCTGTATCAAACGTGGCTTGGCATATTCGGAGGTCGTTCACCAGTTTAGCCAGGTTGACGATATAAATAGTTTACGTTGCATTTCGGCGACATCGGCATAGAACGGGTGCGGTTGTATCAAGTAAATGCATGCATTTGTATGCCTTCAGGCCGCGCTGCACAGAACATGCGTAACAATAGAACATGTTTTGATCATGCACCACGTCTGCACTATATAATCGAAATGGTATTCGGGGATTTCAAATCGATTAGTCAGTCTGCGTTATTTTTTAAAAAAAAACACCCCGCCTCTCTTTTTATACACAGGTATAAAAAAAAACCGTCAACATCAACAGAAAATAAATTCAGACGTTTTTAATACGTGCTGTTATCCAGTTGTTTGTGCTGAAATTTACTGTCGCATGTAAAAATTCTGCTGAAAATCCTCTTAAATCTCACATAAATTAAAGTACTGCGAACTAAAACGAGGTCCGGTCCGGGTCAGATTCAAAACGTTTCTTCACTTTAACTTTTTATGATTGTTAAGGAAGTCAAATACGTTTCGTTCATATTATTTTTAATATATATATATATATATATATATATATATATATATATATATATATATATATATATGTGTGTGTGTGTGTGTGTGTGTAGAGAGATTTTCAAACTAGTAAAATAAATACACTGAATCAGATCATTCAAATCGGAAAAAAATAAAACAGCAACAATTATTCAGTCATTAGCTAATTATTTCGAATTTATTTTTGAAAAAATGATACCTATTACGTATGTTTTTCTGTAAATATCCTAGTAAAAAAAATGAGAAAAGAATCCTGAATAATTAGATTAATTTGGTCGAAAAATATATCTCAGCAGAAACCACAAAAGACAATGAAACGACAATAATTTCCACATTTGCTAACCTCTCATTCTTTACACTCTAAACGACTACCTTTTGACTAAAAAGAAGAATGAAGAAAAAGAAAATGTTGTTGAATAAAAAAAATGTTATTATGAAATATTCTACATTTACTCCATACTAAAAAATAAAATATTCAGAAATATGCAGTTTAAAAATATGTAATTCCCTCAAAAATATAATTAAAATTATGTTTAGTTTCTTTTGTAACGCGATAAGATAATTCTACACAATGGAAAATTATATAAAAAGGTATTAGAATAGAATAATCTCGATCATTATACAACTATCTACATCAACACATCGGTTTTTATAATTGAATTTAATCAAAATAACAAAAAAAAACACTTGAAATAAATCGATGGAATCTTTTATCATGATGTTCATAAAATATATGTGTTGTCTTATACAAATTTCAAGTTTTCTCGAAAAAACTGTCACGGCATTGAAATAAATCCATATGTCAGAAATTGTTCTACAAATTGATTGCACTGTATAGTCTACTATATTTGCATATACGAAATATCTGTAGAAGAGATTATTTTGTCTCTCAAAGAGTTTTCTGGTTAGAAATATATTCCGCGATCTAAGGGTGTGATTTGATTAATTTTCAGAATTAACTGTTCGCCATTCCGAATTATTTTCTTGTATACTTATTTTAATATAAACATCATTACACGTGTAAGAAATACATTAGTTTTTCATAGTTATTGTTCAGTAAAGAATTATCGATCATTTTTGATTTTGTACAGGTACAGATTTTTTACGCTGACGCTTTGTGGATGATCGAATCGCCATCGAAATACGCAACAGACAGCAATCAAAAATGATTGATAATGATTTTTTTTGAGAGTAAAAAAAGAATTTATTTATAAAAATGAATTTAGCCACAGTGTCCGGGCTATTTTTTACACGTCTTTAATAATGATTAATATTTACATATTAAAATTTTAATGCCAGTAAAATTACAATTCTATACACACATCTACACCCAACACACATACTATAAATACAATATAGATCTAAAAATAAAAACAAAAACGTGACGAAATTCTTTAACAATGGCGATAACGCCGCCGCACGATGACGTTTATTATAAAATTAATAACAGGCGCATCGGTCTTTTTGCGTCGCGCTGCTTTACACAAGACTCCACACGCCAACGATTTATTTATTTATTATTTTTTTTAATATGACATCGGTAATTTCGATAGCATTACAGAAGCTCACCTGTGTATAGCACCAGTTTTCAGCGACTGGGGTGTTGACCTCCTGAGGTGGCGGACTGGGCACCCGGCTAACGGCCATACTGCCACTACTGCTTGAGTGCAGATTGGAGCTGACCCTCGCCGTTTGGCCCGGTGAGCAATCGCTCACCACCGGCAGTCTGTAATAAAAGATAAAATAAAATAAGAAGCGTTCGTAAACGTTATTAAAAGCATTATATGTCAATTTAAAAATACGTTCTGCTAATTTTATGTAATTATTTCGCAACGTACTTGAAGTAAAATTTTCAAATGTATTTAGTTTTAATTCGGCGTAAAATTGAATACTTTTCGTCTCAACTGGGCGTAAAGATATACGCTGTAATTAAAACGCAATTGTCTGCGCTCGTCACGATTTTAATGATTTATGGCTTTATTAAATGTATTTCATAATAAACATTACATATATTCGTGTCGTATCGAATTTTCGGACCTCATTTTTAAATATTCGCATGTAAAAATTGTTGCTTTTTTAAAACTGATCCGTTTGATATATCTCTTTTTCACAAAAGAGTAATATTCAATAGCGGATTTAATGAAAGTAGTAGATTAGAAGAATATTTGAAAATTAAATCCCCAAGGAACTTTTTTGTCCGCTCACTAAATATGATAGAAATGTTATCGAAATACAGAATGATGTATTAAACATTTATCGGGCGTTTGGATACAAAAAAAAAACTGTATGAGGTGTTCATTCATGTTTGTAAATACAATAGATTAAATTTCTGTGGATTTAATAAGTAGCTTGTTTTGAAAAAAAAAATGATTACACTATACAGAGATACGAATTAAGGGAGGACTCAAACCATAACAAAAATTAGTTTCACACATTTTCAAATCATTATAAATAAATTAAATAAATCTAGTTTCAAAAACATCAAATATATTTATTTATTTGCGAAAATGTATCTTAAGAAATTCATAATTTGCAACGGAATGAATAAAACTGTACTAATATAATAAAAGAAATATTGTAGAGAACAGCGATTAATAAATATTTCACGTACTTGTGCCATGTGCGGATATCGTGCATTTAAAAATTATCAATTTCAGTCGAAAAAAACTCGTTACATGCCTCCACTGAATATATAGTTTTGCGACTTATTTGTATATAATAGCAGGTCAAATACCCCAGAGGTAATTGAACTAACGAATGACAGTTATGTAAAAAAAGAGAGAAAAATCCATGGATAGGAAGGAAGAAGCAGTTTATAATCGAAATGGTGATACGAGACTGACTAACTGCATGCACAGACAGCGACAGAACATGAAAGATAAAAAAAAAGTGTACGTGAAAATTATGAACAGCAGGCGTGGTTCATCAACATGTCAAGGTTATATCATCACTTAAATCGAGAAAAATATTCCGTAACACGTACTCCGGACTTGCGAAAGTTTATCGACCCCTGCGTTTCAGATGCTGCTGCCGGCTGTACCGTATTTCATGCAATGCGACTCTTTCGAATTGAATATTTTATACTGAAACGTGTTTACTTTCTAGATCTAATTAACTCGAAGCTGCCAGCAGGAAGCATCGCTGCGAAATTTTTTTCAGGGACGATCCCTGAGCAAATGATCTGCGTGTGCCAATGATTCATTTCAATTCTGAAAAGCCGACATGACACTGCATACACACTGGATGTTCTTATGAAGCAGAGATGATAATATTTCTCAGTATATCATATCATCAGTTTGATCATGTTTTGATCTTCAGGCATGTAGTGTGCAACAAGGAAATACTCTATTTAATTACTGTAACAATATGTACAACGCATACATCTTACATTATATCATGAGAAAATGTAAATGATAAACATATTTTTAATAGAATATATATATATAAGTATAACAAATGAAAAACTTCAAAATGTATATCAAGTGATTCAAGTATAAAAGTATAACAAGTGAAGAATACAATATTTACAGGAGAGACAAAATAAAATTTCATAAAGTATGATAACAGAAACTCTATATTTGAGTGTTCCGAAAATAAGAGAACATTAATGTAAAAAAAAACACGCGCCGCTACGAAAAAATCCTTGTTAATTATAATTGTATTTCACTGATAATTCTAAAATGTCTTTTTGACAGTCATAACAGTTTTCTATGAGACATATGACGTATATAAATAAAATAATTGTTTCTATCCGACATTTTATCGTTAATAAATCGATGAAATATGAATTAAAATGATAACTGTTTCTAAAACACTGAAATACCTGCTTGCAATTGATCCAATTGATAACAGTTACGATTTGCATCAGAAAAAATGAGATTTAATGTTGGAATGTCAAATTATTTGCTGTCACTAGTGAGACAAAAAAAAGAGAAACGGATATTGATTGTAACAAATTTCTGTATAACTAATTCAATCGAAACTGTTCTTTAAATACATATTCGATAAGTGCGTTGTTCGTTATGTTGTCGTACAATATTCTATAGAGCACTCTTTTTTTTTTTTGATATTCTTTTACTTATATCCATTTTCAAAATGATTTTGTAACATTTATCCAACTTAGATTAAAAGTAAAAAAATTGTGTTAGAAAAATACATATTTTAATTGTTTGTCAGATGTTTTTTATAAACGTATGATATGTTTTGTAAGATACCATTTTTAAAAATTTCATTTAATACATGTTTTTGATAGACATTAAACAATTAATTTATAGAAAGATTTATTGTTCGAAAACTTCACTAGTAATGTTAACACTTTTTTTGTTATTTGGTTTATTTATTAGCCTCTAGCCTATTTATTTATAATTCTTAATTGTGAATTAAATGAGAGAAGTATTTAGGGTGTTTTATTATTTATTCCCGTCCAATGATATTAAAAAGCTCTACCTTTAAATATACCCAGTCTTTTGTTTTTCGTATAACATTTCTTTCATTTTATACTTAATTTGTAACAAGTTTTCATAAGATGCAAAGAATATTCTAATAGTTAACATAACGATTTTTTTTGGCTATGTGAACCAACACATGGAACAGTTCAGAGTCACTCTCTCTTTTATATTCTTTTAGTATTTCAAAAAGTTGTCAAAAAATGTACATTAAAACTGAAACACTTTACACTCATAAAAAGTAGTTGCGTTTTTATCGACCGATTATCTTTGAAATCAAAATTCGCAACGTTCGAAACATGTTACTGTTCAAACTTCGCCATTCATTTACTCGATTTATATGAAAACGCCACATCATTATGCTATTTGATGCCTAACGTAGTTCCGTTTAACAGTAACATGTTTTGTTACTGGAGGTACAATTTTAAACGGTAAACCAATATCGCTACTAAAGACGTGTTGCCCTGGACATTGCGTACATAATTTCGATAACCGGTGAATGACCATCAGAGACCGAGCAACGTCCATCGACATGGTCTGAACCGTGCGTACCACCATCGTCTTCATCTTTCCCACCGACCACGTGGTGCGGAAACACCATTATTTTTGCATTATACGTGTACGTGTGTGTGTGTGTGTGTGCGTTCACACAATGGACTCTGCTCCAGCTCTGTTGAACTGTTGCTACTGCTAGTGAGTACAAGTACTGCTTACTGTACGCATCGTTCGTTGGTCATCGACACTCGGTCATAGAGGTTAATGCCGTCATTCAACGTTCATGTATTTATGTTACTTATTTAGAAGCAAAACTGTTGGTATATTTATTAATATTAAATGATTTACTAACGAATTTATCATCGGGATTAATTATTCATTCGTTCACTTATTAAGTTGTGCATTAATAATAATTGACCTTCATTAGTTTTCAATTTACAAATGAAATCAGTCAGACAATGGACATGCTATAGTTATTTTACGTCTGAATATTCAATATAAATGCGAAATATCAAAAAAAATTATAATTCAGCGATTACGGACAACTGAATTTACCTCGAACAACAACTGACTCAGTAAATCTAATTTTTAGAAAGATTCGTTTATGGCGTTTTCAAAAATATATGTATTTTTTTTTAAATTTTCACCACAAGTAAAATTCTAAAAACTGATAATTTGTTATAAATAACTGATTTAAATAAAAGTCAATAAATAAATCCGATTTCAAGAATTGAATTTAGACTGCTTTCCAAGAATAAACATAAAAAGTACTCTAGGAAAATATAATTATATTATTTTTAAATTTAAAATTATAATTCTACGTTTTTATAGTTGTAATATTGTCCTAATGGTATTCATACTTCTTCTGGATTACCTGATTGTTTGTTCTCCATTATTGGTTTCTGTACGCTACCATTTTCAGATGTGGAAAATAAATTTTTCAAAATCTATCTGAAAATGGCACATGTGCCGAAACTGGTAGTGAGAGAGAAACATTTTGATGCACTAAATTTCGAGAACCAGGATAAAGCATTTATAAAACTACAAATTCAGACAATGATCATGTGCTTGTATTGGATATAATGAATTGGGAAAATGCTATTTTTGAAAGATTTTATTTACAGTGTTCCTCAAAAAATGTTGCTAGTATACGTTAAGGATATACTGATAGGAACTGATCACTCTGAAGAATTAAACTGGCCAATTTATACAATAAGTAAGTGGTGAAATTGATAAAATTTTAATCAACATGTTTTAATTTGTATACAAGAGGTGTATTAATAAATAACACGTTTACATGACTTTTCTCCTGACAAATCATTAAATTAGTATGTGCACTGACAGATAACCGTGTAATCTTTCAATTTCAATTCTCGAAATTCGCAAACATTCAATAAAAAAAAATCGCACTGATCAACAAAAAAATATGTTCACTTCTTGCAAAAGCAAAACGAACGAGTCAACAAACCGACGAAGACTAAGTGTTTACAATACACTAACGGAATAAGTAATTCCTTCGAAACCACACGCTTTTTTCAAATGTATATTTAAAACTGGATCTACGCGGAGTACGAATTAAACAATTATTTAATTAGCCAAAGTCTAACGTGCGCAAGTTCAACGTACGCACGCACTATCGACGCGCAAGTATGTACACTGCGCACGCACATTTAACAGCTGTGCGCCCGTCAAACTTGCGGTACATCGTCTGTCTATAGCAGCCTGCAAATGTGTCATGTGTACACACGAAACGTCATACCATATTTCAGACCATAACGTTGAAATGTTTCATATGAATACGCGTAACAGAAAAAAAACATCCATCGCACGGACGGGGAAAATGCTTTCACCGCTCTTACGCAACAGTCAGTGCTCCATGCAGATGTTGGACGACGAATAAATTGTTATTTAATTATTCATTAAATTTAAACGAATGCGGTTACAAGTGCGCGTACGAAGACAGAGTTGAAGATACTTAATAATATTTGATATAAACACAACCGACTGTTGTCAAATTAATTCAGCAGACTCCAGCAAATACAGAATCCTTTTCGGTTAGATTCCCGAATTCGGTCGAATCAATCTACTACGAGATATATTTCAAGACATTCAACGAGGATCAAGCCGAAGAAAATGCACCAACAGGATCACAGATTCACGTATCTTCTCTTTTTATAATTTAGAAGAGTGAGAACAGAATTCAAAAATTACATGAAACCCCTTTTAAAAATTATTTCTTTTTTCAACCCACAAACCATAAAAAATGCCTGATCACAAATGTTCCAATAAATGATTATCGATCAGTTTTTACTGTTGCTTAAACGAATTTCTATTTCGAAGCCATCATTCTCAGAGCGCTTTTTTAAATTTGATGTAACCTCTATACAACAAATTCGATTCTGCCATCTTGTTTTTTCCGCTACAAAGAATTCTAATTACAATGGAGAAAATAGATCATTTAAAGAGTTAACACAAAATGTATAATTAAAAGCTACAGCTAGAAGAAACCACCTTTTGTTAAATAGAGAATTTCGTTACAGGAATTCGTAATACGAAGGTTTCATTGTTTTTTTTTCGATATAAAAAGCATTGCCGAGTTCGAATTCTTATTGTTTTCACAGCAGAGATTTTAAACAGCAATAATGCTTCTCCGATTTTAAAATTCTCTTTCGCCTTGTCTTTTCAGGCATCTGGAGGACAACCAGTTTATTTTTGAAGTCCAATCGTCATGAAAACCAGCCACCTGATTAACACGTATGCTTCGAAAACAGAAAAGTTCAAGGTGTCTCAACAATAGAAAAAATAACAACTAATAGAAAATTCTTTTCATGTTTTTTATTTTTCAGCGCGTCTTGAAAGAGAAAATATATTAAAATATTTTTAAATATGCAAGATTCTGATATTCTATGTGATAATAACATATACTTTACTACAGATGTTTTTTAAAGACAATTGTTTAAAAATCAAACAACTTAAACAAGGTAATACGGGCGAATTATTATTTTTTTCTTATATATATATACAAGAATTATAATATAAATAATATCTAAATTAAATAAAAATGTCAATGATTGTTGATTCATTCCTATATATTTGATTAACATTTATTTGAAATAAAACTATGAAAAATTCAAGTTAAATTCAAAATTTCCTCCTCGAATTTGACTGGAATTAATTAATAAATACATAAAAAAAGATTAAAACGATTTATCTTTACCATCGGTAATGATAAGAAAATAAACAAGTATTATCTCGAAGTATTATATCGAAATTTTTTTTAAACGATTAATTAAGTTATAATAATTATCACAAATTGAGTCATAACTTAAAATAAAATCTTATATAATTATCATATGTTTACTTTCGAAATATTATAAATATATATATATATATATATATATATATATATATATATATATATATATATATACATATATATAAAATGATATTCGTAATTAAATAGTGATTAATTTTTTTTATAGAATAAAGAACGAATCGGTTTATTTTATTTTTGTTATCTGTTTCACTGCGAGTATTAAAACATGATACATGAATGTGTGTGTATTAGTTACGATGCGAGTGCTATGTTTGGATGCCGTGGAGTCAATGACACTACGACAGGAATAGGGGAAATCTAGATCGGCACAGACGAAGGGAACAAGACCCATAACTTGTACGTTAGGTTGCAATTTAAGAGCGCAGTAGAATGTAGAAAAGTAGTTGCTAAACTGTACAGTGATAAATGGATGTATGAATTGCATATACACGAGTAATGGAACGGGCCGTGATTGTACTTGCAGATTTTTCATGGTTCGATTTTAAATACTTATCGATATTTTTTATATAAAAAATATCATTACTAACGGAACTACTTGAATATTTTATATTACGACAAGTAATCTAATTATGATAAAAATTGTAAAAACTAACACTTGTAAATAATAATTAATAGTAGAAAGTATATAAAAAATCTTGATTTTGAAAAATATTTGTAAATTTTTAAACATTATTTTCAATTAAAGGAGAATATCATTTTTTTCGATTTTTCTGTTATTTAATAATGTACTAGTTGGATTTATTTCGAACTTATATGTAATCAAAAAGCAAAATGTTTTTTTAAATAAATGAAATGTATGAAAAAAGGATACCTTTTGTAATACATTGTTGAATTAAAAATTAAAAACTTTACACTACACACACACTTTTTAATATTTTTTTTACACAAAATTGAAACAAATCTATAATTTGTATAGATAGAAATCATAGATTTTTAAAATGGTAATCCGATGATCCTCAAGAATGGTAAGATACATTAAATTCTTTAGTTTTGATCAGAAAAGGTTTTTATTGTTTGTGTGATGTGCGAAGAAGTCATTTGTGAAAAAAAAACCAATTCAGCCACAGTTTCAAAATTTTATCATCATTTTGGAAGATTCAGTTCGAACTCAAGATCATTGACTGGAAGATGTATTATATATTACTTTCTTGGACACTATTTAGTTTTACTAACCAAACGTTACTTATTACTTCACTACTGATATTTTAATTCAGTTTACAAGAACATCCGTATATTTAATCGATTTATCGGTTGAAATATAGTTGAAAAATGGTAAAATTGTACAGTTTTAAAAATATATATTAATATTTATGTGAAACGTAATTAAAAAATATCTAAATATAATGGATATAACAATTTCATAAAACTGTAGAAACGAAACTGCTGAGAAATATTTTAAACCTAACTAAATGACAAGAAGACTTCTTGCTTGGTACTTTTTAAAAGGTTTTATTAGTGTTTTCAATTGCCGTTCGTTGTAATTAACATAAATTAACTTTCCCTTGACTTAATAAATATAGAATTACTAGAGAATTTGTTAGCAAACGTTATTTTGTTAATAAACGTTCGTGGGTGTTGTGTGTGTATACACGTACGAAAGTAGTAACAAGAAAAGAGAAATTCTGTTCCATTGCAGCACAGTTCATTAAAGCAATTCATACATTTGATTCATTACGGAATTAATTCACTGCATACACTCTCGACATTTTATGGATTTGAATAGTGCTACTGAACATAGAAAGTTCTCTGAAACAAAAGTACACTGGCTGACTGAAATTCGCCTACCGGTAAAAATGTCTCGAACGATAGTCGGCGTCGTTCGTCCACTTGCGAGCGTTTTCGAAAAATGTAAGAAAAAAATAAAGAACGAAAAAAAAACAATAGATACATATATTTCTAAACGAACGTTATGTAACGAGCGATTAGAGAGCTGAGAAAGTATCTAAGGAAAAATTTACTCTATTGAAATATAGAATTATTTTGTAACGAATGTCCCGCAATTGAACTGTGAATCAACTTTCGCTAAACTTTCAAATTGAAGGGACATTGTATACACACAATTCGTTTAATTATTTCACTTCGGATTGAACTGAACTAGCTGATATCAAATCACACGAACCACGAACAGCGCTGAATTGAACTAGTTCATGTAAAACTAGATGTTATTTTAATTACGAACTGTGATACAATGATGACTAATTCAATCATTTGATTATTTGAAGTTGAACGAGTCATGTTATATCAAAACCCAAATATTAATCTAATTAAAATTGTATGAATACATCAAACAAATATTCTAGTTTATATTCCAAATATAACAGATTTCATTCGAAATTACGCACACAGAGACACACACAAACAGGGATACAAAAAAGTGTTGTTTGGTTTGAAAGGGGGAGATTTTTTTTATGCATGTACTTATCAAATC
This sequence comes from Acanthacorydalis orientalis, assembly GCA_034766995.1. Lineage (NCBI taxonomy): Eukaryota > Metazoa > Arthropoda > Insecta > Megaloptera > Corydalidae > Acanthacorydalis > Acanthacorydalis orientalis. The sequence goes on along the minus strand of CM068321.1, from coordinate 31,520,186 downwards.
ATGCAATGGAAATAAAAACACCGCGTATAGATTCGTCGTTCGGATCGTGTAATGATGAAAATTGGTAAGATAATTAACACCGTATTTTAGGTATAGTCTTTTTCCATAATTACATTTAAGTAATTCGTTTGCAGTACACTGCGACAATACTTACGTAAGCCTTTACACGTGGTAGCTTATCAAGTGGGGGACGAAATGAGGGAGATGTTTAGGACAAAGACCCTCATGAAGAAGATTGAGGGTGGATCTGAGGCAGTTGAAGTAACAACAAAGGCAGAGTGACAGATGTGATTCTCTGTGAGAATGAGGGTGAGTACGAGGCTGTTGCTACGGGCGTTCGTAATTCAAACACATCCTTTGTAGGGATTTAAAATGTGCGTGTATTTTCTCTGTAGATTAGAAACGCTGGAATAAAATACACGAAAACACCGCATATAATGATACACATAGTTAGTCCTTTCGCATATTAATTTTTGGATAGTGTATGAAAAGACTACGATGAAAAAAATGTTTACCGCAATGTACAAATTAATTAGTTTCCGTTATGTATTTACCTGAAAAGATATTAAGTAAGATGAAAGTATTCAAAGTATGAAAACCTTTACGGGTGATTTCATCTCGTGAATGTTCTTGTGCAATTCAGATAGTCTCGTTTAGAATTCCTCGCAACACTATTTAGAAAATTATTAATGAAAGTAAAATCAGTTGCCTAACTATACATTTTTTTTACGTGAAGTGAAACCGATTTACCATTTATATCTATTAACAATGATTGTTATATTGCGGGAGGCTTTCAGTGGGGAAAGTGAGTATGATCGAATCAAATCAACAAATTGCCCATTGAGAGAAAACGAGGAAGTGAAGCATAGAAAGAAATAAATCCGCCTCCCCCAGATTGACGTATAATACACGAGCGCACTGAGATAATAATCAAAAGTTACGATATTGAAATGCTTACAATGAAATTCTGGTAATGGTATTGTTTCATATTGTGAAAACGTTTAACAGCACGGTTAACACAAATCTATTAACTTTCGTATCGAACCGAATATTTAACAGGGCAGGAATTATTCATACATTTCTTGCACTGCAATGAGTTTATGTTTCGATCTGTATCCTTTTTATAAATAAACACAAACTTTAAACAATATAAATCTTATTCATTAGTTCTAAAAAAATGACTGGTTATATCTTGGTATGATTGAAACGAATAATTTTAAAGAATTGCTGTATTTGTAAATATTATCTCAATGACAGATAATTTTTTTTAAAAAAAAAAGTTTAATCGTCAGAATCATTCATTGATTTGATGACAGAACTGTGTGAATTATCTTAAGTAAAACTCACATTTTATATCAACAAGTATTAACAGCACAATTGTTTTTATCGACTTTTTATACACAGATAAATATATGAACTGATTAATGCTTAATCTTTTAAAACCATCAACAAAATATTTATTTTGTACAGAGTAATGGCTGCGCCGAAATACAGTTTTTTGGTGTTGTGAGACGAAATTCACTTCCATATATGAATTTTTCACTCATCTCACAATTCTAATCAAAACCGTTTAATAATTGAACATTTTTGATTGTTCTGTTATGTTAATTTCGATGGCGATGCCATCGTCATTAACGATGAGTAACCTCTATACACCACGACTTTTTTCAATCAAAATGTTAAATAATTGATTGACTTACTGGTCATTTCTGTATCTTAGCGCTCTGACGACGATAGAGTATCGGTTTGAAATCATATACACCACAATATAATTAATTTTAAACTAATGATGATTCAGAATCTGTTTTATATTTAAACGGTAACGATTTATTAAACCGTTTACGAGTCACGTGGTACGACCTATGTTCCTTATTGCTGTAGTTGTCTACAATGACGCATCGATCTCACAAATATAATACAAAATTAGATATGATGCTTTCCCATCCATCAGTCCATCATTGAAAGGTATCGACGATTCAGAACAATAACACGTGAAGGATATTTTTCACGTTTTTATTCTCGATTTTCTTTTACGTCAGTAAACACGTGGCGTTTACGATGATTGGATGTTTTCCATTCAATACATATGCACAAATGATTACGGTTTTATTGGAAACTGATGTTCAGTCCACAGACAAGTTGTTCTGTCTATATGAAAATTATACTTATCGACGAGCCTGTGTAATCAATTCAATAATTTTCAACCGGATTAATCGATTTTTTTTATATTTAAACTAATTGAATTTTTAAATGAAGAAACAGTAAACAGTTTTTTTAATTAAGCATGTAATAGACTGAGACAGAGAGAAAATTAATTTTATACATCCATTGGGATATAAAACTTGTTCCAACTATACAAAAATACAATGACAGATTTACCGCCAGTAATTTCTGTAAAATAAACAGTAATTACTATTAAACACTGGAAAATGTTAAAGGTAGTATATGTAATGCATTAAAAAGCTAATTGAAAAATCTATTTTTATGTTGTTTACAACCGTAAATTATTAATTTATTTTATAACTGTATTAAAAAGATGTAAATGTTGTTTCAATAATATACACAAGTTGTTTTTTTTTTAAAAAATGAAAACACATAAAATGCAAGTTTATATTTGAAATCATATATTATGAATGAATATAATTCCTAGAAGATATTATATTAACGCGAGGTTAAATACATGTCTAATAAAAATTATTAAAATCGAACACTTTTTATCAAATTCAAAAACTTGATGAAACCATGAATTAACTAGAAATAAAAAGATACAAAAATGATTGTCTATTACACTGATGTCAAATGTTAAATAGATTACAATGTTTTCTCTATTTGTAAAACACTACTGTGAAACCAGAGCCACATTTTCCTTTTCAAACCCCTGTACATTAATCACAAGTATGACTCCTCAAATACTTTTTCATTTTGTTCCGTAATCTTATTAAAATAAATATAACGCTGTCCTATCCGAAGAGATTCGGGTTCTACGATAAAATAATACTTTGGAAATAAAATTAAAGTATATTTTGCTGCAAAAACAATTGTGTAAGACTTTTAGTACTTCTTTTCAATTTAAATATCAATTTTGTATTATTTTTTTTTTAAAAACAAATACAAGCACAAGGGGTTAATAAGTTATATATTTAATATATGGATTTGTAATTTGTCATAAATATATTTTCAATGAATTGTATTAAACTACAATATCCTTCGATTAATCAATCGAATTAGAAAACAATGAATAAATTCAATTGCAATAATAAAACCTGATTTAGTACATTTATTGCTGAAACGATTTTGTCATCTGATAAAGGACATGCTTTCTATACAAAGTATGACATGTTGATTAATGATAAAATATGTAATAAGTACGAATAGACCATGTTAAAGCATATGTATATATTCTTTAAAACACATGACTGTTTTATGATAAGAGTTATTTTTAATTCGATGTAATTCTCTGTTTTTCTTCTTTTCTCAGAGTATTTTTTTCAACATTTTCAATTGTGTCTGTGTTGTTATATTTCGAATAAGTTTTCTGTACGCTTGAAATGATTAATTAGTGATTTTGTTATGTAAATTAAAAAGTACCTGAAGAAAAATGACTGTTTCAAAAGATTTATCACTCTGACGAGGAGAACAATACGAGATACGAACGTTACTGGAGTGAAAATACAATCGGTATCTCGAAATGAATATTTATTTCTTTTTTCCGACAGACGATTAACAAATTATGTTACTTTCATTCGCAGTCAAACATCAATCGGTGTGTTTTCGAGTTCATTTCGTAGATGGGTCTGTTTTGTCGCGAGGAGGTTGGGTGATTACATACGAGAGAGAGATATATACGATCTACATTAATTTTCTAAATATGAAAACCGTTGGCACTGCCTCAAATCGTAACTGGCGTTACGAGGCGTCGATGGTGAAACAAAGTTGCGCTCGCACGTCCTCAATTTTGCATTGTCGAACCACTAAATATCAATGACAGATTCACCAATCGAGAGAGCCCAGTGTTTCGCACTGCATGTACGTGTAGGGTACTACTTTCACTTAATAGTACAACAATTAGTGGTGCCCCACTTTTTATTGCGTGAGCGCGTGTGTATGTGTATTCATCGTGTGCCACATTATAAACCCATAGTACATTCGACGGCGATAACTATCGTTCGTGAATGTTTCACAGTTAAAACGCGAAAAATGGTACGGTGTGTTCATTTCGCACGAAACTAATGCTACGGCGAAATATGATGATTAGGCAAGAACAAAACAGCACATTTGTGTCAATTTCACTCCTTTCATTCTTCACTTTTAAAATGCAAATATTTCAGAGTTTTGTGTCTATATAAACACGATACATTGTTTGTTTTTAGAACGATATTTATACTTCACAATCGTTTTGAAATTTCCATGTTGCAAATAAAACGTTTCATTGGGTCAAACGATTTGAAATGCATTCGATTTAAATATACACATACATTCGAACAAAAAAAAAACCAACGAATCAATAGTCAAATGTAAATTTCCAGAATATTAACTAGTGCGACAAGACGACTTTTTCGATACTAGCGAAGAAGTGAACATAAATATTCCATAAATCGAATTCTTTTTTAGCAGTACTCACACATAAATAGGAATGAGTTTATTGGAACGGAACTTTTCTTACTCAACTCTATACGAAAAATGTACACTCGATTCATACGGTTTATTATTCATTTATTCATTTCAATATCTGTTTTTATGGAAGTGAAATTTAGATTTTCAATGGAGAAAAGCATGAACGTATTTTTTTAAAGAGAGGATTAGAGAGAATTAGCAGAGATTTAAGAAAAATAACAAGTTTGAAACGAAAAGAGATATAAACAAAGAAAAGATCATTGATGGCATTTATAGTTTTGCAATGCACGGTGTGTTAATTTATTTGTGAATGAGAAAGTTGTCAGAGAATGAATACAAATAAAGAGAGCAATTATGAATTTTTAAACGAAAAAACAATACACGAACTTTAAATTCATTTTAATATATTTTTTCATTATAAAAATTGATTTAGTTCTGGTACTGTGACTTTCATACTACAATTTTCCATTCGCTACCAAAACCAAGAAATATTTTCTGATCTAAAATGTATGATAATTTATTATCAATCGCTTTTGATTGTTGCTTATGTCCATTTCGATGTCGATACTATTATACACAGACTATTTAGGTACATAAACTGTTTGTGGCATGCGGAATGTGAGAAAAATCAAGTGTCGAAAAAAAATTAGCCAAAATTCCACGACTTCACGTGTATAAGTTGTATTTTTAAACAAGTACTATAATTTCTAAAACTTGCTTTCTTGTATTTTAAAATGTTCTGTATATTATGACTCCAAAAATGATGGAATTTCTATTGAAAACCATATTAGCAACAATAAAAAATGACTAATAATCAATTACTGAAGATTTTAGATTAGAAAATGCCTAAGATTTTCGGGGAAGGGGGGAGTGAAAAATTATATTTTTATCATAATGTTTACAAACTAATGACTACAACTTGATTATTTCAAAAAAAAAATCAAGTAGTTTACTAATTGAAAATGTACTTTTATTCAGAGTTTATTTTTATTATTTTTTACCTATATTACATTATCTTGTACATAAAAAACGATACATATAAAGAATACAAAATAAAAAAAATCTAATTAAATGAAATAATTTATTTAGAAACTTAAGCGTGGTTCGAATGAATTATTTCTATATTAAAACACCGACGATTTGTTTTATATAAACGAATTTAAATCGTAACGTTATTATATTGATTTCAAGCGATCGATGTTTGACAAAGACATTCATTAAATAATTACTTCTCATCATATATTCAAGATTATCTGTTGAATTTTTATCGTTTTATATACTCGTTTAATGCTATCGAATTTCCATACTGACGGAACACAAACCGAAATGTTATTATTAAAAAGATACATACAGAAAAAAAAATGCTTCTATAAATTAAAACCGTATATTTTCATTGTAATGGAAGGAGGAATATTTAAAATAAATTAACATCGGACATCTAAATATTTGAATTAACAGTGTAGGTAAATCAATAATTATACGTCAATTTGCAAACATTAACATTAAACACGAGCGACCTCGACAATCCCTTTTTCTATGATCTTTGTCTAAACATTTGTAATGACGTACGTATACAAACTGAGAGATTACATCGTCAAGGTCCATGGACACTGGCTAAAATCGTACGTTTTCAAAGAAAATCGTATATGAGCGGCGCGAGCCCGACAATCTTTCAACAAACTATACGAAAATAACCAACATGGATGACATTGAAATTATATTGTCAGTAAATATTGATAATACGATGCTACAACAACACACCGATAAAGACCTTTGGAAAGTTTTATCGCACAGCCGGAGACAATATTATGAATATTTATATTAGTTTTTTTTTCGTGTCCATTGTATTTTTTTTCAAACCGTTTCTCGTTCCATAAACATATTCTAGTAATAAAAACAAAACTTATTACAATTTATTCGCTTGTACACTGTTTATGCAAAGTATATGTATATCTACATGGAAATTTGTATCGAATGGATCGTATTAATTAATTACAATTCGATTTATAATCCGATACTTGATTACAAGATTCGTTTTATAATATCTTCCTGTTTTTACATCTTCCTAGTTTTATGAATACATCTAGAATAATTATACAAGACTGATTTGTGTATTAGAAATGTATGTTTTAAAATTAACAATAAAATTTAATACACGTGTCAAGGGTGTTAGCGGTTTGTTGGGATTCAAAAATATTAATTCACATTGCGGTAATGATTCATGGCCTTCACCATCGTTTACATACATATAATAAATACACTACATATTTATATATATATATATATATATATATATATATATATATATATATATATATATATATACAGATAAATAAAGGGAGATAAAACACTATTCACCATGGCACATTACAAAAATAATATACTGGTAATAGATTCAGATTAATAAAATTTATTATTACAAATTTAACTTTTATTAAAATACATAAATGTAGAGAACGGCGCGTCTTAACACTTTACTGGCAGGGGGCCAATAATTTTCTTTTTGAGCGCTCAATGCTATTCGAATCTTGTACTTGATTTCTCGTATAAAAGTACTGTACTTTTTGATAAAACAACAAATCATCTTCAAATGCAAACAAACTATAAATGAAGGATTTGATTTATCAATATTCCAAAACATCATTTATTTTTTTATGTAAGATATTGGTGTGATCATCGTTAGATTCTTTTAAAAAATTTCCCACGGCTACTTGGAACGATTTAAAAAGTGCTGAGAAATAAATAAAATGCTTGATGCATTGATTCATTCTATTTTCATAATCTTTTAAACACAACCTACCTTCATATAAAACAATGTCTTAAGTAAAATGTGATCTTCAGATGAAAATCTGATAAGGTTTTTTTTCTAAATTTCATTCATTCAATTTTTAAATATTATTTGTAACTATTAATTTTAATTTTAAAATCTGATCCTTCACGTTCAAAGAATGGGCATAAGAGTGTATCTTCGTGGTCACTCTGAAGCTCTACTAAATTATGGCTTTATTTGAGGGTTACAAAAAATGGTCCACTACTCAGAGAAAATCCAGACCCGAGAAATAAAAAATGATTAATAATCATTTATTAAACAATTTTGATTTGTGCAGTACTAGAAAAAATCATTTTCAAAAACAGATTAAGAATATAATTTGTCTATTAATTTATTTAATAGAAGAAAGAAAATAATTGCTTAAAATCTTAATCTTTAAGAACATTTATATTAGAACTGATTTATCTTAAGCATGCGTTTTTATTATTTATTTAAAGAGTTTAATTTGTAAAAATTCAAATATATTTCATTAAATACATTATATAACCTTTCATTAAATTAATTCCATACAATTCATACATTCGTTATTTCTCTATACTTGACTACTGTGTGTTAAAGGGGTATCTGAACAAATATTCAACGTTTATTTGAGGGTTGTCGGTTATAGAAACAACCCTCTTATTGAACTGGTTTCAGATTCATAATTTGTACAGTCATACATGTACATTATTAGAATATAGTTTTTTCAATTAGTAAGAATTAAACTGAAAAATATCTATAAAAATAAATCTTTTCAAAATATTAAGAAAATATCACTTTTGAAACATTCGACTAGAATGATCACATGTAACAAAAACTCGAGAAGTAATTATGAATAATTATTATGACAAACCTAGACGACCTCTACATTTTCGAATGTCATTCCTATTGTTGTTATTCATTCAGTTATAAGAAAAGCAATTTCGATACGTACAAAAAATAAATACAATAAGGCACCACACTCGACGCCCTCGACGTTAACATAAAAAAAATAAACAAAAATAATGTTGTTTTGTGATCAGCTGATTTCACATAGCAATACTTCATTAATCTATAAAGTTTGACATGGTATAAGATAGTGGTGTGGGCAACGTGAACATATTGACTTGCGGGGGGCAAGGTCGCAGCAATAACAGCATCATCAGTAACTGGTTGTCGCTAGTAGTAATTCAACTGCGGTTGCTTTTAGGCAAGATCATTAGTCTATTGAATATACATAGATTACCATATGTCGATTGTGTGTACAAATTAATCTAACACAAAAACAAACGTATTATTTAAATGGACGTCGTGTTTGAAACCGAACATTTTCTTAATATATATTAATGAATTTATTATCAACTTGTATACAATGACTTCTTCAGGCATGGCTACAAATTTATTCATAGATAACAAACCATCAATAATAATTACATAGGCAAAAACCTTCCAGCCTTTTGTTTCAATCAAACGTTGTATCTTTTACGATCAATAACAACATTTTTCAACATATAATTCTACATAAGAAATATTCTTTATACTTTTGTTAATATCCACTGTGATATTCTTTGGCGTGTATTAAGGATAAATCAAAAAGCCTATTAAAATATCAGGCTTACAAATATATATATATATATATATATATATATATATATATATATATATATATATGTGGATACATATAAAGCATGCAATAGGAAATAAGCAATTCGTGTCGCTAGTGCAAGTTTGTAAGCTTAAAAGCTTTACTCTGTCCGTAATTAGTATTAAATTTAATCTATATTAAAAACCACCCGACCAAATTATATCCATATACATAAGTAGATAAAAAAAATACAGACCACAGGACAGATGTTGGCCATTCCTGAAACAAGATAATGGATATATGTAGTGGTGAGTTGAAATAAGATTACTGTTGTTTTTTTTTTCAATAGTAAATCTTTTTAAATATCTCTAGTTTCGTATATGGTCTTACACTGAACTTTAAAATATTAATCAACCTACATTTCTAATATGCAGTCGAACGGATTACAACATAATTATTATACAAATATTGTAATAAAATATCAATTTATAGATTATATGGTATTTGAAGGCGGTTTCTATTTCTGGCAGAGTGTAGTTATTTGGACATTTTGAAACTGTGCTTTCTCAATAATGTGTTTTATAAAAATCGAAAGAGTTTAGTCATTGACATCTTGAACTTTTTATTTTTATCGACACACTATGAATATATATTTCATTCCCAATCATATAGTTAGTACTCTGATTAAATTTACTTACATTACATATATTAATTCCTGAAACATAGCAAAAGTTTCTCTATTAGAAAATTCAATAATCGCTTATTATTTATTTGATTACTTTTATGTGTATTTCAATGGCAATATTGTCACCTTTAGAGACAAAGAAAATGGTATTATTTCTATTACCTTTAATATGAAGATCAAGTTGTTGTAATTTCATATAACTAATTCAACAGTCTAACAATTTTTACAAATTATTCTTTACTCTCTAAAAACCACACATTTCTTCTAATCTAATATAGATAATAAAAAAAAAATGTCTAATAGACTCTACATGTGTAATCAGATCTTTGGGTGCATGCAGAACGCATTTCGAACATTTTTGGTGATCTTGTGAATTATGGTTTTTCTATAAACGGTGGAGAATTTTTCCTCTCTGATGGAGTCATACCACACAACTTGACCACCATAGGTTTAAAATTTAGACGAAGGCACGCTTCAAGCGGGATTATCTCTAATAAGAAATTATTAAACATGCACCATATATGAAACCAAAAATTAAATAGATAAAAGAAAAAAGTTATAAACAATGCTCAATTAGAGATTTAAAATTGTTCTTCCACACAAAAATATTAACAGAATTCAATATTTTAACACTAAAAAAAACATTTAAATACGAAAGATATAGAGTTTATACAATGTATTATTTAAAGATATGTTTTTTTTTTTTAATAAACGTTCATGGATAAAACATTTTCAAGTGTTTCTTTTTCACGTACTGTCGATATAAGATTTATGAATATACAATCATTTCATGTATTTTTATTTGCATCGCTGTTTTGTATATTAACCTAAAAAACTCTGAACATGAATTAATCTAAATACATGAAATTATTATAAACGAATACACAATTTATTACTTTATGATCAGTAGAACACATCCGATGTAATTGAGAGCAATGAAGATGTATTATCATTTATTTGTATCGAAATCATGATTTATATAAACCGAGTTCGAATAAAACATGCATATTTAAAGAATTAGATATCCAACAGAGCAAACAAACATCGGCATGCATAGAAAGTAGAGCGAATATAAGAAGTATTTGAATCGTGACAGAATGATCTTCCTACAATAGCATGTAGTGAAGATATATATATATATATATATATATATATATATACAAGATTTATACATACATACATATATATATATATATATATATATATATATATATATATACACGGGTGTGTGTGTGATATCGAAACGACGAATAGATGATTCTTTGGTGCTTTGCTCCAGATGATTCAGTCTTAACAAGGTGACCCCCAATTGCCATGGCGTACGAGAAATGTTGACCGATATCATTTCAAGTAAGATACGTGTTTATAAATGGTTCGATGAATAAAAAAAGGTCTGATATGTAAAACCGTGTTATTGCGAACTTGAATATGGAAATATTTTTTCGGTTGTTTTTTTATAATCCGACTAGCATGTAAAAAGTTGTTGGATTTTTTTTGTAAATGTTGTTGTCTTAACAAAGACGTGTCATTATATATATATATATATATATATATATATATATATATATATATATAACAAAGAAATATTAGTTCTACTTTTTTATTAAAAATTATTTTAAATGGCATTTTTTACTTTTGTTTCATTATTTCTTTTTGTTATCAATAATAATTGAATTTATTTTACAACTTGGATAGAAACGTTAATACAAGATAAATAAGAACTTAATAAAAAAAAATATGCAGTTTATGTCGAAATATGTGTTTATAGACATAATATGATATGATTGTATATGAAATTAAGATGAAGCACCATGACGATGAAATAAAATTATAATAAAAATCCCACTGAGTGTTTCTAATAGTATTGCTTGTACTTTCCTCAATATTCATTAATAATAATACGTCATTATTTTTTGGTTTCTAATTAAATCTATTAAGATCATTCCGAATCACAGATCGTTCCAGAACTTTAGCATATAAGTTTAATGTCAAAATTTCTTTCTAAATTAGACTAACCATAAATCTAAGATAAATAAGAGGCGGGTATCATGATATATGATAAGAAAATTACAATCTCTGATATATTTTTCATATCTACATTTTTAGATAATTATGGATCTTTAGTAAAGAAATAATACATCGTAAATATTATTATTCATTTATATTATAAATATTACTATAATAATAATTACTATAATAAAAATTAACGATTATTATACATTTTTTAAAATTATCGATTGTCATTGATAAAAGAATTGCAGTACAATAGTGAAAAAATGTTAATTGAAAGAACGAAATCGTTCAAAAATTACATCTATCTTTTTCATAATACATGAACCTTATAATTGAGGTTTTAGATGTAGCTATGAAAGCAATTAAACTGTTCAGAATAAATAAAACGCGAAAATTAAACAATGATTAAAAAAGTAAATAAACTGAAACAAGAAACGTTTGATTGTTTTTCTACAAACTAATTTATATATCTGTATGTCGATACATAATTAGAATGTATATTAATCTTCCGGAATGTTATGTTTATTTTATTAACATTGTTCAATTATCAAAGACGACTTTAAAATTTTTCTTCGCTATTACGCAATAAACAGGTATTTGGAAACATGCCCATTTCTAAAACACGACAAGGCCTGATAGTTAATGGATTGTCTTTCCGTGATTTTTCTGTATTTCACAAAGTGTGGTTTTATTTTTAATAACGAATTGTTGACATTAATGAGAACTGTGTAATTATTTGTAGAATACCGAAATGATAAAGATGGTATAAGTTTATATGTTATTTGATGAAGAAAAAAATAAACACCTTTATACATGTACAGACTACCAAATAATTAATTATAATAAATAATACATTTTAATATGTTAAAATGACGGTGAGATATGGTTACAAATTATATTGGTTTCATATAGTAGATGTCAGTTCAATGTTAAATAATCTATGCATTTATGTATGTAGAGTTATAAAGTATAAACATGTTTGGCTGCAGGTACAAAGCGTATTTAAAGAGATAAAATATATGTTTATATGTGCGGTACGATATTTTGTAACAATATTGTAATGTAAATTATAAACGGTACACTTCAGGCAGAAAAAAATGTCTGCACGTCGTTAGGTATGTACAGCGTACACACAAAAAGATAAAAATTCTAGACTGAAACCTAGCAAATTCTACCCTCATTGTGTACGAGTCAGTTGAAAGACGCATGAAAGTTTTGATAGGTAGAACAGAATACAGCAGGCTACATAGGTGGGTAGAGAATATAGCAAAGCCTGAAACGCCACGGCTTGTATACACACACACATACACACAGCAACACAAGGCCATGCGGCCTGGCCACCCGCTTCGTTTTGAAACTTCACTATACGATAGCGGGAATCGGGGGCGATGAGAGAGCGACTGCCGTCAAGCAGCCAGAAAGGGATGCTGCAGTGCAGTAGTAGCGCTGCGCCCTTGGCCCGGGTTGCCACCGCCAACGCACGCCGTCACCCTCTCATACTCTGAACTACAGACATGGCATCCGAGGCAGCGCTGGCGTGGCCTTATCCAACGCTCGCACAGAAAATATACGTATATTACTGTGAAACGGAGTTGGAGGGTCGTTTGATCGTTACTACACGCTGTGAAGAAAGGGACCGTCGACGAACAAGCTACTGCTGTGGTGGCGTGGTGGTGGCAACTCGACTATACACTAAGGGGACGACGATGATTTCGGCATTGAGAAGAAGAGGCGTTCAGCCCTCCTGCCCGTTTTCAAGCTAGAGCGTCGACCTTGCTCGATTTTCTATATCATAACGTTCTATTACCACAAAGAAAATGTTCTAGATTACTTACTTATCGCACACACATACCATCGACAATCTATGTATACGATGTGACACGGTGACATTTCACTTATTAAAACATCGGATCGACTGCGAAAAGAGCGGCTGCCGCAACGATTGTAAAATCAATTTTGTAAAATTCTGTATTTTACACAAAAAAGAGACTCGAATCTCGTACAGGTCATTAGTGACATTTAATCAATTAATTAACGAGATACAAAACTCGTTTTAAGTGTACTGAAAACGAAAAACAAAATTAACTTACTGCAAGTAAACACTCGTACTTTTTTCATTAGAATCATTAGTGTAGCTAATTTATTTTAAATCGTGGTTTAAAAAACCAGCAATTTTCTTATATACACACAAACTTGTACAATATACCCAAGACTTAAAACAGTGACGAAAGTATTTAATGTATTTTTAATTATTCAATAATTAATTGCTCAATTAAGACTTTTATATAACTTGGTATAAAAGAAAAAAAGGCTTTAATGGTTTTGTTTTCATCAATATATATATATATATATATATATATATATATATATATATATATATATATATATATATAAATTAATATTTTACTTAAACTACATTAATTTATCAGTTTTCTTAACACTACTTTACTCTATTTAAAAATTTCACACCGAAGATAAGAACAAGATTCAAATTCTTGATATAAAATAATGACTTCTACACTTTAAAGCCATTATTTTCAATACGGACCAGCAATATTTTACTTATTCTAGCAACAAGTACTTAATTGTAGAAAAAAAATCGATGAGAGTAATACAGCGAATCAATGACTTATACTTTCTATGTCTGTACTCTGGAAACGTTGGCACTGTCATTGAAATGTTCGCAAGTAAACCTATCATAAGATTTTCTATTAGACAGAAAATTGTTATAGAACTGAACAAGTGAATTCGTTTGTGCGACGGACGATTGAATTTATGATTAAATTTCTCTATATCTGTATGTGAAAGTATTTGTATCAGAATTGTATATTAAATATATATTCATTTGAAAATAAATTACCCATTTATATACATATATAAATGATCATAGCAAATTTTAATTATATGTAAAAAAGACACGTTGCAAAAGTATTCATCATTCGGTCACTGAAAAAAGTCTAATGAAATAGATTTTATTATCACGACGGGAAATTATGAAATATATTTAACGAGAATTATTGCGTTATGCTTACACTATTATTTACATATGAATAAACTCCATTAAAAAAATGATCCAATATCTACTTAGATTTTAAACGAACATAAGCCACGTCAGAATATGAAAAAAGATGTCTAGCCCGGATACTCTAAACGTATAATAAAACAAGAATGTTCGCCGACATCAATATAATACGAATTTAAGTATAAAATATATAGTATATATCAATACGTTCTAGTGAATAGAGTTCACCTAAATGATGTAGTGGGATGTGGGAGAAGTACTCCACGTCTACACGTGCGATCGCCTCCACACGGATAGAACAGAGTATCACGAAATTATATGCGAGCACGCCATTGTGAACATAAGGGAGATCAACACCGACGGTATACGTTCACATAAAACATGGATATAACGGAAGGATAACAGAGGATGGATTTAGGGAAATTCGCATATATATATATATATATATATATATATATATATATACACAAAAGATAAGTTGATGTTACGCGTAGGTGATGTGGAAGTTAACCATCGGTCGGTGTAGCGAGATAGAATTTTTTTTAAATTAAATAACGTTTCGAAATACTTGAAAACTGATAAACAGTATTGTAATTATAGAGTTTCGGTCAATTTTACATCGGAAAAAACAACAATATAATTTTCTTTTCGATTAGTACAAAATTATCAGTTCCACTGAACTATCGAGGTATTTATTTTTGAGTGTTGGAGATGAACTTCAGTCATTTTACTTTTCAAATTAGTTTTCTATAACAAGTACGAGGTTTTTTGAGCTCAAGTTTTCTCCATTTCTGATATTATAGATATACAATGGTTCATTACAAAATGACTATTACAATGTACAAAGAGAGTAACATGAAGCAAGCAATATTAATAATGATTATGACATTATTATATTCATGTATTTTTAATAAAAAAATACAAATCTATCTGATTTTACTACACATCGATTCTCGACAGTAAATCAGAGTTATTGGTAAATCACTGTACAGAAAAGTCAAAGTACAAACAGTTAATGATCGCTAGTGAAATGAAAATATGAATGTGCATATAAAACAGAATACACACATAAATTGAACCTTTGACTGGGGTAATTAAAAAAATATGACATCATTTAGAAGAGTCGACCGTGAGCCAGATATGAACTTACGACCTTCCAAATAGAAAGCGATCGCCTTTAACAACAGTAAACGCAGACCTCGATAATTCGATACGATTTATTTTCCAACTGTTGCGAGATTTCCACGGAATGAAAATCTCTTCAAAGCAAACAAATCCGAGATCGATTATTTATTTACATAATGTTTCTTTTGAAGTGACGTGCCGTGCCGTTCGCGTTCGAACTGTGTTAAAGAAATAACACTTGCACAATGCGAACGCATAGGAAAGTAATTGTCTATACACAATTAATAGTGTTCCGGTAAAGGCGTACTAAACTACGATGATGAATCTATTTAACTAGAAAATGACAATCTAATTTTTAACGAAGTTTCGAGGTGACCCCAAACCCCCTGCGCGGCGCGCGCTCGCAGTGGCGTGGGCTCGCGCAACGCGTTGTGTTCCACTTGCCTCAAATCTCTCAACCTTCGATGTGCCATTGCGTATACATACAATCATTCGGATCGTTCACTACAGAGCCTTGTTCAGGATGTCATGTTTTCATTTCGGTCAATGAAAACCTAATGGGGAACAATGGGAGTCGATGCGAGTACATTTTTCATTTCGGTACTCGCATCTTTTATTTTCAGTACAATCGATAAATTCTGGTTTCGAATACATATTTTATCTGTAGACTGTAGAAAAACAGTTAAACATTTTATTACAGAATTAAAATTTGCAACTTTATACATACACGGTTCGAATTTAAAATAATCTATTTGTACAAATAATTATGCGCGTGCGTGTACGATTTTTTTTTAGGAAAATCTATTAAACATTTAAATAGAAATGGAACTATCGACTCTATGGAATACAATTAAAACAAATATCAAAACAAGACTAATAAACTTTCTAATCTGAACGTGTTTAGTTCTATTCTATCTAGATGGGAAAGAGAACGTAAATTCGGTGAAAGAAACATTTTCGCAATTATTTTCTTTTTTTAAATACAGAAGAAAGTTATACGGATTTTTATATACGTATAATAATCCATTTTAATATAAGAAATATGTGAAAAGTTTACTCGAAATTATACCGATTGCTTATTTGCTATAAAGGATTTAGAAAGCCAATTATTCAAATAAATTTATTCGTACACGAGTGCGTTTGTCTCTAATAAACAAAAACGGAATCAAATTATAGGCATTAATGATTTTAAAATTTATAAAAGAAATTCTCTTCATGTACATTCGTGTATGTAAACACTGATATAATCTAAAAAAGATATACTTGTTTACATCACGGATTCGTGTGTGAATATATGCGGTGCAACTGTATCATTCGGCTCTACTGGCCTGAAAACGTGAAATTGCTTCGTCGAGAAAAACCTCTTTAAACGAATTAAATTTTATCAGTGATAATGCAATCTAAATAGACAAGATGAGTCACGAGCTTAGAGGTCATACTTAATGACCGACCTGAATATAAGTCCTGTGCTACAGAGAGATATTTATGAAATCATAAGAAAATATGTGCGTGGTATTCATAGAAAATATCACTTGCATGATTATTAAGTTTAATTATTACTAGAGTCGAATTTAAATTAATACATTAAAGTTTTTAAATTATTTTAAGAATTTCTATAATCAACAAAAACGTTGAACTAAGGAGAGATATTTTCATTAATGAAGTATTTATTAAAATTATAAAATTAATGGATATACTTTTCAAAAAGCAAAAAACATTTTTTTGCACCTACATAATTTTTATTCTTCTCTAACAACTGACTGTCAATTTAGATGAGTTTTTTTAAATAATTGTACTTTTTGATTGAATACAAAGATCTGTTAATTACAATTAAATGAATTTCAAATCAATGAAAAATTTCCAACATTTAATAGATGGATGATTAATAAAGACCCGAGATAAAAGATTTTTTACGAACATATTCTTAAGATAATAATAACACTGATATCAAAATTAATATCAGCATATTAAAATCCAACCAATTATCAGTATACACCGATTAAAAAAAATTGTATATTAATTCATTTGTGAAAGTAATTTTTGTATAACGTGATTTATTTTTATCTAAACACGTTTGAAAGACAAACGAATAATAGCTATTTAAATGTACGTACTTATATTAAACAAACAGAAAGACGTATATAAAAACAAATAATTATCAATCAAGAATATTTTTTTTCTTTAATTTCGTCAATTATTAATAATTATGTCAAACAAGGAAGTGAACGATAGAAAGTAAACAATTCAATGAAATAAAAAAGCAGTGAGATAAAAATGAACCTATAGAGTTATTGACGCGTATAGACCTTGTTTACTCTACTTAATTTACAAGGTATTTAAATATCATTGAAGGTTTTATAGTTTTATATATTTATATATACATATATATATATATATATATATATATATACATATATATATATATATATATATATATATATATATATATATATATATATATATATATATAACGAAGGTACGATATTTGTTAAGAGAAAAATGTATACGACACTCGGCCGGTGATAGTTGCACGGTTAAAGGCTTTCATTAAATATAATTACAAAGGAAAAAAGATTTCTTTTTTAAAAAAGATATAGAATATTGAATTAATGATATTATATATCCATGATGTAATATTCTATTCACGAAAATAAATAACAACAAATAATACAAATGAAGAGGTCGGTGATAAACAATAAACATATTTTCAAATAAACTGACAGAACAATAATTTATATCAATTATCAACCGAATGAATTTTCGTGTACGATTTTAATTAATTGGTTCAACTATACTGAAAAGCATAAAAACAATAATCAAGTTCGTTTCGAACTGATTCATTTCCCACTGTTTACAATATAATAAAATCATAAACGCGCCACAAAAAAAAATCAATAAACCGAACATAACGCTATACATCAATTTTTTTTTTGAGTAGTGATTCATGTACGTCAAATTGTTTCCAGATAAATGCTGCTATTCGCATGTACGAATACATCGGTATTTTATGTGAATAAATTGTTCAGGTTTATTTCATTACAGAATTCACTCGAAGCTGTGTTTATTCCTAGTATTGTTTTTTTTGTATGTAAAGTCGACAGTTCTACTGAATCAACGAATCATTCTTGGAAAGAATTCGAGTTTTATTACCATGTAAAATCAAATTGAAATCTGAATAGATTATTAATTCAGTTAAAATACTGGAGCATACCATGAAATTTATACATATACATACATACATATATATATATATATATATATATAATCTTGAAATGCTACACTATTGTAATAATTATGACGATGATATATAATTGTACTAAATCTCTTAAGACTGCCATATCTTTTACAAACATGATACATGAAGCGAGTAGAGGGACTTAGACCGGATGTTGAGAATAAACGTATAAAGAAAAACACGGTTTACATAATACAATCTATATTTAAGTGATTTATTTGTAGCGTGGAAGCGTTCAGATAACGAAGAGCTATCAGTGACGACTTTCAACTGTGCTTCGGTCTGTAATCAGAAGAAAGTAAGTTTGGCAATTTCTTATATTTATAATAGAGTATAAGCTCGTTTATTCTATTTTAATTTTATACATGAAAAATCTATAAAAAGATTACGTTTTCTTTTGTTAAATGTCCAACGTTCATATTATTTAATCGATACGGACATTTTCATTATAATACCACCATATTTAAAATATAGCATTAGAAAATTATTTTTTTTTATTCAATTTTTATTACAAACAACCGAATACATCAAACTGATTTTTGAAGAAAAAAGTTTGTACTGTTTAACTATTATTTTAATAATAATCAAATAGAATTTTTAGAAATACAACTAAAGTTAATAGATTCAAGCGTGCATTAGTGAATTGTCTTCTTAGTTTTAATCCTGTTGAATGACTAATGTAGTTTAGTTTTAAAATCTTATTAAGAAAATTTATCAAGATATATACTACACGAATTACTTAACAGGTTTAAAACCAAAAGATTAATACACTAACAAAATCATAGGATAAATAAACAATTATAATTATACAGACTTTTATTCAAAAACCATTCGATTACAAAATGTTAATAATGATTAGACCTGCGGACAACACAAACCCACACTAACCAACGTTTTATAATTGAATCGTTTTTCAATAAAAAAAAAACAAACAGTAAAATGTTTGTTATACAATGACTATTCACGTGCATGTACTGATCAATTGAATAAAACTATCGATATTATTACAAAATATACTAATAAATCGTCGTGCTGTTTTTAATTTTATTAAGTCACTTAATATCTTGCTACCACTAGTTTAGATTCTTTAGATAGTAGTTGCTATTTTACTCCAATATACGACAATAGCTCTACCTGAAGACGATCCATCCCTTTATCTGAAAATTGTAGCAGAATACTACAAAAATGATTTCAGGGGACAAAATCCGAGAAAAGAGCACAGGTATAAATACCAACAGACAATTTTAAAACTGATGTTAACATATTTGTATATCCCTATTTGGCAATGGTTGCATCATAAACAATATTGTTCATAACCCTATCTAAAGACCTGAATGTTGGCGCACATATAATATTGATCGAATCTACTAACAACTGTAATTTAAAAAGAATTATTACAAAAAAATTAATATTGCTGAATATTACCAATCAACGAAATGTATTTTTATTAGTTAATTATTTTTCAAATGATTAGAAAAAATATATACACAATAAAACAACTGGATAACGAAATTATCTATTTAACAAAAAGTAATTACTGGAAATACTTCTAACCATTGTGTACTCACTGTTAGAACTAATTCTCGCTATAATGAAAACATTAGGCGAAAATCAGAGTATGATATAGGAGGATTTCTCTCTCTCTCTATATATATATATATAAAATAAGTGTGTGAAAATTAGAAAATAAATAGATAACATAAACGTTAGATGACGCATGTTCATATGATATTACTTTACTTGCAGAGCGTATGGCTATAAAATAAACCAGATATTAGGATCGTTATGTGCGTCACTAGTGACAAAATTATAAACTATATACATACATATATAAGCAAACGATTTTTTCATAAAAGTACAAGGATATATTTCAATGTTTTTCCAATGTAAAAACAACATGTTCATACAAACAGAACGGAAATATTAAAAAAAAATTAACTTTTTTTTAAATAATAAAAGACGTAAGGCCTTGTTTTACTAATACTCGTCTTTTACTGCCACGGATAAAGCGTGTAACAATGGCTGAGACCAATGTATGGTGTTAACTCAAAGGATCGTTATGACCTTGTCTGTCCGTTTACTCCGTCAGAATAATTTTCAAGCAGGGGCACTCTTGCGCTGGCTCTCCGTTTATTTTGCCAACGCTGTATCTGCCTTCGGCCCGGCATGTGGAGGTTGATGGTCGAGGCTGTGGCAGGACACCTTTTTAAGCTATTATAGACACTACCTACTAGACAGCGGATGACCTTTCCTTTAAAGTTGCTTCAAAGACTGAATATATGCATATCAATTGCTTACAGGTAGGCATTGTACCATTATTATAAATATATGAAAAAGTAAAATACCGAACGGTAGAGTTTAATAACATCAAATATATTCTTTTCGGTTTTCTGTACTTTCTCATACTTTCTGAAAAGGGTTTATTTTACCTGGACCAATGTACAGAAATGTATTTATTATTTAAGGACATGCATTAGGTTTAAAAATCAGATTAAAGATTATTCAAGGCATAAGTATTACATTTTTAAAATTTTTCACAAATTCCATTGAAGGGCTCTGCTTTTATCGACATATACATACATACATATACATATATATATATATATATATATATATATATATCTCACAGATATTTTAGTTCTTTAACAAACAAAGTAATAGATAAAAACTGATTTATAAATATTTTACCTAAAAAAAAAACATTCTGCACACATGCGAATAATAAACATATTTCGTTCTGGAACTCAAATTTAATTCACGAGTATAATATTGCTACAATTCTTGAAGAACGAAACAAAATAATTTATATTTTGAGGTATCCAGCACACTAGTACATGTCAGGTTACATGTGAAATGTGTGCTTCGGTGTCGTGCTCTACACTCGTATTCCCTGGCATGAATTGTAACATTCATTAAATATAATTTTGAAATTTTATTACAAATGAAACAGTTTTTTTTATATAAAAAGGTCGCACTGTATTTTAAAAAAGAATTAACATAAAAGACATCAAATTTATAATTATATTAAATTTCATGTTTATTTATTAATATTTATATGGAGAGAGAAGGTTGTTTAATGTCGCATATATTTTTAAAAAAAAAACGATTGAGTTTATAAAGTTTTTTTTTTAATTTATATATCTATATGCACATAATTGAATGCTATATTTATTCAATTAATAAACAATATACTTTATTCAATAGATTTTATACATGGAAATATTTTGGAATAATAGATGTATGAATTTGACGTAATATATGTAGATATGCTAATCCATTTTTGTTCTGACGTGCAAATCTAAATATAAAAAATTGCACTTAACTAATTTATCAATTTAAAAGTCGTATTCGTAATTTAAAAAATATGTTTCTAAATGCAAATAACTATTTAACAACATGTACTTGATTCGGATTCGCTAGTTTATCATATGTTCGAAATTGAAATAGCGAGATGAATGCAAACGTTAAAGCACTATTTTTCTACAGTGCACGTGGTACTGGTGCGTGCAGTAGGTAGCTGCATTGCATCTAATTGCAATATAGAGATATGTTTAGAATGCACAATACAGCGCGCAGAATGCAGTGGACAGCTGTCGTGAAATATGTTTCTCTCACTCGGACGATTTCCTGAACGCTGAAGAAATATAAAATAAAACAGTGAATGCGAATAGACGAGATCGCCTCGTTCAGAATTATATAAGATCATTTATTCTTTGTCTCTGTTTAATTGCACTTTTTCACTAATTGTTATTGTGAATTGATCCATTTGAAGGTAACAATAAATTAACGTTTGACGTATTTTAGTCATATGGATTGGCTGCGAAGGTTAATACTTGCGAATTGTTCAATGATGAAAATTTACAAAAAGCGATTGGTTTTTATATTAATTTCAACGTTAGAAAATCACTCTAGATTACAATTTTAAACTGAAGATCGTCTTCAAAGCGTGCTGAAAATTTCACAGATATTAAATAAAGCACAAGCAGGATTTATAGACATTTAAAAAAAACATCTGTATCGAATACATTATTTACATTTTATATCGTGATTAACTATATTTGCACACAATCCGCACACTTTATGATAATTGTAATTGATAAAGATGTGCGTAGCCGCGTTATCAATCCGAATGTTTGTTTTCTATTCACGGATTAATTTGTTTAATTATATTTCCAAGTGAGAACAATAAAGATAGTCACTAAATTCCAAAGAAATATAGAAAGTTAGGACCATGGCATTTGAACGGTGTGTATATCTAAAAATCAAACGTTTCAGCAGTGGCTCATGGTTGCGCCGCGTTGGGTATTATACTGTGTTATACGGTGATATTTGTAATATAATTTTGGGGTCATTGAAAAATCTCTAGATTGAAGCAATAAGCGGTACAGCATGCTCTACATAGGAATTGGCACACCAACGCAAATGAATAGCGTTGCGATGTCACACGCTGCGTTCTCTGTTGCTTTACTTATCTTTGATGTTATTTAAACGACTTTTAATACATATAGACGAAGGTGAAATAAAAATAATTTCCGATTTGCGCATGTTAACCTTCACATTATATTCGTTGAAGGTTACGATTATATTTTCTTTTTTATTTACACGAATGTTAGCAGCGAACGAGTGTCTTGCTCGCAAGGTACGAATATAATGTTATTCGCAATGTATGAAATGTTGGATTTGATTTGAATTTCGTACTCACCGAGCAAGTGCCATTCTAACATGAGATAATCCACAAATAGGTCCTGCTAGAGTATCCACGATTGCAACACTTTGCTAAAACTCCTTTTCAAAATAAAGCAATTGAATGAACGCAACACTGTACACTCCACTACCACAGTTATTTTTTTTTCTTTCCTCTCTTTCCCTTCAGACAACACTCAAAAAAGCACACTATGAGATCATATGTAGGAAATACACATTTGTCATTTTGATAAACTAATTCCTATATTAAATTTTACTATGCGAATTGGTTAATTTACTTTGGTCACTAATGCAATCAATAACATGAGTTATCAATTTGAGAATCAATTTATTGTTTGGCGAGCACATTGAATATTTAATTCAACAATACAATGTGGATGTTTTTCTTCAGCACGATATGCTGTGTGCACTTCGTGCTCGCCCAACAAACGTCGACTTTCGACTGAAACCGCTCTGCAAGTAACGAACGAACGCAAGCTCGTCTACACTCAACGCCACACAACGGCCATGCGCTTAACTGAGGACATTAAGAACCGGTCATCACAGTTCACAGACCATTATCTATGCGTTCATCTGCCTACCATAAACGTTGTCGTTTCGAATAAAAATCTATCACAGCTGTTGAACCGCCCTCTATATATATTACCAAATTTCATTTTTATACTCCCAAATTAAACACTTCAAACACGAGGCACTTTAAACGATTGAAACAAAGATAGTAAAACAATGATTAAAATATGAAATACTACATATAAAATATTACATACACATATTACTCATATACACAGATATGCTTTTATTTTCCCCCTAAATAAATAGAAAGTAAAAAACAAGCACAGATGATAACACAAGAATATAACAATCGAACTGATCGTAAGAACCTGATCCTCAGCTGCAACAGTAAATATTTAGACGGCATACTGATAGCAACAGCCACGTTTTAAGGGGTACAAGTATATAAAGAATGTTTAGTATTTTAAAAGAAACATACATTTATCTTAAACTTGTCTTGTATATTTCTGTGAAAAAACTTGACACAAAGCTTAAAGAAGGGAATTATAATAATATTAAAATAACCAACTGACAGATTGGAAAATCGAAAATAAATTAAAATGTAACGACTAATGTATTGTTTTAAAATTAAATATATCAGTTAACAAAAATTAAAAGCTTTTATTCGAAAGTGAATTAGTAATAGTTTTATTTATTAATTGAAGCTTTATTATCAGATTAACAGACGTTTAACTTAAGAAACTAAAGAATTACATAAAAATATTTTTAGTTTGATGTAAAAATATGAGATATTTTTTTAAAATAAAAACGATTTACCTTCATATAGATTGAAAACGTATAGACAGGAAATAACATGTTCATGTAAATTTTCTCTCTGGTATCAAACTATTAGTAGCAGAGTTCAAACTTCGGACAATAAAATTAAAGCTTGTCAAACTATTGAACATTTCTAATTATTAACTGGTAAAACTATCGAAATTCTACGTTTCGTTGTTCTGTCGTTATTTATTTATTTTCTAAGCATTATTCACGGCATCAGAATCAGAATTTATATAAAAATATCTCCACAGAAAAATAAAAAAAAGTGTTGGCAAAAGTCCACAAACGTGTACACAAAACATAAATATGTCTCGATGTAAAAACTGTTAAACAGCAAGTCACTTCAAAAATAAATTATGATTTTTAAACAGTGGCGTTTACGTATCAACTCTTCTCAACGGTTTAATAATCGTCTTAATGAAGCATAGTGCCATGCTTCCTACTACATTTCATGCAAGCATTTCAAGCCAAACTTTTAACGATAGATACACATTCGCGTATAGTAGAAATAATTTCATGAATAGAAACTTTGCAGTTAAATAACGAACAAAATAT
Source organism: Acanthacorydalis orientalis (assembly GCA_034766995.1). Lineage (NCBI taxonomy): Eukaryota > Metazoa > Arthropoda > Insecta > Megaloptera > Corydalidae > Acanthacorydalis > Acanthacorydalis orientalis. The sequence goes on along the minus strand of CM068321.1, from coordinate 31,494,528 downwards.
AAATAGAAATCTATTGAATATAAATTCGCGATTTACGTAAGGCAAATTACCTCATTTGCCAGGAAATGAACATTGTTTCAATATTTATATTGTTATAAAATAATTATTTAGATTTTTCATATGTGTATTCGTGGAAACACATACGAATGTCTTCATTTATAAGATCTGAAATCAAATATCTGCAGGTATTACAGTTTTTAAACGTGATTTTTTATAAAAATATATCTTTCTATAAACGTGAATTAAAAATGATGATATAATAAGTAACTCTTTGCACTGATTGTGTGTTCTACAAACGTTGATTTAGTACAAAATGTCTTTTTGAAAACAAGACAATTTTCAGTCGACTCTGAAGAAGTTTAAAATATAAAAAAAAGATTTCTAATTTTCTCTTGTACAATCTATGACAGAAAAAAATATTACGATTATTAAAACTGATTCATACTTGATTATATGTATGCGTATATATATATAATTGAACTATAATACTTGAAAAATAATGCGTTCATGGTAATACGAGCGTGCATGTCTCTCTGTGTGTGAATTTAATATGCATATGAAACTCGAGTGTATTGTTTAAGTGTGTTCATTGTGTACGTTTCCAAATCGCAGCAAAACACGATGATTGAACGAGCGAACTATGAATGTACACCACTTTCTACGACAATACCGAACAGTCTCGCGCGATATATCGACTTATATTACAGTACCAGTCGCATATATACCAGGCCCAAATGTAGCCATGACACCAAAACATGCTCACCAGACCGTCGATTTACATGACCTCTGTACTTTGATGGCATTAAATGACAATAGAGCGCTCCTAACAAAAAAAAAATCAATGCAAGAAGGTTCAGAAAATAGTGGATGCTTTACCGGAAAGAAGTTACCTGACTGAGCATTCAATTAGAAACTAGATGTGTGTACATACATACATACATATATATATACATATATATACATATATATATATATATATATATATATATATATAAAGAATTTCATGTTTAATTTGTAATATCTGTATAAATAAAAAAATTAAAGCAATCGTACTGGATCCTTAAACAAATAACACTGCACGTTCAAAACGAGTGTAAAAAATTGATACTGAGAAATAAAGTAGTCATTTTTCGTCGATCTAATCAAACAGATATACGAGTACATTTATAAAGATAGATAGATAAAAACGTCTCAATATTTTGTTGAAAAACAAACTAGCTGCTGGATGTCGAGAATAAAATTTACAAGAGAAGAACAATAATCTTAGGAAATGTATTTCGTCTGCTTAAGAAAAACGGTAACGTAACATATTTACGATGCAAATGACTCCATTGAATTTTACGATTTTTGGAATTAAAATTTACAGTTCGCATCGCAGAACGACAGCTGAATGCATCACCTGCACAGAACAATGTACAATATGGAAATTCGAAATGCTAATGAAAATTAATCAGTATTTGAAACTTTAAGAGATGTCAGTGAGCGATTGTCCGAATTTTAATTCAAATGAAAATACAGATTCGGTGTCTTGAGAAAAAGTATCTCATTTGAATGACAATTTTATGTACATATATATATATATAAATATATATATATATATATATATATATATATATATATATATATATATATATATACACACACACACACACATATATATACAGGAAAAGAAAGACACAAACAAGAAAACCTGATAACAAGAAGATTGAATTTGATTGTAGAGTTCATTTTAAGAAAAAAAAGTCAGGTCAACACGTGGACGTTTTGCCATAGTTCTCTAACTATAAGAATATTATTATTTTATTTCTTTCAGAAGATTAAGAATTGCACTTATTATTTAAGCTATAATTCTTAAACTATAACGATTTTACCTGGTAGAAGATCAAATGTTCTTGGGGTTGCATTCAGAGGCAGGGAAAACGTACGCCCTTCATGTGACGTAGCACGATTTTGTTACCAAATGTTTGCGAAATTTATGGATAATAATTCCATATAGTCTACTTGAAGTCCTAAATATTATTTTAGAAGCAATGAGTTCTTGTTTTACGATCTTATACGAGCTCTTATCAATCGAATCTACAAGATTTTATTATCTCGAGTGAATTTTTCAACTAAGAAAAAATTTCTGAGCAAAAATGTTCATTAACGATTATTGACCATGTTAAGTTGTTGCTCAGACGGATTTCAATGACGATGCAATTATTTTCAAAGCGTTGTGATACAGAAAAATCTACAGAAGGTACACTACTTACTACAGATTTACCTTATGTATTATCTGCAGGTAATCACAAAATTCAATCATTCTATCTCAATAATCTTGATTTATCGTTTCTAACAGTCTTAAAATGTATGTACTTTACCTTATTCTAACAGTAAATTGATGTGTTCGTAAGATAAGCTGACTTTTGTCCCATACAGAATATATTTGCAACTTAAGAAAGTATCACTTGGGAGTGTAATTCAATAAACAGTGCGAAAAATCATTATCAGACGACAGTACTTACATTTCTAAGAAAACAACAGACCGAGAAAAGCAAATTCATTTCGTCAAAATGATATTTTCCAATACAATACTTAAACTGTGAATTACATCATTAAACAGTGTCAATATTTCAAGTGTGTACTTGAAATATCGCCTGAATCATCGTTAATCACGTACGTACAATTTGATTGTATTAAGAGCACATTTATATTTACAAAACAAGAAACAATTATATTTAAGGAAATTAGCATTTTTATATTGCAATTAGTGTAATTGTATTAAAAATATGTAACCTAATTTCGAAATTCACGACAGCACTGATTTCTATATTACATTATTTTGAAACTGTACACGGTAGTATCCTTTCTAGTGTACATAACTTTTCTAAACGTGATCCCTTTCCCTTTAATATATTACTAGACGAACATAAATATTTATTAGAATAAGATGAATGATTATTTTATTTTAGAAATGATAGAAGTGAAATTGGTGAAATCTATTTAAATCATACATTACTGCTTATTGAGAACAACAGTTAGTTTCTTTTATCCTATAGCAATAATATAATAATTACATTTATTGTTTCACTAAGATTACACAATGTGCGAAAGTCGTCGGTTCGGTGTAAACTTTTCAATTCTGTCTTCGTAGTTTTTATTATTACAAACTGTCGATCAATTACTATTGCTGATTACGTACTAAACACACTTTTTATTCAATTTATATAAAACAGAGTAACATTCAAATCGATTTGAATGTATAACGAATCCGTTTTGTTTGAAAAATAATATCAAACGAGCAGAAATCAAAAATAGTTTCTCGATACGATTCCTTGTGCAACCATTTGTCAAAACAGTAATAAAATACTGGTTCGAGTACACTTGAGTAATGTGAACATTGATTTTATCAACATAGTTTTCAGTTTATAGCTGTTCTTTAAATAAACGATTGCGTATTTAATGATGTAGTTCAATATTTGCTATAACAATAAACTTGAGAAATAAGATTAAACAGGATTTCCGAAATGAAATTCTTAACAACTTGCAAACAAATTGTATCGAAAATAACCCAAGGATTATTTATGAAATAGTTTATTTTTAAAGAAAATATTGATGTACTAACGAGGAAAACCTTCAACAATGTAAAGGAAAAATCGGTTAGGTTTTTGTTCACAGAAATGAATATACAATAAAAGGAATTATTACAACTATTGGGTCATCTCATACATAATACGGTTTTTCCTAACAATTTAAAATTAAAACGGACAAATAACAATATATTTTGTTTTAGAAATTAAACCAAGGAAGAAATACAAAAACAATGAATAAACAGAACTCCTAAGTTTACCAAAAACCAACTCTACTTTAGACTGAAACATAAATAATCAATTCAACATATTTTCTAGATATCAAATTACTATCTATTATAAAATTTATACAAAAAAAAATATTTAAACAGAATACAGAGGTCTACAACTGACGAAACCAGGCACGTATTGGATTAATTTCTGAACTCTAACCCAAATGACTTTAATAAAAAAAAAAACACTGAATTTTTAATCGAAAGATGGAAAAAGTATAGTAAGAAATGAGAAAAAGAATACTTGATTTAAATCTAATGACATATTTTTGATGTTCACTTAAAAATACAACAAAAAAATATGTTTTTATCGAATAACCCAGTACATTAATTCTGAAAACGTCGGAAGTTCCCTTGTCATACCATCTACGAATATACATAAATTTCAATCATATCTTTTGCTCAATTTAAAGGTTACCCATATTTTTAAATATCATTACTCATAATTAACGTTTTATTGCAGAACTGTTGCTAACAAATAACATCTGTGTAATTAAAATAGCTAGTTACGAGTTTTTTGCTTAGAAATTGTGCGAATAACATTTTTCAATGCAAATAGTCAAATTATACACATATCTTAGTAACATTGTACACAGAAACTAAAATAGGAAATCCTCAAGCGAGACAATAAACGTAAACTGAATATAAACTCTTGACCTTCCTAATAGAAAGCAACCACCTTAATGACTATACATCAGACCTCGGTTAAATGATAAATTAAATGAACACCGTGTTAATTATTTCATCTAAGACACGCACAATGGCTTCAATTTACTTCAGATCATTATTACAATACGATTCTTTCATAAAATAGACAATAAACACTCTCGTGCTATTATTTCTCGTTTACAGGTTCATCTTTTTTGTTTGAAAATTTTTACATAAATTAATTACTTTTTTCCGAAACGGATTAGAACAGTTCTTGACACTATTACTTTCCTGGAAGATCAGTGACGAAATAGAGATTTATAGCATAATATCAATAAAAATGAAAGCGCTGAATGTAAAATATTTTCAACTATTCCAACTAGCAGTTCCTTTGTGGGTTTTATTTCATTGTACTATTACAATCAATAACCTGAAAATATTAAACAGTATGTATGGAAATCTTTATTGAATTTTATTATCAATTTAATTAATATTTCTAATTAAAAAATAATGGTTGACATACTAAATTATAAAAAAATATTATCGTTGTGCTTCATATAAAATTAATGTTTTGAAAACAAACTACAATTTATAGTCAACTATATTTTAATTTAAAGACTCAGTGGAGTTTTATTATTACAATATGTTTGTACAATGCTAGCATTTACTAATAACGCATTGAAAATTGAATTTGTGTACATTTATTTTATATTCTGTAATATTTTCTTGCTAGTTTTGAAATATCATAAGACATACACATTGACTAATATCTTTTTTCATACACCGATGCTTAATGTCAATTGTTATGAAAAACAATCACCGATATTAAAAAAAACAACCCTACACATAACTATGATTAAAACTGAACACGTCGAACGGTAGTTTGCAATAGTACATAATATGACAATAAATTGTGTGCAAGAGATTCACATTATCGATTTATTCCTTTATATGTACACGTACGTTTACGTTGCGCTGATAAAAAAGATCCTTGGTAATTAACGTTGAATGGAGAACGAGGACCCTGAATGAACCAGGTCACGTATATGTAGGTGAGTTCAGTTCACAAGTGGAGAGTTAGCTATCAATTACATTCAATCATATATAATTTGATTACGTCTGATAGCAATGCATTCCGTCAACTCGGATAATATGAATACAATGGGAAAAAATGTGACAAATGTAATAGTTTAGCGGTGATGTTTAGAGGAATTACTACAATTTGTGTGACACGAAATTACTCATGCTCTACTTATATGTATATATGTATATATATATATATATATATATATATATATATATATATATATGAGACAGAGAGAATAAAGAAAAAAACAGAAATTAATAAATAAAAAACATCTGTTGCTATTTTATTGTAATTTGAATAATAAATGTATGTTTTACATTCACATTTCATATTAATTTATACAAAATACAAATTAATATAAAATATTATTGTAGAATTAAATAAACAAAATATATTAAAAACTATTATTGAAATTAGGTACATTTAAAGAAACAAATTTGCGAACTAAATTGAAAAGACCTGTTGTAAAAATTATGTATGACAAACATGTACTGAAAGTAGTTATTTAGAATACAATAGCATTGAATTTGTAAAATTTGACATTTCTAATGACTGAAAGACTTAGTTTTCATATGACTCATTTGCTTAAAATATATTTAGCGGATGTAAATTAGATAAATCAATACGAATGGTATTTTTTTGTTTGTATTCGTTATTATTCGAAAGGTAAAAAAAATCTAAACAGAATTTATTTAAAATGCGCTGTATTTTAAAATGATGGAAACAAATTGTAAACGTTATATAAAATTAATGATACGGATTTATAAGACGAGTTTATCGAAGACAAATTGTACAAATGTTACAATTAATAAATTCGCTCTAAATTAAAACGAATTTCTTAAATTAATATTCAAAACCATAGACGAAAATGACTGTAGCAGTAGTTGATGAAGAGAAAATAGAAGACGATATAAATGCTTATCCAGAGAGATTTTAAAATCAGAAAAAATAAAAAAAACGTTTTTCTAAAAATTGATAAAACTCATAAGTAATTATTTGATTGTTAAGTTAAAAATGTTGTTTCTGTTTTAAATATAATCTTTCAACTGGCGTGTTTCTGATATCAATTATTCGCAAACAATGAAGATCTCATGTTACATAGTGTATTTTTAATACAATATTTCATACATGCCAACGTTTGAAACTATATAAAAATGTTATATCTATCTGACATGGAAATACTTTTAATAAATTTCACAAATGAAACAGTGTGCGCCGTTTATTGTTTCGGTATTGATGTCAGTGAAAACCGATAAAAATTTCATATTACATAGCAATTGCTATCAAAGAGAAAAGAGAATATAAAAGTTATATTTCCAAAAAACCGCATTTCATATAATTTACTTTCGTAATCATAAAAGAATAATAACTGAAAGTTGATTTATATAAGTGTTACGAATAATAGGGCTATTTGTTTAAATTTGTTACAATTGCACACTTCATAGAAACGTTGTTTTGCAATTTGTTTATTGATTGCTGTATTTCGAATTTCTTTTTTTAATTATTTACTATTTAATGAAATTAAGTAAAAAAAATATTTGATGTTTTTTAAAAAATATAAATTATTATATTTTTTAAATAAAAAATATGTAAAAGTTTTGCTTAATTACAAGTATAACATTATAAAATACAATCTGTACAGCAACTATAACGTTTCGAGTGAATACGTTTCAAGTATTTATTAATAGATATTACAATTCATATGAAATCTGAGTACGGAATGTACAGATAAATTTATTCAAAAAATAATAATGTCTCCATAGTATGTTATTATATCCATTATCAATATTATTTTACAGACAAAAAAAAAATCAATTGTGGTTTATAATCTTTCCTGAAATTAAGAAGTGAATGGAAATAACCGTAAATTAATAAAGTAAACCGTAGAACACGTTCCTCGCGACATAAATATTAATACATTATTTCCATTTCCTAATTACTCAACTTTTTATGTAAATAGAAGCTGTAAGACAAAAGGCATCTTATAAAATGACTGTAATTTTCTTAATGAATAATTAATAAAAGACAAAGTAGAGATTTGTGCTGCTAAATGATATTTATTTCAGACACGACGTTCGTAATATATGATCGAATCACGTCAAATATATAAATAAATAATTACAGTCGTGTAAATGCTACAACAGAAACGACGGTGCTTCGAATCAATACATCAGAATGAGAAAAAAGCCGGTACAGTTCAAGTGTCAAGAATAAAAAGGAAATTAACATATCTGCACAATGCTTACGAGCATTGTTCAGAAGCGTAGGCATCAAAATCGTGGCGATTGTCAGTTTGCATGGTCCAGTACGCTTGTCGGCCGACTTGAAAACTGGGGCGGAACCTGAGCCACCGCCTGAAAACCGGACGACCCTGGATGCGAAGTTACACCACCGTTTTAACAAACCCTTCACTGTTATAACTACATACGATAAATTAGCGGAATGCGTCGCACTGTACGTACACTAAAGTTAGAAATGTGTTTTTCTGTTCGTTTACAAAGTTTTAATCTCAAACAGTACATTCTTTATAGGCCTTGTAATATATTGTTGATTTTTATACAAAGTATATTAAAGATATCTGAGAAAATCTAACATGTTTCGTTAAAAAGAATCTAAATATGCATCCACATTGAAAATAAAACAATAGGATAAAATACAACCGAATTTACTAAATCAATTCAAATATTAAAAATATAACTTGAAGTATTAATGCAAAAATATATTAAATGGTTCAATACGTATGTAATAAGCTTATAAAAAGATCGAACGAATGATAGTACAGAATATTTTAAAAATATTCTTTTTGTAAAGAGTTAATTTTATTGCTAAAAGTATATTAAAATCAAATAAATTTAAAAATATTTAATGAAATCTAAAGATGATGATTCTCTAAAACACACGTTAAATTTTACAAAACTGTGACACAAGTTCAAGAAATTAGAAATTTATATGCTTAAAATTAGAACATTTTAATAAAGTATTTTAGTTTCATATAAGATTTTTCACTTTCCACCCACCATACAAATGTCTTCTGGTAAATTTTCAATAATTATTAATCATTTCGATATAGGTTCGTGCGCATTTAAATGGAGTCTATCCTCAAAGCGTTAAGGTAAAGACAAATCTAACTTTTGTGAAAATGAATTTAGTCAAAAAGCCAATTACTATAAAGGTTGAAATTAACGCATGTCTCTCTTATAGAAATCTATAAAATATTAACAGTTAACGCTTAGTAAGTTATGGTGTTAACGTAAATTGAATTTTGATATTTAGTTGTTATGAGACCTCTATTGATATTAGTTAATAAAATATCCGGCATGGCCATTGAAACGTACATAAATTATTATCAAAATAACTGGTAATCAATTACTGAACTGATCAGAAAAAAGTATTGTTTTAATTAAAAATTCATTTGTCACGACCAAAATTACAATTCCAACCTTTCAGTGATTATTAATTGCAATTAGCTTGATAATTAGGCTTGATTTTTATTAGTCAAAATTGTCGATAAAAAAACTCAAATGTTTACGAATACATTAATAGAAAATATTAAAAAAAACATATAATATAAAACACAATACAATATAAAATTAATTTAATGCTAAATAACATTGTGTTGAATTATTTTAATGCATAAACGTACTTCGTGCGTGAAGTGTATGAACAAAGTTTGCAAAAATATCAAACGAATGATAAATACAGAATATTTTAAATATATTTAGCAGCATTCACTGATTACAATATCAGTGAGGATGCATTTGTGGAATATGCGACTTAATTGAATCGACCTTCAAAAATGTAGTCATTGTGGTTTATTTATCATATTCATTATGAAACCAAACAACAACAATGTAACACACTTGAAATAATACCAATCGTTGTTTTACGACAATCTTTATAGGTATGTCTCGGTTTCAATACTTCTGAACGGGCACGTTTAACAAACATTTCTAATTAAATTTTATATATTGTGAAATCTATTGTTTGCAAAAATAATCGCGTTCATAAAAAATATTAAATTTTAAACATGACAGTCGATTTACTTTTAATGACAGAATTAGTTACTGAGAATTGTAATATATTTTAATTTTGTATAAATTACAATAACATATCTTTAATATACTTTACGAAACATATTTCTAATATAAATGTATAAAAATTAATACAAAAGTACCATAGTTATAGACGAAATTATAAAACAACACTTATTTAAAAAATAAACTATTAACTAATTTTTTTAAAAAATGTAAAGAAATAAATTAGCATTTAAACGAATGCGTTTATATACTGAAATACAAAAAGAAATAAAACCGGTGAAAAGAATTTAATACTTTAAAATAGTTATGAGTTATAAATCACGATCTAGTATTTTCAAATGACAGAATCCACTGATAAAACTTTCAAGCAGTGAAACTAACTGCATACAGACATGAGACTAATGACTTTCAGTATGAAACAAACTTAAACGAATTGTTAAAATCGTATTTTCTCGAAAGCAGTAAAAAATAGTTTTATTATTAAATAAAAGTTTCACTATTTAATTATCTGAGAGAATAGCGATTTTCTAAACAGAATGTTTTAAGTAACACGTTTTTTTTCCTTAATAATTTTTGAAATCGAACCGTGTTTATTTTAATCATCGTCGAAATGAGTTCTCACTAAAAATATGTACATGATTGTACTGTTTAGTTTATTATTTACGTTTACTTCTAATTTCGTTATTATCATACGTTAGAATTCATCATGAAGGTCAAACACCACTTTCGAACAGTACTATATAGAAAGTAAACCTCAAAATAACCTATCTGTTGACTATTTAATTACATTAATAAAAATCTTGGTATGATAGAACATTTATAAAGGTGTATAGCTTATAATTTAAGAAATCATTTCAAACAATACAATTTAAATTCGGTTACAAATAAGTAAAAGCAAATATAAAACCGTTTAAGTTCTGAAAAAAAGAGATTTTTTTATAAACCACTTATTAGAGATATAATTCTCGATTCAATTTCGAAATATTTCACACATTTTTCAAATGAATGAAAAAAATATACAGCAGCTATGAAAAATTCTTTTCAAAATTCCGTACAGATTTTTTAATCATGAAACTGTGTATACGAGTTTAAAATACATATAAGTATGTATGTCATTTTATTATTGCTGTTTTTAATAAAAACCTGACCTGATTTGTAGTTTTTAATAATATCGAATTCAATCAAAGGGTATTGAGTTTCAATAGAAGTGAAATATACAGAATGGTGGTAAATATGACCTCTTTTTAATCAATGTTCATTTTATAGACAAGGTGTGTGCGTGTATAAATGTTCTGTCCATTTTTCACAAGTCAATTTCCAAGTAATAATGGTAGGTGTGCAGATAGTAGTTTTCGAATTAATCATAAAACAGTTAAAAGGACACCCCAATTAGAAATTGTGCAAAGATGAATAGTTCGCGTGATACATCAGTGAGAATCGAGTTGATCTACAATTTTTTTTCAGTTTTGCACCTGATAATAAAAAAATAGTCTCTTTTACACAAAAGTAAAACGGAAAATATTATTTTGCAAAATAAGAGAATTTTCAAGATCGACTATCATTCACATCTCGATCGATTCAAACGAAAATAAAATAAATGCGAATATAAGAACAAAAACAACAAAGCAGTAAAATTCCAACGTGTTTTCACTGGTCTGTTTTTTTTGCTTTTCGCTTTTTTGTGCTCAATTCTCTACAAAGTATCTCCCTGTTTCAATATGTACGTAGTATTAGATCTTCTAGATGTAATAGTTGTGAAGTTATTTTTTTAGTTACACAAACAGGAGGACAGACAAACGAAAAAGTCCATTAAATGAATAACGAAAGCATTTTTTTGAAACGCTAAATTATTTAAGAGTATACTGTTTTAAAATTAATTATTTGGGGTTTATTCTAATTGGAATAATAATAAAATATGAAAAATTTTATGTGATTAAACACGGAATTTTTTTTTAAAAAAATAATAAATATTCCTCTTTATACATGTTATTCAGAAGAGAAATATTTCAAAAATGTATGAAAATAAAAGGGTGAATTTCTCTTTTACTGTTTATAAATTATGTATCATTATATATATATATATATATATATATAATTTCTGTTACATATATATATATATATATATATATATATATATATATATATATATATATTTATTGATAAATGTTTACACATGAATGAGGCGAATACTTTTGATATTAACAAAGACTGTTGAGGGAAAGTTAAAAGAAAGTGTTAGTATCGTACGAACTTACATTATATGAAATATTTGTCATAAAATAAAACAAATTTCGACACACAAGTCAATGTTCTGTTCTGGTGTGAAAATGGTGTAGCAGGAGTGAAATCGGAATGAAAAGAACAATGAAACGTATCTGCCCAAATGTGTGTCGTAAACTGATTGTTACTTATTATTCATATTTTCAGTTATATATTATTATTATTACAATTTCTAATTTGTATGCACAGTCGTGTTGAAAACAAAATGTTAAACACATTGAACATAAATCAGATACGAAATTGATAGAATTATTATGCGTATGTATTATTTTTCATAAGTTGATTATGAATTATTTACAGAAAACTAATCAGTGTAATTTTAGAAAATTGAATGATTATGCATTATATAATTTTATGAATTGTAATGGGAATGATTAAAGGACACCAAGACTGGGTTACAAAAATATGAACATGAAAAGAAGCTGAAAATTTCAACACACAAAAATCTCTATAGGGCCGTTTTAGGTCAGCGTGATGTTTTAATCAAATAAAAATGAATTTAATAATAAATGATAATTATTAAAAGAATTTAGAACCCAAATAAGTCATCTATAGTTTTCATGCTTAAATTGAATTTTAATTATCGAGAAAACACATTTTCGATAACTACAATAATTTGTTAATTTAAATATATTGAGTTTTTTTTGTCCTCGAAGTTATCGAGATTCCATGACATTATATATATATATAACTGTTTTAGAAATAAATTAGACGAATTCATTAATAATTATTTTCGTAAAACGTCTAATGCTAGCTCTGAAAATTATAACAAAACTACCAATCCCCTGTACATAAAACTCCGGGCTGAAGTCTTTAACTTCGATTCTAGTAGGATTGCAATGAATAAATACTGTACAAATTAAATATATTTTTATAGAGTTAATAAAAAACATGTGCGTACAAACAAATCAATTTAAAATACAGTAGAATCCGCTTATAGCGACAGTGAAGGAACCGAGATAAAGAAGTTATTATATCCGGATGTCGATATGTATTCCCAAAACTACATAAACACATATTCATCAATGACGCACAAGAAAAAAAAGTTCTTTAATGAAATCACGTTTTTATTTTCTAAGTCATTTTTCTATAAGTCATTCTAAACGAATTAAGATGTTATAAACGAATATATCTATCAGCAGGAAACTTTAAATTTATCCCTAAAACTGAATTCAACGCTATATTTGAAATCAACAAAACAGGAAAGATTTGTACTGAAGTTAAATGAAAACTAAAACGAGCATCTTGTTGATATCGTTATAACCGAAACGTCACTATAACCAAGGTCGCTATAAATGAATTCTATTGTAATAAAAAACCTTGTTTATTTGAAAAATAATCTTTTGAAGATACACGAGGAATTTAAGACTAGAAAATGGATTTTAAAATCGATTTCTGTAATCGTTTAATTTTCTATAAAAGAAATGTTCAAAATTTTAAAACGTTTCATATATTTTTTACAATCTATCAATATTTATTTACACTAAATTAGAATCTCTGTTTCAGTTTATCTTAAATTTAAAAAAATATATACACATCCGATTGCAATTTTTATACCAAATAATCGTGCATCACAAAAGTTATGAACGTTGTGGAAAAAAAACTTATTACATAACAAATTAAAGTACCAATTATCATAAAATTAACCAAATATATTTTTACAATTTTTATTTTTAATAATATGTATAAAATATATGTCCTTACCCGTTATGATACTTAATTATAAGTTTGCTTTCTCGACTCTTACCTGAAACAAATTAAAATGATAATTAGATAACAGTTTCAAAATGACATTTCGGTTTGAAATTATAATTAAACATGATTCACTTTTATTTAATTTTCTATCTATTTAAAACAACATTCGGATATAATATTTTAGTTTTATTATCGTTAAATATCATATCATACATGTGTTCTCTTATCTTGAGTTAAAGTGAGAGATTAAAGCATGTGTTATTACATTTAATGTAATTATCATTCTTTAAAAAAAAAACTAATATTATTATTAATAATTTAAAAGAATTATTAAGAGTTGAAGAGTACATAATTGTTATAATAAGATAATATTACACTTCATTACTAAAAAAAAATAAAAAAATAATGTGAATAAGTGTTTTACAAGTCCTAAAAAACTACAAGAAAAAACAATATGCGAGCTGCAGAATATTTTAAAAGTTATACAATTTTATATAAAATAAACTTTTAAATATGCCTGTATTTACGAAACCTTTATTGGAAAAAAGTAATATATGTCATTGTTAACAAATATAATTTGCATGACATACTTACAAACATATTGAAATACACATACTTACAAAAACAAATAATTTGATAAATTGATACACATTATATATATATATATATATATATATATATATATATATATATATATATATATATATATGCCTGTGTGTGTAAAGTAGAACGAATACCGTTTATAATAAAAATATTTTCAGCACTAAATAACTTTATAATAATACATTGTACACACATCAAAATAAAGAACAAACAGTACGTTCTGTATTTTTAAAAAGATTCGTCGAAATATGGCAATTGTGTATTTTATTTCAGAGAAAAAAAGATTATGTAAGTCTGCAAAAGTGATACTGGAAACTGTGTCGTGTTTTATCGATTTCTGTAAATACGAAGTGTTTTTTTTTTAAAAAAAAAAGAAGTACAATACAGAAATTTGAAGGACTCACTATACAAATATTTAAACATCATTTTCTTTAAATTGACTAAATAAAGTATTTTATTGAATTTTCTCGTTTCGTATGGACTATAATTATTATACAAATACTAATTTATTAATAACCTGAAAAATTGCTTTTAAAAATTCAAATCTATATATATATTGAAAATTGTAAGATCTTCTAGGTTCGATCGATTTTCTTTTTTATTGAATGTTCATACAATAAGAAAACTCTCCGAGAAAGAGAAAACATGATTAATAAAAACTATTTATATTTCATTTGCAAAAATAAACCAGGTCGCTTTAAAAAGATTTTTTGATCGCCAGAGAGGAGACGACAAGTAAAATGTGCGGTAAAAATATTTATATTAAAAAGGATTAGAGCACCGATTTTTAAAAGGAGATCCGTGAAATGAAAGTATGGATCTATCAAAAAATTATTAGAAAATAGAAAGTGACTTAAACGGACGAAGAAGATAAGGATCAAGTATTAGATGAACAAATTAATTCGGTGCCTTTTTTATAGAAAATGAATGTTTACACAAAAATGGAATACATTTCAATCATCAGAATATCCCAAATTATTTTGTATAACTTCGCTCCATATATCGGGTAACCAACGAACCACTTGTCAAAAAAAGATGGAAGCTTTGAGTGTATGATTTTCGGATCTATGCCATTGTTTAAACATTTTTCACATATTTTATGCATCATAACACCTTCCCTATAAACTGAACTAACCACTCACGTGGCTTCAGCAACATTTCTTTCAACTAGAAAGCGAAAAGTATGCAATGCCTAATATGTTACTTTTCGGACGCCACCGTGTTCTTTATTGTTTTGTAAAGTTATGCTAAGTGCTTGGTCAAGATATATAATGTCTTAAATGCTAAGGTTGACACTTCAAAATCTTAAAACGACGAGAAAATGTTTTAATTTAAAATAGAATTACGACTGATTCAATTTAAAAGCACAGAATTAATTTGTACACTTAATAACATTTAATGTGTTTACCTATTAGAAGATAAGTGAAATAAAAGGAACAGAAAACAGGAGTATTTATTTAGGACAACTTCTTAGTAAGGATAGGTAATTCATTGAAGAGTTAATCAGAGGAAAAAAATACGACTATAATTCACTGAAGAGCAAAATAACGAAATCACAAGTATAAAGGTATATAATTTCAGAATCGACAAACTAAAAGCTTTTGATCACTTCTCGTAATTATTAAATATAATTCTAATAATTATTATCAATCTTATACATAAATAATTATTATTTTGTACGCATTATAGAAAGGATTTTTACATGAGACTAAAATTACTAAGAACACTATATATGGAGCATGCTTTTCAAAAATAATTTATTTTCATTGATTTCTAATTGGCATTGTGTTCGAAGCGTTAATTTTCACATATATTTCTTGTTCTTCTCTACACGCGAACACTTGAAATCAACATATTTTCGACCTATGATTAATTTGTGCTGTTTCAGCTTGAAATACTACCTAGGATGTTTTTATTATTATTCAGCATTCTAATAATAGAATTAGAACAATGCAAAGAATTAATTAAATTTTATTATATAAATCTTTTATTTAAAAAAAAACGTATGTACACAAACAACAAATGTACGCGAATAAACACAAATTATAATGAAATATCATGGGATATTGACATAAATCGATTTGTTTTCAGTGTTTATTAATTAAATGTCTATTATAGCATATATCATCCTTGTATATATGTACATACGTGCACACAAACTCGAATAAAAAAAATATCATACAAGTGTATGAAATTATTACGAAATATGTTCAAGTAAATACACTATGACACTGTTTTGTAAACCTACTTTCGTCATTTGGCGATTTAAAAAACAATTTCTTCATAAATGAAACATGAAGCTTTCATATTCACGTATTGGATACTTTCGCCTACCTACCTACCTTTACAAAGCAAACATTTAGTACTCGCTATTATATAATTCACAATTAAATATCTGTGTCTCTCTTACATATATTAAACTGACTGCATTGTTTCTTTTTTTTCGTTTATAACGTTCCGATTGGTAAGCGTAGTGTGTGCTCCAGTAATGATCTTAAATTGTAATATGCGGACGACAAATTCAGTTCTGTAATAGAAGTTCATTGAAGCGAGCTGGTTAACACGTTGATATGTAGATCTAGGGTACATGAAGTATTGCAAAAACTTCATAAATATGTTAAGCGGATTATTAATAACTGCATTTTTAAATTGTTCTGTACGATTTCAAAAGTATAATAGTATATTGTGTCTTTTTAGAAAGTATATCTAAATAATAACAAACATGCACACTTAAAATATTTAATACGAAGTAATAAAAATATTTTTTAAAAATATAATTACAATACATTAACGATTTATAAACAAACTTTATCATAGAAAATGTATACGTGCTCACTACATAAAATTTTAAAACACAAATAGCCCGGTTTATCACAATTTTATTGTAGAATATTACTGAAACACTTTTATTATTAGCACGTGTAAACTAGAAACGTGGAATCTAGTTCGTGTTAAACGTCCTGAACAGCTGATCGTCATAAAATTTATTTCATTTTTTCCTGCTGTTCCCAATACCAGAAAATCTGTATTTCCGTATTCAATAATAAACACTAATAAACAGAATTTATTCTGAAAAAAATGGCACATACATTTCTATAAAATGGTTTGTGTTTTCAAAAAAAAATGTTTTAAATGTCTGACAATTTAATTGATTCTAGAAAAAACGCGCTAATTAGTTTAGAATTATATATATATATATATATATATATATATATATATATATATATATATATAATGTATGTGTGTGTCAATTTAATATTAAAAATGATTTAGAAAAAAATATTAATTTAGAAAGTAATTAATGATGTTTTCGTTTATTTCTTTACTAAAAATCTACTCTGCTGTAGATAATTAGAAATACCAAAAAAATTAAAAAACGAAGATGAAACTGAACGACATTAATCCATTTCCTCGTTGATCTACAAATACTACGAATAAACACGATAATAACATCGGCGCTCTGTGTGTATGTGAATCGAAGTGAGGTCGATAGTATTCTTTCAAAAATAAGAATAATAGTAGGTCATATGAAAAATATTATACGAATTTCCACAAAGAGCAAATAGTGTTGCGCGCATAACGTTGTTGGTTTCTCAATGCGTTTTGCTCGCTACTGCCTTTCTCTCAGAGATTAGTTTTAATTTTCTTACTACAGATCACAGAATAATCACGCACACAACTCTAATTCCGATTTTTTGTCTGTAGGTGATTCACGCCTGACATGGTTAGTACATATTTATGACTGAGGTCGAGACACCCACACTAATTTCTCTTTAGCGTTCTCTTTTCAACAAAACATTAAATCACTCTACAGATTCTGATTTATGATTGATATCCGATTTGGAAATTAAGCACGAATACAATTGTTTACAAATATAATAGATAAATATATCATTCATTGTGTGCAACACACACTCTTGTACATATAACCCCAAAACAATAATCTATTATATATATATATATACACACACACATATATAGTTTTAAAAATATAAGCAAATATCATAATAAACCTTTTAGAAGTTTCATAGCCCAACTATTCAATTAAAAACGATCATCGAAATACATCTACATATCATGAATAAATATGAGAAGCCAACGTACATAAAATTCATTGACAACTCCAGTAACTGGTATCGATTTGTGTCACTTAACTGGTCAATAATTATTAACAGATTACAAAGCATTAATTATGTCCATGAACAAGACAAAGGAAATAGTTAATAAAATAGTTGAGAAATATATTACAGTCGTTTATCGTGCGATTAGTATGATTAATTAATATAAGATGACATTGAATCCACCACACACGCTTACACAGTAGATTCCATTACAAAAGGAATAGAGAATATACGTCTTAAACGAAGAAACTTAAGGAAGACAAATGTAGTGAATATTTTTTTACAGTCATATTATGAAAAATTTATACATTCAAATCACAAAAGGAGAAAATTTGTAGAACAAGAACAGTGTGGGAAGCAACAATTTCTCTATTTCTTAACATCGTTTATATGTACAATCCATTACAACATATAATGGATATTTTCTCTTTAAAATTATATTTAATAATGCAATAAAAAAATTGATACAAAAAATTATATATATATATATATATATATATATATATATATATATATATATATGAAAATGATTCATTATACTTTGCTGATGTTTTCATTGTTTGTCTCAGTTCAAGTTTTATATAACAACAAAATATATGATTTAAAATTAACTATTTTTATAATCAAAGAAATGACTGAGTAAACAATGTAAAAAAGAACAACTACATAAAGTAACAACGTAATAAATAGTTATTTATATTGTTATTATATTTGAAATTTATAAAACAGTTTACAATAAAAGAATTTGTTTATTACGAAATATATTGGTATTGAATATAAATTTATATAAGGAAGTTTTAAGAACGTTGATAAAAAACAATTAGTTTTGTATAATTTTATTATGTCCTTACTTTCAGCCACGTAATAGTTTAATATATATATATATATATATATATAATATTATTACTGAATAAAAGGTTATAAAATATATTTGAAATTTAATTTATGAAACGGTGTTCTTGAATACTGGCACAAGGTAGTAACCAAAATAATGATGTTATTTTGATAGTTTAATTTTAACTGGAACCACTTACATAGGTATTAAATCTTCTTTGAAACTATTTAGATTTTAGTCAAATGAAATATTCTTTGAGATAAACCAGTGATTATTACGTTATGATTATTGTTTTATTTTCTGAATATCATTCTATTTCAATTCCAGTTTCAGTTAATCAAATTCCTAGAGCTAGTTTATTTACAAATCAGATCTTGTTTCCGGCGATTTTGTTATTTATTGAATAAAAATCCGGATTTCACAGAGGATGAAACATTATAAACCACTGACATTTTATTAACTTCTATTAACTGAAAGAGAAGATCTAACAAAGAAGATTTAATGATACTCATAAGTTATTGTGTCGTTTTTCTGTATTCCTGTTTACGAATCTTCGAAGTTATGTGTATAAGTTCGTTTCTTCTGAAATCAATTTCATCTTTAAAATCGATGAGTTCTCTGAGTATAAAATGTACCTGAAGATGAAAGTCGAAATCAGTCGTAGAAAAAACGAACTCATACTTCTAGGATTCGAATTGAACAATTATAAACAACAATTATACAGGAAATAATTTCTAAATGTCATTAAATCTTCTGTATTTCAAGTTCTAGTTTAATTAGAAAAAAAAATAGTAATATACTCAAAGATATATTGTTTAAGTTTTAACTGGAAACGAATCATGAACATAATATTTTTTTCTGAAATATCGCTCGTATTTACAATTATTATAGCGAACAACTTTGTCATTTTTTATAATTTAAACACTTATTTAAAATAAAAAATGTTTATAACAGAAATACGTCGTTGTGAATAAATTTTCTAAAGACAAAGAGGAGGATGCAGAAGACGACATATATTTTTAAAAATATAAGAACGAAATGTATAAAGTTTGATAATAAATAGACATGTGATCACACTATGACTTTATATTAATTAAAAGGCAAGAAAAATATACACTCAAAGATATCAATAAATATATGAGAAAAGATGTAAGAACATAATAAAATTGTATAAAAAATAAAATCAATTTAATTTGAAATTTGATTGTAAGAACTTTTCTGATATAAAATAAAACTAATTCGTATGAATTGATAACTACGTGGATATCTACACGTGTGACTATTAATAAATGTACTTATTATGGAATGGATTTTAATTGAGTCTAAATTGATACTTTGTACTATTGTATTAAGTGATTATATATATATATATATATATATATATATATATATATATATATATATATATATATATATATATATATATATATATATATATATATATATATATATATATAAATAAACGTTTGTGCATTTCATGTAAATGTGAATTCCGTATGTCTGTGGCATACTCCACTTAAACACATCTCGCAAGAGTTTCTGCGTTGTCTCAATCAATGGCTTTGGAGGTTTGTGTATCAAGGCCGATCTTAGCGATTGTTTCCTTTCCAGCTAAGACGCCGCTACGTGCTTTATCAACTGAAATTATGTATCGGCGCGTGTATAACAAATTAAACATAGTGCAATAAACAATATGTTCGCTTTGTGTACACAGGTCATTATTTGCCTTGAATAAATACACTACGACATTATGCATGAAATAAATGACATTGATGTTATAAATATTGTAGAACGAGAAAACGTACAAAGGCGGAAAAGTTATTCGCAATCACAGAATACGTAGTACACGACGAATGCATG
Organism: Acanthacorydalis orientalis; assembly: GCA_034766995.1. NCBI lineage: Eukaryota > Metazoa > Arthropoda > Insecta > Megaloptera > Corydalidae > Acanthacorydalis > Acanthacorydalis orientalis. The sequence continues at coordinate 31,473,521 of CM068321.1, read as the reverse complement.
GAATATATATATATATATATATATATATATATATATATATATATATATATATACTGTGTGTGTGTGTATGTATTCAAAAGTTAATGAATTTTATTTATCAGGTTATCAGTATATACTGTAAATGAATAATCGACAGTAATGATATAGTTTGAACATTTAAAAAATAACATTATTTATTTTACATTTGGATAATGTCTCACTGTTTATCATAAAAAATAATAAACACCAACAGTATGTTACTTGATATTAACGATTGTGTTAATAAAAAAGCTAAATTGTAATTTTTTCGATCCTATCAGTAAAATATGGCATTGCTTGTAGCAAATTAGCAACAAAACTGAAACGTAATCCAAATATTTAATGAGTTGATAATAATTACATGTGTGCTTTATCTCTAATGCATATCAGTTAACAATGTTTGTGAAAAGATATTTTTCATTTATCAGCGATTAGCTCAATTACCTTCCAAAAATGTTTCTATTTTACCTATGTATACAAACTCGCCCTTTATGATTATGTAAATATTTCTTTAATAAGTATTTGCTTTTATTTAATTACTTAATGTATAAAATATTAATAACAGTGCCTTTCCAATTTCCTGTTTTAAATAGTTCGATTTTAAACAGATTCTATAATGTAAGATTATAAATTTTTCTGAGAAGCTACTTAATCATTTTTATACATATTTTTTTAATTTCCATACATAAAAAATTGATTTTTGACGAAACAATTAAATATTTAAAAACTTGGATTTTTAGCACAAAAAACTGACAACCTATAGTATGCAAAATTTGACGAAAAATCAAGATTTTTACAAATTGGCTTTTTTGATGAAAATTTTCAAGTTTATTAAAAATAAAGATACCTTACTGATAAAAATTGCTTCCTTTTTAGTTAAATATGTGTTATTTAGAAATAAAAATAAAAAATATACATTTCAGTACCTTTTATCAGAAGAAGATACGTAAAGGTGAAAGTTAATTTGTGAGAACAGTTTTTTTATCAAATTACTATCGTGGCTAAATTTATTTTCATAAATTAATCTACCCCACAAACATCACATTTGCTAATATTAAAAAATGTCTAATTATTGATTATTATCTATCGAATACGTATCAAATTAAACAATACTCAATTAGTGGAAACTATGATATAACTGCAATACGTTTGAGCATTAATTTATTTGTAAAAGTGAATAATTTAACACCAAATAAAAATAGTTTATTAAATAAAATTCGTTCGTGTATAAAAGCGACATATCATAAATAACAATTTACATAGCAGACCGTTTTTGAATAAGGTTCATTAAAAGAAACGAAATTAATAAAAAACTTCAACACCGGACAAATTCAAATTGAATAAACTCGTTTCTTTTCAAATTGATTACTACAGATAATATACAACACTTAGGAAAAAAATTTGTTAGTAACATAAACTCGAAATACTCGGAGTTTTTTAATATTGCACGTGTAATGAATCACAATTAAGTGCATAATATTTTATATATCAAAAGCATTGCAGATGCTTGTCACGCGTGAGACTTGTTTGCGTGAAAGCGCATGCTATACAGTATAACAGGGCGGGACGAACGTTCTAAACCAGTGGAGGGTATACCTCCGTCGGGTATCGATCAGAGACGTCTCGGCAAGTAACTCCAGCATCACTGCTGTGACCTGACCTCGGTAGCCGACATCCTCGACATTATACTATGATATATACGGTATATTTTATTTCTATTTCCTCTACTAATAATCATATCATTATTGTTCTAATTCACAATCAGATCGGGTTTATTATATCTTCCCTCAGAATCATTCAAATATTTGACAATTACAATGACATCTTTGAAAATAGTATTTATTTTTTAACTAAACAAATATCCATTACATTTAATTAAAATAATTATACGCATCAGTGAAACAGGAAATAGGTTATAATGAGATAATGGAAATATATTCAGCATTAAAATATCAACATTACAATGAAATATAAAAATGTTATTAGTTCTATTAATAATAAAGCAACACGGCGATAATTAATCTCAAGATAACTATTTAAATATTTCTGTTAATAAGTATGTAAAAATAAGATTAGAAATAAGTTTATTTCTCTGTCGTGTCTTTATTACTTTTCGGCTATTATCTTCTATATAAATATACATTATGCCTTATCAAGAAAATGATGCAAATCATAACGAAAAAAAAATACTTTTTTGTGATAGAATTAATAAAACCAATAATATTCATACACAGACATTTATTGGTTTCCATGTTCTTTTATGATGTTTTTATAATTTTTTTCTGTAATCATTTTAGTTATACTAATTATAATAATTTTATGAAGGCCTTATTCATAAAGTTGTTACTCTAAATGGCCATGTACTTTACGCTGTTACACGCCATTCAATACTACCTACCTAACAGACATTAATTTATGAGAAGTTTATATTTCTATTTAATTATGCATTAGAATACGATATATATATATATATATATATATATATATATATATATATATATATATATATATATATATATATATATATATATATATATATATATATACTATAAACTAATTAATCTACTGACACTATGGATGACTTCATACTTGAAGTAGTCGACTTTTATGAGTATTACACAAAAAAACATGAAGAGTATGTTTTTAAAAACTACTTTTTTCATGATTTATTATTAGAACATTAAAATGAAATATACAAATAAAGGGCAAAGAGGTAGTAATAATGCAACGTTTGAATATTTTATGAATTGCCGCACTGGTTACACGTGCCTATGATTCTAACGAAACCATTATTGATCGTTTCGTACAAAGAACTTCTCGTGTAGTTAAGGTTAAAAATGAATAACGTGCGATAGAGAAATTACTGAAAATCATTGTAATAAATTTAATATTTATAGACAATTACTTGTATTCTATTTGTGATAAAATGTGACATATTTTTTTTAGTAAAAAAACTGACAAGTTTCACAAATGAGCCTGGATTTCACACAGGATAATATTTTCTTGTAACGAAATGTTTAATAATTGTTTTTTTTTGTCTATTTTGATAAATTAATGTTGATCAAAATTCAATCATAGAATAAATATAGAAAAAATGAATTTTATAACTGTAAAAAAAGCATAATATATAAAAAAAAATACAACAAAGGAATGTTATTGGCTCTGAAGAAAATATTATTTAATTAATGATGAATTTTTGTATCAGTAACTAATATTTACTGTTTTAGCATATAAAAATAATTATTTTAATCTAATGTTTCACCAAAAAATAATTGATTGAGTTGTAATTTAAAATCAAAAATCACGACCATATTAAAATACAATTTTTCAAAACTGTAATTATAAGATTTTCATTTCGATTAAAAAATAATAATTAATTATTTATTATTATTTTTTGAAAGGTACGAAAAAATATATAAATAGGTATAAATTATTTATTATTCATTGAAAGGTACGAAAAAATACACTAATCTTCACATCAAAAATACATTTATTTGAATACTATAAACTGAATAAAAAAGAGCTCCTGGTAGAAATCCTTCGATAAGTAGTAAAGACTAACCTTTTCAAGTTTTATCTTTTCAAAGAAATAACAAAATGTAATAGTAAAGGGAATTTCCAATGTTTCATTTCCAACAATACAATTTATCTAAAAATAGAAGACTAACTACCTAATTACTTCAAGCTTGTGAGTGATCTGTTTATACTATATTTGACTTAAAAAAAAGATTGAGGGTATGAAAACATACCTCTATACAACACATGTCTTCAGTATTGTATATTTTTGTACTACTGTACTGTTTCGTAAATGTCTTACTCACTCGTGTCTAAATTAACTTACACTAACGAATTAACCCTGGCCTTTTTAAAACAAATCTTTTAATAGCTACAGAAATTATTATATACGAACAGATTTCCAAATATTATATATTTATATTTGGATTTCTAGACTAATTAAACACAATATTCATATTAATTGATCAATACATAAAATATAGAAAAAATATTGAAATTTAATATGAATATGATCTAAAATCATACACATAGTACTTAAAAATATTATTAGCGTAATTTTATCATTAGCACTCCTATTATTTGTTTAACTTTACATTGAAAACGAATCAATAATGAAAATATTGACTATTACATACAGTGATAACATAAATTTCAATAGATACCTTTAAGAACATTAATTATAACTTTTCAACGTTATTACTGCCTAATAACTGGACATATATGTATATATTCGAACCAAATGTAATTAGTAAATGTGATTTATAGAATAAACAGTTATTTACATTATTAGAAACTTCAATCCATACTTCAAGAGAAATGTACAAGGTATAAAAGCTGTACTTAGTATTATATTGTAAATAAAATAATTAAAAATAACAAAAACATGAAGATATAATTAAAATATTAATAATTTAGTTAACGATTACAAAAATAAATTCTCCATTATTAAATCAATTAGCATTATTTAAAATCTATTTTCATTTTAAAGACAAGAATTTTTTTTCAAAATATTCATACAAGCAAGAGAACTTTATTTTTCATTCGCATGTTCAGTAACTGATTATTGATCATTTTTATTGGTGGTTATATGAAGTTTGATGGAAATACAATCATATTCAGAACGGAAAAGTAAACAAAATTTTGACCTTTTTAGGAAGAATGAAAAATCGTTTGTTTTTAATTTTTATTCTATTAGGTGAAAAAATAAATCGGTGCCTTTGCACTGAATCCATCATATAACTGTTTTAAATAAAATATTTTCTCATCATATTTAAGATTTTAACATGCCAACTTTAACATTTAAAAGCACTGTATATCTTGATCAAAAATTTGCTACAACCTCAGATAACAGTAGTGAATTCGACGATGTCTGAAAAGCATCATATTAGATATTGTATATTTTTCGCATTTCAGTGGAAAAAATGCTGCCGTAGTCAGAGGAATGGTTTGTTCAGCTTATTGGGAAGGTGTTGTGACGCATGAAACATGAAAAAATGCTGAAACAGTGAAAGAGATCCGCTGAAAATGCACTGACGACTTCATGGACTCAAAATCGCCACCTTTTTTCGACAAGGGATTCGTCAGTTACCCTACGGATGTAGGAAAGGAAAGGAGAAGGAAATATACAAAATAATGGAGGACATTTTGATGATTGAAATGTATTCCTTTTCTATAATATTCATTTTATTGTAAACAAAATGAATATTCGAAATAATGTTTGTAAACATTCATTTTCAATAAAAAAAGGTATCGAATTAATTTGTACACGTTATATATATATATATATATATATATATATATATATATATACGCATGCACATATGTGTGTATATAGATAGTTTTCGATGTGTTATTATAGATGTTATGTATATGTTAGATATACAGATAGATAGATAGATGTACACCTAAGTGTAAAGTCCATTCGATATGAAGCGTAATAGAAAAAAGCACATAACGTCATAATGGCTTAATGCCTAACGTACTACACGTGGCAAGGCAAGGCGCGAGTGTGCGGTATAATCGGTTAGCAGCCTTCGCATTATCCACGTGCAGACTATTGCGAGGTGCCACGTGCTGATTTTTACGACAGTACTATATAACCCGCCCTTGTCAACATACGTGACTGGGTGCAACGTGAACTAGCCGCGTGCAATGAACGTACCGTCCACGTATGTGCGTCACTTAGAGCTATTTAAAAAAGTCTCTTCTCCAAAAGACAGTTTCGAGCACAATAAGCTCAAATCTGTTTAATCTCCGCGTTGATTAAATACAGACTATGGTTATTATATTAGTAATATCGTTTCAGTATAAATGCATGAATTGTTATACAGCTCAGCGATCAGAAACTGGAATCGTCATTCAAATACAACCGAACAATAATCAAAAATGGTGAATAATAAATTTTCGAATATTTTTAACCAGAAAAACGTGTAGTTTGTGAGAAGAATGAAAAATTCATTTATGAAAGGATTTTATAATAATATACATCGTATTTCTTCTTTTAAACTTGTTATGATATTTCTTGAAAAAAGTATTCATATAGAAAGTACCAGGATATATGCTGAAATATTTATTCATCATACTTTTGTATTACAAGATTGTATTCAGAGCAAAAAATGAACTAATGTCTAACAATGTATTAGAAAGTTGGAAATGTCAATTCTAAAAACGATGTAGTTTAAAAATAATATATATATATATATATATATATATATATATATATATATATATATATTACAAGGATTTACTTAATAATATTTTTGACTGTATTAACTTTATTTCTATTAAAAAGGCATTTAAGGAAAACCTAGTTTCCATGATATTAACACTTTCCCTGTAATGATGAAATCGTCTTCGGAATGTGCTTAAGCAATAATCAAAAATTATTAATAATGAATTACTGAATATTTTTGATTAGAAGAAAGTGTATTAGGTAGGACATTAGGGCAAATTCATTGGTGCAAGTAAATTTAGTCGCATTACAAAAACTATATTGTGATTAAAAACATTAATTTTGATTTTATGTAATTTTAGGCATTTTTAAAGTACGAACTGCTTCAATTAACATAAATCGAATACTGTTTCACCACACATATATATATATATATGTATATATATATATATATATATATATATATATATATATATATATATATATAAGTACAGGTGTGGATTTGATTTTCAAGTGAATTTTATATGTGTTTATATTTCTTGGTCCATATCGTGCCACAACTTTCAACCATACAAATATAAAACGACTACACATGACCACTTAACACATGTGTTGTGTGAACTGTTTGACGCCACTTAACGAGATAAACATTTAAACAATTAAATTACATCTGTGTTCGTAAAACGTGCATGTGTTCATGATACGCTTTACATTCTTATATAATAACGCCACACAAGATATAAAGTAATAGCGTAATTTTGACTTTCGAGAAAGTGGAGAAATTATTATAACTTCTAAGCGTGCAACGAGACGATACGTCTCTATCGTGTGCTTCTGCTATCGGTCTAGAAAAGAAAAGAGATTGTCCTTTGAACGCTCACAATCGTTTGTGGGTGGTGAGAGAAATTAGTTTCTGAAAGTGACTTCAAGGTATCGTCGACGCACTTTCAGTTCGCAGTGTTCAGTCGGAAGCATGTGCTTTCCCTTGAAATCAAGACAAAGATACAAAAATTATAATTGTTTCACTGTGTGCTCATATCTATTTTATTTTCGAAAGTGTATTTCGAAATTAAATAAATGTAACAATAATGAAGTAAAATCCAAGCGGTCTTCAACTACAAGACATATTTATATGTATATACCAACTTTCCAACCATACATTCGTTAAATGATTTAATCGAATCACGATGAATTTACAATATTTTATCAACATACCTTAATTGTATTCTCTTGCAAAAAAAAATCAAAGATGAATAATATATTAGAAAGTTCATAATGTCATTAATAACGATCAATTAACATGAAAAATATCTTAGTACTTTCAGATTTTATTTTATATTAAACTATTTTATTCGAATCCTTTTTTTTAAAAAAAATAATACGCCATTTACAGAAAAATACCTGTATTATTTCTACAACCGAGATATCAATTTTATTAATAATCTACTATACAATAAATAAACAATATGTATAGATAATACGAAAAGAAGGGTTAAAAATTGCTATAATAGAATAACGATTACTTTTCAAAGACAATAAACGTTGAAAAGCTTTACATAAATTTTAAGTAAATAAACCGTGTTCCATTCATCAACTGGCCTTGCTAGAACTTATCTTAGTTTTAAACTAAGTATTAAATCAACAATATAAAGGTCGAGAGGTAAGTAAGATGTATACATTAATCAATCGATTCTACGATAGTAGGATTAAAGTATTGTAAATATTCGTGTATTTTTAATTAATAAAATATTTCAAGTGGTTTCAATAAAATATCACGTTAACATACGGTGGATTTTTTGTAGATTTTTTTTTAAATTATCCATGAAGTGTAGAGAGACCTTCAAACGTTCATTGAGCAAGAAAAAATAAATCGAAGATCCTTTTATATTTTTTAAAAAAGAAAAAATATAAAATAATTCATTCCGAATTAATAGACAACTGTCATAGTGTTATTACATTACATCTATGCGTGTTAAAAACATGAATTACATAAAACTAGAAACGACTCATTTAATTAAATATAAATCATCATATTCTGAATAATTAATCGACAGATACCTACTTAGAAAACATGAAATAAAATTTTGTACCGTAATATATTTTTCTGATTTAATTAAATATCTCCTATTAATGTTCTATTTTTAAAACTACTCTGTAATAACAAACAATTAAAAATAATGAAAACAAAAAGAGATATGTTTATTTTTCATTATTTTTTTAATATCAGACTATTTTAGTACAGTGTCGACATTAAATTGTATTAATTGTTGAAAGTATACGCTTATAATTAAATTTAGGTCCGGTAGAAGCTGATGAGAGCAAAACAAACATTGTAAGGTGTTTAATAAATTTCAAATTAACTGGTCGTTTTATTGATGAATATTTTTAACATACATACTCATTATTACTTATTAGTAATCTCTCTTTTTTAATGTTATATGGGGTACAATCTATTAATTGATTTAATATTGATTATTATTTACTAATTTCATATACACAATATTTGATAATTACAATCGTTAATTATACTGATTATTTTAAAAAATCAAATCGTCCTGTTTTGAATATGTTTATTTGGAATACATTAATGAGTACAAAAATATAACCACAAACGAATATATAATTGACAAAATATTATCAGTGAAAATATTTGAAATGTATTGCATGCAAAATATTTATTTTGGAACAAAATCAATATACTTTCTGTAAATATATTTTTCATGAAACTGTATTCAAATATTGAACGGATTACGTGCCAGCTAACTAGCAAAACTTTTTTTTTCTATATCTTTTATGATAACTCAAATAATCAGTTTCGCAATATTCTGCATGATAATTTTACAATGGCGGATTATACGTAACTATGTTAGTTTAACCTCGAATTCATTGTCGGGTTATTAAAATTTCATTATAGTTACTGCCCACAACTCATTGTGTGTATACGTAATAGGTAAATAACGATGTAACTATGCGTCAGCTATTTCATTATATTATTAATATAACCACGTAATGAAATATGTTTTTCATATTTTTCATTGACAAAATAATTTATTTGCACGATTTACTCATACGAACGGTCACATGTAATTTTAATCAAATTTTGTGCACTCATAATAGGAAGTTAATACATCTTTTTTCCAATCAAAACTAATTCTAATTTAAAAAATACAAAAAGGTACATCATACCCCACGCGAAAAGCTTTATAAATGTATATAAAAATAACCAAAAAAATCTATTTATCTAAAATCATTTTTTTATTTAATAACAACTGTATATAAATGATTAAATTATTCAACAAAAAAAGATTTAATGTATTTAATTTATAGACATTTCCTGAATTGAAATTATATATTTTTAGAGTTAAGTTTTTGACAATTATGGATAAACAAAAAAAATATATATTATGACTAAAACATTTCTAGTATATACTGCAGCATGACAAATAATTTTACACTAGGTTATTCGGATATTTTTCAATTTTTGGTTTTTGTTTGATGTACAGAAGAAAAGAAACTCTTTTATTGGAAAAATAAATTATTATAATTTCTGTTGGTAGAGAAACCATGTAATAAAATACTAATTATTGTATTGGGAAGCCATACTACAATACAAGATACAATTAATTGTTTTAAAAGCAGTTAACTTCGAAAATCGACTTAGAATTAGTTGACCATGTACACCAGTGTGAAAACAAAGAATAAATGGTAGTACAGTGAAAAAAGAAACTACGAAAATCTCATAGAAAATATCAGAACAAGTGACAGAAGAAACCGAAAAGGAGATACAATCACATCCAAATCAAATAGCATTTTATTTAAGAAACATTTGGTAAAATTTTACAACTTAATTCATTGAATCGTAAATACTTTTGTCCAAGAAAAAATATATTTTGACTTTAAAAAATCCACAAATTAAGTACATCTCCATTTAATTCCAAATGAATAATTATTATTTTCATAAAAATCAGAAACTATTAGAAACACTTTCTATCCATTGTAAATGTTTTTATTCACGAATATATATATATATATATATATATATATATATATATACACACTTCAAATTATCTACAACTAACAATTTCTTTTCTATACAAAAAGTCATAACCGAATTCCTTGTTCTTTTAATAAAATATTCTTGAAAATAAATTAAGGATTAAAGAAAGTTTATACTACAGTATGTATTAATATAGTTGAGTGTGAGTGCATAATATTTATATTCAATGGTCGCACATGCTTATTTACAAGTAAACTTCAAAACCAGTTCAACAGTTAATACGGTGGCAAGGGTAATCGTTCTTACAGAAGCAGCAAGTTGCACACCCTCTTCGAAATTCATTAATCTTATTCAAATAGATTATAAGAAATATTTACCATTAAGAAATATACCGCCAAAATTGACAAAAAGTACTTTTAATAGTCTCCCCCTTTCTTCTGTAGTTCGTTAAAACTTGGTCTAACCGTATGTGTATGAATATATACATATATATATATATATATATATATATATATATATATATATATATATATATGCCTGTTTAGTTCAAGAACTACTAATATAATTCATTACGTGAATTAAATAAAAATGTCTGAATAATATTCTTATAACAAGAAAATTAAAACAATAAATATACATAATTAAAATATTTAAAAGGCCTGTTAAGATTGAAAAACAACTTATTAAGTATTTGTGATAAGAAATTAATGAAAAATGACATTCCATATAAGTTTAAATTGAAATTTATAATGTTTTCGTTAAGCGTCCGTTCTATTAACTACCCATGCATCGACTGTGAAAAAAAAACGTTTATTTCATTGAAATAAAATCAGATGTAAACGAAGAAAGTTAAAAAATGAATAGTGTCGAGAAAAGTAGATGATAGTATAAGAAAAATGAATTATAGTACAAAGTACGGTGTAAATCGACAGGCTGATGGTCAACAACTTGCCTTGTTTTGTGTTCATTTGAAATGATTGAATATAGGGGATAAAGAAGCCGGGGTGAATAAATATCCCTGACATGCAACAACGGATACAAGGTTTTTCAACTGGGAATAAGCTACCCTCTTCATTCTAATATTTGTAATGGAAATGCGTGATGATAAAATATCAAAATATCGATACATTTAACCCCAATACGGTGGACGTACATACATAACTAAGCTTTTATAAAATATATTTGCAAACATGTACGAGAAATATCAACGAATGTGATATTTTGTGAAGATTAAAGTTGTATTTTAAGTAAATTAAATAATGATAACAGTAACAATTTTTTTTTAAAGCGAAATGAATGGATATTTACACTAACATGTTTGTAATAATAAAATAAATAAGTACTGTAATGTACAAATTATTACTTTGTTACCATTTTATACGGTTATCAAATGAAAAACCACATTGCTGCATGTTTATTATTCATGAATGATTTTATGGTAAAACGTTGTATGAAATTAAATTTATTTTTGTTTATGAATCTTGGGAACATGAACGACAAAGTCAAATACATTTAAAATTTTACTACTCTTTCACGTTAATTTCGTATAACGTTTTTATTTACTTTTAACAATAAACAAGTTTTATTCTTAAATATTGTATACATATACATATATATATATATATATATATATATATATATATATATATATATATATATATATAATACACATATATACATAAATATCTAAAATGTAAAAAAGTGTATAGTAAAAAGAAATGCTTTAATACTTGACGGTTGAATATATGATTGTGTGAACGTAAACGGACGATCACAACCCTCCAACAAGTCCACCCTTCTAACAACCCTCATCGGTCATCTTTTAGAGGACGTTATTTGTCTTCAGAGGAAAAACGACCGTGGGATAAAAAGCTGTTTATGAAATAGTGACGTTTTACAAGAAATTTACAAATATCAATAGAGAAATAGATTTGGTGATGAAGTGAAAATCGTTCTTCGATTTAAAACAATTCGGTTGCTATAAGTATGTGACAATATTTAAAAAGTATCTGTACTTATTTATTTATTAATCAAAGTAGAAAGTAATAATAAAGCGGTAGATTATAAAAAAATCCCATTTCGGAATATTTTCAATATTATACTTTCTTATTTTTTTAATTTACTTTCACTAGTTTATACATTCTGTAAATTAAAACAATGTCTTTATTTACATAAATGTTTATCTGGTTAAGAAATAATGTATTATTGGAATGGATTGCTAAATGAGATACACCAACATTTTTCAAATATTACTACATTAATTTTATACAATACTTTAACTATCTTTTATTTTACAAAAAATATTTTTAGTTTATGTACACACACACACACATATATATATATATATATATATATATATATATATATATATATAATAAATCTATAAAGCAGGTATATAAAACAAGTTTTAAATATCTTTTTTTTAAAAAAAACGAAGGCACCTAATGCTCTTTATAGAAGTATTTATTGAAGCAAGTATTTAAAAAAAGGGGTTGGGGTTTTAGTATGTAAGTTAATTCTAAAAAAAGTGAATAATAACTTTAACAAATATTCGTAACTACTTTTTGTTACAATGAAATTAAAACTTCTTCAATCTCAACATTCATACTAACAGTGAATTTTTAGTAAGACTTTCGATTAAATCAATTTTTATTAAGATTTTGTTACAATTATCAAATGTGATTAAAATCGATTCTGTATAATTTTGAGTAGTATACGAATTCAATTTAATTACTAGAAGTATATGTCATCCTTATTTTAGATTTTAATAAAGCTTTAATGGAAAGATGGTTCTAAAATCTAGTCACTGAATTTATTCGGGCGTAATTATTTTAACAGTAATAGACTGCAAGCACAAAAAAGAATTTTGGCAAACTATAAAATATTAATATATGTGTTTAAGTGGTGTATAAATCATGAAATAAATTACACATGTGCTTCTGTGACAAAATACTGCAGTAAATTGAAACATTACAGTGAATTTTTTGTGAGTACTGTATTGTTAAATTTCGTAGACAAAAAGAGATACATTCGAATTGAGTGGCACTGACATTAACTAAATCTAATTAATTTGTCCCTCGATCGATAAACGATGACTGACATTGTCCTTATCTAACGTTTCATTGTTTAACTGAAACGTATATTTTAATAGCGTATAAAAATGTTAACGGACAAAAACAGTCATTATCCGATCGTACCACGCAAGTTCAGAAGGTTAAAATTACCACTACACAAATATCCACAGCGCGTTGATGTTGTGTAGTGGAAACAGAAATGCTGACAGCTGTCGCTATAGCTAGTGTGTTGTATAGGAGCACAACCTTGCACGCATTTTTATAATTGATTTCGTGTTTTTATCGCGACGCGTCGTCATAAATCAATAATCCTCAATAATATTATGGAGAATATGGCCAGATTTTATATGGTAAAATTTTAATAAATGCTAACAGGTTCTAAGAAATCGATGCCGTTGTTTATTAACCAACAAGTGGATATTGCCGTGTTTGAATAAAAATATAATGTTTTATATGAAACAATAAAACTGGTAGGTCTGATTAAATCAATTTGAATATCCTTCGAATTCAACAGACGAAAACAATTGGATATACCATGAAAACAAACAACAAAAAAATATATATAAAGTAATTTAATGATATTCATAACATTTAATAAGTGTTCATAAATAAAATTAGTAATATCCATAATAACTATAATTAAATTTATTTCATACTAGTAATTTAAATTACAATATGCACGATAAAAAAAATCTGAATATACACACTGTAATATATTTAGACTTCATAAAGATTAGCCACGTAAATCATACTTATAATTAACGATGAGTTTTTATATTACAGTTCATTAATGCGAAGCTGAATTGTTTTAAATAATTTGCACGTAATTTAACTAATAACTTTAACGTAAAGTTTTATTAACATAATTATAAACACATATGCATATGGAAAACATTAAATATTATTAAATATATTTATTAAAGCGATTTTCATATACGTACTTTTTCTTCTGGCGAAAAAATACAATTTAATTAAAAGTATTTTATGTAAGAGGATTATATTCAAATTATTTCTCTTGGTCAAATAATCTGGTAATATTTTACAGTTTCGAAAAGAAACAAATTAGTAAGAGAAAATGCTATGGCGTGTAAGTCGTTGATTCATTTATATTGGGAAGGTATCATAAACAGAATGTGGCATATAAACCATTTTGTGTTAAAATCGTTTTATTAGGCACAGAAGTTTATATACCAGTCATTTATTCTAAATACCTTTTTTTCTATTATATCTAACCAACGATATTAAATAATTATAATTTGATTATTTTTCTGAGAACAAAAGATGCATATTCAACCACCGACTTACTTTATCTTACATGCACAAACTAGTATTAGATGTAAATAAACTCTCTTTTATAACGAAAAAATACCGGTAGTTTTCTGTATAAAATATTCAAATAAAAGTAAGGAATAAATTTTAAATCGCACACAAATTGAAAATTATTGCATGCATTACTGTTTTTAAAACAAGTACTAGAATTGCATTAACAATGAAAAACAGTAAAAAAGCAATGAGAATTGTCTTGATCGAAATGAATTATTAATTTTATTTGAAAGAAATATTATCTAAATGCAAATAAAAAATAAATGGAATGGTAAAAAATCAATAATGTGCAATTTGGTGCAACGTGATTCAAATTACATAAATAAATTAGAATGGCCATGAATATTTTTTTATGGAAGAGCGTTGAACAAAGAATGTACATAAAATATACACGTCACAAGGTTTTATTATGTAAAGCATTCTAACAGTTTTTTTTTAAAAAAAAACAGTGATGCAGGAAATAGAAGCTTTAAAAATTCATGTAATGCATGTAAAAGAATAAAAAAAATGTAATAAAAACAATTAAGATTATTACATTCCTTTAAAACAAATACTGGAAAAAATTTTCTGAAAAAGTTTATGCGAAAAAGTCAAGAATGGATAGAGCAAATGATGTTATACAATTATTATAATTATAAAATACTATAATTAGGGTAAATTATAGCAAGCAAATAGTCACTTCCAATGTGTAAAATTAATATATGTAAGAGAGAAACAACTTTTAAAAAACATAAAGCAGGAAATTATAAATTGGTAGGATGAGTTCTGGTTAATTTGAGGAAATTTAGCTTGTTTGAGATTATGATTAAAGGTTAATTCTATGACTACTCCAGTCAATCTCGAGCTTTATATTTTGAAAGCAGACTATGTGAGAAACAAAATCAAAAGTGATAAACTATATACAATTATCAATTGAAAATATTATATTTAAAAAGAGATACTTCTATATTTATAATATATACTGTAAAAGTAAATAAATCCATGAAAATTAATCATTTAAGAAGGTTAAATTACTTTTTACAACATATTTTCCATTAAAAAAAATTATATTAAATTAATTCATATTTTTTACATTAGTTCTGAATATTTTTTTTACAAAATCCTCTAAAACGTACAAACACAAATCCTAGACCTTATATATATTTCATTTCTAGTCATTTGAAGGACTAGTACCACACAACTGACTGAACAATTATTTCATGTTTTATATAAATTCTTCGTTTTCTTATTTCTAACAGCACGGGTACCTAACAAAATATAATATGACAGTAAGTTCCGGGTCCTTGGATATTCATTGTAATAATAACGTTATTTTTGTTCAATTAAGTTCATTCAAGGTCTGTACATGGCTGTAAACAGGACGGGCAACTGTATGTTGCTTTTATACTAGCAAATTGAACTAAGTACACGAATGAACTGTCAACTACCACTCATTGATTGTTGAGGGCAAAGAATACGTTTCCTAGGTCATCAAACAAACTGCTAAATACATTATAGAAATGACCTAATCATTGTACAATAGTAAAAAAAATTATATATACAGAACGTGTGTATTTGTGTATCTTGATATAAATAAATATTTATTATAGATTTTCCGGTGTTTTTCCATTACAAGAATTTTACACAAACACAAAGTGGTAAACCGCAAGTAAACATATCCGTTACTTTGAATTTATCACTCTGAAAATTTGAAGAAAAAAATGAGCAATGGAATATTCATATAGATATACAGATGAAAAATATTTATTAATACACAGAAAGTCATTTATACTCAGCTACATATATACAAAGATTAAATGTTTTAATTACTGAGCTCATACATTTTCAAAATTTTCAGATTATAAGATTCCTTAATATGAAATATTTTTTGACCGAATTACTAAAGTGAATGAATCATTAACTCTTGATTCCTAATTAAAAATATCGTTTAAATATTATACTCGTTTATAGTAATATCAATTCAGTTTTCATTAAAATAATTATACAAAAAAAACACATTATTTCGGTAACAAGTTGTATTGAGTCGTTTTGAAAAAAAATTACAGCATTTTACAAGCAGATGAAAACGAAAATATATAAACGTTTGTCAGACTTTTAAACAAACTATATATCCGATTCCTTGAATTAAAAATAAACTTCTAAATATATGCACCACTCCATACCAGTTATTAGAAGTAACCTTGTAATCTCAAACGTATCGCTACTATTCACGTGTTAATTCATTTTTTTTGTAAATACATGAACACATTTTTCAATTCTAAATATTATAATTTTACTTTCATGAAAAGTATTCAAAAGAATATAAACTGACAAGTATTTAAACAACGAAAGACAGTCGAACAGTTTTGATAATAATACGTTATGAAAAGACAAAATGTATGAATGTCCATTTTTTTTAAATATATACACTTGTTTTCATTATTTGTAACAAGTTATAAAAATAGTCATTTTACAAGATAAAAGTAATTAGAAAAATAATACACTCTTTCAATAACTAATTTTCGAATTCAAGTATGAATTAATGTCATAAGTGATTAGAGTGACACTGATCCATGATATTACTTTTAATTTACTAGTTTATTTACATTGTAGCACTGTACTCTGTCAGATTAATCAAATAAAAACCTGATAACATTACAAATAATCAGTAAAATGTAATGAGTAGTTATAGAATTTTTCATTTTACACATTTTTATAACATTCCGAATAAATGGAAAATAACTAAGATGACTAGTAAATAAATATTGCGAATTGTATTTACGACAGAAAACATTGTAAACAATATACAATCCCACACATGTACTTAATGTTACTATATGTACGTATATAATAAATTATAAAATTTCACATTTTTATATGCAATACGAGAAAAAAAAATCGTTTTATCTACAATGTCTTCCGCATAGTGTTTTCCTTCCTAACGTACGTAATGAATGCAACTGAGCAGCCTTCAAAAACTAAGCCATTCGATTTATTTATAAAATGTAAACTGTTCTTACGACCGTCAGCTTAATGTACGTCGTGTACACATTAGATATTACATAATAAAACATTAATAACTCACCACATTCACTACCTACTGCTCAATATCTGAGCAATGTTATATTTGGCACAGTGTGGTCCAAATGAATTGCTATTGCGAATTGTTGAATCATGGCATATATCGTTCATAGCGTTACAGGTCGTCTAAAGGTTACCGCTCTGACCTCTCTCGTAATTTTATGATTATGATTAATTAACAACAAATAAACCCCCAAGGTCCAATAATTAATATTAAGTTACACTTAACGTATTACTTCAATTTTAAATTTACGTGTAATGTGGATATGTTCGTTGTGAAGAGAATTTCGTCGACCACTAACGATTGTAAAAGTATAATAATAAACAAGGAATAATTTGTTACACAACGTGTAATAATTTATAAACAAACTGTAGATAAAAATTTGTATTTTAAAAATGTATAGAATTTAATACGTATGAATAGAAATGAATGCTGTTTGAAAATCTACTTCATTGACTATTTAGCTTATCTGGGTTGTGAGATCTTTAAAGAATCGAATATTCAATGAAGTCCAAATAGTGATGTATCAATGCTCGGATCAGTAAAAACCAGGTTTCAAATCTAATAAAAGATAGCATCAGTTTCATTGTATTATAAAATTTATAGAATGGAGGCGGATAATAGATGCGAAAAGGTTTTTATATACGTAGTAATCGAATATCATAAGAATTTGTTATTCCAAAAACAGAACTGTTTGTTTCGAAGAAAGATATAAAAAAATATACAACCAAATACAATTGAAATAAAGTATTTGTTTTAAATATTTTTCAGTTACAAAATGTCAAATCAATATTAAATCGAATAAAATAAAGTGTCTGCCAAACTATGACGGCCATAAAATCAAACTAAGGCAGTTCGATGGCTGACTTTTTCATATTAACCAGGAAAAACAAATATGTGCACTACGGTTTTCCTTTTTTTCGAAACGATTCACATTTCAGCTCTAGAAGACTTAATTACATATTATATTTATAGACCCAAAACAAAGACAATTAGATTAGATAAAACTTCGATGTTCATTTTTCCAGAAATCATAATACATTTTGATTCCTGACGAATTCATTTTACTCTTCCAACTTAAACTGTCTTAAAGATCTGACGATTTTTGAACTTTTCTATAAATATTGTGTGTCCAATTTGTTACTTTTTAATTATCCTAAATATACTTATTATATCATACCAAGTTCTAGCACAGTTTTAAATTTATAATACTCCTGGTAAACCATGAATAATATGATCAATTAATTACTAATATATTTATGGCCGTTGGATTATTTTAATTTTACAATTATTGCATACATCACTGACTTTTCATTCTGAGAAAGTGTTTCTTTAAATTATATTATTCCGAATTAAATATTAATCCGAAAAAAAATTTTTTATACTTCCCACAATAACAAACAACGCGATACTGGCGTTTATATAGGTGGGACAGAGAGGTATACAGATAAGACGATATCTAAAATGGTTTGTTGCTTTTTTATATAAAAAAAATTAACTGGTCTGTGAGACCAAATAAATTTCTAAAATATTAACATATATATATATATATATATAAAGTAGCTTTCGGTATAAAACTGTATTTTTACATAGTTACGCAAAATTATCAGGTCCGTTTATTAAATATTATTTTGATCTTAATTCAACTTTAAAATAGAACAAACTATTTTCTCTCTTGGAATAACAATTCGGAAATGTATTTGAAATGATTCTGCAGTTTCTTGGGTTCAAGTATTTTTATTTCTTATTCAAAGATAGATAAGTATAAGTTCGCGCTTACGTACTGACAAAAAAAAAGTTGTTCGTTGCCAAATTATGTGCGAATTTTAAAACGGTGAGCAATAAACTTTAATATGATAGTTATAAACTAAAAATATTGTGACATTAAAATATTTTATTTACTAATACTTGATACAAAATAAATAAGATATATATATATATATATATATATATATATACAGCGTCTATTTATTGTCGATAACATCAAAAATATGTTATACTG